>OY804576.1:137508752-138754678 GCA_963680875.1 Bathymodiolus brooksi | reverse complement strand
GCATCAGGTGGGCAGTATCAAATATATTGTCTTACTATTGTGTAGCATCAGGATGGAGGTGAGCAGTATCAGTATGATGAGAACAGTAAATTATTTAAGTTTAAAAGTTGACACAGGAATGGAAGGGTCCTATGGGCAGATGTTTTGATATCCACATATAAAAGACTTATTGATGTATTTATATAAAATATAATTGACTGTTTATAAACAGGTATTTTTTTAAGTTGGAAATGTTTTATTTCTTTGTTTATTTTTATTTTGTAGCGATCAAAGCGATTAAAAATAGACCCAGTTCCGATCGTACACTCCAATGCATCTAGTAGCACGGGCAGACCAGGAAAAGATACCATTGAAGCAATGTTGTATAAGAATAAACCTTTTGTCCAGATATCAAATCTAAAAACATTAATGGAACGTCCAGATTATATAGAGGTTAAAATAATTAATGTCTTTTGATATTTTCATCTATTTTTAGGATATTACATGCATGTACAACAGATTTGATGAAATTTTGCAATATTCACATATATCTTTCAGGAGTTGTGGTTCTTGATAAAAAAAAAAAATATCTCTTTTTCCTTTATTTTCATGCACAATAATGAGTTTGCATCAACCAGTTGGTTATAAATCTTTATAAGGTATTATTTATAATTTTAAAAACAGAATAGCTTCTAAACCCAAAAAACAATAACTGCAGAAGGACAAATTTATTAGATGTTCATTAGATTTGTGTATATTAAAGAAGATGCATAAAGTTTTTATTTAAATATTTCACACTGACCAGAACATATATAGTTGTAACAGTATTTTGATTATTCTTACATTGAGTAAGAGCTTTGAATTACACCTGAGTTAAATATAACTTTTATGTAATGCAATGCAGTTAGATTTGACCAAAATACTTATGTGAGAGGTTCTCGTAGTTTTTTTTCAAACATGTGAAGTGTTGAACAAGTGTAGCTGCTTGTGTCCCTTTTGACTTTGTACTGAAAGTCAAATATCACTTATATTCCACCTCTGTGATATAATATCTTTTTTGTATAGGGTTATGGTGTTTAACACCACTTTCAACAATATTTCAGTTATATAGTGGTGGTCCGTTTCATTGGTGGAGGAAACCGGAGAAAACCACCGAACTCCTGCACACTGACAAACTTGATCACATAATATTATATCGAGTACACCTCGTCATAAGCGGGATTGAAACTCACAACATTAGTTATGATAGTCACTGATTGTTTAGGTAGTTGTAAATCACTTTACAAAGTATGAGATGGTAAGATTTAATAATTAAGTTTGATTTTTGAAGCCATCAAGTCAGATAGGATTAGCAATAAGAACAGTCTTTGCCTTAATTTTTTCACCTACTTGCCAGAAAGCCAAATTTAGAAAAATTTTCTATTTATTCAAACAAATTCTTTCATAATTTTCACAAGTTTTACTTGTCCCGGGATTCGGGCAAGTGGATTAGCGTGAAGACTGTAAGAAGTGACCTTTTATTTTGTAGCCACCAAGTCAGATAGGATCAGTGTTAAGAAGTGATATTTTATTTTGTAGCCACCAAGTCAGATAGGATCAGTGTTAAGAAGTGATATTTTATTTTGTAGCCACCAAGTCAGATAGGATCAGTGTTAAGGAGTGATATTTTACAACATTATATGTCTTACTCCTTTGATGCTGTGTCTGTGACGAGATTTTCATACTGGGTTCAAGCCGTACTATATGAAGGTATTTTAGTAACATTTCACAGTGTGCCATGTTTCCTCACAGTTTACATAATCAAAAAAGTCCTTTAAAAGTCTCGTATAACAAACAACAGTAGATTTCAGGGAATAAATATTAAATAGTTTCTAGGTAGGATCAAATCTGAAATATTGGAAAGCCAATTTATTTAATAGTCTTTGCGAGCAATAAAACCAAAGGGCCTATATAGGATTGCCAAATTTGGATAAAATCACCTTTGCCCGAGGGAGGAGAACCTTATTGTTAATCATAATTACATTATTTATTATCAAAATTTATAGTTCCTACTATAAATATATCTAATAATCATTGCATTGATTCTTCCAAAAGTGACATTTTATGTGGATGGAGATCCAAGATGGCCACTAGCACAGAACATAGACTAGCATATGACTCTTAATAGGAAAGTGTTTTAAAATCTACATGTATTTCTCTGAAACAACTGTAATTCAATGGAATGATCCTTGTGTGATTCTATGGAAAATGTACAAATTTGTATGCCAATTGTAAATCCAAGATGGTTAGCAACAAAGTTTATATTTTAGAAATTGAATAATCACCATTGTAGGAAAAGTTAAAAAGAACCTTATAGAAATATATAAAAAATAAATTATCAGTAACCACAAACCTGGTAGCTTTATGGTGTTTAATGCCACTTTCAACAATATTTCAGTTATATCGTGGCAGTCAGTTTTATTGGTGGAGGAAATCAGTACCCTGAGAAAACCACTGACCTGTCGCAAGTCACTGACAAACTTTATCACATAATATAGTATCGAGTATACCTCGCCATGAACGGAGTTCAAACTAAAAACTGTAGTGGTGATAGGTACTGATTGCACAGGTAGTTGTAAATCCAACTATCATACCATGACAAACAAACATGGTTGAACACAGTTTGTAAATAATCATGGAATAATAATTGATAATTGAGTGATACAGGAACAGGTGGGTGATAGAGGTACAGGTGGGTGATACAGGAACAGGTGAGTGATACAGGAGCAGGTGAGACTCTAGCTACCTACATGATTCTTTGTTTGTAATCTGATTTTAGTCATGAATATAGCTAAATACTTCTCAATCAATCAGCACATAGCTATATAGATATCTATAAATATTCTGTTAAACATGATGTTATGTCAAATTACTTCTAACTAATGTTGACAGTTCAACAGTTAGCATATTTTAGAGACACATATTTAGAGTTACCTCCCTTAATTCATAATTCACACAATTTTTTAGAGATATTGGACAGAACAGTGGCAGCCGAGGACACGGAAAGAATTAATGGTTTACTCAACAGGATTGTCAACTTTTCTAAATTTCTCCAGGTAACCTTTTCACATTTTGCCCAGTCACTTTAACTTACCACAAATTTTCCTCTAGGATCCTGAAATATTATATCTTTTCAGAAAATCGAAATCCAAAACTGAAGCCCTGGCCTCAGTTCTCCAGAACTACTACATACCTAGTCACAAGAAATATTAGAAATATTCCCAGTGGGGAGTGTTGTCACTTTTCAAAGCAAGAAGAAATCCTTGATTGCTGCCTGCCCTTTGATTGGCTGTAACATTTTGAGAGATTTGTAAAAACAGTTATCTGATGATCTATGTACATAATGGCATGTTTGATGTGTTTTATGTTTGTTTTTCTAAAGTTATAAGACACTTTATACATGTGTATCATACTCTTATGGTGCAGCTGTTTATTTTTTATTTTGTAGGAAGGTATACCAGCAGTGGATCAGTTCTTAGTTCATTTACCTTTATTTTGTAGGAGGGTATACCAGCAGTGGATCAGTTCTTAGTTCATTTACCTTTATTTTGTAGGAAGGTATACCAGCAGTGGATCAGTTCTTAGTTCATTTTCCTTTATTTTGTAGGAAGGTATACCAGCAGTGGATCAGTTCTTAGTTCATTTTCCTTTATTTTGTAGGAAGGCATACCAGCAGTGGATCAGTTCTTAGTTCATTTTCCTTTTTTTTGTAGGAAGGTATACCAGCAGTGGATCAGTTCTTAGTTCATTTTCCTTTATTTTGTAGGAAGGTATACCAGCAGTGGATCAGTTCTTAGTTCATTTTCCTTTATTTTGTAGGAAGGTATACCAGCAGTTGATCAGTTCTTAGTTCATTTTCCTTTATTTTGTAGGAAGGTATACCAGCAGTGGATCAGTTTAGTTCATTTACCTTTATTTTGTAGGAAGGTATACCAGCAGTGGATCAGTTCTTAGTTCATTTACCTTTATTTTGAAGGAAGGTATACCAGCAGTGGATCAGTTCTTAGTTCATTTTCCTTTATTTTGTAGGAAGGTATACCAGCAGTGGATCAGTTCTTAGTTCATTTACCTTTATTTTGTAGGAAGGTATACCAGCAGTGGATCAGTTCTTAGTTCATTTACCTTTATTTTGTAGGAGGGTATACCAGCAGTGGATCAGTTCTTAGTTCATTTTCCTTTATTTTGTAGGAAGGTATACCAGCAGTGGATCAGTTCTTAGTTCATTTTCCTTTATTTTGTAGGAAGGCATACCTGCAGTGGATCAGTTCTTAGTTCATTTACCTTTATTTTGTAGGAGGGTATACCAGCAGTGGATCAGTTCTTAGTTCATTTACCTTTATTTTGTAGGACGGTATACCAGCAGTGGATCAGTACTTAGTTCATTTTCCTTTATTTTGTAGGAAGGTATACCAGCAGTGGATCAGTTCTTAGTTCATTTACCTTTATTTTGTAGGAGGGTATACCAGCAGTGGATCAGTTCTTAGTTCATTTTCCTTTATTTTGTAGGAAGGTATACCAGCAGTGGATCAGTTCTTGGTTCATTTTCCTTTATTTTGTAGGAAGGTATACCAGCAGTGGATCAGTTCTTAGTTCATTTTCCTTTATTTTGTAGGAAGGTATACCAGCAGTGGATCAGTTCTTAGTTCATTTTCCTTTATTTTGTAGGAAGATATACCAGCAGTGGATCAGTTCTTAGTTCATTTACCTTTATTTTGTAGGAAGGTATACCAGCAGTGGATCAGTTCTTAGTTCATTTTCCTTTATTTTGTAGGAAGGTATACCAGCAGTGGATCAGTTCTTAGTTCATTTACCTTTATTTTGTAGGAAGGTATACCAGCAGTGGATCAGTTCTTAGTTCATTTACCTTTATTTTGTAGGAGGGTATACCAGCAGTGGATCAGTTCTTAGTTCATTTTCCTTTATTTTGTAGGAAGGTATACCAGCAGTGGATCAGTTCTTAGTTCATTTACCTTTATTTTGTAGGAAGGTATACCAGCAGTGGATCAGTTCTTAGTTCATTTTCCTTTATTTTGTAGGAAGGCATACCAGCAGTGGATCAGTTCTTAGTTCATTTACCTTTATTTTGTAGGAAGGTATACCAGCAGTGGATCAGTTCTTAGTTCATTTTCCTTTATTTTGTAGGAAGGCATACCAGCAGTGGATCAGTTCTTAGTTCATTTTCCTTTATTTTGTAGGAAGGCATACCAGCAGTGGATCAGTTCTTAGTTCATTTTCCTTTATTTTGTAGGAAGGCATACCAGCAGTGGATCAGTTCTTAGTTCATTTTCCTTTATTTTGTAGGAAGGTATACCAGCAGTGGATCAGTTCTTAACTCATTTTCCTTTATTTTGTAGGAGGGTATACCAGCAGTGGATCAGTTCTTAGTTCATTTTCCTTTATTTTGTAGGAAGGTATACCTGCAGTGGATCAATTCTTAGTTCATTTTCCTTTATTTTGTAGGAATGTAGGAAGGCATACCAGCAGTGGATCAGTTCATAGTTCATTTTCCTTTATTTTGTAGGAAGGTATACCAGCAGTGGATCTGTTCTTAGTTCATTTTCCTTTATTTTGTAGGAAGGTATACCAGCAGTGGATCAATTCTTAGCTAGTTTTCCTTTATTTTGTAGGAAGGCATACCTGCAGTGGATCAGTTCTTAGCTAGTTTTCCTTTATTTTGTTGGAAGGCATACCTGCAGTGGATCAGTTCTTAGTTCATTTTCCTTTATTTTGTAGGAAGGTAGACATGCAGTGGATCAATTCTTAGTTCATTTTCCTTTATTTTGTAGGAAGGTATACCTGCAGTGGATCAATTCTTAGTTCATTTTCCTTTATTTTGTAGGAATGTAGGAAGGCATACCAGCAGTGGATCAGTTCATAGTTCATTTTCCTTTATTTTGTAGGAAGGTATACCAGCAGTGGATCTGTTCTTAGCTAGTTTTCCTTTATTTTGTAGGAAGGCATACCTGCAGTGGATCAGTTCTTAGCTAGTTTTCCTTTATTTTGTTGGAAGGCATACCTGCAGTGGATCAGTTCTTAGTTCATTTTCCTTTATTTTGTAGGAAGGTATACATGCAGTGGATCAATTCTTAGTTCATTTTCCTTTATTTTGTAGGAATGTATACCAGCAGTGGATCAGTTCTTCGTTCATTTACCTTTATTTTGTAGGAAGGTATACCAGCAGTGGATCAGTTCTTAGTTCATTTTCCTTTATTTTGTAGGAAGGCATACCAGCAGTGGATCAGTTCTTAGTTCATTTTCCTTTATTTTGTAGGAAGGCATACCTGCAGTGGATCAGTTCTTAGCTAGTTTTCCTTTATTTTGTTGGAAGGCATACCTGCAGTGGATCAGTTCTTAGTTCATTTTCCTTTATTTTGTAGGAAGGTATACCAGCAGTGGATCAGTTCTTAGTTCATTTACCTTTATTTTGTAGGAAGGTATACCAGCAGTGGATCAGTTCTTAGTTCATTTACCTTTATTTTGTAGGAGGGTATACCAGCAGTGGATCAGTTCTTAGTTCATTTTCCTTTATTTTGTAGGAAGGTATACCAGCAGTGGATCAGTTCTTAGTTCATTTTCCTTTATTTTGTAGGAAGGCATACCTGCAGTGGATCAGTTCTTAGTTCATTTACCTTTATTTTGTAGGAGGGTATACCAGCAGTGGATCAGTTCTTAGTTCATTTACCTTTATTTTGTAGGACGGTATACCAGCAGTGGATCAGTACTTAGTTCATTTTCCTTTATTTTGTAGGAAGGTATACCAGCAGTGGATCAGTTCTTAGTTCATTTACCTTTATTTTGTAGGAGGGTATACCAGCAGTGGATCAGTTCTTAGTTCATTTTCCTTTATTTTGTAGGAAGGTATACCAGCAGTGGATCAGTTCTTGGTTCATTTTCCTTTATTTTGTAGGAAGGTATACCAGCAGTGGATCAGTTCTTAGTTCATTTTCCTTTATTTTGTAGGAAGGTATACCAGCAGTGGATCAGTTCTTAGTTCATTTTCCTTTATTTTGTAGGAAGATATACCAGCAGTGGATCAGTTCTTAGTTCATTTACCTTTATTTTGTAGGAAGGTATACCAGCAGTGGATCAGTTCTTAGTTCATTTTCCTTTATTTTGTAGGAAGGTATACCAGCAGTGGATCAGTTCTTAGTTCATTTACCTTTATTTTGTAGGAAGGTATACCAGCAGTGGATCAGTTCTTAGTTCATTTACCTTTATTTTGTAGGAGGGTATACCAGCAGTGGATCAGTTCTTAGTTCATTTTCCTTTATTTTGTAGGAAGGTATACCAGCAGTGGATCAGTTCTTAGTTCATTTACCTTTATTTTGTAGGAAGGTATACCAGCAGTGGATCAGTTCTTAGTTCATTTTCCTTTATTTTGTAGGAAGGCATACCTGCAGTGGATCAGTTCTTAGTTCATTTACCTTTATTTTGTAGGAAGGTATACCAGCAGTGGATCAGTTCTTAGTTCATTTTCCTTTATTTTGTAGGAAGGCATACCAGCAGTGGATCAGTTCTTAGTTCATTTTCCTTTATTTTGTAGGAAGGCATACCAGCAGTGGATCAGTTCTTAGTTCATTTTCCTTTATTTTGTAGGAAGGCATACCAGCAGTGGATCAGTTCTTAGTTCATTTTCCTTTATTTTGTAGGAAGGTATACCAGCAGTGGATCAGTTCTTAACTCATTTTCCTTTATTTTGTAGGAGGGTATACCAGCAGTGGATCAGTTCTTAGTTCATTTTCCTTTATTTTGTAGGAAGGTATACCTGCAGTGGATCAATTCTTAGTTCATTTTCCTTTATTTTGTAGGAATGTAGGAAGGCATACCAGCAGTGGATCAGTTCATAGTTCATTTTCCTTTATTTTGTAGGAAGGTATACCAGCAGTGGATCTGTTCTTAGTTCATTTTCCTTTATTTTGTAGGAAGGTATACCAGCAGTGGATCAATTCTTAGCTAGTTTTCCTTTATTTTGTAGGAAGGCATACCTGCAGTGGATCAGTTCTTAGCTAGTTTTCCTTTATTTTGTTGGAAGGCATACCTGCAGTGGATCAGTTCTTAGTTCATTTTCCTTTATTTTGTAGGAAGGTATACATGCAGTGGATCAATTCTTAGTTCATTTTCCTTTATTTTGTAGGAAGGTATACCTGCAGTGGATCAATTCTTAGTTCATTTTCCTTTATTTTGTAGGAATGTAGGAAGGCATACCAGCAGTGGATCAGTTCATAGTTCATTTTCCTTTATTTTGTAGGAAGGTATACCAGCAGTGGATCTGTTCTTAGCTAGTTTTCCTTTATTTTGTAGGAAGGCATACCTGCAGTGGATCAGTTCTTAGCTAGTTTTCCTTTATTTTGTTGGAAGGCATACCTGCAGTGGATCAGTTCTTAGTTCATTTTCCTTTATTTTGTAGGAAGGTATACATGCAGTGGATCAATTCTTAGTTCATTTTCCTTTATTTTGTAGGAATGTATACCAGCAGTGGATCAGTTCTTAGTTCATTTACCTTTATTTTGTAGGAAGGTATACCAGCAGTGGATCAGTTCTTAGTTCATTTTCCTTTATTTTGTAGGAAGGCATACCAGCAGTGGATCAGTTCTTAGTTCATTTTCCTTTATTTTGTAGGAAGGCATACCTGCAGTGGATCAGTTCTTAGCTAGTTTTCCTTTATTTTGTTGGAAGGCATACCTGCAGTGGATCAGTTCTTAGTTCATTTTCCTTTATTTTGTAGGAAGGTATACATGCAGTGGATCAATTCTTAGTTCATTTTCCTTTATTTTGTAGGAATGTATACCAGCAGTGGATCAGTTCTTAGTTCATTTACCTTTATTTTGTAGGAAGGTATACCAGCAGTGGATCAGTTCTTAGTTCATTTTCCTTTATTTTGTAGGAAGGCATACCAGCAGTGGATCAGTTCTTAGTTCATTTTCCTTTATTTTGTAGGAAGGCATACCAGCAGTGGATCAGTTCTTAGTTCATTTTCCTTTATTTTGTAGGAAGGTATACCAGCAGTGGATCAGTTCTTAACTCATTTTCCTTTATTTTGTAGGAGGGTATACCAGCAGTGGATCAGTTCTTAGTTCATTTTCCTTTATTTTGTAGGAAGGTATACCTGCAGTGGATCAATTCTTAGTTCATTTTCCTTTATTTTGTTGGAATGTAGGAAGGCATACCAGCAGTGGATCAGTTCATAGTTCATTTTCCTTTATTTTGTAGGAAGGTATACCAGCAGTGGATCTGTTCTTAGTTCATTTTCCTTTATTTTGTAGGAAGGTATACCAGCAGTGGATCAATTCTTAGCTAGTTTTCCTTTATTTTGTAGGAAGGCATACCTGCAGTGGATCAGTTCTTAGCTAGTTTTCCTTTATTTTGTTGGAAGGCATACCTGCAGTGGATCAGTTCTTAGTTCATTTTCCTTTATTTTGTAGGAAGGTATACATGCAGTGGATCAATTCTTAGTTCATTTTCCTTTATTTTGTAGGAATGTATACCAGCAGTGGATCAGTTCTTAGTTCATTTACCTTTATTTTGTAGGAAGGTATACCAGCAGTGGATCAGTTCTTAGTTCATTTTCCTTTATTTTGTAGGAGGGTATACCAGCAGTGGATCAGTTCTTAGTTCATTTTCCTTTATTTTGTAGGAAGGTATACCAGCAGTGGATCAGTTCTTAACTCATTTTCCTTTATTTTGTAGGAGGGTATACCAGCAGTGGATCAGTTCTTAGTTCATTTTCCTTTATTTTGTAGGAAGGTATACCTGCAGTGGATCAATTCTTAGTTCATTTTCCTTTATTTTGTAGGAATGTAGGAAGGCATACCAGCAGTGGATCAGTTCATAGTTCATTTTCCTTTATTTTGTAGGAAGGTATACCAGCAGTGGATCTGTTCTTAGTTCATTTTCCTTTATTTTGTAGGAAGGTATACCAGCAGTGGATCAATTCTTAGCTAGTTTTCCTTTATTTTGTAGGAAGGCATACCTGCAGTGGATCAGTTCTTAGCTAGTTTTCCTTTATTTTGTAGGAAGGCATACCTGCAGTGGATCAGTTCTTAGCTAGTTTTCCTTTATTTTGTAGGAAGGCATACCTGCAGTGGATCAGTTCTTAGCTAGTTTTCCTTTATTTTGTAGGAATGTAGGAAGGCATACCAGCAGTGGATCAGTTCATAGTTCATTTTCCTTTATTTTGTAGGAAGGTATACCAGCAGTGGATCTGTTCTTAGTTCATTTTCCTTTATTTTGTAGGAAGGTATACCTGCAGTGGATCAATTCTTAGTTCATTTTCCTTTATTTTGTAGGAAGGTATACCAGCAGTGGATCTGTTCTTAGTTCATTTTCCTTTATTTTGAAGGAAGGTATACCAGCAGTGGATCAGTTCATAGTTCATTTTCCTTTATTTTGTAGGAAGGTATACCAGCAGTGGATCAGATCTTAGTTCATTTTCCTTTATTTTGTAGGAAGGTATACCAGCAGTGGATCAATTCTTAGCTAGTTTTCCTTTATTTTGTAGGAAGGCATACCTGCAGTGGATCAGTTCTTAGCTAATTTTCCTTTATTTTGTAGGAAGGCATACCTGCAGTGGATCAGTTCTTAGCTAGTTTTCCTTTATTTTGTTGGAAGGCATACCTGCAGTGGATCAGTTCTTAGTTCATTTTCCTTTATTTTGTAGGGAGGTATACATGCAGTGGATCAATTCTTAGTTCATTTTCCTTTATTTTGTAGGAATGTATACCAGCAGTGGATCAGTTCTTAGTTCATTTACATTTATTTTGTAGGAAGGTATACCAGCAGTGGATCAGTTCTTAGTTCATTTTCCTTTATTTTGTAGGAGGGTATACCAGCAGTGGATCAGTTCTTAGTTCATTTTCCTTTATTTTGTAGGAAGGTATACCAGCAGTGGATCAGTTCTTAGTTCATTTTCCTTTATTTTGTAGGAAGGTATACCAGCAGTGGATCAGTTCTTAGCTCATTTTCCTTTATTTTGTAGGAAGGTATACCAGCAGTGGATCAGTTCTTAGCTAGTTTTTTACATCGATGGAATGGAGATGACTTTCGGCTTTGCATTTTCAGACTGATTACCTACCATAGGTTTTGTTCCTTTCAAAGTAGGTAGCTTTTTTTTACAAAGGTCACATGATTTATTAAATATACCGTACCCAGTAATAATGTTATCGGTTTTATATGTAGTGTAAAATATGAGCAGTACAAAGAGAGTGATACAAAATGCTGTATCAACACACTAGCAGGTGTGTGTGTGTTTAACAGCTATTAATGATCTAAAGGCCTTAAGAGAGTGATACAAAATGCTGTATCAACAGACTGTAGCAGGTGTGTGTGTGTGTGTTTAACAGCTATTAATGATCTAAAGGACTTAAGAGAGTGATACAAAATGCTGTATCAACAGACTGTAGCAGGTGTGTGTGTGTGTGTTTAACAGCTATTAATGATCTAAAGGCCTTAAGAGAGTGATACAAAATGCTGTATCAACAGACTGTAGCAGGTGTGTGTGTGTTTAACAGCTATTAATGATCTAAAGGCCTTAAGAGAGTGATACAAAATGCTGTATCAACAGACTAGCAGGTGTGTGTGTGTTTAACAGCTATTAATGATCTAAAGGCCTTAAGAGAGTGATACAAAATGTTGTATCAACACACTGTAGCAGGTGTGTGTGTGTTTAACAGCTATTAATGATCTAAAGGCCTTAAGAGAGTGATACAAAATGCTGTATCAACAGACTGTAGCAGATGTGTGTGTGTTTAACAGCTATTAATGATCTAAAGGCCTTAAGAAAGTGATACAAAATGCTGTATCAACACACTGTAGCAGGTGTGTGTGTGTTTAACAGCTATTAATGATCTAAAGGCCTTAAGAGAGTGATACAACATGATGTATCAACACACTAGCAGGTGTGTGTGTGTTTAACAGCTATTAATGATCTAAAGGCCTTAAGAGAGTGATACAAAATGCTGTATCAACAGACTGTAGCAGGTGTGTGTGTGTGTGTTTAACAGCTATTAATGATCTAAAGGCCTTAAGAGAGTGATACAAAATGCTGTATCAACACATTGTAGCAGGTGTGTGTGTGTTTAACAGCTATTAATGATCTAAAGGCCTTAAGAGGGTGATACAAAATGCTGTATCAACAGACTGTAGCAGGTGTGTGTGTGTTTAACAGCTATTAATGATCTAAAGGCCTTAAGAGAGTGATACAAAATGCTGTATCAACAGACTGTAGCAGGTGTGTGTGTGTTTAACAGCTATTAATGATCTAAAGGCCTATTTATTAAGCAAGTTTGAGTTCTTGGCAATGAAACTGATTTCTTCATTAGAAATGTACATTAGTTATCATTAGAAATTTACAATACATGTAGTTATTTTTTAATGTAGTTTATCACAAAATGTACCGATTTCCTTTTTGTTAAGATATATCTTTTTACACTTACTGACAATACTATGAATTTGTCATTTACGATCTATATAATATTTACAGCTAATTTTTTATGAAAGACTTCTGTAATTTTTTTCAGGACTCCATGACAACATACTAGAGCCATTAAGAAAACTGTTCTTCTGTTCCTCTGTTTTTGTCAAGGTTTGTATCATGATATGATGAAGAATTATTAGGCAAAGGTCATGGGTTCCTAGTCACTTCAAAACTTTGTTCATTAGAAAAATATGTGAAAATTACATTACATTTGTTCAATGTTATTATTCTTCAGAAAGTGTTACTTTTCTTAATCAATTCACTGATTACTAATTATTATTATTTTTTCATTTTTGATCATAAATTTCTGATCTTGTTAGACGACTTCCAATTTTTTCGTCTTCGAATGGCTGTAATGCTAATGGATTACATGCTCATGTAAATAACAACACTTGTTTTTGACGGTCGATTTGGGTCTAGGACATAAACCCTCTAGGACAAATGCCCCCCCAATAATGAATAGTACATGTTATTTATATATTGGTATCTTTGCACACATTTTAGGCTTATTGTACTGCTATTTATAGGAAAACATTATTTTTGAATACCATTTTTCATAATAAGTTATTTTTGGAACTTGAAGATGTCATAAATAATTGAAATATTTGTTTAAAGGCTGTCAGAATTGAAATTTTTTGTTTATATTAAAAGTTGCCAATATTCGATGTTTTATACTAATAAAATGTTCTGAACAAAAAGCCAGGTTTAAAAAATATATTATAATGTCGTAATTAGTGAAAAGAATTTGAATGTCTGTTGGTGAAATCGCCATTAACACGACTTAATTATAAGTCGGTTGCTGTTCCGAGGTTTGCCGAACACTGATAACTGCTATAAATAACCAGGAAGCATGTTGCATGTAAATTCGTTAGAATTAATATAATTTAAGAAATATATCTATGAAATTGGATCCCGGGGTATTAAGTTAATATTATATAATGGTATTTAGTAAGAATGACTCTTAAAATCGGAAATATGTGATGAAATCAATAAAAACAAACCCAAACTCTGCAAAGGGGCCTGATAAAGAGAAAATTGTAAACAAATTGTATTGCATATTATTGACAACACATGAGGTGGCTTGATTATTTTTTTTTAGAAAAAAAAACATGAAGTTCATTATTTTAGTCTCTATTTTAAAAGAGATATCACCTAGCGTTTTCTCCTGAAAAAAAAAAATATTAAAAAAAAACTACGATGCAATTCTACTGTCAAAATACAATTCGGCCGTAAAAAGATACTAAATTATGCTTACCGTATACGTGTTGAAAAATGGAGTAGGTCGATTTTTTTTAATTTTTTAATTTTTACACAAAGCTTGCTAAATCCTCCTTTTTGTGTCGTTTTCGTGTAGAATCCGTTAATGTTTTTGTTCTTCCACGATTCGATTTGAACATGTGTTCTTCATCACCAAGCAATTTAACAAATTTGCACATGTGCAAACATTTTCCCGAATGAGTTCACTGTCAGGTCATATGAATATTGCGCGGGTCAACATTGAAATTTTTCTGGACACAAGAAAATCAAACAGCGACGTATTTCCTTCGTTCTAGGCTATTTACGTATGATTATGAAAAATTTCAACTGCAATTAGTATTTATATATATAAAACATCGAATATTGGCAACTTTTAATAAAAAAATAAAAAAAAACAATTCTGACAGCCTTTAAGAATTATAATAACCCATCAAAGAAAGTAAAGAAAACGTTTTTTTTTATCTTAAATAAAAATCATTTTAGTATATCAAACAGAATGCAAAAATAACTCACATTTTACTTTTAATAACTTCAAAGGTTATAAAGGTAATTATCAATTGTTTATCAATAAAAACAATTCCTGATTAACTTTACCTGATTAAATTCAATTTAAACAATTAAACAGTGGTTTTTTTATTAACACTTTTTATTATATAAATATCGATGAAATACCGTGATTTCCGAGTTAAATAAAAATGATAATTTCACTAGTGAAATTACCATTTTTATTTCACTCTCGCTATATTTCGCGCCATTTCGTTGTGGACGTCATATGAAGACTTCCAGTTTGAAACGTAAAAATTAGACGTTATTTGGCTTCATGTACGCTTCAATTTTGATCAAATTTAACTAAAATAATATTTCAAGGTAAGCATTTTAATTATTTTATTGTCGTGGGTGGGTGGCGTCATGTATTTTGAAGCGATACACATTATAGTATATCCCTACGCTACACACGTAATATAGTGCAATTAAACTCATTTTATATTAAATTCGATTCGAAACATTTTTTTTATCTATATAATAAATACTATAACTAATTGACGAGTTTCATTATCAAAAATATGTCACTCATGACCAAAGAATGTTGTAACTCACTCATGTGCTGCGCGCATTCGTGAGTTACTGCGTTATTTGGTCATTCGTGAGATATTTTTGATAATGAAACTCGTCAATTAGTTATAGTATAAATAAATGAACATAACAATGAAAAAAATATGTTTTTTAAGTTATCTTATTTTTTGTATAGGAGTGAGTTTTGATCTTTATGATATCTTTAATATCACCATCAATATAAAAAAAAATGTAATAAGATTGTATGATTATTTCATTATGGGGGGGCTTTTTGTCTGGGGGACTACAGTATTGGTTAAACAAAAGTGACAGTGATTTCAGTAGTGTCTACTTTATAAACAATGGAAATCATAATTGGTGGGTTAAATGTAATATTGTTTATGATGTTTTTATTTTTAGTGTCAAGTGATACTTTGCCTTACTTCACTGCTGCATAATATTGCTGCCTTTGAATGGCCTAGAGAACAGGAAAGGAGGAAAACTGTTATGAGGGATGATCAAGCTTCTTCTGCATTGTAAGATAACTATAAATAGATAATTACTGTTGATATTTTTTTATAAGGAACTTGAAACGAAAAATAAATCATCAAGATTTGTTGAAAATGCTCGACATAAAAACAAATTCAAAAAGTCTATTTTGACACCTTACGGCCACCAATATCTCCAGTGTCTATTTAGAATTTTAAATTGGAACAAAAAAGTGAAGTTTTAGTTTTGCTTTGTATTTGGAGTGAGCATTTATATTTCAACCAAGTTTTATGATTCTTTTTATGTGCAAATGTAGCATTCCAACAGATTTTTTTTATAGCCTTACTGTATTTTTTTCTTTAAATGAGATTTCCTGCATGCATTTTCAAACAGATTTGATCTAGCTTTTATGGTTTTGGAGATAAAAAAAAAGTTAAAGAGCCAAAACAGACCATTGCCCCAATTTTGAAGATTTCCCTTCATCATGTTTATGCCATTGCAGAGTTATGGGACTTTGTTCATGAATTATTTCTTTTAACTTTTTGTTTGCTTTTCAAAGTTTTAACTTTTCTTTTACCAAATCTCATTTAATTTTTATGCAAATTAAAGATTGATCAAAGTTAACTGTCTTTTGATTTTGACGATTTTAATATTCCGTGCCAGAATTATAAAACTTTATTTGTGAATGGCCACCTATGATGCAACTTGATTTTTTTTCAGACAAAACTAAGAACATTTACATCAATAATTTTTCTGCAATAAATTTGAACCTGTCTAAGCCAAACCTCCATAGAACCAGCTTTTGTGTTCAAAATAGACAAGGTGTTCTGTTTATAAAGGTTAAATTAACATAGATTTCCTATATTGGGACTTTATTTAAAGTTTGGTGAATACAGGATTGTGTTTTAATCAGGGATCAGTTTAGACAGGTTTGACTGTAATTACACATTTTCTACACAGGTCTAGCCTATTTCAAGAAGATACAGAAGATTTCAATCCTGTGGTTACAATTCTAGAGCTAGTTCAGTATATTAACAACATGTGTGTACTGGGACAACAGATTGAAAACAGCCACAATCTTCTGATCCACTCAAATTTAACATTTGTTGAATTAGTAAGTAAATTGTGGAGAAGTAATAAAGGCAGTCATGAAGGTTGATACAGACATTATCACTCAGTCATGAAGGTTGATACAGACATTATCACTCAGTCATGAAGGTTGATATAAAATTTGCAAAGCATATGTTATACAACGTTAATTAAGCAGTTCAACAAACAACTTTTTCATGAATGGTTAACTCGTGACCTGTAGTAAAACATTCCTACACATTGTAAATACATGTTGGGTGTGTTCGCTGATTCATCTATGGATTCGCCGTCAATAGTTAAAAAAAAATTCCATTCTGATTGGTTCCGAGGTACCAGACATTAACTATTTTCTCACGCTAATTAAACATTATTTCTTCATTCTTTTTTTTTTGGGGGATATTTTTGTTAAATTTGTAACTTCAAGATAAAAAGCTTGTGTTGTTTTGACCACAATGAATCCCTATTCTGTGGCAGCAATCTTATCTGAAACTGTTCAAAAGTAAAAATGAATAGTAATGATATTAGGAGTAAATTTGGGATATCATTCTTAAAACCTCTACCCATTGATAAATGATCAGTATACTGTCCGTCCGGATGAAGCTTTTCGTTTCGCCGTTGGTTCATTCATTGAAAACGTATGATTCGTTCTTGTTTATAGACAAACAAAGGAGAATACGTTACCATTAATGCTGCTTGAAACGATTCTGATCATCTAATTTAGTTAGGTTAGCTAATCAGAAATCAACAACAAGTTCATGTATTGACAATTTCCGCTTTTGTTTGTCTATAAACAAAAACGGTCGAATCATACGTTTTCAATGAATGAATCAAACGACGAAAAGAAAAGCTCCATCCGGATGGGGAAGTATTAACTAGAATCACCCGAAAGGACAAGCACATAAAGTACAGACCAATTAGTGAAATCAGTCATGAGTTGAACAATTCGCATCACGGTTGTTAAAAAAAGTTTTACTTTAGGTTCTTATAATCTGACAAAAACATACTGTAAACAATTATCTGACAAAATTAAGACTCAAAGTCAAGTTTTTTTGGTCTGATAAAAATGGTGTGGTTGGTTCAAAATTGTCGTTCAAATAAATGTCTGTAATTCCTCAAATCCCCAGAGCTTAAGGCCCCCTGGGGACCTTAAGCGGTTCCCAAACCCCTCGCCTACTCATGCCCCCCCCTAACCACAAATCCTGGGTCCGCCCCTGGACATTATCACTCAGTCATGAAGGTCGATACAGACATTATCACTCAGTCATGAAGGTCGATACAGACATTATCACTCAGTCATGAAGGTCGATACAGACATTATCACTCAGTCATGAAGGTCGATACAGACATTATCACTCAGTCATGAAGGTCGATACAGACATTATTACTCAGTCATGAAGGTCGATACAGACATTATCACTCAGTCATGAAGGTCGATACAAACATTATCACTAATATCACAGACATTCTGATCAGACGAGCTGCGATACATGTCATAATGAATGTCAAGACTTTCAAAACTGACATTAGTGTTCTTATCGGTAACATTACGTTATTGTTTTTATCTGTAACATCATAATGTCTGTGACATCACACTGACCGATTCTGACAATATCCTTGAGCTAAATCAAAGGAAAAATGTAATTATAAATATTACCCAATATTTTAGTCAAAGAGGAACTTGAAGTTCTGAATAGTTACAGAAGTTAATACGGTTTTTCCATACAGTTTATAAAAGAAGAAAATATAATTTTCATTATGGGTTTAAAGTGTTAATTCTACTTGTCAAAAATCCTTGAAGCAGTCAATTCTGAAGTATGTTGATTAGTGAACTTATTATGTCTCCCCTTCGAACGAAGGGAGACATATTGTTTTAGTCTGATTTGTTCTTCTTCCGCTTCTGCTTCTTCTCAGCGAAGCTTGTCCGGACCATAACTTTTTTGTCTTTCCAGATAGGTCAATTATATTTGGTATGTGGGTGCATGACCATAAGGCGGTGTGTCACATACCGTAATGACCTTCGTGGGACCATGACCTTTGACCTCAAGGTCAAATAATTGTTTTTTAAATAGTATTTTCTTGTCCGGGCCATAACATTTTTTGTCTTTCGAGATAGGTCAATGATATTTGGTATGTGGGTGCATGACCATAAGGCTGTGTGTCGCATACCGTAATGACCTTTGTGGACCTTGACCTTTGACCTCAAGGTCAAATAATTGTTTTTTAAATAGTATTTATTTGGTATGTGGGTGCATGACCATAAGGCGGTGTGTCGCATACCATAATGACCTTCGTGGGACTTTGACCTCAAGGTCAAATAATTGTTTTTTAAATAGTATTTTCTTGTCCGGGCCATAGCATTTTTGTCTTTCGAGATAGGTCAATTATATTTGTTATGTGGGTACATGACCATAAGGCGGTGTGTCACGTACCGTAATGACCTTCATGGGACCTTGACCGTTGACCTCAAGGTCAAATAAAGTTTTTTAAATACAAGTAGTATTACTATTTTCTTGTCCGGGCCATAACATTTTTGTCTTTCGAGATAGGTCAATGATATTTGGTATGTGGGTGCACGACCATAAGAGCAAGGCGGTGTGTCGCGTACTGTAATGACCTTCGTGGGACTTTGACCTCAAGGTCAAATAATTGTTTTTTTGATAGTATTTTCTTGTCCAGACCATAACATTTTTGTCTTTCGAGATAGGTTGTTGCACAGATGGCTGCATTAAGGGGAGACATAAGTTTTAGGTATCTAAAACAGTTCTTCCTAGTTTTTGTCTCGCCTGCAGCAAAATTCGCTGAAGGCAAAGACATAGGTATTGCTTTTCCAGCAGTGACAATGTTAACAATGTCAGGTTTTTGTGATTACCGTATTTTACGGACGATAGGTCGATATATTTTTTTCCCAACACGCTGGCTTCGACCTATCGTCCACATCGACCTATACAAGGATGAAGTTAAAAAAATCTCGATAAAAATGACGATTTTGTTTACAGTAGTCAGTATACCTTTATTTTGCTGTAGGTTTTTTTTTCTGAATAAGATTGAAATCATCGATGTTCTTGGTGTTGTTTATGTTTTAAATAAAGCAATAAAAGTATACTACTAACAGGGGGTGCAATTGCGGGAAAAAATGTTCAACATCCGAAAAAAATCAATATTCAATGATTGAAGTTCAATATTGTATTGTATATTAAAATATACTATAAAAAATGTATGTTGTTGAAAAAAAAATCACAGGGTGGATCGTTTTACAATATAAAATTATTATCACAAAATATCAAAATATAGCTATAAATAACTTTTCAATCAAACACGAGCATGTGCACGACATTGTAGTAAAAAATGGCAGTTGCATTACATCTCACAATAAATGTGGAGAACAAGATTTTTTATACTAAATATACTAGAAAATAATTATCGATTTCGTTAAATTAGAATGTTCTACACTTGAATTGGTCAATTAGGAACAAATAAAATAATCACGAGATAATCAACACAGGTGAACATCGGTCGGCACTTAATTATCCTGATCAGCTGATTGAAAATTTACTGGACCGAGACAATCACATAATTTGTGTATCCTATTATTAATTAAACACAGTTTAAAGGTATGTCAATAAAACTGCACAAGGTGATACATTGTTTTGACAGCTTGATTATTTTATTGTATGAACATCCGTTTACCATCTATTTTGACTGCCACAGACGGCCTGATTTGAATGTCATCAATGTCTGGCTTTACAAACCAGACTCCTCATAAAAATCACACAACCAAAACACAAGTTTAAAAACAAAATTTTATTTGATTTAACTTTCATAATTATTTCGTTTATGACACATAAGAATAGTATTCTTGAGCTAATACTTACAGATACTTACCAAAGAACATCATTATAGGACAAATGCTTACCGATGTACAAAAAAACAACGTTCCATGTGACGATACTTACCCAAGTTATCATCGGCATCCTCGACCTATGGAATGCTTCGACCTATCTTAGTATTTCCCCAAAAATTTAGCTGAAAAGCAGCAATTCGACCTATAGTCCGTAAAATATGGTAGGTCAGTTTCTCCATTACCACACGACCTAGGCTCACTATACTTGGTCCACACATTGATCATGTCACCTCAACTTGACCTCATTTGCATTCTAGACTTTGTTTTTGTATTTACGTAGCATTTTGCTGATTAGGTCAGTTTCTAATACCGGATTCACCATATTTAGACTACACTTTAATGATCGAGCGGGTGCAGTTTCATGGTACATTGATTTAATGTATTTTTGGAAAAATATTTCACACAATAGATCTCTCTACACTTTTTTATTTTACTGCATGAGATTTGAAACTAAGGTTTAGCCTATAGTTATAGTCTAAATCATTAGCTTAACAAAAAACTACATGCATTATATTTCAGGTGGCTAGTTTGTTTTCACAGTACAGTATACCAGTTGTGCCATTCCCTAGTAAAGAAATCTTTTTTAGGCCGTTCTTTCATGAGAATGCCATGGGACCAGCCCGTGTTTGTTCAATTTTAGTCATGTAAGAAACAGTGATCTTAGGTACAGTAAAACCTGTCTAAACCAAATCTGATTGGGCCAAGTTTTTTGTTCAGAGTAGACAGGTGTTCGGTTAATACAGAAAAAAATTAACAAAGATTTCTTAAATTAGGAATTTATTTAAAGTTCAGTTTATACAGGAGTCCAGTTTATACAGGATTCCATTTTATTCAGGGTTAAGTTTAGACATGATTCCAGTTTATTCAGGGTTCAGTTTAGACAGGATTCCAATTTATTCAGGGTTCAGTTTATACAGGAGTCCATTTTATTTAGGGTTCAGTTTAGACAGGATTCCAGTTTATTCAGGGTTCAGTTTATACAGGAGTCCATTTTGTTCAGGGTTCAGTTTAGACAGGAGTCTATTTTATTCAGGGTTCTGTTTAGACAGGAGTCCATTTTATTCAGGGTTCAGTTTATACAGGATTCCATTTTATTCAGGGTTCAGTTTATACAGGATTCTATTTTATTCAGGGTTCAGTTTATACAGGAGTCCATTTTATTCAGGGTTCAGTTTCGACTTAAGTCCATTTTATTCAGGGTTCAGATTAGACAGGAGTCCATTTTATTCAGGGTTCAGTTTATACAGGAGTCCATTTTATTCAGGGTTCAGTTTAGACGAGTCCAGCTTAGACAGGATTCCAGTTTATTCAGGGTTCAGTTTATACAGGAGTCCATTTTATTCAGGGCTCAGTTTATACAGGAGTCCATTTTATTCAGGGTTCAGTTTATACAGGAGTCCATTTTATTCAGGATTCAGTTTAGACAGGAGTCCAGTTTATTCAGGGTTCAGATTATACAGGAGTCCATTTTATTCAGGGTTCAGTTTATACAGGATTCCATTTTATTCAGGGTTCAGTTTATACAGGAGTCCATTTCATTAAGGGTTCAGTTTAGACAGGAGTCCAGTTTATTCAGGGTTCAGATTAGACAGGAGTCCATTTTATTCAGGGTTCAGTTTATACAGGAGTCCATTTTATTCAGGGCTCAGTTTAGACAGGAGTCCATTTTATTCAGGGTTCAGTTTAGTCAGGATTCCAGTTTATTCAGGGTTCAGTTTATACAGGAGTCCATTTTATTCAGGGTTCAGTTTATACAGGAGTCCATTTTATTCAGGGTTCAGATTAGACAGGAGTCCATTTTATTCAGGGTTCAGTTTAGACAGGATTCCAGTTTATTCAGGGTTCAGTTTAGACAGGATTCCAGTTTATTCAGGGTTCAGTTTATACAGGAGTCCATTTTATTCAGGATTCAGTTTATACAGGAGTCCATTTTATTCAGGGTTCAGATTAGACAGGAGTCCATTTTATTCAGGGTTCAGTTTATACAGGAGTCCATTTTATTCAGGGTTCAGTTTAGACAGGAGTCCAGTTTATTCAGGGTTCAGATTAGACAGGAGTCCATTTTATTCAAGGTTCAGTGTAGACAGGAGTCCGTTTTATTCAGTGTTCACTTTAGACAGGTTTCACTGTATTAGTAAATCTTTAACAGAGGTTTCATCATATAATTTGCTAATAATGACAAATCTTTATTTTTTAGCTCACCTGGTCAAAGTCAAGTGTACTTTTAGTATCACTTGGAATCTGTCATCTAGGTCATAAGTCTTCATAAATTTTTTCGCATTTTAATCTTCCCCTACAAAACTTCTCAACCAAATGAAACCAAAATTTGGTAGAATGGTCTCTGGGAAGAGAAGAAACAATGGTCTACAGGGTCCAAAGAGGACTAAAAGGTCCATAGTTTAGTGGTCTTAAGTTTAAAGAAGGAAGCAATGGGGAAAATTTCAGAAATCTTTTTGAAGAACCAGAAGTGCAATTGTACTTTGTATAAAGAAACATTATGATATGAAAGTTCAATCAATGAATGACCCAGGGTCTATTGTAATCAAGTCTTTGGAACTAAAAAAAAATTAACATAAGCTACGATAAATCTATTTACCAGGTGAGTGATACAAGCACATGTCAGTGTGAGCCTATTGTTAAGTATTTCTTTCTCTCTCACAAGTTATGTAGTTGGAATTATGTTTTTCTTAAGGAACATAAATCTATCAATATTTTTTTTAGTATTTGAAGACAGGATTGAATTTGAGAACATTTTATGGAATATGTAATGTGTAGTTATAAGTAAATTTGTTTTTAAAGGTATAAGGAAGCATTAGAATTACAGAAAAAGGAGAAAATTGGAGCAGAATTTGATGAATTGGCAAGAAAATCGTCCACAATACATAAATGTAATGATCTTATATTGGATGTATCTGATGCTTTGTTGAGAAATAGGGCCTTCACAAGAAGTTCTGGCAACAGTTTCTTCAACTTTAACCCCTTGACCTACAGTAATACCACAAAGGTCAAGGAGGATGTATTTACAATATATTTACACCAGGCTTTTATAGGCTATGCTGTGAAATTCCTCAAAGAGGTAGGTATTTTTTAGTTTACAAATCATTACCATTTCTTTAACACCAGACTTTTATAGGCTATGCTGTGAAATTCCTGAAAGAGGTAAGTATTGTTTAGTTTACAAATCATTACCATTTCTTTAACACCAGACTTTTATAGGCTATGCTGTGAAATTCCTGAAAGAGGTAAGTATTTTTTAGTTTACAAATCATTTCCTTTTCTTTGACATCAGGCTTTTATAGGCTATGCTGTGAAATTCCTCAAAGAGGTAGGTATTTTTTAGTTTACAAATCATTTCCTTTTCTTTGACACTAGGCTTTTATAGGCTATGCTGTGAAATTCCTCAAAGAGGTAGGTATTTTTTAGTTTACAAATCATTACCATTTCTTTGACACCAGGCTTTTATAGGCTATGCTGTGAAATTCCTGAAAGAGGTAAGTATTGTTTAGTTTACAAATCATTACCATTTCTTTGACATCAGGCTTTTATAGGCTATGCTGTGAAATTCCTCAAAGAGGTAAGTATTTTTTAGTTTACAAATCATTACCATTTCTTTAACACCAGACTTTTATAGGCTATGCTGTGAAATTCCTCAAAGAGGTAGGTATTTTTTAGTTTACAAATCATTACCATTTCTTTGACACCAGGCTTTTATAGGCTATGCTGTGAAATTCCTGAAAGAGGTAAGTATTGTTTAGTTTACAAATCATTACCATTTCTTTGACATCAGGCTTTTATAGGCTATGCTGTGAAATTCCTCAAAGAGGTAGGTATTTTTTAGTTTACAAATCATTACCATTTCTTTAACACAAGACTTTTATAGGCTATGCTGTGAAATTCCTCAAAGAGGTAGGTATTTTTTAGTTTACAAATCATTACCATTTCTTTAACACCAGACTTTTATAGGCTATGCTGTGAAATTCCTCAAAGAGGTAGGTATTTTTTAGTTTACAAATCATTTCCTTTTCTTTGACACTAAGCTTTTATAGGCTATGCTGTGAAATTCTTCAAAGAGGTAGGTATTTTTTAGTTTACAAATCATTACCATTTCTTTGACACCAGGCTTTTATAGGCTATGCTGTGAAATTCCTGAAAGAGGTAAGTATTGTTTAGTTTACAAATCATTACCATTTCTTTGACATCAGGCTTTTATAGGCTATGCTGTGAAATTCCTCAAAGAGGTAGGTATTTTTTAGTTTACAAATCATTACCATTTCTTTAACACAAGACTTTTATAGGCTATGCTGTGAAATTCCTCAAAGAGGTAAGTATTTTTTAGTTTACAAATCATTACCATTTCTTTAACACCAGGCTTTTATAGGCTATGCTGTGAAATTCCTCAAAGAGGTAGGTATTTTTTAGTTTACAAATCATTTCCATTTCTTTGACACTAGGCTTTTATAGGCTATGCTGTGAAATTCCTCAAAGAGGTAGGTATTTTTTAGTTTAGAAATCATTTCCATTTCTTTTCAACCAATCTCAATTTCTCAAATTTGATTATAGAATTGTTATTAAATTGTCCTATGTATTTTACATTTTACCATTGAAAAGGTGGGCCATTACTTGTAAACTCTGGAATTAGATGACTATTTTGGTGATGATTTCTTTTAACTTTCCTGCTTAAATAATATGATATTCCAAGTATCAAATCAAGGGTTAAAAAATGGTAAACATATGTTAACTCTTTTTATTCAATAATTGAAGAGTACAGACAGAGACTCATGTATTATCTCATTTATGAATGATTCTGTTTTCTTAGAGTTGTTTCCCTTTAAATGTTTAGCAACATGTCAGACTTGACCTAATGATTTATTTATTGTATTGTAGACTCAACCAGAGGAGAATATTGGACATCCTAAAGGAATAAAAGTAAGTTTATCATATTTTAAAAAATATCAATTGCTTTTATTTGTTTTAATGTCAGAGTTTACATAGTAATATATTTTTTTAGCCAAAAAATGTAAACATAATGCTTAATCTACAAGACAAAATTATTTTCTGCATTTAGAACAAAAACAACATTATGTCTTATATATGTGTTTTATAACTTATATACATAAAACAACTTGATACCTGCTCCCACCAACTATAGTGGGCCGTCGTGGTCATGATCGTATGGTAGTTGGATTTATAACTACCGATGCAATCAGTGGCTATCACCACTAACATTGTGAGTTTGAACCCCGTGGTGTGATGTACTCGATACAATATTATGTATGTCAGTGACTTGCAGCAGGTCAGTGGTGTTCTCCAGGTACTCCAGTCTCCTCCACCAATAAAACTGTCTGCTCTAATACAACTAAAATATTGTTGAAAGTGAAGTTCAACACTATAATCCAAACTATAAATTCCATGTCATATTTTTCCTCTACTTCTTTGTAAATGCTTATGTCAGAAAAAATACAAATACATTACAAACCACAGATTTTATAGTATGTATTAATCTGCTATTGTGTTAAAGGATATAAGTGATTTATATTGATTTATTGTTATTTACAATGGTTGGTTGGTTGGTTTATGGTGTTTAATGGGAGAAAACCACCGACCTGTCACAAGTTACTGACAAACTTTATCACATAATCTTGTATTGAGTACACCTCGCCTGATTTGGGTTCGAACTCACAACATTAGTGGTGATAGGTACTGATTGCACAGATAGTTGTAAATCCAACTACCATATGATCACGACCACAACGGCCCCTGTTATTTACAATGAAGTGGGCAATATTTCAGTTACTTTGATGAAGAGAACTAGTTTAAAAATCATGAATATTCTACAAACATAATATAATATGATTGAGAGGCAGGCTGTGGTTTGATGCTGCCACTCTGTAAAAATGTTATCAAAAGAAAGTTTAAACAGTGATCGTCAACTATTCCACCATATATAGTTTTTATAAACTACCATATAGGATTATGAAATAACAAAGCCTTAATACAGTTAAGCCAGTCCAAACTGAACCTTCTTGGGACTAAACAGGTGTTTGTTTATAGATAAAGATTTTCTAAGTTGGGACTTATATATAAAGTACATTTTATACAGGATTCCCGTTTATTGATGGTTCATATTCGACAGGTTTCACTCTATGATAATTGTTAGTAATTAATTGTAAAAATATGATACAATATATATAACACCAGTCATCGCATTAACCCACATGCTCGAAGCCCGGGACAAGTAAAACTGGGTTCAGACAAGTGAAAATTTGAAAGAATTTGTTTGAATTAATATAATTTTTTTTTCTAACTTTGGCTTTCGGGCAAGTGAGTGAAAATAATTAAGACAAAGACTGTAACACTGACGTCGGTAGATTACTGTACATCTTCTCTGTGGTTTTATATTTTTACATTTATTTGCAGGGTGTTAAAGACATATATTATGAATTTCTAGAGCGTGAACATCTTGATGATATTCCAAAATACCACAAAATATTTATACGTAAAACAAGCCTGTCTGCTACATCTACTGCTGGTTAACCATGATTAAAACATTTTTAAAGATGACTTGGAATATATATGATTACAGATTTTCATGTCAAATCTATGTTATTTCATTTACACTCGATTGTATTCCTACATAACAGCCTAATCACTACATCCTGTTACTACTCAGTTGTGTATTCTTACACTTGATTGTATTCCTACATTACAGCCTAATCACTACATCCTGCTACTACTCAGTTGTGTATTCTTACACTTGATTGTATTCCTACATAACAGCCTAATCACTACATCCTGTTACTACTCAGTTGTGTATTCTTACACTTGATTGTATTCCTACATTACAGCCTAATCACTACATCCTGCTACTACTCAGTTGTGTATTCTTACACTTGATTGTATTCCTACATAACAGCCTAATCACTACATCCTGTTACTACTCAGTTGTGTATTCTTACACTTGATTGTATTCCTACATTACAGCCTAATCACTACATCCTGCTACTACTCAGTTGTGTATTCTTACACTTGATTGTATTCCTACATAACAGCCTAATCACTACATCCTGTTACTACTCAGTTGTGTATTCTTACACTTGATTGTATTCCTACATTACAGCCTAATCACTACATCCTGCTACTACTCAGTTGTGTATTCTTACACTTGATTGTATTCCTACATAACAGCCTAATCACTACATCCTGTTACTACTCAGTTGTGTATTCTTACACTTGATTGTATTCCTACATTACAGCCTAATCACTACATCCTGTTACTACTCAGTTGTGTATTCTTACACTTGATTGTATTCCTACATAACAGCCTAATCACTACATCCTGTTACTACTCAGTTGTGTATTCTTACACTTGATTGTATTCCTACATTACAGCCTAATCACTACATCCTGTTACCACTCAGTTGTGTATTCTACCTGTCATTTAAGGTATGTTTACAATGTCAAATATTTCCTTCAAATTCGCTTCAAACTTTGTCTATGGACCTGTTTCAAACACGAATTGACCATGTAAACACGTCGTCAAACCTGTTTGATTGGTCCATCAATTATTGTAAGTGAGTTGGATAGGTGTATAGACTGTCAAATTTGTGTTTCAAACAGGTGAACGGATAAAATTCAAAGCAAATTTGAAGGAAAAATTTGATCACGTAAAAGCATCTTTAGAGAATTGGTAGATTGTCAGCATTCTTATTTTATTTGGGTAATAGGTAGCAAATTTAATTATGCAATAAAGAAAATCAAAACCGGATTTTGTTTTCTCAGTTGAACCAATGACTTCCTATTTGGGTTTTTTATGGGTTTAGGTTTGGTGTTTAAAGCCACTTTCAACAATATTTCAGTTTTATTGCTGAAGGAAACCAGAGCACCCAGAGAAAACCACTGACTTGTCACAAGTCACTGACAAACATTATCACATAATGTTGTATCGAGTACACATCGCCTGACCACGCCGGCCCCCTACTTCCTATTTGAGAAATGCTGAAAATAATATATAATTATAGAGCATATATGGTGTATTATATAACAAAATATAAAATGTTCTTTTAATTGACCTGTTATTAATAATACTGTCTGTGATTGTTGTGATTTTGTAGAACAAATATTATGAGGCCCTTATAGTGGTAGTACTGGTACAGTCAGCAAAAATAATTCTGGAATTCAACCTTTATAGTAAAAATTTATGATATTTAAAAGGAATTAAAAAAATTACAATTAAGCAAAGAAAAGATAATTTCTTGGTTCTCAGGCTTGCACACATGGTTATTTTCGGGACATTATTAACTACAATTTTTATTGGCAAGTCAATGCGAGATTTCTTTACTTCCCGAAAATTCTCTGCATCCGATTTTGTAATAAAGCAGGTATTTTTCAAAGGTATATAACTCTTACCTGCTGGAAAAAAAATATGGAGGTGATGTTGCTGGAAAACTGATTCAAATGAAAAAATGTAATGGCTTCTAAAGAGATATCCTTGATATGCATCTTATTATAAACTGACTTCGATTTATTCTGCGCTGGTATATTTGGATGACTGATGCAGACCATTTTGTTGCACATATTGTTGATAATTGCGACATCGTGATCAACTTTAGATGAAGTTTATTTTCTATCTTGACTATATTCCATTCCTGTGTTGTTATTTTTTTTATTTTATAAAACTTCCATACTAGCATCCCAAATAAAATAAAGTCTATAGTGTATCAAACCATGAAAGGAAAAACCTCTCATATCATTTTCCCCCTTAAATTAAAAGGGGGAAAATGCCACCTGTTTTTTTTTCTCCAGAAAACATGGCATGAGAATCAACTAATTAATTTAGTCTGACCTATTATATAATTTTCATTGTCAGAGATAAAAAAAAATGTCTGCCAGTCAAAAAAACTGTTGGAAAGTGTTTTTGTACACAGATGCATCATATAACAATGAAAACGTCATTCACAGGTATATTTACACATTAGTTATCCTGCACTTACAGATGAAAGTTTGGGGATATTGTCATCACCTATGTCAGACTCATGTTCTTATGACTTGAACTCCTCCAAACAAATTTCCAAGATGATTCATGTGAGTTTCAATGATTGCTTATAACCCGTAGATGTACAGTAAGGTCTTAGAATTTCTATTTTTAGGATTTGGAGTTCTAAATGTCCACAAAAATGGTCATATGATATATCATTTATAATATACATACTTGACTAACTCCATGTTGTTTTTGATTTCTCTCCATCTTAGCTTCAACGTAAGTCATAGAAGATGAGACAGTGATTGTCTCAAATAACTTTATCAAACCTTAATATTATTCCATGAAAGTTGGGCAGAGCTTCATGGTTGAAATGTTGAACCAATAACAACAAAAAATTGATTTTTCTCTAAATTTATTTTCATCTTTACAAAAATGTCTACCTCAATTCAATCTTTGACTATTTCCCCCATGTCAGGTCCCAATTATAGACTTATATTTTCTTCACTGATTCTTTTACTACCTATCCATACCACATGCATCATTGTGTAATTTCTTATCTTGATAATTCTGTACCATCAAACATATGTGTACATTTTTTCATGAAATAATATATGATACAACAGCAGTCCTCATGTAAGACCACCCCTTCTGGCTTTATGAGTAAAAGTGTCTTTATTAGAAGGGTGACCTCTCTTGAGGGGACAATTTAGTAGTATTTTACTATCTGAAATCTGACCTGATAAGATGATTTCAGCTATTGTCCTCTGCAAATTGTTTTCCAAAGTTACTGGACATGGTCAGAACAGGTCAAACATGACCATTTTGAAAGGGGTGTAGAATGTTTCAGCTATTTTTCATTGATTTCAGTTATTTTATTTTCTAACCAGGTAGTGGGAGGGGCATTATAAGAGGGAGGATTCTGTAGTAAACATAAATTGTTCAAATTGTTATTTACTTCTGTTTTTTCTTTGTTTGTTTGCCTTGAAGCCTCATTTCCATAGATAGGATAAATTGCACATCCAGTTCTATAAATGTACTTTATATATTGAGTAAGTAAATACAACAATACAAAATATGTGTGTACATTTGTATTTAGGATATTTTGTTGACATTTTATATATGATATAGAGACCTGTCATATGTGTAAATAATTTCTTTAAGAATTATAAAGTTTAAAAACTGGAGATGAGAAATATTTGTTTGGCAAGATAAATTATGTTTAAGTTTGTATTTTAAACCTGTATGTTTGTTGAGATAAGACAGACAGAAATTAATATGATTTTTATACATGTATTGATTTCTTTTTTTTTTAAATCGTGCAAACCACGAAAATGTAAATTTTGACAGAAGGCATACAAATGCATATAAATCTGCTCCAGGTTTCCCCAATATAACTAGGGAAGTCATATCTATCACCTTCAATTAATTCTCATCAATTATTTCAATGTTTCGATCAGCGGCCTTCTTCAAGGTGAAAAATTACATAAAAATCTCATATTCCTGCTATAAGATCAAGTCACTTTATAATTATAGTTATTCTATTGTTCTATGATTTTGACATTTTATTGTGAAATCATATTACAAATGTATTTAAATGCTCTGATTTGTCAATTCATAATGCTTGATATAATAATAAAATAAGTATAAACTGGATAGTCCTAATTTGTCCTCATTCGAAAATGTATTGGATTGGTCCAAACTCCATCCAAGCATGCCACCATTACTAAAAATATAAAATTCTTAAATTGACCACTGTTTCTGCCTTTCAAGCCAGAATCTGCATAAATTTTAATTATAAGAGCACAATTAGGAGCTGGTCAAAATTACCATCACTTAAAATCAGAGGTATGAGAACCATGGCATTAGAGACTTTCAAAATTCCAAACTAATCCAGCCCTGAATTTATTCAAAATATTATTACAATTAAAGAAAATTATTATAATTTTAGATACCAAAACACAGTTGATGTACCTAGACCAAAAACAACAAGGTATGGTAAAAAGAGTTTTAGTTATGAGGCAGCAACACTGTGGAACTCCTTACCAAACCACGCAAGGAGTCTTTCAACTTTTGGGCAGTTCAAAATTTTTATTTCGAACTGGTATTTCTCAGAAAATTGTACTTGTAGCTCATGTAAACTGTGACCTGTTGTTGCTGCCTCAAAACAAAGCTTTTGATGCCTCCTGTTCGCTGTTTACTTTAAATATGCTATTTGCTTATGTCCTGTGCTTGTCTTTGTGCTTTTATTTATGCTATGAGACTCTTTCATGACTTGTGTAGGTATGTATGTACATACATACATACATACATACATACATACACAAGTCATGAAAGAGAGTCTCGTAGCATAAATAAATTAAAATATCAAGTCGGTTAAAGAGGTCATGTTGTATTTGTATATATATGCTTCCGACTTTAAATAAATATTACTTTACTTGACTTTACTTTGGTCCTAATGAAATGTAATGGGGGTAAACTAGATTAGAAATGGATAGTGTTACCATTACCTTGTTACAAAAAAACATTCTGTTGAATTGTATTTCTTAAATTTCTAGGTGATGGCTTTGACTTGTACTTAAAATGATAAATAGATCGTCGGAATCATTCATTACAATTTCTAACGAAAATTTAGATAATCATTTTTTTCTAATATAAGACTAGCGAAGCAACGTCAGATATTGCTTCCATTAACTGTAACAGTCAAAAGACGTCAAAGATGTTCACTATTTTCCTTTTTGTAGAAAACCCAAACAAGCCGAGGAAATTTGATGCGGCATCTATGTATTAAAAAATATTTTTTAGACAAAAAACTTTTTGGAACGGATAAACTGAACGCAGTATGATAAAAAAGGCGACAATATTTTTAAAATCAATTTCTAAATATTTCAAGGCGACGGAATCAAAGGGAAAAGAAAAAAGAAATACTAATTTGGTGTGGCCATTTTCGTTATTTTCTCTTAGGTACACCCCTGTTTTAGACCGATCACATTGGATACTTTTCAAATGTTTTGATTTTATCTGCACTGAAGAGACATAAATTGTCGAAATGGCCATCTGCAGAATAAAAAAATGGCTGCAGTTTCAGTACTTTATTATTTTCTAAAAACAGTTTATGCAGAAACTTATCCTTAGATTTTTTTTTGTTATTATCTGTTAAATATTTCTATGATATGAAAATAAACTGAACAATATGTCAAAGATTTGATAAGTTATTTTTATTAAATATCGTCAAGTGATGCTAATATATTCATATGTATGTCTTCGTTTAGTTTAATTTTGTTTCCTGTCTTCGTTAGTTCAGATTCGGTTAAGATGTATCTAGCGGAAACAGAATAATTGATTGCTACTCTTTTCGGAATAAGTTTGTACGAAAAATCCCGCTTACTAACAACGGTAGTAAAATCCTTTCACAACACTCGCACCTCTAGGAAAAGAAATACCCCAGTCATCCGTTACGTTTTTACTTAATATTTCTGGTTCAGCTACAGTTTTCATTAAATAGAAATCGGATTCGTCATCCTCCGTGACAACGGCTATTATTGTGTCACTTGTTATCAAGTCTGATAAAGTTTCGCCACTGTTGAATGTATGATCATCTGAACTGCTGCTGTCGTCTGCAAAGTTCGCGGATAACTTTAACAGGTCGGGAGCGAAAGCTAAGGCAAGAATCGTAGTTTGATGCAATACACTGATCGCAAGTGTAACAGGACAAGTCAGACACTATTAATTCAGATCTATTTAGAGTTGTTCGTACACAGTGAATCTTTCGGATGTCGGGAATACTTTTGAAATTTTGTACAATATTCCGCGGAACTGACTACATATCTAAAAATTCTTCGTTTGCACCCGGTTGATTTTGGTTGTTGCAAATTTTTATTACAAAAGTCAAACAAATCTTTTCCGTTTCGAATAGATGTACGACCACGAATTACGGACAAGTCCGCCTCTCTCTTGATATACCCCCGGCTGCGTCCTGGGCACCTTTTGCATGGGCAGTTTCGAAAAAAATTCTTATTACCGACTCGTATCCTAATTCTGAAACAGTAGTTGCCAAAACACCAAAGCAATATCGGCTCTTATATTGCGTGGCGCATGCGCAGCCATCATTGAATTCGTGCATAACTTTTGGATTGTAGTTGATCCTAAGTAAATATTCTGAAACCTTTTTTTTTAATATAATGTGTAAAGTGCTGGTCGCGTTTGTCATCTTCACTTATAACAAAAAATTCCTCTTTGATAATAAATGGATTATCGACTGTACTTTCGATACTCGGTATAGTAGTGTTACATGTATAGATACTTCAATTTTCTGAAAATATCCCGTTTAGAAGTCAGTTTTATCAAAACAGCTGTAACTTTCGGAGTAATTATTTATAGTTATACAATGATTCTGAGGTAAGTTATCTAATAAGGATCGCAACTGTTCAGACTGCCAGGATGCGCTAAATTGGTGGTATGGAAAACTACGATGAATCTGTAAAAAATAGGAGAACATTTCACACGGTTTACTTGTTTTCTTCACGAACATAAGTTTTCTAATGGATTTTAAACCATGCTTTAGATTTACGTATTCATATCGTTCCCACGGAACATCAGGCAATTGTTCGTTATCAACCTTTCCTTCTTCCATTAAATTCAAATTATTCACACCACAATTTTCGCAATTCCTTTGTAAGCATTTAAGTTTATGAACATTTTCTGAATTTTGACAAAGGTTTCAGCGACAAGCTCGTTGAGATTTTCATAAACTTTAAATTCCCCGTTCAAAATTGTGTTGTTTTTAAGTACTTTTGGTCTGAAGTCCATGCAACTTTTGAAAATACCTCGGATTTCTATGTGATATCTACAACAATATGTTTGTTTATCTTTGGGGCGTATGGGTTGAACGAAAAACGGTTTAAGTTTTTCAAATGACCGTTGGCAAATTTTAACAGTAGGATTTTTTTCCCTAAAACCTAGAAATACCTCTGTTTGTGTCTTTTCTAGTACATACACCGCATATGATACAAATTGTTTTGGCCTAGTCCTCATTCTTTTTATGTCACTTTTGTTACCCGTAGCCCTAAATACGCCAGGAGAACTCCAAAAATCATACACGAGTTTTTTTCTGTTCATCACTTATAACATCTGATCTGGTTTTGCGCTTTGTCTGATTTCAAAAGTGAGGTTCGGTGTTGCCTACCTCGACTCAACCTTTTGTTATTTAACTCTAAATTTCTACTCACATGCTTCTTACTGATTGTTTCTGAACTAATTGATGTAGTAAGAACGTTCATAACTGTTAGTGCTGTTTTAGAACGCTGCTTTTTGGTTGTTGAAATTATCTCTTGTATATTTTCTATAATAGTCGAATTCATTGCATTGACCTTTTTTCTTCTGGACTTTTTATTACATTCATATTTCTCAAAATCTGGACGATTGGCGATTTCTGGACTTTGGTATATGCGGAGAGAACGGCGGCGTGCTTGACGGGTGTTTTCGATAGCGATTCTGTTATCTTCCGTAAGGCCCTCCATTGACCCATTCTGTTTTTAAAAGGCGTTTTTGTGATATCAAATTCCAAACCTTCAAGCTCTAGGTTAACTTTCGTCGGCTGTTTTACTTTTTCGCGATAAAGTTTTCCGATTTCTTTCCTTGATCTTTCTTTGTTTTTCTTTTTCTCGTTCTGTTCTTTTCCTCTCGGCTTCTTTACTGATTTTTGTGTGATTTGTTTTTTCAACTCTTCTGGACTCATTGTAAATTTCTTTGTTTTTTAACCACGATTTGCGTTTTTGTTCATTTCTTTTTTCCCTTTTCTTCTCTAAATACCATTGCTTTCTTTCTGCACCTGTGCCATGAAAAAAAACTTTTGATAAAACTCAACAGCATGTTTTAAATTTTGAATGACGAAATTAAAATAATTTGAATTTACTGAAAAACGGATGAGCGACTAGAAAAGGAATTTCAAACCGACCCGGACATTTTTGTCACTCGCGGAAAGAAAGGAAAAATAAATCATATACCGTGATACTAAGCCTTAAGTTTTTCTTCATGGCGTTAATGGAGATCTCATTTAGCTCAGTTGCCTTATAAGATTGGTCCCGGGATCAAATCCCATCTACTCTAGGACATTAAGTTTTTCGAAAAAAATATGCTCCCCTGTTTCAATAGAATGTCTCTTTCCTATTGATAGCGTCGTAGACAATTTAACGTCATCAAGAAATTTTCTAAAGACACATGTGGTGGTCTTCTGCCAACTTCAGCTTTAAGGTAAAGGTTATTTATCCTGGATTTTCTTACTTGGTCAGTTTAAAGTAACAATTGAAAATAAGCTTTGTGCAAATTTTGAGCCCATTTTAAAGTGGTTGTTTTTTTACCTTTGTTTATTTTCATGTCAAGAATCGTCGCGTATATTGAACAGATTTATGTTGGTTGGGAGCAATATTTGTGAAAAATGCACGTCGGGAGATAATACAAATTTCACGAGACGAAACCGAGAGAATAAATTTTCCCGAGACTACGTAGAGAGACAATAAAATTTTCAGAGCCGACAGGTAAGGGGAACTAGTAGTTTGGTCTCGAGACTGATATTTTTTAAATTATATCCCTCCCAAACATAATATAACTGTTTAATTACACTAATCATTCGAAACAATTGTTATATGAATAATACATTTCTTGTTTTCTTCATCAATTTTCTAATTTTAATGTTTGTTTCTGGATAGTTTTACTTTGAGGTACGTTATTTTATGCTATCGTTTGACGTTTCACTTTTACATCGGATCACTTCCGGTTTTCTAATTTGAAAAACACGTTACATTACGAATGATTTTGGCGGGTTGATGCTAATACCATGGAACTGAAGGAAAAAAGTGAAATTCAATCAACCAACGAATCAAAATCCAGGATATTTATAAAGGTGCGATTACATGTAATGCGTATTTTATATACTCCGATAGGGGCCGTCATGGTCGTGATCGTATGGTAGGATTTACAACTACCTATGCAATCAGTGCCTTACACCACTAACGTTGTGAGTGCGAATCCCGCTCAGGCGAGATGTACTATACAACATGTGATAAAGTTTGTCAGTGATTTTCGGCGGGTGGGTGGTTTTCTCCGGGTACTCCGGTTTCTTCCATTAATAAAACTGACCACTGGAATATTGTTGAAAGTGGCGTTAAAACACCATATAACCCTAACCCTATATACTAGATATTGGAAATGCTTTTAGCTTCAAATGAATGTTCGATTTGAATTTTTCCAAGTATATGATTTGTTTTCGAGTTACTCAATGGAAACTGAACTGTATATGAATACAATGACTTACTTGAAATTAAAATGTACCCGATGCATTATTTTAGTTTGCTTGTGTTTTACGAACGTTACCAAGGTGATAATCTCTATACAGTATTATTAAACACTTGTGTAGTTATTTTATATTCGCTTTTATGTTATTTGATTAGGAAATATAATAGATATATTGTGACTTCATCATTATTTATGGTTGAAAAATTCACAATTGTACCGAAGAAATCAATTTTGTATTCGGTTGAAAATAAAAACCGTTTATACTTGCATCCTGTTACGTATTGAATGAATAAAAGTTTTATCGTGTCAATTTCAGTAGTGGAATTTTAAAACCCTAACTTAAAAAAAATGGACTGTAGTCTGTATGGCTTACGGTTGGTTTAAAGTTTCATTTATACTTTTAGTGTAGTTTTTATACTTTACAATAATAGCTCCCATGATGAATGTACCACAACTGTATAATGATTGATTCTTTGTTTAATATCTTATTACCAAATTAATGTGTTCATGGGGGGGCTAACAATGAAACAATGATTGGAGACAAACATATCAAAACATTTACACAACAAAATCTTTCATGGTCAGATCAGAGTCAATCACTAATTTATATTCAGAAATTCTACATAAATTAACATATTATTAACGCAAAATATAAATACATCATAATAATGGTTTTAAAGAATAAAGCTATAAAAACTAAATATCATGTTTATGACATATATTATGTATATATCTTTTAATGGCTTACCTTCTAGTTACTGAACATTGGCAAAAACATGTTTATAAGCAAAACTTCTACATGTTGAAATCTGGTACAACAGATTATCTGCAGTTTATGTGGACCTTCGTTACCGTTTACAGACATACAAACAATGCCTCGTTTCTTATTTTCTGTTTTGTTTTGGTTTTTTCTTTGTTTATTTTGTTTATTATACCCCCCGCAAACAAAGTATTTGGGGGGGGGGGGGGGGTATATAGGAATCACCCTGTCCGTCCGTCCATGTACCTTGTAAGCGCAACTCCTCCTAAACGGCTTATTGGATTTTTATGAAACTTTACACATTTGTAGTACACTACCTGCAGATGTGCATGAAGGAATATGGTTGCTGTCCAAAATTTAAAAGGGGAGATAATTCAACTTATACTTTCACGAAAAAGGAGGAGGCATGTACCTTGTAAGCGCAACTCCTACTAAACTGCTTATTGAATTTTTATGAAACTTTACAGTTGTAGTACACAACCTGCAGATGTGCATGAAGGAATACCGTTGCTGTCTAAAATTTAGAAGGGGAGATAATTCAACTTATACTTTCACGAAAAGGGGGGTCGTGTACCTTGTAAGCGCAACTCCTCCTAAACGGCTTATTGGAGTTTTGTGAAACTTTACACAGTTGTAGTACATTACCTGCAGATGTGCATGAAGGAATATGATTGCTGTCCAAAATTTAAAAGGGAGATAATTCAATTTATACTTTCACGAAAAGGGGGGGGGGGGGGCATGTACCTTGTAAGCGCAACTCCTACTATTGCAAGCGGGGGGTATCACCCAGTGAGGTCACTCACAGTTCTAGTTTGTTTTTGTTCACTTGTTTATTGATGTTGAGCTTCACCTTCTAGTACTCCTTATTGACAGTGAACCTATAAATAATGTGGACCCAGACTCCGTATTGCAGTGCTTGAGAGAACCTTGTTGAGAATACGTCTTGCGCGGATACTGTTGATATTCTTTCCTCACATTAAGCATACACACCAACTAGGCTAAGGACCAATATTTTGTCAGGGAATCTTCTTTCAATACCTCCAGAGTTTCGCTCGGTGTCAGAAAAAAATGTAAAAAAGGGGGTTATCAGAAGAATGATCGAAAGAAAAGGGACAAAAGGACAAACAATGATCTACAAAACACTACACAGAGAACTAAAGATTGAACAACACGAACCACACTAATTATACCAACCTACTGGGTTAGGACCAACATTTTGTTATAGAAGCTAGATGTTATTTCTATTCACCGGATGTTTCCTCGGAGGTTGGTTATTCCTACATAGGTCCATCAAATTTCTTCAATTTTGGTAGAATTAAACTTCAGCCTATGGATGATCTTTCCACAAAGTTTTAGCCATCTGAGTCAGTTTGCATATACTATTTATGTTCTTTCCAAAATGTGCTCTAAATGGCATCCTCGGCGTTGAAGGCACACTTGCATACGTCGTGCAAAATTGTCAATGACTCGCACACATTCCTCCTTACAGATTTCCCTGATCTTTGCTGTGATTGCTGCCTTCAGTTCCCCAATTGTTTGAGGATTGTTCTCATACACATTATCCTTGAGATACCCCCACAGATAAAAATATGGGAGGTTCAAGTCTGGTGAATGCGCTATGTGACAGTACTGATGAAGTTTTGGGCATCATTGGGACGACGCAGAGGTATATATCGAGATGAACAGTGGTTCCGGCAAGATGGGGCCACCCCCACACAACAAATGACTCCCTAGCCTGGCTTAGAGAGCAATTTAAAGACAGACTGATCAGCAGGAAGTGTGAAATCGAGTGGGCAGCGCATTCACCAGACTTGAACCCCCCCCCCCATATTTTTATCTGTGGGGGTATCTCAAGGATAATGTGTATGAGAACAATCCTCAAACAATTGGGGAACTGAAGGCAGCAATCACAGCAAAGATCAGGGAAATCCCTAAGGAGGAATGTGTGCGAGTCATTGACAATTTTGTGCGACGTATGCAAGTGTGCCTTCAACGCCGAGGATGCCATTTGGAGCACATTTTGGAAAGATCATAAAAATTCTATGCAAACTGACTCAGATGGCTAAAACTTTGTGGAAAGATCATCCATAGGCTGAAGTTTAAGTCTACCAAATTTGAAGAAATTTGATGGACCTATGTAGGATTAATTAACATGTTTATGGGTTCGGTTTTTTTTGGTCACCCTGTACATATACACGCACCACAACTAGGTTTAGGAACAATAATTTGTCGGAGAAATAATATCTCATTTCTGTACTCTGGAGGTTCATTCGAGGTAATGCATACACATCATCTGGGTTTAAGAACAACATGTTGTCCAAGAAACTAGATCTTATTTCTTAACTTCGAAGGTTGTGAGAACAATAATTTGTTTATGAAATATTACTTTACACTTACATATGTAGATAAAAATAAATGTGACCGCTTTAATTTGACACTTTTTACATGTAGTGGAATATTCGTTAATATGGTTGGTTTTGATTTATGGTGCTTAACGCTATTTTCAACAATATTTCAGTTATATCGTGGCGGTCAGTTTCATTGGTGGAGGAAACCGGAGGAAACGACCGACCTGTCGCAAGTGACCGACAAACTTTATCACATAATGTTGTATCGAGTACACCTCACCATGAACGGGATTAGAACTCACAACTTGAGTGGTGATAGGCACGGATTGAGCAGGTAGGTGTAAATCCCACGACCACGACGGCCCCTAATGGGAATAGTGTCAACATGAGCAAAATATGAACCCTGAACCACATGTATTTTCCACGTGTTCGGTATTATGGTTTGTCTCTGGCTATGAAAGTGTACAACATCGCACCAGCATTGGTGATAACGCTTGATATTATTTCTTTAGTTTCTTTTTAAATGTTATACATTTTTTTAAACAGTAGAAACATTTTTTAGTATATAGTTGACATTTTCAAACTTAAATAAATACAAATCGATATGTACTTCTTGGAATCTATTTTAATCAAACTAAACTGTTAAAGTGACAATTTAAGCACAGAGTCGTGAAAGTGATTCCTGTTAGCTACAACATCGATCGTGTCCGTCTAGATTTTACCTGAATTATCCATTAACGAGATTGATTCGTGAACTACGGAATAAAGTGTAATTTCCATAAATTGTAAAACATTTCCTTTCGCCGGGCTTTGATAATACCACTAATCAGCAACATCAGTTATGCTTTATGGTTTTTTCACTGGAACTTTATGGCTTCCATGAATCAATGATGTACTACAAGAACTGTCAGTTTCAGAAGTAATAAATATTTGACAGTATGGTGAAAACAACAATAAACATGAAACATATGACAAAAATATTTGTTTATTTATTTATTTATTTATTAGGAAACACATCTCTTGTACATTTTACATGCTATACAAAACTGTATTCGGAAACAAATTCGTACTCCATGAATTGAAAAAGACTTGGGCCCTCCATCAAACTTCCCACTTTGTCATGGACATTTTTTTTCTGAGTGTAAAATACCATTGGAAATTCTGTATGGTCATGTACTTAATTTCCCTTTGTATACCTGGAATCCTTATTTGAAAGGTGAGGTATACCCTTTCAAAACAACATACGTTTTAATATGTTAATATGTTGTTTTCTACAAACTCCATGAAATTGAAAACTTGTCCCTACCCATATTGCAAAAATAATTCACGGTTCTTGTTATACAATCTAATAAAAACAGTATATAACTAATACACTAAAAGTTCAAACTTAATCAATTATGACCAAGAAGCTTTGTTGTATGAATTTTGTAGTTGGGTGTTCATTCTATAAACAACAGCCACGATATAGCTGAAATACTGCTAAAGTTGATGTTAAACACCAATCAATCAATCATATAAACATCATCCTTTATTTTTTTAAGACAGGCAGAATCATAAAGGGGTGGTTGTCAAGATCAGTAAACTAAACTAAAACTTGGACATGCTTTCTGAATTCCATCTTTTGTAAAAATTCTAGAGGAATCTAAGACTATTTCTGGAACCGAAAGAGCAATAGCTGTAAAACTGAACAATTATATTTCAAGATAGCTGATTGCCTATTTCTATGGTCTGTAAACTTGTTCTTTTCATGCCTGTATAGCTGAAATACTGCTCACTTAACAAGCAACAACGATAACTTGGACCAGATTGTTTTCATCAGATCCGAAATCCATTAAGGCTACATGGGGGAGGGGTAATAGTTACTAGTTGTCTTCATACTAGTATCAAATAATTGTTTTCTCCGAAACTATGATCTCGCCGACCCGAAATATTTGTAAAAACATTTCTAAACATTTCTAGACGTTCCTCCAAAAAGCATCCTCATCTCTTCCGTTATGATTATGACATCCAATTTAACTGTTTTAAATTGATTGAATAGTTTAAAAAAAAAGTAACTCTCATGCAGACACTTCATTGCAAATTTGAATCGAACAGGAACTTGATTTGGATATATGGATCGAAATTTCAAAGTAGCCGCCACTGTTTATACACAATTCCTTATGCAATAAATTTACACTGCCGACGAACTTCCATCTATAGATTGATTGATCGATTGTTGTTTAACGTCACCTAAGCAATCAATCCGTGATATTTGTGACAAGAACAAGATCACAAACAATAAGTCTTGTAGGTAAAATAATTGTAATTTGGTCGTCTAATGGGCAGAATTTTATATTGCCACAGCAAAAAGAGGATATAATAGATATGGCCAGTAAATATTGCCTGGCAATGTACCACTGACGACTACACCAAACACTCTATTCCTTATTCGGAGCTACTGCAGGTTGTTTTAAGGAGGCACTTGATTACCTCTTTACCTCCCGTTTAAGGGCTAGTTGTACATTTGATTCGTCATGCTAGCGGACGCTCATTTCAGAAAGAGATATTATTCCCACGGGGTTGCAATCTATGAGTAAATAAATTAAAAACGACCTCAATAACATGTAATTTTAGTTAGATTGAAACTATCTTTATTGCACTTTGCTCTAATAAATTGCCTTGTCATCTTTGCGATCTGCAAATCAATCTTTAAATAACAATATATAATTATTTTGATATTTAATTACGATGTTTATAAATAGAAATGTTCTACATAAGTCATATCATGTGTATAAATATAGCCTTCATGTATTCTATTCTGTCTATTTAAAATCTGTGTCAAAATTTGTTGTTTTTTCTGCAATATTGTGCAAAAAAGATTAAATCTTATCTTTTAGATATTTCATCACGTTTGTTTAATAGATTTGTTATATCTGATAGATTAAAGGTCTGTCTTGAATTTTTTATAGACCTTTTGATTTATTGGGAAGTTAATCTTTAGTTTATATGTGTCTAGTTCGGAATTAAAGACTCCGATATCAAATTTGCAAGTCACAAATGTTTTTCTGAAGTGCATACAGATATTTCTGAAGTTATCTAACAATAACATTCAGTTTATTTTGATAATAATGATAATAATAATACTTAAGCTTGACATTCTGTTGTACCTCTTCCTCCGTTCACTTAAATAGGAAAACTTTTAAGAATTGTAGAATTTTAAGTGACAATTTTCGCTGATAGTTTATAGATCACCCTTGAGTTTGGCCTTAACTCAGATTTTTTCTAAAGAAGACAAATCCTGAATATAAGTCACAACTTATTTTGGTTATAACAAGAGTTAGCAAAATGTGCCTTTTAATCCTCTTCGTTTGTTCTCACCTGACCATAGTCTGTCCATCTGTTATCCATTGTCCAGAGCGTCGTCACAATCTCAGCTAGATGGACAAACACTTGGCAGGGTGATCCCTGGGGTTAGACGATTCAGATTTGTAGAAATCAAGTTGATCCTTAGTCGCTACTAGGAGACCTAAAGGGGAGAATGTAATAAGTCTTTAAATAAATCCTCTCGAGAACCAACACCAGATATAATACAATATTTACTGTTGTTTATCATTCTTATATTAGATTCAGATGAAAATAAACAATTTTAGTCAGCGGAGAAAATGTTTAAAATAGTATTCTCAAGAACGGTCAATGGATATGACATGATGTATATCTGTGTGAAATGAGGACTTAAATTTGTGCAATTAAAGGTCTTATGTTCTACGAGGTTTGGGCTCTTGGTGTTCAAAGTTTAAAGGCACATACTGTCTACGATTTCGGTAATTTATTTTAAAAGGGAATATATAAAACATAAATATATAGAAAATGGACCGTTTTGGAAATATAAAGTCTACCTTTTTACCCTTTTCGTGAAAACATCACATGGAAATCATTTCTGTCATCACGACAATATGTAAAGCAAATTCATATCACTCTTTGCTTGAATTCTCACCGCAGCGCAGACGTACACTTGTGATTTTAAAAAAAGAGGGAAATGGCGACGGATGTAACAGTACTCGGTACCTAGGAAATATTTAACATATTCGGCCAGAAAAAAGAACAAAAGACAAGTTTTGTCACGATAAAATGTGGTGTTAAAGGTCGTTCTTTCGGTTCTTAGATCAAATAAACCGACTGTGTACCCTTTGTATATTTTGGTATTTAGATAAATATTGATGAATTAATTTGAAAACTATACTCTACAAACATAGTCACTGTTAATAACACACTTTTCAACCAATACACGCCGTAAAACTTTTATTTGCTATCTTTTAAATATAATAAGGGCACAAAAAACATAATGTAGAAAAAAACCTCTTTCCGAGACCTTATCCCTTTAACTGCATGATATGATTCGTTATTGTGGTGTGCAGAATTAAGATTCCACAAATGTAGATCCCATGGACAGTGTAGTTTGAGCCCTGGTGAACATGCAGCAAGAATGAAACATCTAAATAGTTTTTTTTGTAACGAACCAGCTATGAAAAAAGATAACTGGTGATATACAGATTCAAACTTTGCGCAAATGATACCATGATGGTATATGGGGTCCGCAACCCTTGAGCTCCAAAGTTTAGTCATGGTTGAAATGCCAAAGTTCTTAGAATTGTTTTAAACAGTTGGTGTATCACCAAAAAAATCAAAATTAAAAAAGATACATCTAATTCTAATTAGACTGCGCAAATGAAGACCGCATGTTCTATGGAATTCAACCTCCTTTGGTCCAAAATTGAACATTGGCTGTTCATAAAATAGAGGAACCTAATAAAAAAAAAATCTGAAAGATTCAATAATGAGAATACGAGTATGTTTGTCTTGAAGCATAATTGTGACATGTATATTCAAGTCGACTCACGTTTATACAAATGAAGGTCTGTCAGGTTCTATAGTGGCTGGGGAACTCATGACATAGGTCGTTTGGTAGATGCCTATTATCACTAAAGCGGTGAGTTCGATTCCCTCTCATAGCGAGGTATATTCGATACAATCCTGATACTTGCATCAGGTCAGTACCTTTCTCTGTGTATTCCAGTTTCCCCATCAACAAAACTGACATCCACGATATACTAGTTAACTGAATAGTGGTGAAAGTGGTATTAAGGCGACCGATGTCCGGGTCGGTTTTAAGACCCAATCCGCTTCTGCCTAACACCTACCATCTTCAGGGTTCGAGCCATCACCACGTGGTTCAAATTTTACGAACAAGCAATAGACTTGCAATTTTATTAGGCGCAATAATGACACAAAGTTCTGGTTCTATGGGGTCCTGTAACATACATGTACTAGTAAGCTGTAAAGAAAGTGTTTGAGTATTTTTTGTCGCACCAACAAACTAATTGTATAAAACTTCAATTGTAGGAAATATGAAATATATTTTTTTATAATATGTAGCTTAGACAGATAAAATTCTTATGGGATTCTAGTACTTGTGATCAAAAGTTTCCAAAGATTGCAGTGGGCATTGTTTTTTTTAAATCGTCTGAAGAACGAATAGTAGGAATTCAATTGTAATTTTGCGCGGAGCAGTATTTTCATATGTATCAATGAATAGCCCCGAGGGCTATAGTGTTCAAGTCCTGGTGGGTCATTTTATAGGCAATACGATAGGGAATAGTTATAGAATAAGAATAAGAATATTTATTATTCCAATCAATGGGCCCACAATAGGGGCAAACAAATTGTATATATTGATTATTGTCATTGGCGGCAATTATACATATATATATATAAATACCATGTTTCTTACTATGTGAGCGATACAGGCTAGTCATGTGACTCTCTACTTTTTAGTATACATGTACATTATAAGGCATAGAGATGTTACTAGAGTACAACTTGTGAAGAGATTTTATATAAAATTAGATATCCAAACTGTGCTTTAAGCTTAATCTGATATAGAAGTTTAGGAGAATGTTGAACAGCCTCCGTTGTCCATTCATCTGACGTTCTAAAAATCCGCGGTGACTGGTGTAAGGGGCGTGTCAAGGATTCAAAAGGAATCGATATAGGATGCAGTTTCCCCACGAAACTCCCTCGTGTCACGCTATGTACGATTTTTGACAGCCAGGGGTTACGATTCACCTTCCTCATCAGAAGAGAATAGTATCCCTTTGCGAGCGAAGATGGTTCAGTTTCGATATCCTTGGAATATACATTAATTTTTTTTTCAATGAATTTTAGTTGCTAAATAAAATAAGGATCCCTTCAGGTCTACCATATGTTTGTCAAATTCCATCTTTAATTGTGATAAATAATTTTAATAAGTCGGTATATGTAGACGGAGTGGAAAGGGCGACCTAAAAATTTTCATTAGTCTTATATAAGTTCACGACGCCCTTATCTACAAACAAAAGACATTGAAATATGACTTTCTTTCAATTTTAATCCGATTTTTAATATGGTGAAGAAATCTTAATGCATTTAAAATTTAGATTGAGTATAGGTGTTAGATGCCGAATATAAATTTAAGGAGATCAAACAGTGATAAACACAGGTAAATCTAGGGGTTCACGACAGGTATGACAAAATAATAATTCATTGTAATGAGAAAACCGTTAAAATCCCATAATCATAGTTAATCACGTCATTGTCGTTTAGTAGTTTGGCTATACATGTCAATTTCTCAAATTGTATAGACAGGTAAAACTGTGATTTGAACCTGTGAAATACCTGTTTGTATATTGATGCGTGACGTCACATCAATGTGGTCTTCCTAGAGACAGACTGTAGCTTCTCTAGTTACCAGTATAAATGTGGATACAGGCAAAAAAATAGATGATAAAACTTAATACGGAATTGTTTTCCAATTAGGTAAGTGGTTTATTGATAAATTAACATTGTTATTTATTTTTTCCATTATTTCTTTACCTGAAGAATTATCGTTTTAACCTTTATGTTAAAAGCTATGACCCTTTAAATTGTAACGGTCAAACCGATGATATCTTAAAGATTTCAAATAATACAATCCAGTATAAAATTTACAAGATAAATTTAACGGGTCGTTAAGACGGTTTCAATGCATAATTTTGAATAAGTTGTGACATGTTTGATCCTTGATACAGACACGATTTAAATCTATCAAAGGTATCTGTTGATTTAATTAATTTGTCAATCAAACATTTTTAGACATTAATTACGATTTAAATGTGTTTTATTGTGTACTGTTTAAAATTCGTCGGAATATAAGAAATGAACTTCTCCCAAAACCATCATATTTCATTATAACCTGTATTGATCCACTGTGTACAGAAATGTGAAATTTTGCAATTTTCAATCACAGGTAGGAGTTAAAACTAATTAAAATGTAATTACAGTTGCATAAAACCTTAAGTGCTATTAATTAAAGTCACGGTACAATAACTGCATAAGTAAAAAGTACATATTTATTATATTTATATGACGTCTAATTCAACAGGTATAATTGAAAGCCTCTTCAAACAATATGTGCTAATTATCTTTTAAATAGGGTACATGGATTTTTTTGTAAGAATTAAGAACGTTATTGATGTGCCCATTTTACTCTTTCTCTCATAATTTCACAATTAAAAAACAAGAGGTTTATTATATTCATGACAACTTTGAAATTGACAATCTTAAATATTTTAAATCATTATGAAAAATGTGCTGTTTATTATGTGTTTGGAGAATACAATACAAGTCGGATTTAAATTGCGTGAAATAAGGACTAAATTATTCATACACACACATAGAGTATTAAATGGCAGAGCTTTCGCTGTTATACAAGAAGGAGTATTGATAAAGTCGTACTGGTAATAAATTATTATTGGTCACGAGAGGACTACAAGATCTTATCGTCACGAATACCTAAGCTGTGTACAAATCCCTAGAGATCTATCGTAGATTTGGGTTTTTTTATAGTATTTTTTTTGCACACCTTAAGACTTCATGCTGGTTATTCGGTTTAAACATCAGACTGTCATCTCGGTATTTCAGACTGCTTGTCATTCACAGAGACTAGTGCTCCATCAGCTTTCTTCTTGCTTTTCTTTTAATACTTCTTATTGTTGTTGAATCGACGTGGGAGGTTGGACGCCAAGGTCTACGTCTGCCTTCTGAGTGGGATAGTGGTCCATTAGTGTAGGGTCTGTATCGGAAGCCTGCGATTATTGTTGTCTCATCTTGGTAAACAACTTTGTGGTACATTAGTCTAGGTACATAGAGACTAAAGAACCTACACACAACTGTAGCTGACTTCCAGGACCTCTGTGGTTGATACGGTACTTGGTACGCATTAGCGGTCTACCTCTAACGTGTAATCTGTCTTGTATGGCAAGTTCCCTGCTTTTGTACAGCTTTACTGGGAGGTATGTTCTGGCAATGGTCTTGGCTGGTTTGATGATTAGTCTTTGTAGTGCCTTTCTGTCTGGTTGCATTGCGTTTCTGTATGTGCATGTGCTTTTGCTGTGGTATTTACAACATATTAATATTCCTGTTCATTTTCCACTAGTTTAAACGTCGAGTATTCTATTCCGTGTTGAGGGAGACATGTGCTTCATTCTGGGGATTGGTTGATGCTGTGCTAATGGTAACATGGAGATTCAAAGCCGGTTTCTAGCGCTCTATATCGGTGTGTTTTAGCAGTTCGATCAGTTCAACAGGCAGGTCTATTGTTGATTTGTAGTTGTGTTGTGTTCACTTCAGAGTATTTGCTAATAAAGTCGCGAATCATGTATGTGAGGCAAGATTTTGCTATACTCGAAAAGAGGAAAAATGGGGACAGCTCTTCGTATACAAAGATGTGTGGCTATAAACGTTTAATGTCGGGTAATCTTTCCATCTTATTTGTATTTTTTCATTTCTTTCTGAACACCACATTGAAAAGGGGATCATAGTGGTCGTGACCGTATGGTAGTTGGATTTACAACTACCTGTGAAATCAGTGCCTATCACCACTAAATTCCCGCTCATAGCGAGGTGTACTCGATACAACTTTTACTTTGTGTGATAGCGCTTGTCAGTGACTAGCGTCAGATCAGTGATATTCTCCCGGCACACCGATTGTATCCACCAATAAAAACCACTATATAACTGAAATATTGTTGAAAGTGGCGTTAGACACCATACCTCCACATTGAAGACTTACGAAACAGTTCTAGAAAACAAATGACTAAAACAAACAAACAAACAAACAAACAAGCGAACCCAAGATATGTTTTGCACAGTAAAATCAATCCCTCACCATTAAAAATGAGACATAATGTAGTAGGTTCGACAGTGGTAATCAAGGATGTTTCAATAGTGTAGCGAGACCATATAGTAGTACACTGTGACATTGATACATTGTATTTATATTTGTTGGTGTCACTTGGTCTATATGTTTAACTTGTAGTCTGTTTATTGAGCAAGGTCAGACAATCTGTATTGGTTGATGACAGAATGTATAGACAAATGCTGTTCACACTTTTGCATTACGAAAATAACCTCATACAGTGTGTTCTCTGTTTTTATTCAATACAAACCAGTCAAGTTCTTTCCGGGTTCCGCGTCTTCAGCTGAAATATACTATATAGCGGAAATGCATTATTTATGGAAACCATAAACTTCAAACTTCATTAAAAAAAAATTGCAGTTGTGTTTTCAAATTATAATTATATCCTTTATTCAATTTTATGCATACGTAGACTGCTTTCATATACAAGACAATATGACCAAACAACAGAAAAAAACTATAGCCTCTTTGTCGCAGATTGCTTTCAAATATGTTTTTTTGTAGTCTTGTGGCTGTTAAACAATCCATTCAAAAACAGTACCAATATTTTCAACAAGTTGTAATCGAAAAGGGACATTCATGAATAATTTATAAGTCTCTTACACTTCACCCATTTCATGGTACTAGGATCATTTGTCTCTCTTATGCTCTTTAAATGAAAACAAATATCTTAAATGTCGAAAACAATATTTCTAGTTTTATTTACACAATATACTTCTGAAAATATTGATTCTAGTTGCTATGGAAACAATATCTAATATTGACATTTTCTCTTCACAATGGCACTATGACACAACGTTATATTGACGAGATAGGAAAGTCATCTTTGTATTGAAACTTTAAATCCCATTGTAAAACTACCTTTTTGATTTATCGTCGTGCATATTTGAAAATCGAAGGAATTTATTGATCTCGAAATATACAGTAACAATATGTCTCTATTGTTATTGTTTGTTGATTTCATACATATATAATTTATTCACACTCTCTTTCCAGGAAATTAAAACATTTTAGTCCGATTTAATAAAAATGAAGACTCATATTTTTCGATGGGGTTCTATTATTATTTCTGTATTCAGGAATCGATGGGGTTCTATTATTATTTTTCGATGGGGTTCTGTGTTCAGGAATCGATGGGGTTCTATTATTATTATTTCTGTGTTCAGAAATCGATGGGGTTCTATTATTATTTCTGTGTTCAGGAATAAATGGGGTTCTATTATTATTTCTGTGTTCAGGAATCGATGGGGTTCTATTATTATTTCTGTGTTCAGGAATTGATGGGGTTCTATTATTATTTCTGTCTTCAGGAATCGATGGGGTTCTATTATTATTTCTGTGTTCAGGAATCGATGGGGTTCTATTATTATTTCTGTGTTCAGGAATCGATGGGGTTCTATTATTATTTCTGTGTTCAGGAATCGATGGGGTTCTATTATTATTTCTGTGTTCAGGAAACGATGGGGTTCTATTATTATTTCTGTGTTCAGGAATCGATGGGGTTCTATTATTATTTCTGTGTTCAGAAATCGATGGGGTTCTATTATTATTTCTGTGTTCGGGAATCGGTGGGGTTCTATTATTATTTCTGTGTTCGGGAATAGATGGGGCTCTATTATTATTTCTGTGTTCAGGAATCGATGGGGTTCTATTATTATTTCTGTGTTCAGGAATCGATGGGGTTCTATTATTATTTCTGTGTTCAGGAATCGATGGGGTTCTATTATTATTTCTGTGTTCAGGAATCGATGGGGTTCTATTATTATTTCTGTGTTCAGGAATATAAGAAAAGTTTGAAAATACCAAAGCGGTAATAAGAAGCCGTAAATCGAAGAAGGACAGACAATAAAATGCCCAAAAGAAAAAGGACAAACAATGATCTACAAAATATCACACACAAAAAACTAATAATCGAGCAATACGAACCCCATTAAATACCGAGGGTGAACTCGGGCGCTCCGGAAGGGTAAGGAGTTTCTGCTCCACATGTGTCACTCATCGTGTTACTCTGTTACAAACCCAGTGATAAGTCGTAAATGAGGAAAGGACCGGATTGTGATTACGACAAACGAAGCACATCCTTGCTCATTTGTGACACAGATACCCCCTAACGATCAACAGTCATGGTGGCGACCGTAAAACGTTCGAAGTGATGACTTGAACTTTACCACTAGGAACCCTTGGTTCGGTGGCTTTCCTGTTAGCAGCAACCATCTATCAAGAGCATCATGATAGAAACCACAAGCTCTGGAATATCGTATAAACTGAGAGATTATATTTCATATACAGGTGCTGCTGGAATGTTGCTACATATAAATGGAAAGTTCACAATGGGAAATTTGAAATAATCTCCTTTGTCCTAAAATTTCGTTTTTGACCGGTCCTCATTGTCAGTTTCGAAGTGTAGGTCAAGATATGAAGTATATCTAGCTATATCTGTGGTATCCTTTATTTCAAGCTCAATGGGAGAAATGTGATCAACAAAGGCAACAAACTTGGAATTATTTAGTGAAAGGACATCATCTATATAGTTTTTGTTCATTTTTCTTAAGAATCCCCTGTATGAAGTCTGTTTCGTGCGAATAAAGAAACAAGTCGACGAGAAGAGGAACTCATATGGTACACCTATGGATACCAACTGTCTATTGAAAAACACACCCACATGTGGAGCAGAAACTGCTACCCTTCCGAAGTACCTAAGTTATACCCGGTTTTTAGTGGGTTTTGTGTTGGTCGATCTTAAGTTTTCTGTTTAGTGTTTTTTATGTCATCTTTTAACCATTGAGTTGCTTGTCCTTTTGGCATCTTCAGACTTTTCTTACATGTACATTAAATGGAGAGAAACCATAATTGTCAACTTGTCGAAGGCGGTTGGTATTTAGTAGGACCATCCTCCCATAATGTACAGCTCTGTATTAATTGTTATTCATTGAGGCCTGGACGATGTTGTTGACATTTAACTACAGTTGTTTTTACCGACATGGTCCTGTCTAATGTTTCATATCGTTGTTTAATTTGATAAATTCAGACAAATTTGAGATGTTAATTACTTATATGAATTAATGTGTACTTTATCAGTCGTTTAAGTAATTATATATCTACGTAAATATCTTTTTGAATAGCTTTCATATATCAAGCGGAGATTATAATTTGTCGAGCTTGAATAATTATGTTCGTTTAAATTCATATTGCATAATAATTATACCATTTAGTACCTCAAACAAACTGTTAAAAATTTAATAGAACATGCTTTTGATATTTCGTGAAAAAAAATGTTACCTTATTGTATAAATATAAATTAAATTTTTAAATGTTTATTACTTTTCATAGCAACAACACACATAGGGATTTAAGTTTGTGTATTGCCTGAACATTAGGTAAATTTCAAAGTTTACTTTTCCCATTGAAAGTGAGTTAAATTACTAATAAGTGGCGAACTTAAATAATTTATTGAACTTCAAATATTTACATTCACATTGCAAACAAAATACATGTACATATATGAATTACAATGGACAAATTTAAAGACATTTCCTGGAAAGGTAATTAAGTCTCAATATACATGTGTTTGGTTGGGGGAAAATCTTTTCATTGGCCAAATCTTTACTGTTTGTTCATACTCAAAAGAAACGATGTGCAATTAAACCTTATACAAAGCATGATTATTTAGTTTATTTACAACTTAGTCTTAGTCTAATTTGTTTTTTACTTGTATAGTAGCCGGAGTGGTGCACTTAAAAAGTAAGCAAACCGCTCTTTTGTTAAAATACAAATTTTGTATTCCCATAACTTGATTGGGATCTCATAGCTGTTAGTTGTTACAATATACCACTTGAGAGTTGTATTTCCGGATTTATACCCGTTTATGTTCCCAGTCAAAGTTTGTTTTTGTGTAGGAATTTTCAGTAATATTATTAACAGTATGTAATTATTTAAACTAGTATAGAATCATTATCAACATATACAAAAACATGTATGTAATTAAGGGTTAGGGTCTTTAACGCCACTATCAATAATATTTCAGTTATATGGATGTGGTCAGTTTTATTGGTGGAGGAAAGCTGAGGACCCGGAGAAAACCACCGACCTGACGCTGACACACTTTATCACATAATGATATATCGAGTACACCTCTCCTGAGTGAGATTCGAACTCACAACGTTAGTGGTGATAGACACTGATTGCATAGGTAGTTGTAAATCCAACTACCATACGATCACGACCACGACGGCCCCTGTAGATTAAGAAATGAAGAATCTAAATACATGTAGAATTTCTAACATGTTTAGATCGCACATGTTTAGATATTAAACGGAATCCTAAACATATAATGGTGGTATGCATGTACTAACATATACACAGTTTTTATAATGAATGTCAATTGCCTCAAATGTAAAATATTGAAGACATTTCCCACAGTTTTTACTTTAAATAATCAGATTAAAGGAACAGCACAGACATACCATGTGAACAATGCATTTATAATACATTAACCCTAACCAAGACTTCTCCTATGTAAATCGTTATTGTTTATAACCATACATACTTCTTGATTAAATAAAATATCGGATTATTTATCATAACAAATAGCCCTTGAAGTAGAATAGCGGTAAATCCACTCTGATTTAATTTTCAGTCCTTTATTGGCCGATTCCCAACACATAACTTTATTTAAGTTCATTTCGTTGATATTTAAATCATTTGAAATTTGACATTTCTTTCTTCACAGGTGTTTTAACAGACGATATGATCTACAGCTGACAACACTGAATATATAGATTGTCATCATGAGCGCAAGACGAAGAAAGAAGGATGAAAAACCACCCCCTGCAATCGGGCCTGGGAGCAAGATAATAGCACTACCAGACCCGCTAAAGAAGCACGTCAAGCGAGTTGGGGATACCAAGAAAGTTCATTTGAAATTTGGAACATGCAATTACAAGTCGTTACCGATTGAAATTTATAACAATGAAGAGTTAAGCCAGTTTACGGTGCGATTTACAGCAGAAAATAATCGCTTGAAACGACTACCGAAAGCAATTTCGGCCTTGGAAAATCTAGAGTATATAGACATTCAAAACAATGCCTTAACTGCATTCCCTGGGTCTGTGGCAAAACTGAAGAAATTACAGCTCTTGAATATTGAAAATAATGCCATTAAAAAGTTACCACCACCGATACACAAAGCAACTGGTCTGACAAAGTTGCTGGCATCAAATAATAGAATCCGAACTCTACCGAAAAATATTGGCAAATCACCCGTCTCTTATGTTGATGTTTCTGGTAATCTTATCAAATCTTTCAAAAAGGGCGTTTATGAATTGACAGCGGAGATAAACCTTTCTGACAACAGACTGACGGAGATGCCACCAGCAACCGTGAAAAAGCCAAACATCCAAAAAATGATCTTGTCAAACAATGGGATATCCTTTATACCGGATAACATTGACAAACTACAGAGACTGACTTGGCTTGACTTGTCTAACAATTCATTACAAGAATTGCCAGCACAGATTGGAAATGTTAAATTTTTACATTTCTTGGATTTGAGTAACAACAACATTAAAAATCTACCAGAAGAGATTTGTAATTTAGGATATGCCTTGGACACTCTTAACATCGCCAATAACGAAATACCAGTGTTACCACACGATATTGCAAAATTGAAAAAGTTGAGGGTCTTTGACGTGCAGAATAATCAGGTAGAATATTTACCTGAGGGCGTACGAGATTTACCATGCATCAACTCTTTGAACGTGTCTCACAACAATTTGAATTCGATGAAATTCGCTGTGTATCTAAAACAGCTTGAACATTTACATTTGTCAAAGAACCAGATAGAAGTTATTCCGGTGGAGATAGATCATATGAAATCCTTAGTCACTCTAGATCTCTCTTGGAATAAGATCCGAGAGTTACCCGATTCGATAGGAAATATTAAAACGATGAAATCTTTTAATGTCGCTGGGAACAAACTTTTAATGCTGCCAGATACACTAGGACAGGAACAAGTTCTTACTTTCTTGGATATATCCAACAATAAACTTACAGCCATACCGAACGATCTGCGCAAACTCAGAAACCTAGAAACATTCAATCTAAGTCAAAATGAGGTTGCAGCAATGCCGAGATCCATAGACTTTCTGTATCAACTACGCTCACTGGATGTGGCCAGTAACGGTCTTACCGAGCTGAATTTACCAAAAACATTGACAGCGTTGAACTTATCTGACAATCCTTTGACAATAAACCCATCTGATCTACGTTCAGCATTGGTTGTTATTGGGGATAAGGATCATTTACGAAACATCACATCGCTGACGATATGCAAATTAGGAATGGATGAAATACCTCCAGCTGTTTTTAATATGCGTTGTCTTAAACACTTAGATGTATCTGAGAACTCAATTAAGAGTTTAACCGAGTCTCTGTGTAAGCTTAAAACATTAGAGTCGATCAACGCAAACAACAATGAGTTGACTGAACTACCTAAGAAAATTGGAACTATGAACAAGCTACAAAAGTTGTCAGCTACAAATAATGGCATTGTTGAATTTCCGGCTACCGTTGTAAAGCTAATATCGTTAAATCAACTGGATTTGTCTTTTAACAAGATGAGTCTGCTACCCGACAATTTCGGCGACTTGAATAAATTGATTCTGCTGGATCTATCCAATAATGAACTGCTCAATTTTCCTCAGGATCAAATTGATGTTTTTGCATCACTGCTTAAGCTTAACATTTCTAGAAACCACATCGATGTAATGCCCATAGGATTCCCATATTTATATAGACTTAAAGCTCTTGAAGTCTGCTGTAACGATTTAAAAGCATTACCAGTCGAGCTAGATAAAATGAAAAATTTGGAAATTTTAGATATTTCGGATAACATTATAGAAACATTGCCAGAGCGTATCTGTAAAATGCCGGCTCTTAAAAAACTGGATTGCTCAGATAATAAAATAACCAAAGGTTTCCCTAAAGCTTGGGAAAATTTGAGACAAAAGTGCACTGTAGCGTATGGTGACCAATCATCGTTTAAATCTCGTGAAGTGCGAGAAAGACCCTCGGATAAGGAAGCAGAGACACAAAGTAGCCCCAAAGGAGGCAAAAAGGGGATAGGAAAGAAGAAAGTTGGTCCAATGGGCACACCTCCTATGAGAATTAAATCCAAAAGCATGAAGTCTGCACCCCCATAGAGGTTGCTCCCATTGTCTGCTCAAAATATAGGAATTCTTGTGTATAATTAACGAGCACCTTACGATAGACACAGATACAATCCGAACATAAATCTGAAAGTGAAAACAATAACGTCCTGAGATATGCCTTGAGCAAGTCGAACAGCAGTGAAGAAATCGGACCATGTATTAGTTGACTCGGAGCTTTAGTTTACAAACTGCAGTTTAGTTGAGCATTTGGTTTGACGACATTAGTGCTAATGCTATTGAACTAAAACCTGCTCTGTGTTATTATTATTATAATTATTATTATTATAGTTTTGCAATATTTATTCAAATGCAATAGTATACATTTATCGGCTTATTTTGCACGATATTAGCATTGTTTGTCATGCGCTGTTTTGTCAGTTGTATATTTCGTTGAAATATAGTAACCCAGTTTGGTAGATTCAAGTGACTGTCACCCATCTGTACATAAATGAACAAAGAAAATAGCACGTGTCGTACTTCGGAGCTTGGATAACTTCAGGATGACTAAAATTAACCAAACCATCACACTAAATTACTGCATTTAATTTCCTATAGGTTCATTTTGATTAAATTTTTTAATGCAGTTTGTAAATGCCAAATAATAGAGCTGAATTATCAGAAATGTACGTCTGTATGCAGGGACGGAGTATGACCTTTTGGGACCCCTAGGCTAATGAAATTATTTGACCCCCTCAGACGGATCCACCCTTTAACTCGCCCGCACCAGTCTTGAATATTTTTTACTCGTGATATATTTTAGCTACATTTACATAGTTGAAGTAAACGTATTGTAATTTCTTTAAATAAACTAGAATAGCTATCTTTTAAGGACCACAAAGCTTGAGGGACTATAGGTTTCAGTCTATACTAGCCTATAGGACAATCTGGCTCTGTCTATATGTTTGAGAGAGGGTAGAATATTTTTGGGGTGTAAAGGAGAGGGACGGTGTATATTTTCTCAAGCTCGGAAAATATCTGTATTTTAAAGCATATTGTAGTTTTATTAAAATCGGTGCTTTTTATGTCGGTGATATTACAGTAATTTCTATAAATGTTAATAATGTTTAATAATTGCATATTTTTTTAGTTTTTTAACTTTGCACGTTGATCACGTTTTTGTTCTAAAAATAACTTGTCAATAAATGAATAAGTAAAATTGTAGAATTCAATTTCATGTATGACAGTCTAGTACCCTTTTGTTAGATAATAGGCAATAATTCTACAAATAAAAACTCATTGAGTTGAATAGTAATCCTGTTTTATTATTCATATATAAGTTTGAATTACAAGAACACCCTGTTAATGCGAAATAAAATGCATTAAAATTTCTACAACAATAGTAGATTCAACTATATTAGTCTGTTTTGAAATGATTTTATGTACATTTCAGCCCAAACTCGCATGTTTTTTAAAATATATTCTAGACCAGGTATGGAAAGGGTTCCATATGGTTATCAAAAACAACCCTCTTTGTATTTCATATGACACAATCTTGCAAGAAGTTGTTTGATCATAGTAAATTTACCAAAATGTTTGAGGCTAAATTATACAGCACTATTTAATTATGTTTGTTAGGATGAAAAAAATGTACACATGCTCACAATTCGAGACTTTTGTACATTCTGCAGCAAGGAAGGATTTTAATGTATTGTACCTATCAGTGTAGAACTATCCAAAGATAAATATTATTGTTACTTGACTTTTTAAGCATTTTCTGTGATAATGACGTCTGTTGAAGACATTTTATATTGTTGAAATTCTTTACATTTTTACAAACAATAAAGTGTTTCATATGTACATGTTCATTTTATTTAGAAATCTAGTTTGTACCCTATTAGTATACATGTATACAGAGACAAACATATGGTTGTATCCAATGTGACAATAATAGCTAATTCGATTCCGGTTCATGGAAAGGCGAGAGAAGGGTAGGGTTATGGTGCTTAACACCACTTTCAACAATATTTCAGGTATATCGTGGCGGCAGCTTTATTGGTGGAGGAATCCGAAGAAAACCACAGACCTGTCGCAAGTCACTGACAAACGTTATCACATAATGCTGTATCGAGTTCATCACAATGTTTGTAGTGACAGGCGCTGATTGCATAGATAGTTATAAATCCAACTACCATACTATCTCACGACCACAACGGCCACGGAAAGGAAAGGTGAGATGACAGTGTTAGAGAGTCATATCAGACAAATTACCACATACTAAAAATATGGGTTAGGGTTATGGTGATTAACGCCACTTTTAACAATATTTCAGTTATATCGTGGCGATCAGTTTTATTGGTCGAGGAAACCGTAGTATCCGGTGATGCATTATGTGTTATGGACTCTGGTTTTCTTATTCAACTTTTCTTTCATGAAAATCTTAAAAATCGACATGTATATAATCAGATACATGTCATATTCTGAGATCTAATATTATAATGGTCTTAAACCAATGATTAAATCGGTGAAAATGTTTCCACCAGATCAAGCCAAGCCGCGTGTTCAAATGGACATCTGTGTTAAGCAATCATAAATCGTGATCAGTGAAAAGATTCTCTCGGCGCATAGTCGTCTACGGTACCCCTGGAGGTTCAACAGATTTGACCTCCGTCTGTCCTTCAGATATATGTGGTCACCTGTATGTGGAAGACGGTTTGTGATCATCATAGGTACCCGATTTGTGGACCCCCCTTTTTTTAATTTTTTTTAATTCATCACTGTTGTGGGACGTTTTCATTATAAACAGTGTTGAACAACTTCAAACATTACCAAAAACTCAATCAGAGATCGATTCAAGCCCATTTCTAAAAACACAAAAAGCCTCCTCTACTCTATAGAAATGGGCTTATATCGATCTCTGATTGAGTATTTGGTAATGTTTGAAGTTGTTCAACACTGTTTATAATGAAAACGTCCCACAAAAGTGATGAATTAAAAAATTAAAATAAGGGGGGGGGGGTTCCACAAATCGGTACCTATTGTGATCATGAGCTTATATTTTCTAGAGAAGTAGTGCATAATGATGATGCCATTTTTTTTTAAATTCAAGATGGTTGAACGGTGGGCAATTTTATGCAACGGGTAGGTGGTTTGAAATCATGAGTGAGGTATTGAATAGTGAAGCATTAATGCAGGCGAAGTACATCTTTGGACAAATTCAAGATGGCCGAATGGCGGTCACTTTGAAGACATTTTATTGACGTTTTTATCGGTGGCACCTGTAAGTGGAAGGTATAAATTTGAGATAGTGAGCTTATATTTAGTATTGCATAATGAATGACATTTTATCAACGTTTTTGTATGTGACCAATTGTACTTGGAAGATGTTTAGTGAGCACGAGCTTATATTTTGTAGTTTAGTACTTAATGTGCATAATGATGATTTGATGCACGCGAAATATATTTTTTTTAATGAAAAAGTCAAGATGGTCAAATGGAGACCATTATAATGATATGTTATCGGTGCTTCAGTATATATAGATTATTACATGTCATTATAATGATATGTTATCGGTGCTTCAGTATATATAGATTATTACATGGCATTATAATGATATGTTATCGGTGCTTCAGTATATATAGATTATTACATGGCATTTTTCATATCATACCATTTATCAGCCCGAGAGCCGCCAGGCTCAAGGGATGATATATGAACGAGGGCTGATAAAGGGTATGATATGAAATATGATGTGTTTATCATATACATGTCAGGGGCGGATCCAGGACTTCAAGTTAGGGGGGGCGCACTTAAAAAAATTGCGCCGAGTGGAGGGAGGCGCGAAAATTGTTGGGGTATTTCGTGTGAAAAATCACGATTTTACGCCAAAAAATGATATTGTTTCCAATTGCGGAGGGAGGCGCGAACATTTTTGGGGTATTTCGTGTGAGAAATCACGATTTTACGCCATAAAATCATATTTTTTCCAATTTTAGGGGGGGGCCCCCCCCCCCCCCCCCTGGATCCGCCCCTGCATGTACTTCAACAGAGGAAATAACTGATTTGTACCAAAATGTTCAGTCATTTTGGCTAGAATTAAATACATGTATATAGATATAGAACAAGAAAATTATTGTTTTAATATACAAATCCAATAAATGCACGTTTTTTAAGCACTTTCAATATCATAAGAGAGAAATTGGTAGTTAATAATTTTCTGTGCAAATATTTCATAAAACAGTTGAATCCGCCTTGTCTGTAAACACAGTTTTCCGGAAATTCACGAAGTGAATTTACGGACATTGACGGAAAGGCATGTAATAACATTCCGGAAGAAGTTAATAAACTTGCTTTATCAGCCCGCTTGGACCATTCTTGTGAAACTGGGTGAAATGAAGATGACTCCTCTTATTATTCTAAGCAAATTTCAAAGTTTTATTACAGGGTAAAATATTAGCTTTATCATCTACAAGTATATGATAAATTACGTTATTATAACTGGAAGTTAGCTATATATTTAGTGTTGGCTCCAATCCATACGCACATCTCTTCCCAATGATATGTCAAACCGTATACGACATGTATTGTTGGAAAATGTGTTATTGTAATGATGGGTATGTTACTGTCTAATGTCACACCTTATGGAGAATTTATAAATGCATGGAACTGTCAAATGTCACACATTGTGGGAGATCTTAGAAATGCATCTTACGTGTAGTCTGTAGACGTATTATACTGTTAAATGTCACATCTTACGGATGATCTTTAAAGGGAATCGTTGAAAGCATGGTGTAGTCAAATGTTACACCTCACGAGGAATCTTTCAAAATATGGTACTGTCAATTGTTGCACATTATGGGGGACCTTTAAATGAAGGGAACTGTTCTAACTCTAGTCCCTCCTTTAATAAGATTTATATATCATTGTGGAATCAATAAAGGCATGAGAGGAAATCAAGATAGAGTTATCTCGCTTGCGCTGTAATTTTAGTTGTATCAAATGTTTTTAATTTATATTATTCGTTTGAATAATACTTCACTTTACCTTTTCTCGGATTTCTCTGCAAGATACCTTGACATCGTTTAGTCATAAGTTCTTTTTCTATATTCTGAAAAATAATAAAACGCTACTAAATAGAAACATACCAAAAACATTAAAACGGTCGAACATGGATCGGGGTCTTCCAAGAAAAATGACAGGTGTTACATTTACCAGTTTTTTTCTTGAGGGTTCTCTTCTGGTTAAAAATCACGACAGAAGCAATGAGAATGAGGTTGCTTATGTGATCCTGGAACATAGAGGTTGAGGTACAACAGGGTTAGGGTTATCATAATTTACACCACTGTCAACTATATTTCTGCTATATTGTGGCGGTCAGTTTTATTGATGGAAGAAACCGGAGTACCTGGAGAAAACCACGGACCTGTCGCAAGTCACTGACAAACTTTATCACATAATGTTGTATCGAGTACACATCGCCTGAGCTGGATTTGAACTCATAACGTTAGTGGTGATAGGCACTGATTGGATAGGTAGTTATAAATCCAACTACCATACGATCACGACCACGACGGCCCTCTGAAGTGTTTCATGATCAGTTACTGTGTAAGATATCTGAAGCAACCTTTACTACTAGTTTAATAAGACACTAGTGCGGTTCTCCATCGGAAAAATCAGGTTTTACCAGAAGATTTTACCAGCTTGTTTTAGATACTTTATATAACTATATACCCATTACAGAGCAGGTTTGACTGTAAAATATACTGTACGTCCTTTAACTCGTATAACTCACAGAGACATATAAAAGCTAAGATCTTGAATGTCGTGGGTCGAATATGCACCGTACATGTGTTTAGTGGAAATATATGTCATGGTTATTATATTTAAAGATTTGTTCACCTAATTGCAGTCATTTTATATGATCGACACCCAAAAGAAATAATACCTCACTAAATATTTAGTTGAAGATGAAACTCATTTTATTTCACATTGTCTTGTCTACTCTGATTTTAGAGATAATCATTTAACTAATTTTTTTAAAGTTAACACAAATTTTATGAATTTGACAGACTGTCAGAAAGTTTTTTTTTTTATATTTTCGAATCTGTATCTAGCAATAAACCTGTAATATTATCTAAAATACATGGAGAATTTTACTATCTTGTAAATGATATTTGTTTTTGTGCATTAATATTTATATATGAGTCTCGTATTTTTTATTTAGTAGCCATAAAACTGAAATGTGTCTCTAGCTATAAATAATAAGGTAAATGTCGTTTGTTATTATTATTATGAGAAATAAAGATAAAGATATGAATAACTGATATCCTTAATTAGAATATGAAAAACACTGAAAACATGTGTAACTAGCAGGAGTGAACCGAAAAGTATGGGGTGGCAAGTTTTAGGAGTGAACCGAAAAGTATGGGGTGGCAAGTTTTAGAAGTGAACCGAAAAGTATGGGGTGGCAAGTTTTAGGAGTGAACCGAAAAGTATGGGGTGGCAAGTTTTAGGAGTGAACCGAAAAATGATTGGGGGCAAGTTTTTAAAATTGTCAAGGAAAAATTTTTATTTAAGCTTTTAAAGCAATTTTCTTCTTTTTGGCTCCCATGTTAATAATTGACATTTTTATTAAAATTCCCGCCCCCTGATAAAGGTAAAGCTACACTAATTATTGTTGTATGGAACGGTTAAATAAAACAAATGCAAAATGGCCAACTTAAGAGCTGAATCTGTTTTTCATCTAGAAGAATATCTTACTTTAATAAATATATTTTTAATTTAATCACGTTTTAAAAATTTTAAGTATTATTTATTTTAAATAAAGATTTATTTCCCTCTAGAGAATGACTGGTGAAGCTAACGACGTTGATTAGCCCAAGCTGATTCAACACCCAAGCCGACATTAACAACAACTCGCGAATCACTGTGGAAGACATATTTTGTTTATTATAGACGCGCTTGATGCATAATCTGCGTGTCAACTCAGGACGAGAGTTTGACATAATTCACCTCAAATGTCAAAGTTGTACCAAATATTCATATATAAATCAAAAATTGTATTTTGATTTTATAAATAAGATTTAGACTTATATACAAAAAATCATGGCGTTATTTACAAGCACACCAAAGTCAAAAGCTGGAGAGAAAATGTCCTTGTTAGCATTAAATTGTAGCGACGATGATAATTCCTCTGGATACGACTCACCGGTCTACATCAACGACGAAAAATGCAACGATAGGCAGTGTAAGATTCTTGTAGAGAGCGCAGATATAATGAACGATTGTGATTCAGACTTTTCATCCGACGACGACGAAGGAAGTAAAAACGGCGATTCATCGTCATCGGACGACGACGATTATCTTGATGCTATAGACGATGTTGAATTAGCAAATGATTCAATGAAAGTTATCAGTACAAAGACTCTAATAGATAATATCAGGTACATTTTGTCAATGTCGGACTTGTGTGATATCACATTTCTTGTCGGGCCACAGAGGATCCCTGTTCATGGCTTGAAGTCAATTCTTGGAACACGGAGTAGAGCTTTCCTCAGTATGTTTTTGAAACAATCAAAAGAAGAGATGAACGGCCGAAAAAAGTTGAGGAAGAAAAACAAAAGTACCTCTACGGAAAGTAGCAACAAAACTACAATTATTATTGATAGCTATGACGTTGATGTGTTCCGTTCATTTATTATATTTTTACATTGTGGATCGGTAACTATGGACGCTTCCACTGTCACAGGACTACTTTGTTGTGCTACAGAATTTGACATTCCAGATTTAAACAGTGCATGTTATGAATTCATTGACAAGTGCGCGTCGTCTGTTAATGCCGCTATTGTGATCAAGGAAACATTCCGTTATGGAGATCACAGTGTTGCTGAAATACTAAGAAAAAGGGTTCTAGATAAACAAAAAAAATCACATTTAAATGGAAAAGACACAGTCGGAAGACGTGAACATGCTGTTGGAAAAGAAACAGAGGTATAATGTGAATCTAACAATCAACTTACAGTGATTGAATAGTGCTGTCAGAATTTGTTATTTTATATTTAACTTGTAAGGACAATTTTCTCATTTTATATACTATGTTGATTTTATTAACTGCTATATATATATGTTGTTTTAACATTTAACAGTGCTCAAATAAAGAATTAACATTATATTCTGTATTATTTATGAACTATCTGACAACATATTGACAACATACAGGATATATTTACGCTCAGTTTCAGGTCAATTAGGTTTGGTTTGGTTTATGGTGTTTAACAATATTTCAGTTATATCATGGCGGTCAGTTTTATTGGTGGAGGAAACCGGAGTACCTTGAAAAAAACTACCGACCTGTCGCAAGTCACTAACAAACTTTATCACATAATATTGTATCGAGTACACCTCGGCATGGACGGGGTTCGAACTCACAACTTTAGTGGTGATATGCACTGATTGCACATGTAGTTGTAAATCCAACTGCCATACGATCACGACCACGACGGTCCCTTGGGGTGGTCAATTAAAAAAGGCAATAAGTCTCAAATTGGATTTTTATTTGAGTTTCAGATGTTTTTTGCGTGTATATTTATAAGTTTATATACTTATATACTTGTTACAGTTTATTACAAAGGCAATTTACTTCCAACATTTGGATGACTTTTTGTTTCACATCCGGTCTGTCGCGAAGACAATTTCCTGGAATGGTTATTACGGATATGGTATCGGTTTTTTTTTTAATAACGCCTCTCAGTTTCAACAATATTTCAGTTATCGTTGCGGTCAGTTTTATTTGTGGATGAAACCGGAGTACACAGAGAAAATCACCGACCTGCCGCAAGTCAAGGACAAACTTTATCAGATAATGTATCGAGTAAAACTTGCCATGAAAAAGAATCGATATTTTAATGCGGTGGCGACTGTTTTCAAACAAGGCAATACTGCCGGATTGTTTCACCTTCATTGTTTAGAATTTTACAATATCCTTTTCTATAATGATTGCTTACAGTCAATCCGGTTCCAAAACCAGTCACTCTGATACCACAACAAGTCACTCTGATATCACAACAAGTCACTCGGATATCACAACAAGTCACTCTGATACCACAACCAGTCACTCTGATACCACAACCAGTCACTTGGATATCACAACCAGTCAATCTGGTACTACAACTAGCCATACTGACCACATTCGGTCAACACTGATATTACAGCCAGTCACTCGGATACTACAACCAGTCACTCTAACACCACAACCAGTCATTCTAACACCACAACTAGTCATCTAACACCACAACCAGTCACTCTAACACCACAACCAAACACTCTAACACCACAACCAGTCACTCTAACACCACAACCAGTCACTCTAACACCACACACAGTCACTCTAACACCACAACCAGTCACTCTAACACCACAACCAGTCACTCTAACACCACACACAGTCACTCTAACACCACAACCAGTCACTCTAACACCACAACCAGTCACTCTAACACCACAACTAGTCACTAACACCACAACCAGTGACTCTAACACCACAACCAGTGACTCTAACACCACAACCAGTGACTAACACCACAACCAGTCACTCTAACACCACAACCAGTCACTCTAACACCACAACCAGTCACTCTAACACCACAACTAGTCAATCTAACACCACAACCAGTCAATCTAACACCACAACCAGTCAATCTAACACCACAACCAGTCAATCTAACATCATAACCAGTCACTCTAACACCACAACCAGTCACCCTAACATCACAAACAGTCACTCTAACTCCACAACCAGTCACTCTAACACCACAACCAGCCCTCTAACACCACAACCAGTCACTCTAACACCACAACCAGTCACTCTAACACCACAACCAGTCACTCTAACACCACAACTAGTTACTCTAACACCACAACCAGTCACTCTAACACCACAACCAGTCAATCTAACACCACACCCAGTCAATCTAACCCCACAACCATTCACTCTAACACCACAACCAGTCAATCTAACACCACAACCAGTCACTCTAACACCACAACTAGTCAAACTAACTCCACAACCAGTCAATCTAACACCACAACCAGTCAATCTAACACCACAAACAGTCACTCTAACACCACAACTAGTCACTCTAACACCACAACCAGTCACTCTAACACCACAACCAGTCAATCTAACACCACAACTAGTCACTCAAACACCACAAACAGTCACTCTAACACCACAACCAGTCACTCTAACACTACAAACAGTCACTCTAACACCACAACCAGTCAATCTAACACCACAACTAGTCACTCAAACACCACAAACAGTCACTCTAACACCACAACCAGTCACTCTAACACCACAACCAGTCACTCTAACACCACAACCAGTCACTCTAACACCACAACTAGTCAGTCTAACACGAAAACCAGACAATCTAACACCACAACCAGTCAATCTAACACCACAACCAGTCACTCTAACACCACACCCAGACACTCCGATATCACAGCTACTCTCAGATACTACAACCAGTGTATACGGTACCATAACCAGTCAAACCATATCGGTGGTGTAATGATTAATCTACTCGCCTCCAATGTAGTATATCATGTATTCGAGCTCCGATTCGATTTATATATTTATCCGTATATCTCGAGATTGACAGCGAGGGCCGGTTAAAAACGAAACTTTACGACAAAAGAAATGGTTTCAATTTTCCCATTGTGAACTTTCCATTTATATGTAGCAACATTCCAGCAGCACATGTATTATGAGTATATCATTTGATCCGATATTCCAGAGCTTGTGGTTCCTATCAGGATTTTCTTGGTAGAGGGTTGCTGCTAACAAGGAGGCTACTGAATGAAGGGTTGCTATTGGTTTAGTTGAAGTCACCACTTCGAAATTCTTACTGCCGCCACCATGACTTGGTTAATTGTTACGGAATATCTGTGTCACAAATGACCATGGATATGTTCCACTTGTCGTAAGCACTTCCCGGTCCTTTCCTCAATCATGACTTATCACCGGGTTTGTAACTGGAGCAACACGAGGGGTACCACAAGTGGAACAGGCACTGCTAACCCTTCCGGGGTACTAGTGAGTTCACCACCGATCTTAGTGGGTTTCGTGTTGCTCGATCTTTAGTTTTCTGTGCAGTGTTTTGTCGATCGTTGTTTTTCTTTTTTCTTTTGGTCATTGTCTTGTCTGTCCTTCTTCTTTTGGTCATTGTCTTGTCTGTCCTTCTTCTTTTGGTCATTGTCTTGTCTGTCCTTCTTTTGGTCATTGTCTTGTCTGTCCTTCTTCTTTTGGTCATTGTCTTGTCTGTCCTTCTTCTTTTGGTCATTGTCTTGTCTGTCCTTCTTTTGGTCATTGTCTTGTCTGTCCTTCTTCTTTTGGTCATTGTCTTGTCTGTCCTTCTTCTTTTGGTCATTGTCTTGTCTGTCCTTCTTCTTTTGGTCATTGTCTTGTCTGTCCTTCTTCTTTTGGTCATTGTCTTGTCTGTCCTTCTTCTTTTGGTCATTGTCTTGTCTGTCCTTCTTTTGGTCATTGTCTTGTCTGTCCTTCTTCTTTTGGTCATTGTCTTGTCTGTCCTTCTTCTTTTGGTCATTGTGTTGTCTGTCCTTCTTTTGGTCATTGTCTTGTCTGTCCTTCTTCTTTTGGTCATTGTCTTGTCTGTCCTTCTTCTTTTGGTCATTGTCTTGTCTGTCCTTCTTCTTTTGGTCATTGTGTTGTCTGTCCTTCTTCTTTTGGTCATTGTCTTGTCTGTCCTTCTTCTTTTGGTCATTGTCTTGTCTGTCCTTCTTTTGGTCATTGTCTTGTCTGTCCTTCTTCTTTTGGTCATTGTCTTGTCTGTCCTTCTTCTTTTGGTCATTGTCTTGTCTGTCCTTCTTTTGGTCATTGTCTTGTCTGTCCTTCTTTTGGTCATTGTCTTGTCTGTCCTTCTTTTTGTCATTGTCTTGTCTGTCCTTCTTCTTTTGGTCATTGTCTTGTCTGTCCTTCTTCTTTTGGTCATTGTCTTGTCTGTCCTTCTTCTTTTGGTCATTGTGTTGTCTGTCCTTCTTTTGGTCATTGTCTTGTCTGTCCTTCTTCTTTAAGTCATTGTCTTGTCTGTCCTTCTTTTTTTGGTCATTGTCTTGTCTGTCCTTCTTCTTTTGGTCATTGTGTTGTCTGTCCTTCTTTTGGTCATTGTCTTGTCTGTCCTTCTTCTTTTGGTCATTGTCTTGTCTGTCCTTCTTTTGGTCATTGTCTTGTCTGTCCTTCTTCTTTTGGTCATTGTCTTGTCTGTCCTTCTTCTTTTGGTCATTGTCTTGTCTGTCCTTCTTCTTTTGGTCATTGTCTTGTCTGTCCTTCTTCTTTTGGTCATTGTCTTGTCTGTCCTTCTTCTTTTGGTCATTGTCTTGTCTGTCCTTCTTTTGGTCATTGTCTTGTCTGTCCTTCTTCTTTTGGTCATTGTCTTGTCTGTCCTTTTTCTTTTGGTCATTGTCTTGTCTGTCCTTCTTCTTTTGGTCATTGTCTTGTCTGTCCTTCTTCTTTTGGTCATTGTCTTGTCTGTCCTTCTTCTTTTGGTCATTGTCTTGTCTGTCCTTCTTCTTTTGGTCATTGTCTTGTCTGTCCTTCTTCTTTTGGTCATTGTCTTGTCTGTCCTTCTTCTTTTGGTCATTGTCTTGTCTGTCCTTCTTTTGGTCATTGTCTTGTCTGTCCTTCTTTTGGTCATTGTCTTGTCTGTCCTTCTTCTTTTGGTCATTGTCTTGTCTGTCCTTCTTCTTTTGGTCATTGTCTTGTCTGTCCTTCTTCTTTTGGTCATTGTATTGTCTGTCCTTCTTCTTTTGGTCATTGTCTTGTCTGTCCTTCTTCTTTTGGTCATTGTCTTGTCTGTCCTTCTTCTTTTGGTCATTGTCTTGTCTGTCCTTCTTCTTTTGGTCATTGTCTTGTCTGTCCTTCTTCTTTTGGTCATTGTCTTGTCTGTCCTTCTTTTGGTCATTGTCTTGTCTGTCCTTCTTCTTTTGGTCATTGTCTTGTCTGTCCTTCTTCTTTTGGTCATTGTCTTGTCTGTCCTTCTTTTGGTCATTGTCTTGTCTGTCCTTCTTCTTTTGGTCATTGTCTTGTCTGTCCTTCTTTTGGTCATTGTCTTGTCTGTCCTTCTTCTTTTGGTCATTGTCTTGTCTGTCCTTCTTCTTTTGGTCATTGTCTTGTCTGTCCTTCTTCTTTTGGTCATTGTGTTGTCTGTCCTTCTTCTTTTGGTCATTGTCTTGTCTGTCCTTCTTCTTTTGGTCATTGTCTTGTCTGTCCTTCTTCTTTTGGTCATTGTCTTGTCTGTCCTTCTTCTTTTGGTCATTGTCTTGTCTGTCCTTCTTCTTTTGGTCATTGTCTTGTCTGTCCTTCTTCTTTTGGTCATTGTCTTGTCTGTCCTTCTTCTTTTGGTCATTGTCTTGTCTGTCCTTCTTCTTTTGGGCATTGTCTTGTCTGTCCTTCTTCTTTTGGTCATTGTCTTGTCTGTCCTTCTTCTTTTGGTCATTGTCTTGTCTGTCCTTCTTCTTTTGGTCATTGTCTTGTCTGTCCTTCTTCTTTTGGTCATTGTCTTGTCTGTCCTTCTTCTTTTGGTCATTGTCTTGTCTGTCCTTCTTCTTTTGGTCATTGTCTTGTCTGTCCTTCTTCTTTTGGTCATTGTCTTGTCTGTTCTTCGATATACGAATTCTGATTACCCCTTTAGTATCATTTAAAATAGTACCGATAGAGATATCACACTTTGTTGCATTCAGTTTTTCCCACAACGATTTATCACCCCTTATTGTATTCATTTTGCCCACTTTTTCAATTACTATGTACTTTAGTAATGAATTGTAATTGTTACACTATTGGAATAATCTCAGACTTCATCAGCAATTTCAACACAATTGTAGATAAAAACACGGAAATCGATTGTCGCATACAGTATATACAAATTAAAATAATAAACTTCAAAAATCGAAGTTCTGATATTTGAGAATGATCTACCTGAAATATAAATGTCCTGACATTGAGTTAAAATCAATTAAATAATAAGGCAGAACTATTGCGTTCTTAGTATCTATGGTACCATCGATTTTTACCTGCATAGTTCTTATAATGTTAAACAAAAGTGTCATGACTGAGGTCCACGAAAGGTCCTAATGGAGGTCAACAAAAAGCCCAACTGACAAAGCTTATAGCAAGCAACGTGTATGCAATGAAAGTTAAAAAAATATATAAATACAGTAAGTATTTGGTTTAATTTTCAGACGTATATAATATTTAGTATTAACCTAGTATCCTTAGTAACTTTGAGATCCAGTGGGACAGATATATCGTATGGTTGTCACTTGCTTCTAGACGTTTGTATAATATACTTTATTTCCTGTGACTGTATAATGAATTCTTCATTATCCTATACAATATATTAAAAATTGCTGAGTTAGATTGCTGTCAAATTATAATATTAAGTATATATGTACCATCTACACACGCTTATACACATGTCTTACGTTTATCCCTAGATTTGCCTTACGAGAAAAGGTAACACTACGATTATTGAAGCTCCCCTTTAAGGGAGTGGATGTGGTCGAGTGGTCTAGGGCGCTGGACGTAAGGCTAAGCGAATGGTGCTGCAGTGTATCAATGGTGTGGGTTCAAATCCCGTCGAGGGAAGAACAAAAATTTGACAGCTCTAAAATCTAATTCTAACACTGTTTGGTTTAATTTCCAGACGTATATATAGTTACTGTATATATATATATACCAACAATAACGACATTTAGAATATCAGTTTATATTATTAATGGCCAAAATCATTTATTGTAAATGTGTTCATGCTAATAAAATATTGTCTATAGTATATTATAATTAATATTATAGTTGAATTATGACAACAATAAAACATAAGTCTCTGTTAACAAAGATGTATCAAATACACAAAAATATTGAAACATTACTCTTTGGAAACGATGAAATTAATATACGCAAACATTCTATGATCTTCAATAACGTTCGAGAATATATTAGACAAACAAAAAGATGTTGATCAGTGGTCTGTCATCTTATCTACATCAACATCAACAAATTTCCCATATGTCACTATATTATGTTAACTATTATCTATATTTGTGTATGTGCTAAATTTGTTGCCATTATTATATTGTATTATTTGTAAGGAGAGGGCAGTCCATAAGATGTGATAACTTTTTGTCCAATCCCGTTGCTATTTTATTTGCAATAAAATAATATTAAACTAAGCTATAACATACTAAATAAAATATAAAAGGAAATGGAAAAAAAATAACGAAAAGAAAGAATGATGGTTACACAATAAAAGCAGTAGATATTCAGTCAATATTCTATATTTCCAAGAGATGTATTCATTACCTCAGGATATGCATAAGAGAAGCTTTTGAATGATAGATAGACTTTACAAAGAAGTGATCATGCGAGCAACCAATGTGTTACCAATAACACGTAATCAAAATCCTCCCGTCTTCATTGTTGCAGAAAATTTTCCACATCTACTAGCATTCCCTGGCGCTTTTTTAACTTGATGAATATTGTTATATAATATAACTTAGAGTACTTCATTGATTAAAAACTACAATACAGTACGACGAATTGTGAAATAAAGTGGGAAACAATGATTGGATCCCTGGTTGTTGAATGCTGTAGGTTTCTTTTATCGACAGGCAAGTGTTGCTATCCTTGTTGTTGAGTGCGATAGACGTCTTTAACAAGTTGGTTACTGTGTTGTCGAGTGTGGTAGGTTGTTTTTTAACGGAAGATCATTGTTGGTTATCGAGTGTGGAAGGTTTCGTTTACCGGAAGTTAATTGTTGGTTACCATGTTATCGAGTGTGGTAGGTTTCTTTTACCGGAAGGTCATTGTTAGTTACCAAGTTATCGAGTGTGGTAGGTTTCGCTTACCGGAAGATCATTGTTGGTTACCAGGTTATCGAGTGTAATAGGTTTAGCATACCGGAAGTTCATTGTTTATGGTTCCCGTGTTATCGAGTGTGGTAGGTTTCGCTTACCAGAAGGTCATTATTAGTTGCAGTGTTGTCGAGTGCGTAGGTTTCTTTAACCGGAAGTTCATTGTTGGTTCCCGTGTTATCAAGTATGGTAGGTTTCGTTTACCAGAAGGTCATTATTAGTTGCCGTGTTGTCGAGTGTGTAGGTTTCTTTTGTTTGTTACCATGTTGTAGATCTAGAGCATGGAACATTTTTTGACCGACAATAGTTAGTTTCCATGTTGTCAAGGACGATAGTAAATTTTTATCGACAAGGAAATATTTGGTTACCAAGTTGGTTACAAGTTGTCGAGTTTGATAGATTTCTTTTACAGGCAGGCAATTGTTGTTACCATTCTCAATAAAAATCTGCATGATCAGAGTATTTAATCTTTGTATCTTTCTGACTGGTCAATTATTTATTCCTATTAAATTTTGCGACGCAAATAATTTTTTCAGAAAACCCATTAAAGTTACATGGCTGTTCGCTTATTAGATGAGATTTTTCATTAAATGACAAATGATTGTACATTTTAAGCTAGAATGGACTGAAATTCAAAATGGTATCTTCTACACTCAACACTGGATCAAAAGTTAATTGAATTCCATTATAATGGTAAATATTGTATACTTAAATAGAACATATGTTTAACTACGTGTGCCAGTCTCTAGCCAGAACAATGGTAAATATTGTATACTTAAATAGAACATATGTTAAACTAAGTGTGCCAGTCTCTTGCCAGAACAATGGTAAATATTGTATACTTAAATAGAACATATGTTAAACTAAGTGTGCCAGTCTCTTGCCAGAACAATGGTAAATATTGTATACTTAAATAGAACATATGTTTAACTACGTGTGCCAGTCTCTAGCCAGAACAATGGTAAATATTGTATACTTAAATAGAACATATTTTAAACTAAGTGTGCCAGTCTCTAACCATATGTTAAACTAAGTGTGCCAGTCTCTAGCCAGAACAATGGTACATATTGTATACTTAAATAGAACATATGTTAAACTAAGTGTGCCAGTCTCTAACCATATGTTAAACTAAGTGTGCCAGTCTCTAGCCATATGTTAAACTAAGTATGCCAGTCTCTAACCATATGTTAAACTAAGTGTGCCAGTCTCTAGCCATATGTTAAACTAAGTGTGCCAGTCTCTAGCCAGAACAATGGTACATATTGTATACTTAAATAGAACATATGTTAAACTAAGTGTGCCAGTCTCTAACCATATGCTAAACTAAGTGTGCCAGTCTCTAGCCAGAACAATGGTACATATTGTATACTTAAATAGAACATATGTTAAACTAAGTGTGCCAGTCTCTAAACATATGTTAAACTAAGTGTGCCAGTCTCTAGCCATATGTTAAACTAAGTGTGCCAGTCTCTAGCCATATGTTAAACTAAGTGTGCCAGTCTCTAGCCATATGTTAAACTAAGTGTGCCAGTCTCTAGCCATATGTTAAACTAAGTGTGCCAGTCTCTAGCCATATGTTAAACTAAGTGTGCCAGTCTCTAGCCAGAACAATGGTACATATTGTATACTTAAATAGAACATATGTTAAACTAAGTGTGCCAGTCTCTAACCATATGTTAAACTAAGTGTGCCAGTCTCTAGCCAGAACAATGGTACATATTGTATACTTAAATAGAACATATGTTAAACTAAGTGTGCCAGTCTCTAACCATATGTTAAACTAAGTGTGCCAGTCTCTAGCCATATGTTAAACTAAGTGTGCCAGTCTCTAACCATATGTTAAACTAAGTGTGCCAGTCTCTAGCCATATGTTAAACTAAGTGTGCCAGTCTCTAGCCATATGTTAAACTAAGTGTGCCAGTCTCTAGCCATATGTTAAACTAAGTGTACCAGTCTCTAACCATATGTTAAACTAAGTGTGCCAGTCTCTAGCCATATGTTAAACTAAGTGTGCCAGTCTCTAACCATATGTTAAGCTAAGTGTGCCAGTCTCTAGCCATATGTTAAACTAAGTGTGCCAGTCTCTAGCCAGAACAATGGTACATATTGTATACTTAAATAGAACATATGTTAAACTAAGTGTGCCAGTCTCTAACCATATGCTAAACTAAGTGTGCCAGTCTCTAGCCAGAACAATGGTACATATTGTATACTTAAATAGAACATATGTTAAACTAAGTGTGCCAGTCTCTAACCATATGTTAAACTAAGTGTGCCAGTCTCTAGCCATATGTTAAACTAAGTGTGCCAGTCTCTAACCATATGTTAAACTAAGTGTGCCAGTCTCTAGCCATATGTTAAACTAAGTGTGCCAGTCTCTAGCCATATGTTAAACTAAGTGTGCCAGTCTCTAGCCATATGTTAAACTAAGTGTGCCAGTCTCTAGCCATATGTTAAACTAAGTGTGCCAGTCTCTAGCCAGAACAATGGTACATATTGTATACTTAAATAGAACATATGTTAAACTAAGTGTGCCAGTCTCTAACCATATGTTAAACTAAGTGTGCCAGTCTCTAGCCAGAACAATGGTACATATTGTATACTTAAATAGAACATATGTTAAACTAAGTGTGCCAGTCTCTAACCATATGTTAAACTAAGTGTGCCAGTCTCTAGCCATATGTTAAACTAAGTGTGCCAGTCTCTAACCATATGTTAAACTAAGTGTGCCAGTCTCTAGCCATATGTTAAACTAAGTGTGCCAGTCTCTAGCCATATGTTAAACTAAGTGTGCCAGTCTCTAGCCATATGTTAAACTAAGTGTGCCAGTCTCTAACCATATGTTAAACTAAGTGTGCCAGTCTCTAACCATATGTTAAACTAAGTGTGCCAGTCTCTAGCCAGAACAAGTATTTCTACTGGAAAATGTCGTCTTTGTGTTTAACGATTTGACTCGAGAGATGGATGTTCGTTTTGTTTATATTGATGGAATTGTTGACCGTCAATGTTAAAACTTTGTTTTCATAATGGAGGAAGCTCCATCCAAAAATCCCAGATGACCATCTACAATAATGTAATAACTCTATGATATGTTTCACCTTGCAATCAATATTAGGCCTTCACAACTCATATAATAACAGCTGCGCCATGAGGACAACAATTGTAAAATCTGAAAAAAGAATTCCCATATATATAGACATATAAAGTTTTATAAATGTGGAACGGCAAATACAATCATCGCCAAAATCAAAATAGAGCTCATCTGATAAATCTTTATATTGTATAAAAAAGATCATGAGATTTGATTAAAGCAAACTTAGTTCTACGAAATGTGAGAAAAAACGATTGTGGATGAACAAATAAAAACAAATGTCTCATTACCCTGGACCGCATGTGAAGGGAGTCTTCAAAAATGAAAGACACTTGACCTTAATCACTCCTAAAGTTTGTAAAAATTATTATGAAGTTTGTTTAAAGCAAACTTGTGTTGCGTTATCGAAATTAGTATTGGTTTACGAACAAAGTTCCATAACTCTGCAACGGAAAAAGTGAAATCGTCAAATAGATATAGTACTTTTATCAATCTTAAAGTTGTGTAAAAAAATAGTAAAATTTTGCCAAAGATAACTTGAGTTATCCCCAGACATGAAGATACGCATATTTTTGTTTTACGAACAAAGAGTCATAACTCTACAGCGGCAAAAGTTATAATCTAAAAATAGAAAAGTACCATCGACCCAACACGAAATTTGGACAAAATAAATTTGAGTTATGCTCATATGAAGAATACAAACAAAGTTTCATAACTATGCAACGGATAAAGTGAAAATCGTCCAAATCAAAAGGTGCCATAGTTTTATCAATCCTGAGGTTAAGAATTAGCGAATTGTGGTCAACGCAAACCTAAGTTATCACAGGCCGTGTGAGCGGACGGACGACGGTATATCATGATACATTCCGTCTTTAAAGAGTGTATACAAATTGTGCGAGATTGTCCGGTAGCCTGCAAATTAATTAGTTTAAGATGACACGTAGTCTACTCACAATTTCACAATCACAAAAAAAGTGATATAAGTGACACCTTTGCTTTCTATCTAGATGTGCAGCTATCAGAAAGATTATTAACGAGGAGTAAAATAATCGTACAAACGCTGTCATAATTGTGTTCCACATAATTACAAATACATGTACAAGCATTGTAGCCAGTTTGTTCCACATAATTACAAATACATGTACAAACATTGTAGTCAGTTTGTTCCACATAATTACAAATACATGTATAAGCATTGTAGCCAGTTTGTCCCACATAATTACAAATACATGTACAAGCATTGTAGCCAGTTTGTCCCACATAATTACAAATACATGTACAAGCATTGTAGCCAGTTTGTCCCACATAATTACAAATACATGTACAAGCATTGTAGCCAGTTTGTTCCATATAATTACAAATACATGTACAAGCATTGTAGCCAGTTTGTCCCACATAATTACAAATACATGTACAAGCATTGTAGCCAGTTTGTCCCACATAATTACAAATACATGTACAAGCATTGTAGCCAGTTTGTTCCACATAATTACAAATACATGTACAAGCATTGTAGCCAGTTTGTCCCACATAATTACAAATACATGTACAAGCATTGTAGCCAGTTTGTCCCACATAATTACAAATACATGTACAAGCATTGTAGCCAGTTTGTTCCATATAATTACAAATACATGTACAAGCATTGTAGCCAGTTTGTCCCACATAATTACAAATACATGTACAAGCATTGTAGCCAGTTTGTCCCACATAATTACAAATACATGTACAAGCATTGTAGCCAGTTTGTTCCATATAATTACAAATACATGTACAAGCATTGTAGCCAGTTTGTCCCACATAATTACAAATACATGTACAAGCATTGTAGCCAGTTTGTTCCATATAATTACAAATACCTGTACAAGCATTCTAGCCAGTTTGTCCCACATAATTACAAATACATGTACAAGCATTGTAGCCAGTTTGTCCCACATAATTACAAATACATGTACAAGCATTGTAGCCAGTTTGTTCCATATAATTACAAATACATGTACAAGCATTGTAGCCAGTTTGACCCACATAGTTACAAATACATGTACAAGCATTGTAGCCAGTTTGTCCCACATAATTACAAATACATGTACAAGCATTGTAGCCAGTTTGTTCCATATGATAAAAATAAAATGCAAACATCATCATTATTTTGTTTTGCAACTGATTTTGAAAGTATTGGAAAATCATTGAATTATAAAATTTCCAATAATCCCGTCGGGCACCTTGGGGAAATATAGACAGCTTTTTGTTCAGTGGCTATTGATCTTGTCCACAACTTAAATACCCGTATATAGTTAATGGTGGAACAACGTTGTTGATCGAATTAACATATATTATGTGATACAAGAGGACTTCGTATTTCAAAGGTGAAGTAAGTTTGTAAACTATGATTTTAATTTGTGTTTTTTCCCTTCATTCTACTTTTACTCAGTGGAAGTATTTACTCAGATAGTTGAAACGGTTGACACTATTGATCAATGTCAGCCATTTAGAATTTGAGATCTATCTATTCAGATAGTTGAAACGGTTGACACTATATATATATTGATCAATGTCAGCCATTTAGAATTTGAGATCAAGTTCTCATATAGATTGTATACGCTGATATACTACATGATACAACAGACTATACGGTCGTGTGTTTTCATACCATTTGAAACGTACATAAAAAGTAATACAAGTAAATGTATATTGATATATCAAATAGTGAGGGCTGTTGGACTTGTTTGTTTTTGCTTTCAGCTACGATGTCTGATGAAAAATAAAACCAAACAATAAATGAATAGACTGTTTATATTTGTTTCTCAAAATTCGTATGGTCAAGTTGAACGTTAATGTTTGTTTCTCAAAATTCGTATGGTCAAGTTGAACGTTAATGTTTGTTTCTCAAAATTCGTATGGTCAAGTTGAACGTTAATGTTTGTTTCTCAAAATTCGTATGGTCAAGTTGAACGTTAATGTTTGTTTCTCAAAGTTTGTATGGTCAAATTGAACCTGTTCGTGATGTAATTACATGACATAGCACTTTCAAATTACTAAAGTTCCACACGTTGGACATCCTAATTACCAGAATTTGTTTTATAACTATAGATAAAACACTCTAAGGTAAAACATATATAACAAAAAACATGAACAACATGTTTTTACTGACAACATTTAAAATTCATATGTATCTTTAAAATTCATATGTATCGACATTTCAAGAATGCCAGACAAACTTAGTTGGCAAATTCCAGGATCACTGGAATAATGTTTTAGAAATGCATAGATGCTTTGTTAATTCTTATCCAATGAAATTGCATTACGCTTAAAACATCCAACAAGGTTTAAAAGTGAAATAGAAGAGAAGGATCATTATACGGCAAAGGTTAAGTTGATGTCATCACATCGAAAGTTTTACGGTCGCCACCATGATTTGGTTGACCGTTACGAAATATTGGTGTCACAAATGACCATGGATATGTTCCGCTTATCGTAAGAAATACCCGGTAATTTCATTCATGAGGTACCACCGAGTATGTATTATAACAATAGTTACACGACGCGCACCACTAGTGGAGCAGGTTTTTTTTAATGGGATTCGTGTTGCTCGATCTTTAGTTTTCTGTGTAGTGTTTTGTAGATCATTGTACTTCTATTTGTGTCATTTCTATTTTGGCCATTGTGTTTTCTGTCCTTCTTCGATGTACGGATTCTGATTACCCCTTCAAACTCTTCTTGTAATACTCTTCAAACGGAAGTTTAAAATATCTATTAAGAATATTAACGTGTGATTGCCTTCTATTGTTTGAACATTTCGTTATATTCATTATGCAGATACACGTTAGTATACATTTACAATTGGTTCTTCTTGTATGAAGAACGGGCAAAACAAATACGTTCTCTACTGCTCCAAGAAACTAAAACTTTCGTGTTCACCGCAGACATAGAAACCCTGACAAAATAGAATGTCTGATATTTAGAGTTGATGTATAAACATATTTAGTGGAACATTAAAAATCTAACCTTAAAATGACCAAGCTCAATCTCTTACAGATCCTTCCATTCAAAAGACTAAATTTCAAGTAGTCCGGGATGTCGTCAAATCGACCATTTATTGTGCAGAATTAAACATTTCCAAATATTGAACCACGAAATTCATCACCAGAAAAAAACTACAGGAACTCGTTTAAATGTCCAAATTACATTTAAATCAGGACTCGAATTTCCTTCGGCTCCTGTCGTCTCGTCATTGGATCTATATTTCCGTAGTTGACCCATCCCAGGTTTTATACTTTCGTCAGCTTCTGTATTGTCTCTTCCCAGGACTTAGATTACGTGATCAGGTTTTGCTGTTGTTTTTTCCAAGGAGGTAGATTTCAGTATGCTTCAGTCATTGTCCTTACCCATGATTTAGATTACGTGATCAGGTTCTGCTGTTGTTTTTTCCAAGGAGGTAGATTTCAGTATGCTTCAGTCATTGTCTTTACCCATGATTTAGATTACGTGATCAGGTTCTGCTGTTGTTTTTTCCAAGGAGGTAGATTTCAGTAGGCTTCAGTCATTGTCCTTACCCATGATTTAGATTACGTAATCAGGTTCCGCTGTTGTTTTTACCAAGGAGGTAGATTTCAGTAGGCTTCAGTCATTGTCCTTACCCATGATTTAGATTACGTAATCAGGTTCCGCTGTTGTTTTTACCAAGGAGGTAGATTTCAGTAGGCTTCAGTCATTGTCCTTACCCATGATTTAGATTACGTGATCAGGTTCTGCTGTTGTTTTTTCCAAGGAGGTAGATTTCAGTATGCTTCAGTCATTGTCTTTACCCATGATTTAGATTACGTGATCAGGTTCTGCTGTTGTTTTTTCCAAGGAGGTAGATTTCAGTAGGCTTCAGTCATTGTCCTTACCCATGATTTAGATTACGTAATCAGGTTCCGCTGTTGTTTTTTCCAAGGAGGTAGATTTCAGTATGCTTCAGTCATTGTCCTTACCCATGATTTAGATTACGTAATCAGGTTCCGCTGTTGTTTTTACCAAGGAGGTAGATTTCAGTAGGCTTCAGTCATTGTCCTTACCCATGATTTAGATTACGTAATCAGGTTCCGCTGTTGTTTTTACCAAGGAGGTAGATTTCAGTAGGCTTCAGTCATTGTCCTTACCCATGACTTAGATTTTTGTCTTCTTCAGTCGTTGTCTCTTTCCAGGATTTAGATTTGCATCAGGTTTTGTTTTCCCCATGACTTAGATCACGTCAGGTTCTGTCGCTATTTTTCTCCTCAAGGACTTAGATTACATGAGGTTCTGTCGTTGGTTCTGTCGCTGTGTCCCCATGACTTAGATTTCCATCGCTTCTGTACTGTCTTTTTCAAGGAGTTAGATTTCAGGAGGCCATGTTATTGTCTCTTCCCAGGAATTAGATTTACGTCGGCTTCTGTCGTTCTCTCCCAGAATCTCTCCATCATGTTATGTCGTCATCTTATGTCATTGTCTGTTCTCTGGCTTCTGTCGTCTCTTCAAAGAATTTAGATTTTCGTCAGCTACTGTCGTTGTATCTACCAGGACTAAGATTACGTCTGGTTTTGTCGTTCTTTTTTTATTCCTAAAGATTAAGATTTCAGTCGGCTTTTGTCAGGGTCATATCAAAAGATTTAGAAATCTGTCGTTTCTATCCTCGTCTCTTCTAAAGGATTTAGATTTATTTCTGCTTCTGTTTTCCCAGGATTAAGATTTCAGTAGGCGTCTGTCGTTGTCTTTTCCCAGGATTGCGATTACCTCAGGTTCTGTCGTTATTGTATCTTCCCAGGATTTAGATTTCCGTCAGGTTCTGTCGTTGTCTCTCCCCGTGACGTAGATTTTGGTCGGCTTCTGTTGTTGTTTGTTTCTAGGATTTACATTTCAGTAGGCTTCTGTCGTCTCTTCCCATGACTTAGATTTCTGTAGGCTTCTGCTGTTGTTTGCTCCCATGATTTACATTTCAGTAAGTTTCTGCCGTTATATCATCCCGGAACTAAAATTTTCGCCCGCTTCTGTTGTTATTTGTTCCCAGGATTTACATTTCAGTAGGATTTTGTCCTTTTCCCTTCCCTTAATTCAGATGTTTGTCGGCTTTTGTCAATATCTCTTCACAGGACTTATATTTCCGCTAGATTCTGTAGTAGTCCCATCCCGGGATTTAGATTTCCGTCGGCTACTGTTGTCTCATCCCAGGATTTAGATTTCCGTCGGCTACTGTTGTCTCATCCCAGGATTTCACGTCGGCTTCCGTTGTTGCCTTGTCCGATGATCTATATTTATGTCAGGTTCTGTCGTTGTCAAATCCCAGGACTTATATTTCCGTCGGCTTCTATTGTTGTATATTCTGTGTTTCATTTATTAATGTGTGGGTGCATGGTTGCATTTCGAAAAATGGCGCCTATATTACCCATATTGGTGGCCATTGTGTTCTCTGTTCTTCTTCGATATACGGATTCTGATTGCCCCTTTGGTATCTTCAAACTCTTCATACCATTCGGCATATAAGAAACATCTAATATATATTTACAGATAATTTGTCATTTGTACTTATTATCCTAGTATCCTTAAGGGAATACGATACAGCACGGATTGCCAATTGATTTTTTCATGAAAATTCGTGATTTGGTCAATTTCGACATGCTCTTTCCAAATATGCAAAGAAAAATATACCTTCGTGACTTAGTTTTCAAGATATTTACGATCGAATTTCGACCATTTTTCGACAAATTTTTAAAATACGGATTTTTATAGCAGTAAAGAAAATATCACAATTTCAAAACGGTAAAAGATAATTGCATCCGGTTTTTTGCAATAGCTTCCTATGATAATTTCGTTCAAAGATGATGAACATGTACATTGCCAATAATAGATTAAGTAGTCCAAAAATTCTACTTATTTGTGGAATATGGATTATTTAGTGGTTTCTTCATGAATAAATTTGCATGTAGAAAAAAAATGACAATTGATATTTTCTTAATATCTTGTCATGATATTCTTGCAATGATTTTATTTAGAATTTTAACAAAAAGTAATGGGGTACATGTGCTTGTTTTTTAGCTACAGAACAAAAACCGTGCATTTTTCATGACAAACCTAGACATCGTCAATTTCGGCGCCAAATTACCCTACAATGTATTTTAATAGGTAAAACGTCGTGGAGTCTTTCCCGCCGTTTTCCTTGGATTGGATGAAAGAGCAACGCAACCGGAGAATGAAATAAATGAAAGAGAACGGCTATAATTGTACAGCGAATAGATAAGTAACTGCCGAACCCGTGCAAACGTTCTTGCTCAATATTCATTAGATTTAAGGGTGTATCACAACCGTCACACGCGTTTAATTGCTCTGCTAGTGTTTTTAGTTCAACTATTCGTCTCCCATCCTGCCAGCATATATCTTTATAATCAGTTCCAGGGTTTGCGTCTGTCTGGTCTACCTCTGTCTCACCAACATTCCTATCCAACTCTTTCAAGTGCTCTGAACATTTTTTCCAACGGCGTATTTCTCCTTTTAAAAACGGCATTTATGATTATTCGGCTTGAAGCAGGTGCTTTCAAATTTTTACGCAATCGGCTTTTTATGGCGTCGATGCAACTTCCGCGGAAAATGTCGCGCTCGTTACTGTGACGTCGCAAAAACAACATGCGGTATTCGGCAAAGTAATTATCTGCCCTTGTCGAATACCGCATGTTGTTTTTGCGACGTCACAGTAACGAGCGCGACATTTTCCGCGGAAGTTGCATCGACGTCATAAAAAGCCGATTGCGTAAAAATTTGAAAGCACCTGCTTCAAGCCGAATAATGCCGTTTTTAAAAACAAGCAAACAAACAAAACTAAACTGAGACAAAACATGTGGTGTTCATTTACTGAACAACTCTGTTTCATATCTGTGAAGGTAATAATTGGTACACGAGTTATGTGCATATTTTGAATAATTTATTCTCGTCAGTAGTTCTTGAAATCTACATGTAAATGATTGAATATCCAAATAAATACACAAAAACACACACAATGATGTGAAGCACAAACAACCGAAAAGAGGACTTGATTAACGCCGGGTATTCGGATACTCGAAACCGGTGGGGACACTATGAATTCGGTGCAATCTAATAATTTTGAATGTTTTCATTGGTCAATTTAGAATTTTTGTACACTACATACCGCGGAACATTCTTCTCCGTGTTCCATTGTAGAATGCTCCGCCCTCTGTAGTGTCCGACCATTTAACTTGAAGGAGGCGCGGGGGGGGGGGCATGGTTTTTTCCTATATGTCCCCCCTTTTTTGTGTCCTTACTCCGGCATTTTTTTTCTCTCCATGAACTCCTTTCTCAAACCCCTTTCTCCCTATTTTCCTTTACCCTGTTCCGCTTTAGATTGAATGTGTGAGGCAAGGGAAGAAAAGATGTGTTTATACAGTATATCACCAAATTTACCAAAGTACAGTCACATGTTAGTTTCAAAAATCTGGAGTTGGTAAAATCAAACTCGGCTAACGGGATTATAAGAACCCCGGACTTACTTACATGTCGTGTAAAGGAAGTGTTTTACGATCATGATCATTGCCCTTTTGTAAACAATTACTGTAGGGCTTCATACGATGGTTAGTTATTGACGTCTTCCGCCTCGAAACAATACTATAAGATTGATTGATTTTTGATTTTTGGTGTTTTAACGCCACTTTCAACAATATTTCAGCTATATCATGGCGACCAGCTTTAGTGGTGGAGGAAGCCGGAATACCCGGAGAGAACCACCGACCATGAGCAAGCAACTGGTAAACTTTATCACTTGCGGCTGCGAGTCGAGTGCACCCTTTTTTGTAATTTACAAAACCGGGTGCGAACCCACGCCGTATTGGTTTTAGGCTTGTATGAGTTGCTAGATCCAACGACCTAACTCATTGAGCAACCCCAATACTATAAGACAACAATACTCTGAGGACCAATACTTCCGATCACTTCCTGCAATTTTCATCTTTTCGTCACAAAAATATGCCTCGCCTCGTCTAACGAAAGGATGATGAATGCTATCGTCTTTTCATCCCACAGATTTGCGTTTTTTTTTTTGTTACTGTAGGACAATGAAAATAAATTAGACATTTACTGCTTGTTCTCCTTTCGCCTCGAAAATAATAAACCTCAAATTTCTTTTCGTTATAAGGTCGTAAAGGTATCTTTAAAAGGCGTATAAATACGTTTCATAGAATTCATATATTGGTGAGAATATTATATAATTTTTTGTCATGTAGACTATAGCCGTTCTCTTTCATTTATTTCATTCTCCGGTTGCGTTGCCCTTTCATCCAATCCAAGGAAAACGGCGGTAAAGACTCCACGACGTTTTACCTATTAAAATACATTGTAGGGTAATTTGGCGCCGAAATTGACGATGTCTAGGTTTGTCATGAAAAATGCACGGTTTTTGTTCTGTAGCTATAAAACAAGCACATGTACCCCCTTACTTTTTGCTAAAATTCTAAATAAAATCATTGCGAGAATATCATGACAAAATATTAAGAAAATATCAATTGTCATTTTTTTTCTACATGCAAATATATTCATGAAGAAACCACTAAATAATCCATATTCCACAAATAAGTAGAATTTTTGGACTACTTAATCTATTATTGGCAATGTACATGTTCATCATGTTTGAACGAAATTATCATAGGAAGCTATTCAGGGGCGGATCCAGGATTTCAAGTTAGGGGGGGGAGGGGGCGCACTTAAAAAAATTGCGCCGAACGGAGGGAGGCGCGAAAATTTTTGGGGTATTTCGTGTAAAACAAATCATATTTTTTTCCAATTTTAGGGGGGGCGCGCGCCGGGTGCGCCCCCCCCCCCCTATATCCGCCCCTGCTATTGCAAAAAACCGGATGCAATTATCTTTTACCGTTTTGAAATTGTGATATTTTCTTTACTGCTATAAAAATCCGTATTTTAAAAATTTATCGAAAAATGGTCGAAATTCGATCGTAAATATCTCGAAAACTAAGTCACGAAGGTATATTTTTCTTTGAATATTTGGAAAGAGCATGTCGAAATTGACCAAATCACGAATTTTCATGAACAAATCAATTGGCAATCCCTACTGTATCGTATTCCCTTAAAGGGATATTAAAGCTCGTTTTAACATATATTTTTTCAACTCGTGACGAAGGTTGTTTCTTTTCAATTTAATTGTAAAAACAATCCAAAAATACTTTGCACGCCCATATAATCCCTAATATCGTTAAAATATCACTTAAAAGGGTCGAAATGAATGTTTGTCCAGGAAGTAAAATTCAATTAATGGAAAAACCGTAAGATATGACAGAATTATCAACGAATTATGTCACTTTTACAAAGTTTCATTGATTAAAACCGGGTTAATGTTTCATAAATATCATTCATTGAATCAATTGCAAGTTTTCATGAGATACAAAAAATTACCAAAATGAGCTTTAATATCCCTTTAATGTCAATGCTTAAAATGTAAACATAGATGTATCGTCCTCATTTTCAACTTTGTAGAGGTTGCGTAAGTTATCTGATATTTACTTAGATTGATAAAATAAACATTCCAGTAAAACGTAACTATGTAATCAAGTCCTTGACAACAAATTAAATATGTTGTTAAAACTGCATATTCCTACAACCGGAAACAGAACTAATTGGTAAACAGAATGATCTATTTAGTACATGTATCTCTACAACTTGATTTCAGGTATGTCGCTGTCCTCGGCATCAAACAACTTATATTATATTTCTACATAGAATATTCATGATTGGTGGGCAATAATCTTGATAAAGAAATAAAAAATAATTGTATACGGTACAATAGGCATTTGTATCAATAAGTTCAATACCAATTAGTCGCGGATATATTATGTGATTTAAATGAAGGTTTGGAGATATTGTTATGGCATCCGACCAGTCCGTCGCACTTTCTATTATATATAAATTCCTCGAATATTTTTTTGTTTGTACTTTGACAGCAAAGTATATATAGGCTAATCTTTCAGACCACTGCGCAGATACCGGAAGTTGAATACGGGGGTATTTGCCCTCCGTATTTGCCCTGAAGGCAAATAACCAACACTGACTTGTAGCTATTATTGAACATGCAAAAACTAACATATTGCAACAAAATATGTGATAACACGTAATACTTTTTTTCTTCTAATAATCAATCCGAGATGTTAAACAAGTAGATAAACACTTTCCTCCAACGAAGGCGTCATAATCGTGTAATATTGGTATTAAACATATGTACCAAAATCATGATTATATGTGTCTTGCATTGGAGTTCTGATAAATAATTGTATCTTTATTTGTTGCATGGAAAATACGCGAAAATTGTCAAATGTACACTGTGTTTAGAAATATGCATGGAGTTGGGTGAGTGATCAATTGTTGTTGAATGCAAAGTGAAAAATTACATTTTGATGAGATGATGATGATGATGCCTGCTTTGTAATAAACCAATACGTTGTAATAAACCAATACGTTGTAATAAACCAATACGTTGTAATAAACCAATACTTTGTAATAAACCAATACGTTGTAATAAACCAATACGTTGTAATAAACCAATACGTTGTAATAAACCAATATGTTGTAATAAACCAATACGTTGAACATTTTTTGTAGTGGTAGCTTAGCGAAACAACAGTCTTGAATGTAGATATGTTCGCTTAGCTCGAATGCATCATGAGAGAAAGAGCCAATCAGTCTTACTTGTATTACTTGATGCTGCGTAAGCAGAGAAACAGAACATACAAATGAAATTTTATGGTCTGTTGTTTGACACCGAAATATGTAAAACCAACGTGATACGTCAGAGGGTGATTGTTGTTGCCATTTCAGCAATTTTTCAGCAATATCATGGTGGGAACAAGTTAATTTTCAATGAAATGATGAGGTCCGCTTTGTTCTAGACCAACACGCTGAGTTGGATGTTTATAGTGCTAGCTCACTGAAACAACAGTCCGCGGGTAGACATGTCGTTCCACTCGGACACATTATTCTGATTCCAAGCCAACCAGTCTTTGCTTTTTCTGCTTAATGATGCATGCTTAGCGGAGAAGCAACAAATACCAATTTTATAGTCTTTGGTTTGACCCGACCGGGGATCGAACCCACGATCTACCGCACTTGGGGCGACCACGCTAACCATTACACCACCGATGAACCCACGATCTACCACACTTGGGGCGAGCACGCTAACCATTACACCACCGATGCGGTTTCTTCGGTTGTTCTATGTCGTGCCCAATGCGTCCTTATTATGTCATAGTTTCGAATTCGATAAATATACGTATGATCAGTTATTACAACTGTGTACCATTCAAGAAGAATTTGAGGATACCAAAGGGGTAATCAGAAGCCGTAAATCGAAGATGGACAGACAAGACAAGAATAAATACCAAAGTAAAGTGACTAGACACGTATTACCGTATTAGAGTTTGCACAGTTAACCGCCTTATAAAGTTTATCAGGGGTGTAGGAGTGGCTCAAGTGGGGTAACTATGTTGAATTTTTAGCATGGAAGGAATACTGTTACATTTACTTTGAGGTTTAAGGGTATGCTTTGAAGCCATATGACTTGTCAGTTTTCAAAACTTGCTACCTCCACTTTCCTGTCCTCTCCTAAAGTTTACCACCCACCTCCACTATCCGGTCCTCTCCTTAAGCATGCCACCCATCCCCACTATCCGGTCCTTTCCTAAAGCATGCCACCCATCCCCACTATCCGGTTCTCTCCTAAAGCATGCCACCCATCCCCACTATCCGGTCCTTTCCTAAAGCATGCCACCCATCCCCACTATCCGGTCCTCTCCTAAAGCATGCCACACATCCCCACTATCCGGTCCTCTCCTAAAGCTTGCCATCCATCGCCACTATCCGGTTCTCTCCTAAAGCATGCCACCCATCCTCACTATCCGGTCCTCTCCTAAAGCTTGCCATCCATCGCCACTATCCGGTCCTCTCCTAAAGCATGCCACCCATCCCCACTATCCGGTCCTCTCCTAAAGCATGCCATCCATCCCCACTATCCGGTCCTCTCCTAAAGCTTGCCACCTACAATATCCGGTTCACTACTCTGTTTATTCTATATGACTATACTTATCCCGTAGTTACGATGTACAACATAAAGACGCAAAAACATATTCAGTTTTATAGGAAAATGTTTTTGTTTTTTTCTGCTGCTCGAATGTCTAATTTAAAGACTAAATCAATATGGACGCTCTTTGAGGTGATTTTTTTTTATTGCTTTATAAAAACAGCTTGACGTTTTTGGTGCTAACAAATGAATGGTGACGTAAAAATAACAATATTCTATTGATCTTGGACAAAATCAAATTATTAGATTAGGAATATTAAATAATATTAATGTTTGATCAAAGTAGCTCTTGACTATAGATATCTCAGTAAATGTTCAAGTCTAATTATTTCAAAATAAATTCATCATAATTAATGGCAAACAAAAAACAAAACAAAAAACGATTCATTCTGCGATCCCTTACAAGTATATTGTATCAACATTGCTTTTCGCGCGCAGCACGTCTGTAATAAAATGACATTAATGTATGTTTCATGGATAAATCTATATTTGTTTTTCGTGCCTTTTTGAAGTTCATCATGATCACCTGGATGGAGATTAATCTATGCAGATGTTTCATGTACATCCAAATTCAAATTTTCCATGTCATAACCCTCATAATTTAATTAATCCCTCTAAGTGAAATGATGTCATATGGTAATATCATTCGATTTTTTTTTTAAAGATGAAACGATTCCTTAAAAAATCATTGCCTTAATAATATAGTACTCAGAAGACGGTGACGTTGTAAAAAAAACCTCTGAATGTTACTTGCAAACTCTAGCATAACGTATGAAATGTGAAGCTTAAACTCCATACCGTCTAGAATTTTAAAATGACAATCTTGAAGTCGTCTCTTTTGTCATAAAGTCTGGTAGAAAGTTAACCATAGGTGGGGTAGATGCAAAAAAATGAGGTACAGGAATCTGTTTCTGTTATTTCTGTAATCACAGGTTCGTTGGACGTATAAGATGGAATTAAAACTTTGGATTAATAACTGAGTGAACATCATCAATTTAACTACATGTAGGATTAAAGGCTTCATCTTCTGTAATTCGTTTTATCTTTCATAAGTGTTTGTATAAACTCTGCCTCATAAAATAAACGATCAGCATGGAGAGAGACACAGTTTGTTCCAACAGAAATGCCGATGGTTTGTTGCAAAATGAGCACTCCGAACTCGACAAATATGTTATCGATAATGAAGTCAACCACAGTGATACTTGTGTCCCCATTTTCTGTGTAAAGAAGACATCTCCAGGATTATTTTAACCAAGTTTCATTCAGTTGATTTAGTATGCCTTATTGCAACGTAAGAATCTAATGACCGACTGGTATTTCTTACCTTTCCACAACTAAACAAGATGAGGTTGTAATACCCGGAAGTACTAACATATGCACTTTGTATTTTATGTGTATCTCCTTATAGCTCTCTTTTTGCAGGCTAATTATAAATTTTCAGTCTGTTGCTTTTTTACCATAATAATTGTTACCGCCGTTTGACTTTGTGGAAATTTTCTATAATTAATAGTGTTTTTTGTGTGTATGACACAATACCACTCAGAATATCTTGAATAATACATCAGTTATTCAAAGAGGTATCGTATCGACCACCAGAAATATCATTAAAAGAGACAGAATTAAAATTATCAATCGTGTTTGAATAGTTTAATATTGATTATGAGTGTCAACGAAAAGGTTTGCCATTCCTTTTTATTTTCATTTTCAAAAATGTTTTTTTATTAATGAAGTGGATTTTACAATATTAACAAGTAGATTTTATTTTCAGAAAGTTTCTAATCATGGCGGTGTCGACAGTTTTATGGACAGTGTTTGTTCAGCATCTAATCACAACCATTTTCGGTGAGTTTTAGTATTTTTAGCATATTTTTTGTTGTAGGTTTTGGTAGATTTACATTTCTATATTCTCTAGCAAGGCGCGGGTCTAGGTAATTGGCGCTAGAGATTGGGGATTGGCATCTAGGCGAGGGGTCTTGGAACCACATTAGGTCACTAGTCGGTGCACGGTAGAACTTTGATTTGAAGATGTTTGAAAAAGTACAGACATTACTAGTATTCTGATAAATCAAATGTTGTATAACATTATGCTTGGCACATTTAATACGGGTGCACGACCAACACATGCCCTCTAAATCCCCTCATGCTAAGTTATTTTACATTCAGTGTTTATCTTTCTTAAAACATTTGATATGAAACTACAAAAAATTATATTATGAGTGTTGAGGGCATGTATATTTTTTTTAACAATATTTTTCATTCTTAAAGCAAAAAATAGATAATAATATGCTGCTTAACCACATGTTCCGGTGTGAATTCTGGAAGCTTGTAAAAATATTTATTGAACGGAACGGTATCACTGTACTTATTCGACGAACTCCGCAAACGAGATTTATAGTACCCGAAAGACCCGACCTCAGTTGGAGTCCGAATTCCGCAAATTTACAAATGGGTGAAATACATAACTCTATGGTCACAAAAACCCGAAAAGATCTACGGTTCCGCAGCAAGTTTATGTTATAACGATTCATTCATTCATTCATTCATTCATTCATTCATTCATTCATTCATTCATTCATTCATTCATTCATTCATTCATTCATTCATTCGTTCATTCGTTCGTTCGTTCGTTCGTTCGTTCGTTCGTTCGTTCGTTCGTTCGGTCGTTCGGTCGTTCGGTCGGTCGGTCGGTCGGTCGGTCGGTCGGTCGGTCGGTCGGTCGGTCGGTCGTTCAATGGTATTGGGATTAAAACATTAAAAATCTAAATACACTATGCATAAATAAAATGCTGTTTTTAATTCTTTTTCAGCTGACCCAATAAAATACAACCCAGGATGGACGGGCAGACGACTTTTAAATTCTACAATAGAACCGGAAAAATCTATATTTGAGAAAATTAAGGAGTTCTACGATGATCCGAACAATTTGGCAATGTGGGGCGTATTACCCATGATTGTCCTTGTGTATGGAGGATTCTGTGTAATCTATTGTGTATGTAAGGGTTATGATGACTGCAAGAAGAGGAAAAATAAAAAGACGGCGAAAAAGAAACGTCTCAAGGACGAAGATGATGAAATCATTACGGCAAACAGCAGTGCCGAAAGTAATAATAACAAGAAAAACGACGTCGGTGATATTCGAAATCATCAGGATCCAAGGAGTGCAACACGGGTTGCTGCAGTCTTCAGTATGAAACAAAATGGTAGCAAATTAGCAGCTTCTACGTCTGACGTCAAACTCGCAGTTGAAAGAGAAAATAGTACACCTTTACCATGGGCAGTTCCAGAGGAAGAGGATTCGTATCCTACAAAATCGAGAGGTCATCCACCAGCTCCACAAGTGATGCATCCACCACCTCCACAAGTGGTGGAAACAAAACCAATCATAAAACCATACAAAGCACCTAACCGGAAACCACATCCAGACATGCACGTGCCACCAAGCCCTCCACCTCCTTATGATGATTATGGACGCAGAGATTCGTTAGAGGAAATATCGATCAATCCCAAAAAAGTACATGCTGTATCAAACAAAGCCAACGATCCAAGGAAGGCCATGAATGCTATGGAACAGTATGCATTGGCAAGACAAGCTGCTCAGCTGCTGCGTGTCGACAACGGCCAGGCCGGACAACCGGGATATAAAAAGCCCAAACGTTTGGTGTTTGTTGCTGAGTAATTCCTTATCAGAGATATGGGCCATTATTTCTCGCTTTTCTAAATTCATGGTAGAATATATATGACGTATTATTGGATGGATCTGTAAAGTATCAACAATTTGCTTAAACGATTATGGAAAAGCAGTTTTGCAAGGTACATGTTCAACGATTTCTAGGGGAGAGGGCCTTTTTCGTCTCAAGGGTCAGGGTATTTTTTCTCTCCAAAATTAACAAAGTCATTTTTTTTTTTTAACTTTCTGGGTTTTTTTTTGCATTGTCTTGTGTGTGGGGTAAATTTTCGTTAAAACTTTAAGATACATGCATTTAATTTTATTATGTGGAGAAATATCTTTAATTACCAATACGTTTATTTTCGGTTATTTTTGTATTGGGATTTAATTACATCAGAAAAAATGTCATATTCGCCCCTATTGTCTTGACCTCTCAAACAGACCACGATGATATGGCCGCCGTCTTGGGAACATACATTTGAAGGGGTTGCTGTGGAAGTGTTCTTATAATAGTTGGTATTTCATCTACCGATACAATCAGTGCTAATCACCACTTATGTATGTGAGGTTGATTTCCATATATGGCGAAAATTATTCCATACAACATATACAGATTGTAATTTTAAGGAAGAGTTTTCGTTTCCTCCGCTTACTCCTGACTTCTTCCACAATAACAATAAAACTAACCCCCATGCTAGAAATAAAATCTTCTTAAAAGTGAGTTTAAGTATTAACTGGCCCTTGTTGGTTCCTTTGCTAAGGATTCTCACTTAATCCTGTTTGCTTAAATGTCTGACTCAATAAGGAAATAAGTATCTGTTGGCAAAACTTATTTTACCTATTTCTTATTTTCAAATTAAAAGTATTGGTAAATTATCTTTTTTATATATTGATGAGAAAACATGAAATATTATTTGCCATAAATATTTAATTCTCATTCCCTAATGTGAAGTATATTTTCGATGAGCCTTTACCACGATGTATTATAAAAAAAGGAAATATGAATCGTCATTAATATTTAATACTATGTAGATCTATCTGTATATAGATATATATTATTATTGCAATGAAGTAAATGTTTGATAGAAAACCAAACTTGAAGAAAGCAAACATCAATATTGATTATGGCAATATAAAATTTAAATTTAAATATAAATACAATACTATTGCAAATGTTGATAAATAATTGTATATATCAAAGCAATTGTCTATACAAATAGTGAAACCGTTTATACTGCTGAATCATTTCCATGTCGCCATTTTGTTTTTTTCGATTACGAGGCTGTCGGATAATGTCTCACTTAGAATTCTTATGTGTCTAGCTGATCAAAGCTATTTTGTTATATTTAAATTATCATGTAGAAGTTGACTTTTTGTTCCTCCAAACCTAGAGACATGGGTTTTTATACTTGTACACCAGATTCCAAGGCTATCAACGTTGCTTCTGGTTTAATGTTTACTTATATTTCTGATTTTTAAAACTGCAAAATGTATCAAGTTCAATTTCTGGTTGGACAATATGTATTTTTGTGCCCGTCTGAAACCATGGATCTAGGATTGTATCTGTTTCTGTTGTCTGTAATCGTGTTTTTGAGGTTGATGTTTCGCGTCGCTGTGTTTTTTTTCTACCATTACATTTTGAGGTCTATCAGATGAACGTTTCTTATTGTTATGGTTACAACAACAACAACACAAAGAGTTGATTTATTGTTGAATGCGGATGGATTGCTTTTCTTAAAATGAAAAGTATCATACGAACAGAATTAGAACGGTCGATATTTCATTGTGATTTTTGTTTTCTTTGAACAAGTAAAGATTTTGATTGTATATGTGTATGCCCTCATTATCACGTTATTACGTATACAATATACACACAAATATTGACTGTTTTCATTAGATATGATGATGGTTAATATTCTCCCGCTCATGTTTAGATGCCGTCCATGTACATAGTTTATATACGAAAATATCCTATCTCTTTTACCTTTTGTATTAAAGGATCTTTGCCGAACTTTCCCGAGTACTTGATAACATTAGTTTCAGAACGTGAAAATGTTCTAACATTTCACTCGATAACATTAGTTTCAGAACGTGAAAATGTTCTAACATTTCACTCGATAACATTAGTTTCAGAACGTGAAAAAATTCTAACATTTCACTCGATAACATTAGTTTCAGAACGTGAACAGATTCTAACATTTCACTCGATAACATTAGTTTCAGAACGTGAATAGATTCTAACATTTCACTCGATAACATTAGTTTCAGAACGTGAAAAGATTCTAACATTTCACTCGATAACATTAGTTTCAGAACGTGAAAATATTCTAACATTTTACTTGACCTATTTCAATTTGGTTGTCTGTTTATTGTTAAAAAACGTGATATTTGTCTCGAGATGAATTTACCTCCCAGGTAAATTGTATTTCTTGTTCCACATAAAACGTTCAATATTTCTCCTTAAATAAGAAGTGTTTTTTATTGAAATTTCAACTCAATAAATAGACATTTTTTTAGTAGAAACATGAATTTAATCAATACTAAATCGACGATATGTACATTTCTTTTCTTTCCATATGGAATTTTCTTATTCAAATGTTGTATTTTATAATCATAATTAACTGTTTTTTGTAATATCTTAATTCATCAGCTATGTAGAAGATATTGATAGAAATTATATGTAAGCTCATTAGCACTTAGCCTATTAAAAAATGAAAATCGAGAAAAAAAATATGCTATAACTCTTCCGGCTAAGACAGCGTTCGATTAGACGACTAGAGCAACACGAATATTGATATTTTCAAATAAAATATACCGAGTTCAACAAAAACATACCGCACTAGTGTTGGGTGTACCCTCCCCGTTTATGTGGGAACACACGTGTTATAGAAGGCGACATGTGGAGCCAAATCATAAGTGTCCGTTAAGCTTTCTTTAATATATCACTGTATTTTCCATTGTCTGGCAATTCTATCTTTCATTACAAACAATACAAAACAATTGTGTAAAAAGTAAAATAATTGGCATCAATGTCACATTTTTAACTACCTTCTTTATAACATTATTAGTTATTATGCAGACAATAAATATTCTTTTATTTTTAAACTGTGTATGCATTATTCTTAGATTGGTGGGTCAAATAAGCGACAACAGACATGGGTTAATGTATTCAACAGGTCACATTGTGTGTGTACGTCTGATGTGTTCGATATAATTTGTGAGAACTTTAGAGGTTTTAACCGATCTACAATAATTGTATTTTTTTTTTTTTGCAATAATTTAAGACAGGAGACAAGTTTAGCGTTTCATTTTTTCCTTAATGTATTTCCTGCTTCAAGTATTTATATTAATATCGATGCACACTTTTTAATGTCGTCCATTTTCGCTTGGTTCTAGTCGTTTAGGTAATGATACAAGAGTCGACAGTGTTGCCTATACTCAAATTTGATACAAGAGTTACATTTGTTGTTCTAATCGAACGCTACTTAAGATGGAGAGTTAGCGGATTTACCCGAGCTTTGCCGATTGATAGTGAGGTATAACGTTTTACATCACTGATTACTTGAAACTGAAAATCCCTTTGATAAATTCTAAAAACTTGTAATGTAAGGCCAAACATAGACTATATATACTACCAGGAGCGGATGCAGGATTTTGTAGACGAAGAGCGTAAACTTGTGCCTCACCTAAACCCGCACCTGAAAATGCGCCACATGATCTTCGTCACACATATTGTGATATGAAGACATATATTACTTTTTTTAAATGTGATCATATCCAAGCCACAATTTAATGAACCTCAATTAAATGACGAATCCTCTTCCCTCAGTTCTAATGACAATCTACTAACGAGATGTTGTTTGGTCTTTTAAATTTTGTATCCGGTGTGACATAGAACAATGGACCGCCTTAAAATGTGCTAGTCCAAATTTCTATGTATAAAAATTGACCAGCAACCCTTAGGATGTGCAAAAATGATTCGGATTGTTTTACTCATGTGATGGAGGTTCACTTAAGGATCAACACAGTATCATTTCTGGTGTTTTGCTTTCAAGTATTAATATCTCGTTGCCTCTTACTGGATTGTTACCGTAACTTATTCTTTAAAAAAGATATGTCAGGGCTACTTTTACCCAAAGATGGTTGCTGCAGTTTGGTTGCATTTCATGATATAACTTTATATTGAAAAAAGATTTAATAATAAATTTTAATTGAACAGAAGGATTAATCTTCTTGGAATACGATTAAATTGAATTTCCATACATGCAGCACTGTACGCTTGAGTTATAATCTGTTTAAGATAATTAATCAGGGTAGTTTTCCACCACTTGTACACTGTTTATTACGTAGACATATATTCTAGTTAATATATAATTGCTGACATAAGAATATTGTTGTTATTTTAACATGGAAAGACATTTTATATGTACATTGTATACTTTTATAAATTTTGTTATAAATGTTTTTAAAACTATTTTTCATAATTATTATCATCTTTAAACTTGTTTCATGCATGAATGATAAATTTTATTCCATCAAAAAACAACTTTTTTGTGGTGACTGCGAAAATATACTGCTGCAAGAAAACATGCAATGATAAATCATATTCCACCAAATAAAAAAAAAGCTTTCTGTGGTGACCATGAAAATGTACTGCTGCAAGAAAAAAAAAGAAATTTCAAATAAAGTAGTTTTATTTAAAGAGACATCAAAACAATTTTGAAACATGCATTTCTACATATAAAACTTTCATTTGTTGAATTTGACGTATTTTTTCTCCCAGAAATTAATGATTATCCTAGTAATATACATTTTTCTTTAGACTGTTACGGTGTTACCTAATACAAATGTAAATGCTGAATAAAGAAAGCTTATATTTTTTAATTATCTGTTTAGAACATGTTGATATACTTGTTATTTATTAAATGTATAATGTCTTAAGATTTATATTCTTATCTAATAAATGACTGTGATACTTTTAATTTCTTTGTCCATCTTTCAACTCCAACATAATGTCTTTCATATTAATATACATTTGTATGCACCATTCCATCCATCGTCAGTAATCTACAGCTGATCACACTCCGATACTCTCCACCCATCACCTACTGGTCATTGTATGCACTATTCCATCCATCGTCAGTAATCTACAGCTGATCACACTCCGATACTCTCCACCCATCACCTACTGGTCATTGTATGCACTATTCCATCCATCGTCAGTAATCTACAGCTGATCACAATCCGATACTCTCCACCCATCACCTACGGGTCATTGGAAAGCAAATTCTTCTACTCGCATTCATTTTGTATCTGATTGGCTCCGTTGCGTTTGAGGATGTGAATTATTTGAACTTATATTACATTCTGCTGTATCAAAAAATTATTTTACACTACTTTGATGCCTTATTTGGACATTAACGAAAAAATATGGTATCAGATTATTTTTTTAATTTCATTTTGACCTAATCGTAAAATTTGAGTTGTTATAACAAATTTTAAATTCAGGTTTAGTAACCGGAAATCTGCGAAACGAATGTAATTGTTTCAACTGATCCACAGGTGATGAGAGGAGAGTATCGGTGTGAGCTGTGAGGTACCGAAGATGCATTCCACCATATTTTGGTTGGTGATTTTGTTGATCGCATCTATCCCATTGAGCATGAAATAAAGGATACCACAGATACAGCTCTGTCTGCTTCATATCTAGACCTCTCGATATTGACAGTGAGTGACGGCTTAGAACGAACTATTACGACAAGAGAGATGATTTCAATATTCCTATTGTGAACTTTCCAACATTCCAGTAGGCTAACACCTGCATATATATGGATTATATATCTCTCAATTGATCCGATATTCCAGAGCTTGTGGTTTCTATCAGGACTTCCTTGATAGAGGGTTGCTGCTAATAAGTACGCTACTGAACCAAGGGTTCCTATTGGTTAAGTTGAGGTCATCACTTTTTTTTATTTGCGGTTATGAAATATCTGCGTCACAAATGACCACGGATATGTTACACTTGTCATAAACACTTTCCTGTCCTTTCCTCATTCATGACTTATCACCGGGTTTATAACTAGAGTATAACGACGGGTGTCACTATTGGAACTTCTTACCTTTCCGGAGCACCTGAGTTCACCCCAGTTTTAGTGGGGTTTGAGCTTTTCTATCTTTAGTTTTTTGTGCAATGCTTTGTAGATCGTTGTTTGTCCTTGTGTCCTTCTTCTTTTGACCATTGTGTTGTTTGTCCTTCTTCTTTTGACCATTGTGTTGTTTGTCCTTCTTCTTTTGACCATTGTGTTGTTTGTCATTCTTCTTTTGACCATTGTGTTGTTTGTCCTTCTTCTTTTGACCATTGTGTTGTTTGTCATTCTTCTTTTGACCATTGTGTTGTTTGTCATTCTTCTTTTGACCATTGTGTTGTTTGTCATTCTTCTTTTGACCATTGTGTTGTTTGTCATTCTTCTTTTGACCATTGTGTTGTTTGTCCTTCTTCTTTTGACCATTGTGTTGTTTGTCCTTCTTCTTTTGACCATTGTGTTGTTTGTCCTTCTTCTTTTGACCATTGTGTTGTTTGTCATTCTTCTTTTGACCATTGTGTTGTTTGTCATTCTTCTTTTGACCATTGTGTTGTTTGTCATTCTTCTTTTGACCATTGTGTTGTTTGTCATTCTTCTTTTGACCATTGTGTTGTTTGTCATTCTTCTTTTGACCATTGTGTTGTTTGTCCTTCTTCCTTTGACCATTGTGTTGTTTGTCCTTCTTCTTTTGACCATTGTGTTGTTTGTCATTCTTCTTTTGACCATTGTGTTGTTTGTCATTCTTCTTTTGACCATTGTGTTGTTTGTCATTCTTCTTTTGACCATTGTGTTGTTTGTCATTCTTCTTTTGACCATTGTGTTGTTTGTCATTCTTCTTTTGACCATTGTGTTGTTTGTCATTCTTCTTTTGACCATTGTGTTGTTTGTCATTCTTCTTTTGACCATTGTGTTGTTTGTCCTTCTTCTTTTGACCATTGTGTTGTTTGTCCTTGTGTCATTCTTCTTTTGACCATTGTGTTGTTTGTCATTCTTCTTTTGACCATTGTGTTGTTTGTCATTCTTCTTTTGACCATTGTGTTGTTTGTCATTCTTCTTTTGACCATTGTGTTGTTTGTCCTTCTTCTTTTGACCATTGTGTTGTTTGTCATTCTTCTTTTGACCATTGTGTTGTTAGTCCTTCTTCTTTTGACCATTGTGTTGTTTGTCCTTCTTCTTTTGACCATTGTGTTGTTTGTCCTTCTTCTTTTGACCATTGTGTTGTTTGTCATTCTTCTTTTGACCATTGTGTTGTTTGTCATTCTTCTTTTGACCATTGTGTTGTTTGTCATTCTTCTTTTGACCATTGTGTTGTTTGTCCTTCTTCTTTTGACCATTGTGTTGTTTGTCATTCTTCTTTTGACCATTGTGTTGTTTGTCCTTCTTCTTTTGACCATTGTGTTGTTTGTCATTCTTCTTTTGACCATTGTGTTGTTTGTCATTCTTCTTTTGACCATTGTGTTGTTTGTCATTCTTCTTTTGACCATTGTGTTGTTTGTCATTCTTCTTTTGACCATTGTGTTGTTTGTCATTCTTCTTTTGACCATTGTGTTGTTTGTCATTCTTCTTTTGACCATTGTGTTGTTTGTCATTCTTCTTTTGACCATTGTGTTGTTTGTCATTCTTCTTTTGACCATTGTGTTGTTTGTCATTCTTCTTTTGACCATTGTGTTGTTTGTCCTTGTGTCATTCTTCTTTTGACCATTGTGTTGTTTGTCATTCTTCTTTTGACCATTGTGTTGTTTGTCCTTCTTCTTTTGACCATTGTGTTGTTTGTCATTCTTCTTTTGACCATTGTGTTGTTTGTCATTCTTCTTTTGACCATTGTGTTGTTTGTCCTTCTTCTTTTGACCATTGTGTTGTTTGTCATTCTTCTTTTGACCATTGTGTTGTTTGTCATTCTTCTTTTGACCATTGTGTTGTTTGTCCTTCTTCTTTTGACCATTGTGTTGTTTGTCCTTCTTCTTTTGACCATTGTGTTGTTTGTCCTTCTTCTTTTGACCATTGTGTTGTTTGTCATTCTTCTTTTGACCATTGTGTTGTTTGTCCTTCTTCTTTTGACCATTGTGTTGTTTGTCATTCTTCTTTTGACCATTGTGTTGTTTGTCCTTCTTCTTTTGACCATTGTGTTGTTTGTCCTTCTTCTTTTGACCATTGTGTTGTTTGTCCTTCTTCTTTTGACCATTGTGTTGTTTGTCCTTCTTCTTTTGACCATTGTGTTGTTTGTCCTTCTTCTTTTGACCATTGTGTTGTTTGTCATTCTTCTTTTGACAATTGTGTTGTTTGTCCTTCTTCTTTTGACCATTGTGTTGTTTGTGATTCTTCTTTTGACCATTGTGTTGTTTGTCATTCTTCTTTTGACCATTGTGTTGTTTGTCATTCTTCTTTTGACCATTGTGTTGTTTGTCATTCTTCTTTTGACCATTGTGTTGTTTGTCATTCTTCTTTTGACCATTGTGTTGTTTGTCCTTGTGTCATTCTTCTTTTGACCATTGTGTTGTTTGTCATTCTTCTTTTGACCATTGTGTTGTTTGTCATTCTTCTTTTGACCATTGCGTTGTTTGTCCTTCTTCTTTTGACCATTGTGTTGTTTGTCATTCTTCTTTTGACCATTGTGTTGTTTGTCATTCTTCTTTTGACCATTGTGTTGTTTATCATTCTTCTTTTGACCATTGTGTTGTTTGTCATTCTTCTTTTGACCATTGTGTTGTTTGTCCTTCTTCTTTTGACCATTGTGTTGTTTGTCATTCTTCTTTTGACCATTGTGTTGTTTGTCATTCTTCTTTTGACCATTGTGTTGTTTGTCATTCTTCTTTTGACCATTGTGTTGTTTGTCCTTCTTCTTTTGACCATTGTGTTGTTTGTCCTTCTTCTTTTTACCATTGTGTTGTTTGTCCTTCTTCTTTTGACCATTGTGTTGTTTGTCATTCTTCTTTTGACCATTGTGTTGTTTGTCATTCTTCTTTTGACCATTGTGTTGTTTGTCATTCTTCTTTTGACCATTGTGTTGTTTGTCATTCTTCTTTTGACCATTGTGTTGTTTGTCATTCTTCTTTTGACCATTGTGTTGTTTGTCCTTCTTCTTTTGACCATTGTGTTGTTTGTCCTTGTGTCATTCTTCTTTTGACCATTGTGTTGTTTGTCATTCTTCTTTTGACCATTGTGTTGTTTGTCATTCTTCTTTTGACCATTGTGTTGTTTGTCATTCTTCTTTTGACCATTGTGTTGTTTGTCATTCTTCTTTTGACCATTGGGTTGTTTGTCATTCTTCTTTTGACCATTGTGTTGTTTGTCATTCTTCTTTTGACCATTGTGTTGTTTGTCATTCTTCTTTTGACCATTGTGTTGTTTGTCCTTCTTCTTTTGACCATTGTGTTGTTTGTCATTCTTCTTTTGACCATTGTGTTGTTTGTCCTTCTTCTTTTGACCATTGTGTTGTTTGTCATTCTTCGATTTACCCTTTTGGTATCTTCAAACTCTTCTTGAGATATGAGAGAAATTGATAGATTGTATCATTTTCAACAGGATTTGAGATTTACGAATTAAAAATGATGACGAGCACAAGATATAATTATAAAATATAAGTTTAGCAGTTCCGGACTACTTTAACGTTGTGACGGTTTATAAGATATATTTGTGTTTGCAATTTACAGTTCTTATATAATGTAATTGGTGAAAAATAAGGTTCGTCTCCCTCAGGCATAGCCGATTAGGACTATTATGCTTTTTGGATTACTTGATCCCAAAGACTATTCAATTATTTGGATTTAAATTTTTTTTACTATGAGGTACTTATGAAGGTTATTCCACAAACGCGTCGCGTGCACTAAATAAAATATCTACGTTTTTTACTCACTATTCAAAATTTCATCGATAACAGTAAATCTCACATCGTCGACAAATTCGGAAAGCCCATCAGAGTTAAAAAAGGGGTGTAAAGATTAACATACTTCTTAAGGTTCAGTTGACGAATATTAATCCTGCTATCAGACTAGAGGAAGACGCAGACTGTATATTTCATTCCTCTGTGTTCATCATGGTTGAAGAGCTTGATAATATAATCAAGTTAATGCGACGGGTGCCACTAGTGGTGCAGCGCCTGCCTACCCTTCCGGAGCACATGAGTTCACTCCGTTTTTAGTGGAGTTCGTGTTACTTGATCTTTAGTTTTATTTGTATATTTTTTGTAGGCCGTTGTTTGTCCTTTTGTCCTTTTTCTTTTGGCCATTGTATTGTCTGTTCTTCTTCGATTTACGGATTCTAATTACCCCCTTGGTATCTTCAAACTCTTCTTAACAGAGGATAAAATGGACAATTCCATGAGAGAGTGACGTGGGTGGGTGTTTAAAACAAGTCTTTAGTATAACCGTTCAAACCAAATAAATACTAACCTCTGAAGGGAGGATCCTACATTTCTCTCCACAAGGAACTAACTACTAAGTAAGCTATTATCGATGTGAAGAATAGTGACAACATTATACTGAAATAGGTTATCATCTAGAATGTATGTCTGAGAATCAAATATTGATTAATGAGTTGAAGTTTGAAGACATCCAATTCTCTGTTTTGAAAGAGTGAATTCAAACATCTCTATTAACGTCTTTGTATATGGAAAAGTGTGTACCCATTAGAAATATCCTCAAGCTGTTAAAGAAATCGATGTTATACTGTTCAATAAGAACAAGAAGCATTACTGCGATATTAGGAATTTATCTCGTCTTTTGTCTGTTCAGATAATGCAAAGTAACGATATTTTTGTCGCAGATGTTTGATTTTCATCACACGTCAAGTGATGACATGTAGTATTGTCAGAACAAGAAGACGGTTAAGATTGAAATTCCAGCTCCTGAGCTAGGGATACTCCATTAGGATATCGTGTATCTTGTATGCTGACTTTCAGCGTTTTACAAGGATATCGGGTACCTGTCAATATAATCCGTCTGCTCTTTATATCAACCAATACCAAGCTCACTATGTCCCCGTTTTATTTGGATTGTCCATTTTTTATTGCCCCTTCGGTATTCTCTAACATCTATTTATAAACCACTAAGATTTTGCTATTACTACATGTACGAAGGTGGGGAGTACAAACAACCAGTACTTTACAGGGGTGAACACGTGGGCAAAGAAATCGTGAGAAGAATGAAATCCGAAGCGTTAGCATTTCCAAAGATCTACCAGAAATTCGAACCGATCACGGACGAGGACAAGAAACAGTTCGAGGTGAGTGTGAATTGTCAAAGCGGTGAAGCTTTGAATATTGACAGCGTTCGCGACCACGATTATATAACGGAAAATGCAGAGGGCAGCACATTACATGTAATCTCGAGTTTCAAATAGGCCTACCCATGTCCACTGAGAGAGGGGTCAGCCGGGGCGACGCCCTGGGGCCCATGAGTTTAATAAATGTACAGATCATTATAATTAAGGGTCCAGACAAATAAACAAGTAGAAAGCTGTTTTCTAAATCACAATTCATCAATTCATTTTTGTTGTACTGATTCATTGCTTATGACACACTGTGGTGGACTTAGTTTGAGTATCATTATTTGGAGAATCGGAGGCGGGGGGCCAAGTTTCCTTTTGCCCTGGGGCCCACAAATTCTGTTGGCGGCCCTGGACGCCGCCTATCCAAATTGTAGCACATGTATTTCATAGCTTGTCTTATGATTACGCTCATGTGTTTGCTAAGGAGCTTGGAGGCAGTGGAAGAAAAATTTACTGTCACCCTAAACACAGAACGTATATATAATTTTTCCAAAAAGTTATGTGAACACAGGTTTGAGAGCAAAGAGTACCAGCTAGCATAAGAACCTTTTCAAGCTGACGAAATACTCTGTCGTCGGTAAATTGATAGAGACTATTTGAAAACGAGTCGATTTCAAACAGATGAACACTGAAAAGCAAGCATTGAAGTTGGCTGCTAAGCTTAATTTCGACCGACGAACCATCTTTACAGACAAACTTGTGGTGGTTCACATGAAAAGAACAAAAGTAGTGTACACATATATATATTTATATATACAATTTACTCAGGGTTCGCCATTCACCACTTGTGCAAGATGCTAATGTACGACTTTAATTACAACTCAACGATCAACCTGCTGGTATGTCTGGTGGTTTGAAAAAGATTGCTATGTGCATATTCAAAGGTGAATTCGATGCGATGAAAAGAACATGACAGAGTTTGTTGGACTACTTGCAAAAAAACAAAATGTTTGAAGAATGTTATATAGAATAGCATCACATTCGATGACTACACGACATGTTAAGAGAGGCCGTATCAAGTTTATCAGTCGATGACCAACATCAGAAGTAGCCTTTATACCATCTATACCGAAGAGAGAGAGAGAGAGAGAGAGAGAAAGAGAGAGAGAGAGAGACAAGATTGCTCTTTAAGCTGCATATACCAAGTATCACATACATAAGATAACTCATGGACATTACAATATTGAAGAGACATTAAAGAAATCCTTGTAGATCGTAATTATAATTATGTACTTACAACAGTTGTGCACGTAGAAGATACTTGGTGCTTGGATTCCAAGCAGTGATCTACCTCAGATAGTTCAAATGTACTTTCCAGCTATTAGATATAATAAAGGGTTTTTCAGTGTTTGATCAAATAGATTGGCAGGAGGCTCAATGTCATAACCACCATTATGGATATGATGTAGATGAATTTAAAATCTACAGTATTATTAGACACATCACATTTGGAAGCAATTATTACATAATTCAATTTGTATTGAATATAACGATTATAAGCTGCTGCAGTATATGATAGCAGAACTTCTCACTAGAACAAAAACTAAAACTACGGAAGCATGTCCGTGGATATAATCATGGCTACGATATACTATCTATGTTTTCGGTGCAATATGAAATTGATCTTCGTGGAGATGCTGAGGTATACATTGATGTGTTGAAGAGTATATAAATGTAGGTTTCTGAATAAGGAGTGGATGACTAATAAGCTGGTAAATGTATTACAGAAACTGATGAATAAAATACACGTATACGGTCTAGTATTCCCAACAAACCTCTGTCAAACGTAGAACTCAAATAGGCAGTGCATGATCTAACGATTCCAAAATTTAGAAGCATGCTCATGCGAGATGACTTGCCGAATAAACAGCAAACTATCAAATACGGATTCATGAATCATGCCTCCTCTCAGATGATCGATTACATGCGACCTGCGATTCATTACAACACAGATATGAGGAACAATGGTGTGTGGACACTTCTGCTATGTACGTTCTCAAGTTCTTGCCATGGCATTGGAAGTTTGATGATGTAGTGTTCTCGTTGATATAAAATAAACAAGACAAGTATGGATATTATCGTAAGAAAGGATCGAATATAGCTAACTTACTTCAAGACCTCAACATGAATGATAATCGTATCACCAACTTGAGATCACGCGGATGTTGTAACGAAATGTTTCCAGGTCATTCAACATGTACAAGACAACATAGATGAAACATTAAAACGAAGTAACACATCACCTGATTGGTCAGTTCTCTTAACGAAGTAACACATCACCTGATTGATCAGTTCTCTTAACGAAGTAACACATCACCTGATTGGTCAGTTCTCTTAACGAAGTAACACATCACCTGATTGGTCAGTTCTCTTAACGAAGTAACACATCACCTGATTGATCAGTTCTTATTTTATTAAAAGAGACTCTTTACGGGATTGAGTTAGACATTTATGCCAGACATGTCTGAAAAGGAAGTACAATTTAAGATCTTACTTTAATAAGATTGAGAAAGGTTATTTTGTTTTCATAATATCTGACAATCAAAGCCTGTTTCTTACGTTGACCTTTACCTTAAAATGAACAAAGATCAAAAACAAAACTAAGACAATCGTGATGATTTTTCAAATAGTCAACCTCCCGGTCATCAGTAGCAAGATTCCAACAACACCAGCGTATGTGTTTTACATTTCTCAATTCATACGTTACTCTAGAGCTTGTGTTCAGACATTGATTTTCTGGACAGAGTTCAGCTGCTAACGCAAAAGCTACTTAAACATAATGCTACTTTTTCTACTATGGTAAAGTCTTCGCTACCCAAAATCTACGGTCGTCATCACAAACTGGTTAACCATTACGGAATATCCATTACTCAAATAGCATTTGACACGTTTATAGATGATTCATGTACTCTATCACTGACAAGACTTTTACTGGACTTGATTATTAGTAACGCGACGGGTGTCTTATGAGAAGCAAGAACTGCTTCCTTTTTTTTTCTTTTTTTTCTTTTTTTTTGTGGCGGCCATGTTGCCTATCTTTTTCGTTTTATGTGTTGTGGTTTTTCTTTTCCTTTTCTTTTCTTTGTTCTGTATCTTGTGCTCAATGCTGTTTATGTCTAAATTTTCAATTCGATTGGCTCTAGCGTTGGTCAGATTTGTTCTATAAAACTGGAGAAACGCCAAAGAATCTCAAATGTTAAAATCTTGGTCCAAGAAAGTAACATTGATTTAAATTTATAATAGCCACAAGTTTGAAGAAAAACAGAATGGTAACTGAATTTCCTGTCGATACAACTACGGTTAATTGTTAATAATCGATTTAGATATTAGTGTTTATCAAATAAAGAAAGCGGAGGAACATTTTTGTGAGAATATTGCTATCTGGATGGATTGATGGAATCAGTGGTTAAATGCGTTTGTATTGTTCTTTTTTCGCAACAAATTCAATGTGGTAAGATAATTGAAATTATAAAAATACATGTATATGTATAAAATACGTATAAAATACATCATTTGCAAACGCGTTAATTGTATTTTAAACACATTTATAATATAGCATCTACATAAATTTCCCATTTTTAACAGTTACAAACTTATAATGAGATAAAAGCATTAGTTTTAATGATTGAGGTAATGCTATAACTATTGAGGTAAGGCTATAACTATTGAGGTAATGCTATAACTATTGAGGTAAGGCTATAACTATTGAGGTAATGCTATAACTATTGAGGTAATGCTATAACTATTGAGGTAAGGCTATAACTATTGAGGTAATGCTATAATTATTGAGGTAATGCTATAACTATTGAGGTAATGCTATAACTATTGAGGTAATGCTATAACTATTGAGGTAATGCTATAACTATTGAGGTAAGGCTATATCTATTGAGGTAAGGCTATAATTATTGAGGTAAAGGTATAACTATTGAGGTAATGCTATGACTATTGAGGTAATGATATAACTATTGAGGTAATGCTATAACTGTTGAGGTAGAGGTATAACTATTGAGGTAATGCTATAACTAGTGAGGTAAGGCTATAACTATTGAGGTAAGGGTATAACTATTGAGGTAATGCTATGATTATTGAGGTAAAGCTATAACCATTGAGGTAATGCTATATCTATTGAGGTAAGGCTATAACTATTGAGATAAGGCTATAATTATTGAGGTAAGATTATAATTATTGAGGTATGGTTATAATTATTGAGGTAATGCTATAATTATTGAGGTAATGCTATGACTATTGAGGTAATGATATAACTATTGAGGTAATGCTATAACTGTTGAGGTAGAGGTATAACTATTGAGGTAATGCTATAACTAGTGAGGTAAGGCTATAACTATTGAGGTAGAGATATAACTATTGAGGTAATGATATAACTATTGAGGTAAGGCTATATCTATTGAGGTAAGGCTATAACAATTGAGGTAAAGGTATAACTATTGAGGTAATGCTATGACTATTGAGGTAATGATATAACTATTGAGGTAATGCTATAACTGTTGAGGTAGAGGTATAACTATTGAGGTAATGCTATAACTAGTGAGGTAAGGCTATAACTATTGAGGTAGAGATATAACTATTGAGGTAATGATATAACTATTGAGGTAAGGCTATAACTATTGAGGTAAGGGTATAACTATTGAGGTAAGGCTATAACTATTGAGGTAATGCTATAACTAGTGAGGTAATGATATAACTATTGAGGTAAGGCTATAATTATTGAGGTAATGGTATAACTATTGAGGTAATGCTATAACTATTGAGGTAATGCTATAACTATTGAAGTAATGCTATAACTATTGAGGTAATGCTATAACTATTGAAGTAAGGCTATAACTATTGAGGTAGAGGTATAACTATTGAGGTAATGATATAACTATTGAGGTAATGCTATAACTAGTGAGGTAAGGCTATAACTATTGAGGTAGAGGTATAACTATTGAGGTAATGATATAACTATTGAGGTAAGGCTATAACTATTGAGGTAAGGCTATAACTATTGAGGTAAGGGTATAACTATTGAGGTAATGCTATGACTATTGAGGTAATGCTATAACTATTGAGGTAATGCTATAACTGTTGAGGTAGAGGTATAACTATTGAGGTAATGCTATAACTATTGAGGTAAGGGTATAACTATTGAGGTAAGGCTATAACTACTGAGGTAACGCTATAACTATTGAGGTAAGGGTATAACTATTGAGGTAATGCTATGACTATTGAGGTAATGCTATAACTGTTGAGGTAGAGGTATTACTATTGAGGTAATGCTATAACTATTGAGGTAAGGGTATAACTATTGAGGTAAGACTATAACTATTGAGGTAAGGGTATAACTATTGAGGTAAGGCTATGACTACTGAGGTAATGCTATAACTATTGAGGTAAGGGTATAACTATTGAGGTAATGCTATGATTATTGGGGTAATGCTATAACTATTAAGGTAATGCTATAACTATTGAAGTAAGGTTAGGTAATCGGTGTTGATTGTCACTTTCAGCAATTTATCATTTATATCATAACTACCAGGCTTATTAGAGATGGAATCTCAGAGAGTTATAACGAAATACCCTGGCTTTTAACGTGTGTTGGGAAGTTTTAAAACTTGTCTTGGGTCTCGGGACTCGAACACGTGTAAGAGGAGATACTGGTGTGTTATCAAATGTTGAAAAAATCCACATACACACGCGGATTCTGATTACCCCTTTGGTATCTTCAAACTCTACTTATTGTCTATATTTATAATAATCTATTGTCTTTAATTTGAATGATTTTTGTTTGAAATATACTGATGGTTCAGCATGGAATGTTTCGCATTAAGACTACACTACTAATAAAACTATGCTAGTCGAATATTACGCATAATGTAAAAGGATCCAGATAAGTTACAGAATTATTTTCTTTCTGGAAAATTTTTATAATCTCGTGATCGTGAGACTCAATTGGAAACGTCTTTTCATATATTGATAGATTGCTCGTAATCTACCAGTAATTAAAGTTAAATCTTTACTAGTTGGGTATGTTCCCCTTTTTCTGATATGTCTCGAAAAAATTTCTAACACAACCCAATAAACGTTCACGTTCAGATGACATTTTCTGTAAAAATAGAGTTCAGCAATTGAATTACAGTTATTAAAATTATAATGAGCTTCTTTCTAATATTTTTAAAACGTTGTTCTAGTATTTTCCTTAATATCGCATGTAAAAAAGAAATGAGATTCATCATCTAGACAGTTATATAGTTTATATTTTCGGTGTTTTTGTGTATCTTCCAGTTTCTATCAACAGATTATGGTCACTTATTCTAAATGTTGTTATGATCTTTCTAGTTTCTTTATAAGTATGATATGAATAATATTTCAAATTGTTATATTTTGTTTTTAAGAATTTATATAGAAAATATTTTATTGTTTGCAGTTAAGATATTAATTTTATTATTTATGATATTTTCATAGTAATAAATAGCTTGATTTTAATTTGGGGTTTTAACTTGTCTGTTTCTTTTAGGGTTTTATATTCATCTGTTAGTTTGATTTCAATACCTATTTCTTCTGATACATTTATTGCATAAGTATACCGGGAGTAAGTGCCTTGTATATCTAATATTCTTGTTTTATTATATGCTTCATTTAGAAGAGGGTTAAGATTTCATTGTTTAATCTGTATAAATACATAATAGTTAGAGTTTTAACAAATCGTTCTAATGGTAGCATATGTAATTCTACTCTAACCGTTATATTTGTTGAATTTCGTTTAGGCCTAGGGTGTGTTTAATAAAATTAAGTTGAATTTTGTTCTAAAGAAATTTAGTCAGCGAAAGATAAAATGTCTACTGCAGAGTTATTTCTGCTTGCCCGAAGCTTAGCTCTGTATAATTTAATGTATGAGTTCATAAAGCAGATTTCTGATTTAAATATGTTAATATAACTAAGGTTTCAAATACGTGACAAGCAACCTTAAAAGGTTGGTGTTCACATTTGGCTGTATATGTATAGAAAATAAAACTTTGTTTACTTTATTTGCAAGATCTAGACTATAATTAGTTAAGTTTTCCATTCCAAGTAACGACACACCCTAGATATTTATAGATTTATAATCATATACATTTTCAAGTAATTTTCCTTTATAAATTTAATAGAAGATTTGTTCATCTTAGGTGGGTTGTTTTTTATATCCAATAATATATCTAATAATATACATGTAATTATATTATCTGCATAAAGAAAACTTCCCAAGACAATTTTAACAGGAGTACATTTTTTGACAATTTTCCTCGCTCCATGATGATATTATTATTCGATTCAAAGCCGGCATGTAATTCCTTGGGTTAACAAAGCGACGTTACACTCTTTACCAGTGCATCACAGTAATGGACCAGATTGACTATAAGGGACTTCCTATTCATTTTAACAGTGTGACATTAGTAATTAATGCACCAGGTTAAGCCTGACCATAAAGGACTTCACACTCTTTTGAAGAGTGTACATATCGCAGTTGTGGATCAGGTAAACTATAGAGGATTTCCCACTTTAGGGTTAGGGTTATGGTGTGAAACGGTACTTTCAACAATATTTCAGCTATATCAGTGGCAATCGGTTTTATTGGTGGAGGAAACCGGAGTACCCGGCGAAAACCTGCCGCAAGTCACTGACAAGCTTTATCACATAATGTTGTATCGAGTACACTTCGTCTGAGCGGGATTCGAACTGACAACGTTAGTGGTGATAGGCATTGATTGCATAGGTAGTTGTAAATCCAACTACCATACGATCGCGACCACGACGACCCCTTTTCCCACTCTAAAGAACAAAGTTTGTTCATCAAGTCTTTGATTACCCTAATATAGTAAGTCTTTGATTACCCTAATATAGTAAGTCTTTGATTACCCTAATATAGTAAGTCTTTGATTACCCTAATATAGTAAGTCTTTGATTACCTTAATATAGTAAGTCTTTGATTACCCTAATATAGTAAGTCTTTGATTACCCTAATATAGTAAGTCTTTGATTACCCTAATATAGAAAGTCTTTGATTACCCTAATATAGTAAGTCTTTGATTACCCTAATATAGTAAGTCTTTGATTACCCTAATATAGTAAGTCTTTGATTACCCTAATATAGTAAGTCTTTGATTACCCTAATATAGTAAGTCTTTGATTACCCTAATATAGTAAGTCTTTGATTACCCTACTATATTAAGTCTTTGATTACCCTAATATAGTAAGTCTTTGATTACCCTAATATAGTAAGTCTTTGATTACCCTAATATAGTAAGTCTTTGATTACCCTAATATAGTAAGTAGTGGTTGCCGTTCTGTTTGATTTCATAATTTATAAAAACTAATCATTAAAACAATTATTTGTTTGAGAATATAAATACATTCATTACTTAACCCATTTTTCTTTTATAGTACAAGATTATTTTTTTTCTTTATTTAAATAATAGATTATAGTAAAATAATTCGTTTGTTTTATTGATTTGTAAGTAATCTATGCTTCTCTACAGATAATATTAAAATTAAACCTGTTGATGCTCACAAGCATCTTGGTGTTACTCTCAGTGATGATGGAAAATGGTCTAAACATATAAATAATGTTGTTGTCAAAGCATCTAGACAGATAGCCGTTCTGCGTAAGATCAAATTTAAGGTGTCTACAAACTTTTTAGAAAATATTTACATGACCTTCTTTAGGCCACTTCTTGAATATTCTTGTGAAGATTGGGACAGTTGTACAGTTGCCGATGCTGACAGACTTGAGCAACTTCAACTTGAAGCTGATAGAATCGTCACAGGTCTGACAGCTTATGCAAGTTTGTCTTCTTTATATGCAGAAACCGGGCGGGAGAAACTTAATACCAGACGCAAAATCAGAAAGTTATCACTTTTTTATAATATAGTAAAGGGTGATACCCCCGATTATTTAAGTGATTTGCTGCCACGGACTGTCAACCAGACAAACAACTACAATTTACGAAATGCAAATAATTTCACTATTCCCCGGTGTCGTCTAACCCTATATCACCAGCCACTATCCATCTCTGGAATAATTTACCCCAATATGTCAGAGATTCACCTAGTAATTGCATACTCAAATCTAGATTAAAAACTTACTACAACAATCCAGTAAAACCTCCAAGATATTTTTCGTTTGGTTCACGTCTGGCAAGTATTCTACATACATGTCTAAGGCAAAATTGTAGTAGCTTAAAAGGTGACCTTTTTAGATGTAATCTGATCGATTCTTGTTATTGTAACTGTGACAATTATGTGGAAAACAATGAACACTACTTCTTACACTGTAAATTGTTTGTAAATCAGAGAAATTTAATGTTGAACAATATTAGAGATCTTGGGTTAGATATATCCATTAACAATATATTGTATGGAAATGCAGATTTTACATATGTCAACTGCTCACTTTTTGCAGCTGTTCACAAATACATACTAGACACTAAACGAAATGTTTATATACTCCTAGCTCATCTGACGGCAACGACTCAACATCGATCACAATATATCTTGCTGTATTATGTCATCTTTCTCAAATAATTTTGAACAAAATAAATGGGAATAATACGAAGCAGCCGGCCGCAATACTGGTATTACCAGTAATGTACACAATACTGGTATTACCGGTATTTTACCAGAATCTTCCAGTATCTGCGATACTGGTACAGATACTGGTAAATACTAGTTTCCCAGTATCTTCCAGAATTTTCAGATTCTTGTAGCTTTTTATGGGGTGGATGGGAGGGGGTGGCATGTGTTGTCGTTTTACTCATCTTAGATATGCTATGTACTTTTTCGAACAAGAAATCCCAATCAACACTGATTTTTCCTCAGTAATAATCAATTGATACTTTAAAGATTGTAAATTGTAAACATCATCGTCGAACGTCAACAACTAAAGTCGATCTACATTATACAATTAATTACTCTTTGTGAGGTCGAGGTTTAATAATGTATAATATATTTCAGATGAATGTTATGTATATGTGCATGGAATTCCTTCTTACTCCGGAACCATTAGCGTCACGGAGACTGGAAAAACATGTCAACGTTGGGATGCAACCTCCCCTCACTGGCCAATGTATCCCATGAGCAGTGTGCATAAGAATTACTGTAGATCACCTGATAATTATGGCAGACTATGGTGCTACACCACGGATCCTGGTATAATTTGGGAACACTGCAATGTGCCTCATTGTGGTGAGAATATCTTTATCTGTCACGTTTCAAAATTGCAGACATATGTCCTGCTCCGGCATATCTACAAAATAGTATTAAGCTAGTCTCACAGTTCTCCAGTCTGTAGTTTTTTAATTGTTATGAGTTTATTATTAGTCAGGAATCAATCCTGAATTTGCTAGCAAATTATGTTTGAGAGTTGAATTTTGAGAAATATTTTCAATTTCGATACGTACATTATTACATCTAAATGTCAACAAAATTTCCTTTTATGATAATATCCTAAATAAATTATTGGCTTCAAAAGCAAATTAGTAAGAAAGAATATGTATGTAAATTAGCACGAGAGACTATCCAACATTACACTTAGACACAAATTAATGTAAAGGGTAAGGGTTGTGGTGTTTAACGCATATTTCAGTTATATCATGGCGGTCAGTTTGGTGGAGGAAACCGCAGTACCGGGAGAAAAGCTTCCGACCTGTGCAAGTCACTGACAAACTTTATCACATAATGTTGTTGTAAAGGAACAGCACTTTTGTTGTTGTTACTTTTCAGTCATAGTAGTGGCTTCAACAATGAGCTAACTCATAATTTAAAGATAGGTTTTTATTTTTAAATCCACACTTTGTATCAAAATTCTTTGTCATGTTTCATTTTGTACATATAAATTTTAACTTCCCAAATTTTTAAAACAAAACAATCCGAAGGATGAATTTGTATAAATAAGTTCAGGAATAAGACAAGTAATAAATATGTTTTGTAACAGAAATATCATGATTGACATGTTTACCTATAGTACAACACACAGACCTGCATGATATATCATATTATCCAAGACTATTCGGGGCAGTATAAAAATAGACAAATAATAAACAATAAGCTTTTATTGATTGTTTTGTAATGGCAAATTGTACAAATTGTACGGCCACGGCTTGGAGATAATGGGCCGCCGGCAAACGTCAATGGCAGGCCCGAAATTAGTCCGAGATTCCTCTGCCGTCTGACGGCTTTTACGGACTTGCTGTAGCCGTGGGACGTCAGAGAGCTATACACACGGAAAACAGCGGATTTGCTTCTCCAACTCTGGGTCAGCACATTTCCACGTTTCGTGGCTATCGGATTTTATTTTCTGTCAGAAATCCTTATATAAATCGCTTCACCAATCATTTTTCTATTCATTCATAACCATCTTACCCTCAGAAAGTGGTGTTACACTCCATTACAGCACGATTTTGCCTTAGATCCTATGATTCCGCCATTTGTCTTCCATTTTTCAAACATTTGTCACGAGATGATTTGCATATAAACAAACAAACATATATTTTTATTGCCAATCATACACGCCTGTTAAGGCAGAACAATTAACATAAAATTTAATACAGTTGATTATATTGATTGGTAATGATTTTAACAACAATAGTGAATTACAGATAACCATAAGAAAAAAAAATGATATAGTACCTTGTCCAAAAAGGGGGGACGTAACACATGTTCTTTCTGAAGCCCGTTGCCGTTGGTAACACTCTGCCAATGAATCTTTTCTTTCCAACACATTCTGTATTATTTCCTTCTGCTTTGCTTTGATCTGTAGATGGACTGTTTGTCCTGCAGAATACGCTTAAATGTATCGTCTTCCATGTGATTTGAATGTTGTTTACGTATGCAAATAATGCTCAAATAATTTGGCGCGCTGCATTAAGTAACTCCCATCATGCAATGCGTTACTGTCATCATTCAGTTAGTATCGCGAGATCACGTTTGTAGATTCGAAAATGGCGGAATAATAGGATCCAAGGCAAAATCGTGCTGTAATGGAGTGTAACACCATTTTCTGAGGGTAAGATGGTTATGAATGAATAGAAAAATGATTGGTGAAGCGATTTATATAAGGGTTTCTGATAGAAAATAAAATCCGATAGCCACGAAACGTGGAAATGTGCCGACCAAGAGTTGGAGAGGCAAATCTCGCTGTTTTCCGTATGTATAGCCCTCTGACGTCCCACGGCTACAGCAAGTCCGTAAAAGCCGTCAGACGGCAGAGGAATCTCGGACTAGCCCGAAATATATACACATAACCATTATAATATTCCAACAAATCATAATGTTCATATAAACCATATCCACATTATCCATGATAATATCAAAATGCTGGCCCTGGCAACAGAAGCTCAGCCTATAAACAAATCCATTAAAATAACACAACATAGTATGAATACTTTGTGTCGCTATTTTCGCTTTCCTCCAGCCGTGACGATAGGTTTCACCTAGGGGAAGGACTCTATCTGAAAAATAAAATAAAAACAGAAGAAAAACGAACAAAACTTCTTATTTATTGACAGATAATTGGTGAGGGTGGGTGGGGAATTTTAAAAAACTTTTCCCCTTGATCAAATTTTTCTGTGACCTTGCTCTTCGATTGCAGATTCAGAAAGGAAGTATGATGTCACAGCAAATTGTCACGTAACACCCGTCAAATTAAAGCGGGATAACTCTTGCTCAAATCTGTGAACAATCAAATGTTTGCGGGAAAAATTGTCCGATTAGCTGTGGATAATTGGATTTATTCCTCATATGAATAAATCTTACTATTTTACCTATAGTACAACACACAGACCTGCATGATATATCATACTATTTTACCTATAGTACAACACACAGACCTGCATAATATATCATACTATAAGCCACGCCTATTTGCATTTGGATTCTTGTTTAAGTGCTGATTAATAGAGTATGGTACGATATCAGTTCCAGATATAGACCATGATTTTCTACAGCACATTTTTATGTTGAATAATTAATAAAAACATCAAAAGAAAAAAAGGGATACGATTATGTTACAATAAAACTTTGTTGAATCCAAATGCAAATGGTTATGGTATATTGTTAGTGCCAAATGGTTATGGTATATTGTTAGTGCCAAATGGTTATGGTATATTGTTAGTGCCAAATGGTTATGGTATATTGTTAGTGCCAAATGGTTATGGTATATTGTTAGTGACAATTTGGTTATGGTAGATTGTTAGTGCCAAATGTCAATAATTCTATTTCCGTTACAAAACATACAATGTTTCTTACTCTTGAACCTATTTAGACAAACTCATTCGTCGGATTCGTTAAATTCGTTAAATAAGTTATATAGTAAAAACCGTGGTATATAAAATACTTATTCTCATCCCGAAAATATAGTGTTTAATTTGCACTTGTACTTTCTTTGTTTATATACATGTAATTATAACAATGAAATGATGTAGGCAATTAAGTTACAATAATAACATTTACCGATTTATACTAGATTTTTAGTTTTAATGTCGGTTTATCCAAGAGTTTGTCTTGATTTAAGGTATATTTGATATCTTTTGTGTTATTAATGATTCGATTAGACCCCCTTCTTTTCCCCATTTTCCTCTTTTATTGACATGAAAAAGAGGACGTTCCTATTAAAAAACAACTTTACAAAAAATATTAAACCTAATTTATTGTCCTAAATTGACAAACCATGATCAGAACCAGAAAATGTTTTTGCTTAACTTAGAACGTTTTTTCCAATACAAGACTACTCGACCAACCTCAGACGATCCCGCTGCTCTCTGTTGAGTGGGGAAACATATGTATGATCTGAGTAGTTCTGAGTGATACAATACTATTTATGAGAGGATATGAATGTGGAATCGTGTAAAACGAATGACGTAAAGAGCGTTCCATCCTCATATAATACACAAGCAGAACACCAATAACATAGAAAGGGCTCGGGTGGCTCAAAGAGTTAGGTAGTTGGATTACCTAACAACTTATACAAGCCTATCACCAATACGGCGTGGGTTCGCGCCCGGCTTTGTAAATTACAAAAAGGTACACTCGACTCGCAGCCGCAAGTGATACAGTTTACCAGTTGCTTGCCCATTGTCGGCGGTTCTCCTCTCCGGGTACTCCGGGATCTTCCACCACTAAATCCGGTAGCCATGATATAACTGAAATATTGCTGAAAGTGGCGTTAAAACGCAAAAAATCCAAAATAAATCAACCAATAGCATAGATATAACATGAAGACGTGAAATATATATAACGTTGTCATTGTCGTAGCTAGGCATTATTGGAAGTATAGGCAAAGTAATGAGGCGAGGGGTCTCCGGTGGGTAGGGAGATCATGAAAGTTCAGGATGTAAATGCTACTTTTTTCCAGTCATAATTTGTACAAATTCCTATACCTGTATGTTAAATTCAGTCTTTACTTCACAAGTCTATATTTTTCGATATAAGGTAGATATTGTATTTAAAAAAAATATATATATATATATCTCGGATGAATTTAGTTAAAACCCTAATTATACACATGCACGGCTTAACAACTTACATGAAGATATCAAGGATAGAAAAACGTGTATTAGAGGTATTGATTCATATGTGACAGACGGGGGTCTTACTGAAAATTGCAAATACTCATTGGCATGTATTAGGGGTTTGACATTAAGCTTGTTCAAAGAAATGTAGAGGCAAATGCCTACACTACATATAGGCTGCTACACCACTGGTCGTTCCTAGCGAAGTAACCAACTTCAAGTTTGTAGAAAATTCTATTCCTGTTATCTCTCTTCAAATACTATAAAAAAAAATAATGTGAATTAAAAATGCTTTATTTAACTTTCTTCTGTAGACAAAATTGTTCCATTTAATACCAAATTTCTGTTGAGGTTACATTATTCTTATTTCAGTAATTAATCATTTTGTACATGAAATTGTATTCTTGTCATATTTCTCAAACTAAGGAGATTATAATAAAACTGTTATACCATTAATATGTACATGTAATTCGTGTAAAATAATCCCAGAACATCTTGCCTGTAATAACAAATGTTTTTAAATAGATATTTTCCCATACGTTATCGTATATAAAGCGAGTACAGTCTTAGGATAGTGTATCTTACGATCATTCACGAGTACAGTCTTAGGATAGTGTATCTTACGATCATTCACGAGTACAGTCTTAGGATAGTGTATCTTACGATCATTCACGAGTACAGTCTTAGGATAGTGTATCTTACGATCATTCACGAGTACAGTCTTAGGATAGTGTATCTTACGATCATTCACGAGTACAGTCTTAGGATAGTGTATCTTACGATCATTCACGAGTACAGTCTTAGGATAGTGTATCTTACGATCATTCACGACAAAGCAGTAACCTAATATTTACGATATTTTAAATTTACTTCAGCAAGTACAACCACTAGTGCTACGAGCACAGCAACTACTGCTAGTACAACAACTGATGTAAAGACAACAAGCACAGCAACTACTGCTAGTACAATAACTGATGTAAGGACAACAAGCACAGCAACTACTGCTAGTACAACAACTGATGTAAGGACAACAAGCACAGCAACTACTGCTAGTACAATAACTGATGTAAGGACAACAAACAAAACAACTACTGCTAGTACAACAAACACAACATCTACTACAAGTACAACGAGCACAACAACTACTGCTAGTACAACAAGAACAACATCTACTGCAAGTACAATTACTAGTGTTAAAAGCATAACAACTGATGTTGGCACATCATGGTCTTGTATTGCTGACAATACTACAGTAAACGACATTGTATGTATATGTGCATCTGAAGACAGATTGTTGTTTTGGTGGCATTTTCATAATTCAATTTTAACATCGGAAGAGAGAAATGTTATTTTAGATGCTGAGAAACAAAGATTACGGAGTGAGCTAATTATTGAGAAGAAAACAATGTCATCATATATTAGAGCTAAAACTAGCGCTCACGATGAAAGACCGAGCTCCAAATCAATTGGATACGTAGGAATTGCGATATTATGTATGGCGGGTATCATCATTGTTCTGTTTGACATTGCAACGTTTAGTGTTTGTATTTTAAATAAAATAAAATCAAGTTAGTGTTTCAAATACTACAAAACGATTATATAAAAAAGAATGTAGAGGGCGAATACCAAGGAATTTATATGCATATGTACTGAACACCAAAGAAGCCAAAGACTATATTCACTTCCGGTTTTCAAGATAGGACTGATGATAACTCTAGAGATATTCGAATGTATATGTTCCCCTGTCTCTCTATAGTTATCATATCTCCTATCTTGAAAACGGGAAGTAAATACAGTGTATAGTTAAAAAGTACATTTATTATCGAAAGGATCATTGTGGGTGAAATTTATTTGCATACATTGAGATTATGAAATATAATGATCCAAACGAGGTACATGGGAACAAAAATAATAATATATTTTTATACAAATTAATTTTAGAGTCACATGCCATTTTATACGTGTTTTGATTGGTTTAAAAAGTTGAGGTTATTTGTCAATGAACGGAATCTTAAAATAGAAGTCGTTCTCAAGGAGTCGCGTGCCGTTGTCATCAGGTGATTTTCTTTAAATGAGGAACCTTTGGGGTTATTTAAATTTATTTCCGATTATTTGCCTTATTTTGAAAAAATAAATATATTTTTCAATATCACAACAAAAAATGTTTGAATTGATTTATAAGAATTGATCGAAATTATTTGTTCGGTTCATTCGAAATAACCTCAGTCAGGTTGTACACACCCTTGCCTAACCCACTACGCGGGTTACACGGTGTGTACAACCTGATTGAGGTTATTTCTTCATGAACCGAACAAAAATTGCCATCAATCCTTAAGTAAATAATGCATTTGAATTGCACATAGTTTGCCATCTTCATTTATATATCATGGATAGTCGACCTGTCGATTAATAGAAACAATTTCCTGTGTTAGCCAATGAGAAAACGTATTATATCATAATTGCATTAGAATAATCATAAAATTGTTGTAAAGGAAGAAGTACAAAAAAATATAGCGAAAACAGTACCTGCCATCGTGAAATGTATAAATTATGTTGGATGATAGACACACTACCTCAGATATCAAATTCTATATATTTTCACATGCTTACTTAATGATACTTAATGATGGTTTCCGGCACCTGATCATATTGGTTCCTCTTCGCCAGACTCGTTCGTGTTTCTGTTATCGTTTACATTTCTATTTATTCTAGTGATATGGCATGGTCTAGAAGTTCGGACATATATATTGGAGTTATATCTATCTTCACATGGTATTTGTATTTTATTTCATAAGTCCGGAAACGGTTCCGTTCCGATGTCATTTTGTATTGTATATGATATATCTGTCTCTTTGCATGTAAAATTTATTGTGAGCAGACGTTTAAAATTGCGCTCCAGAAATATTTGTTTTATTTATTTGTTAAGGTGGAAGTGCCACTTTAGATTTACGTGACTTCCGGTTATTTCAGATTTGTAGTCTAAATAGTAAATGTCTTCATCTTTCCAATGTTTATCTAATCTGTTCTTGAAAGCATTAATTGAAGGTGCATTTGTTGTGTTATCTGGCAGCTTATTCCAGTACTTGGCTATTCTCACTGAATATGAATTCTTCCTTAATACCGCAGTATTAAATCTCTGATGCAGAATTTTGTTGCTGTTTATTCTTGTGCTGAATCTTATTCCAGAATCCGATGTCTTCTTGAGAAATGAACTCGCTTCGGGGTCATATTTCCTATGTAATATTTTGTAAGCCTCAATCATATCCCTTCTGATACGTCTATATGCTAATGTCGGTACAGTAATTATTTTTTTTTTAAATCTCTCTGGGAAGCTTAAGCTACCCAATCCCGGTATTTGTTTTGTTGCTCTCTTTTGTACATCCTCTATTTTGTCAATATGTTACTTTCTATAAGGGGCCCAGACTGAATTTGCATATACCAGATGCGTTCTAACTAGAGTTTTGTAAATTGGTAGAAAGGTTTCAGCATTTAGGTACTTAAAGGTTCTTCTTATGACTGCAAATACTGAGTTTGCTTTAATTACTTTCTCACATATGTGTTTTTCAAATGATAGTTCTGAATCTATTGCTACTCCAATGTCCTTTTCCTCATTAATCTTAGTAATATTTTGGTCCAAGAGCTGATATTCTCTGTTCCCCTCATTTGTTGTTCTTGTAATATTCATATATTTGCATTTTTCTGGATGGAAATTCAAAAGCCAGTTGTTACTCCAATCCTCCATTTTTCGCAGATCCTCTTGTAATATATTCTGGTCATTTTCTCCAGTTATTATTCTAAATATCTTTGTATCATCGGCGAAAAGATAGGCTTCTGAATCCACATGATCTGGCAATTCATTTATGTATAGGACAAATAATAGAGGGCCAAGTACTGATACCTGTAGTATACCTGATGTGACTTCCTCCCAATTTGAATTTTCGACATTTACTGCAACTCTCTGGTATCTTCCCGTGAGGAAATCTTGTATCCATCCTATAATTGGGTTGTATATTCCATAATTTTCTACCTTTCTAATTAATCTTCGATATGAAACTTTGTCGAATGCTTTCTGGTAGACTGTATATATATGCAGTCAATATCATAGCCTCGATCTAGTGCTTCTATCCATTTGTCAATTACTTCCAGTAGCTGTAACGTAGTGGATCTTCCAGAGATAAACCCATATTGCTTCTATGAAAATAATCCATTTACTTTCATATGTTTGATGATATGTTCCCTAATAATTTTCTCCATAATTTTACACACAACCGACGTTAAGCTTACTAGCCTATAATTTTTTGCTTGTGACTTATTCCCATTTTTGAAGATAGCACTAATCAGAACATTTTTCCACTTTTTTGGTACTTTTCCGTTATTTAGAGACTGGTTAAATATTATACATACATAATGGATTTACAATAGATTCAGACAATTCCTTTAGTAGTCTTGGATGTAAGCCATCAGGCCCTGGAGATTTATCCGTTTTTAGTGTTTGCAGAAATTTGAGTACCATATTTTCTGTGACAGTTATTGCTTGTATATCCTGTTGAACCCTGGTGTAATTTAGAACTGGTACATCCCCTTCTGGTTCCTTCGTAAACACACTTGAAAAATATTCAGACAATATATTTGCTTTTTCCTTGTTGTCTTCCGTTTTTATAGATTTAATACAATGTATCTTCAGGGTCAACATGCAAGTCTCCAATTCCTTCCCTGGCTTTAGATTTTGACTTGATGTAGTTCCATATGGCCTTTGGATTTTCCTTTGCTTTTTGTGATAGACCTTTTTCATAATTCTTCTTCAATTTATTAACCATATTTTTGACATGGTTTCTTACTCTATTGTATTCAAGCCGCACTTCTGGGTCCTTGCTCCTGACTGCTTTCTTAGACAAAATGTTTTTTCTTCTTATTTTTTTCTCTAGTATTTTTATCCACTGGAAAGTTTTTTTTACTTCTACCTATCTGTTTCCTGGTTCTTGTTGGAATATATTTATTTTCCAGTTCTTTTAAAATGGCTAAAATTTGTCCCAGTTTGTGTCTATATCCTCGCTTTCTTTCAGGGTTTCTAACCAATCATACTGGTCCAGGTCATATTTAAAATCTTGGTAATTACCCCTTTCATACAGTCTAGCTATTTTTAGACTCTCCTTATTATTACATAACAGTTAAAATCAAATGTCAGATAGCAGTGATAACGTTTTCCCAAGGGACTCATATGTTCAAGATTTGATATCATTGGTTCCTCATTTGACATTATCGAATCCAGAATGTGTGGTGTGTCTGTTCCTCTCCATCTGGTAGGCTTAGAAACATCATAAATCGTTGTTATATTCCCATGTTTTCACCGATGGTGATCTGTAAATAATGCCTACATGTCTTAATATCTATTTATTGTTGGTAATTAAAATAACATTATTTCTCTTCAAAAACTATCTTACTTTTCCTGCATCTTCCAAATGAAAAAAAGGTACATATTTTGGTTTACAGCTTTAAAGATAAAGTGTACATCTTATCAACTAGGTTCTGTCTGTGACTCACTTTGACGTTCGAGTTATTCTCTTCGATGGAGACATTGAGTTCGAGGTCCGGTCGGGTCAAGGTCGGGTCAAACCTATGAAAATTTGTATTTGCTGCTTCTCCGCTAATCATTAATGAGCAAAGATTGGTTGAAGCAGAATCAGGATAATGTGTTCGAGTGAAGCGAAAATGTCTACCAGCAGATCGTTGTTTCAGTGAGCCGGCACTATAAAAATCTAACTACACATTTGGTCAAGTACAAAGCGGACATCATTATCATCTCATCAAAATGTAGCTTGATATAGCTGAACAATTACTCATTTGGCGTTAAACAACACTCACTCATTCACCAATATCAATAAAACGAACATACAATCACCTCTCACCTCCACTCATTGAACATAAAAAACCCACGATATATGACGTTGGAAATCCAGTTGGAAATTATGATTAATGAGATCCAAAACTCCCCTCCATTGACTATTGGATCTCCAATGGCAATAAATATAATAAACAAACGACCAACAACCTACACAGATTTGCTTCAACCCAAAAAGACCACATCCTATCTCCAAAATGAATAACAATATAAACATATAAACATGGACAATACAATAGCAGGGTCGATGAATGCTTGTAGTTAACTGACTACTAGCTAGGAAGATAGAATCTGTTGGTTAAACACCATTACTCTTAGAACAAAATACATATCTGATACTTCTAACAGATTTAATATCAATTAGCTATAAACATATAAAGAAGTTAATGGTTTTCGCGGGAGACCAGAATAAATAGGTCGTCACATTGTTGGAATCAAATATTGAACATTAAAATATTTACATTATATGGAATGAAATATAAATTGACTGATTTAATTGTTAGTTGAACCTACTGCCGTACTGGTTGTATGAATGTCGAGGATATTGAAATTTCATCTGGTCTACGTAATATCATAATTAAAAGTCGAAATTTGAAACTTTTTGAGTAGCTAACGTTTTTCTACAGCGCACAATGAAGGTATGTCACGGTGATATTATTTTTATAATTGTTTAATCTGATCACGTCATCATGCCTATTGACATCGTCTCTTGGTGACCCTGCAATTTAGTAGCTATTTTCTAAAATTCAGTTTAACTTAGATTACATTGAAGTTATCCTGCCCTGTCATAGTGTCTATTTACTTCTATGCTGCCAACGTCTACCCTGCCGTTAAACATATTGCTGTCGGGGTTTTACTGAACTTATTTCATCGATCAATTTAAATTTATTTTTTCATCATAAAAGTTAATTTGATATTATAATAATTATTATTTTATTAATCATACTCACAGGGCCCATTACAAGCATAAAATCATACGGGAAAAAATACATATATCATACACACATTCATACATACAAGATACTTTCATACCACACACACATTTATCACAGACGTAGGAGTGGACTGGACAATGGGGGACAGGTTTTCAAAGCTGTCGAGTAAAACAAATGCCACTACTGCAACATTTTCCCCATACAGATTGTTCACCCATTTTCAATTGATTTTTACCCTACATGTATGATCTATGTATTGTAACGGTGCGTGACTTCATTGAATATACTATTTAAAGGCTGATACAGACCAAGTCTAGTTTAAATTGGTGGTTTCAGAGGAAACAAATATATTTCAAAAAGTTTTCAACGATGTGACAGACGGCGACAGACGCTAAGGGATTGCCATATTATTATCTATTGCTCTCGTGACCCTTTTTGCCAGGTGAGCTAAATATATAAAAGATACATGATGAAGATTGAAGGCGCATTGAAGGTTCGTGTTACTCGATCTTTAATTTTATGTGTATGTTTTGTAGATTGTTGTTTGTCCTTTTGTACTTTTTATTTGGCCATTGTGTTGTCTGTTCTTCGATTTACAGATTCTGATTACCTCCCTTTGGTATCTTCAAACTCTTCTTCCACCCATTACAGAAGTTTGTAAACGTATGGGATTGCATATTTTTTAACCGCATCGGTGGTGTAATGGTTAGCGTGCTCGCCTCGAGTGCGTTAGATCGTGGTTTCGAGTCCCCATCGGGTCAAACCAAAGACTATAAAATTGGTATTTGTTCCTTCCCCGCTAAGCACGTAGCATTAAGGAGAAACAGCAAAGACTGGTTTGCTCGGAATCAAGATAATGTGTCCGAGTGGGGCGACATATCAATCCGCGGACTATTACTTCAGTGGGCTATCACTATAAAAATCAAACTAAACGTGTTGGTCTAGTACAAAGCGAACCCCATCATCATCATATTGAAAATTAACTTGTTCTCGCCATGATATAGCTGAAAAATTGCTGAGTTAGCGTTAAACAACAATCACTCACTCACCTCAACAAAATAGTCATGAATGTTAGGTATTCCACTAACTATTTCATAGCCTTCCAAGTATATTTTTAAAATGACTCGGTAATTAAGTTGATGGGAAAAAAAACGATTCATACAAATTAGCGATGAAATAAAATATGCTTACCCGTGTGGTCATACGGATACATGTTTCCAATAACCAGAATGTTTTGGGTTAATAAAGAGTGAGGGGGGAAACGAAATTAATTTATTCTTTCTTTTTTGGTTCTGTATTAAGAATCCAGCTTTTTCTAAAAAAAAATTGTCAAATAAGTGGGGTGAGGTAAAAATACAATTCCTCCTTTGCTCCCGGCTACTATGCCCAGGCCCACTGAGAGGGGGGTCAGCCGGAGAGGTGCCCAGTGGCCTATGAGTTTAGGGGGCCCACAAGCCAAACGAGGAAGAAAAGAAACGAGAGTGTACCTTGAGCAAGGCAAAGAAAAGAAAAGGTGTACTTTCGTGAATATGTGAATGACAATTTCGTGTAGTGGATGTAAAATTCTTCATACAGAAGTACCCCCAGGTTTCAGGAAGGAGCCCACCAATGACTTTCATAGGGCCCTTGATGATGCATAGTAACTTTTCTGTTACGGTGTGTGAGGCACTGGACCATGTACATATATTTAATGATTTTCGACTTGTAAATGTGTATTAAATTACTCAAATGAGGGCCAAGCCCGACTGCTTGGGCTCCCCTAAGAACAACCATTGACACTGGCAGATCAAGGGTTGCGGGTGGAGGGGCCCACTAATTTTTGTATATAAGGGCTCTGAAATATGTAGGCCTAAATGATTTGCTGTAGGGTCATTACGGTTTTCACAGTTTTCCGGTTGTTGACTGATTTTGTCTGTTTATATATTTATGAGTTTTTACTTTCCCTTTGGAAGATTGTTCGGAGTTCGGTAATTTTGTTATTACCCTTATAGACAAATACATAGGAAATGGGGACCCAGGCTAAGTCCCTAAGAATTACCTCTGAGAGTAGCAGATCGAGGATTGCAGGCTCATTAACGGTGAGTAGACAGGATCAGACTTTTGTTAAACTCAATTGATTCCTTCAGGGGAGCCTTTATTTTTTATTTATTTATTAATTTCACTTCGTCAGTCACCACATTGTCATTGTCACACACTGCAACATGGAAATTAAGCAAATTATAATCAAGGTATGCTGAGCGGGTCGGCACAAAAGATGTCGAGAGAGAGAGATAAAAAAGAAAAGAGGATGACATCTCGGACACGCACAAGTCAACTGACCAAAGTAGGCCTGCAATAGTTGTTGGTATCAAATAGTAAAATACTGTTCTAATTTTGCAATTGTATAATGTAAGCTGCCTTTAATCTTAATAATTCCATAAGTATGCACAATTTATGTAATGTTCATTATAGTTTACTTATTCAGCTGTCTAGGGCATTAAATTATAGTGAAGATATGTTTTATATTTGGTTGTCGATAAAATAATTTGACTATTGTTTTTAGTTTATAAAATACATCTATTAATAAGTGTACCAGATCATTATAATTAAGGCTCCAGACAAATAAACAAGTTGAAAGCTGTTTTCTAAATCACAATTCATCAATTCATTTTTGTTGTACTGATTCCTTGCTTATGTCACACCCTGATGGATTTAGTTTGAGTATCATTATTTGAAGAATTGGAGGAGGGAGGCCAAGTTTCCTTTTGCCCTGGGGCCCAAAAATTGGCGGCCCTGACTATGCCCTTGCGAGGGCCCGGATGGTTCAATGAGTTAGGTAGTTGGATTACCTAACAACTCATACAAGTCTATCACCAATACGGCGTGAGTTCGTGCCCGGTTTTGTAAATTACAAAAAAGGGTGCACTCGACTCGCAGTCACATGTGATAAAGTTTACCAGTTGCTTGCCCATGGTCGGTGGTTCTCTCCGGGTACTCCGGCTTCCTCCACCACTAAAACTGGTCGCCATGATATAGCTGAAATATTGCTGAAAGTGGCGTTAAGCACCAAAAATCAAATCAAATCAAATTACTATGCCCTTGCTAATTGACTTTGTAATTGTATGCATTTTGGGGGAGAGGATAGTCAGTCAGCTATTTAAAGAGAGACAACTCAAGTTGTTCTCATATATACTTTTACACAACTATAAACATGTCATACAAGGAAAGAACTTAACTATTGGTCAACAATCTCATTTCTTTTTCTCAATGTAAATACTAGTTCTAAAATAAAACAGAATTTTGAAATAAACTGCAGGTCTTCATTGAACAAAATCCAAATTAATACATTCACTTCATTCAAATGTTTTAAGAATTTGGGAAACTTTTTTGAAAATATCACCACAAAATGTTTTCCTTATACGCCTCTAATGAGAACAAGTAAGAAAAACGTTCACTTCATCATCTACCATAGTTCTAATTATAAAACCCTAAATGCTCGCTTACTCGCAAGGGTTATAACGGGATGTCATTACACGTAATGGAGCAGCCGCCGAGAATTTTTGCGCTCGTTTACAGAGTTTCTGACGCCTGCATTTATCAATAATAAGTCATAACCTTTCCTTTTGTCCATTATTATAACAAGTTTTTATCACCTACCAGTATTTTAGAATGTAATTCCCACAAAATAAAAATCTTCTCTCTGAACATTTTGAATTTCGTCATTTCCGGCCTCACTATTTGGATGTCGATACCATATTTGGCGATTTGAGGCGTGAATGTTTACATCAGCGTGTAGTAAGAAATACCATATTTAGAAAAGCTCCGCCTTCTGTAGTTTCCGGTTATGGAAAACGATCGATAAATTTGAACAAGGTTGTTGCTACCTTTGAAAAGCATATATTTCTCAGCCAAACCGATTTAACAAGGACTGGGATCATCAGTAATAGTTATAATGAAATGTTTGAAGCGTAAATAGTGAGTTTTTATGTTTCAACTGCAACTTTTTGTTTGCTCCATTGTGACGAATGGGACCGCGTTGTAGCTCTGCCGAGACAAAAGTTTGTCACAGGAGCTACATTATAGCAGCTGCATCTACCAGTCCAAGTGAACAGATTTGACAAACATTTCAGATTGAGATAATATCACACATTTCCCAACGTTATTTATTTTTCTTTCAAAGCACCCTCTTTCTATCCAGAAGCAGTTATTACTTAATCGAGATCTGGCGAGTATGTGACGTTTACTCAAGTTGGTTTTTGATATTCAAAAATTAACGCTTCAAATAAATGCCGTATTTACAATGCTCACTTTGTGTAGTTATTTTATTTTATATCATTTCAATAATTCATAGTTTAACTTTATGCATGTTTTTTTTCTTCAAATACATGTATCTTAAATTTGCCTTTGCAGAAATTTTTGCAATGAGAGATTCAGATTTAATTTGTTACTAGGAAATATTATACTTGCATACCAAGAAACCAAGAATTACACATTGTTGCACCTGCGTTTTATATTCTTTGTAAACTATAATGAGTATGTATGATGGTGAATTTTCAAGGTGGTGCTAATACATGACCATTTGAATAACAATATCAATATACATGTACATGGGAAATCTTCATTATTTGTACAATGTTTTGCTACACCAAGAATGCATTAACAAAACTTCATATTGAATTTTTCATGCTCCAAATCTTTAAATATCCCAAATAACGACAAAATTTTCTCTCCTTGTATATTTGAATATTATAATGACCAAAAGGTTTGTTTTATCATCAAGCAATTTAGTTTATCATTAAACATTTTCCCCGTGAAATAAATTCGTCCTAATTCTAGTAGCAATGATACAAATGATGCAACCAATCAGAGTTAGAACGTATTTAATAAACCATTTCCTACATATCAACATACATTGTAATGCATTTTGAACGAAATAATTCTGCATAATGATCCTTTTGTTTGCAATTTAACTCTGCTAACACCATATCAGTTAGTCAAAATATTAATAGATGTTCCCAGTGGAACCCACTCTATAAATTGCCCTTTCATATTAGGAAAATCTGTATTTATATGTCACGTACTGAGTGTCTGAAAAGAACTTTTTTAAACTGTTTTTGGGTTCACAATTATCCTAAAATGTTTACCTAATAGACACAATCTAGGTTGGTTCACTTTAAAGTCGAACCTTTTCATTTAGGGTGTAGATTTTGCCTCTTTAAACAGAGGCAAAATTGATACCCTAAATGAAAAGTCTTTAAACAGAGACAAAATTGATACCCTAAATGAAAAGTCTTTAAACAGAGACAAAATCGATACCCTAAATGAAAAGTCTTTAAACAGAGACAAAATCGATACCCTAAATGAAAAGTCTTTAAACAGAGGCAAAATCGATACCCTAAATGAAAAGTCTTTAAACAGAGACAAAATCGATACCCTAAATGAAAAGTCTTTAAACAGAGGCAAAATCGATACCCTAAATGAAAAGTCTTTAAACAGAGGCAAAATCGATACCCTAAATGAAAAGTCTTTAAACAGAGGCAAAATCGATACCCTAAATGAAAAGTCTTTAAACAGAGACAAAATCGATACCCTAAATGAAAAGTCTTTAAACAGAGGCAACATTGATACCCTAAATGAAAAGTCTTTAAACAGAGGCAAAATCGATACCCTAAATGAAAAGTCTTTAAACAGAGGCAAAATCGATACCCTAAATGAAAAGTCTTTAAACAGAGGCAAAATCGATACCCTAAATGAAAAGTCTTTAAACAGAGGCAACATTGATACCCTAAATGAAAAGTCTTTAAACAGAGGCAAAATCGATACCCTAAATGAAAAGTCTTTAAACAGAGGCAAAATCGATACCCTAAATGAAAAGGCGCGACGATTTAAATTTGGAACTGTGCTGACGGTGTGATATTTTTTTGGTTTTTCATATTACTCATTTTATAATCATGAGAAATAAATGGGTGCCTTGGTCGTTGACGTAGGTAAACGGAAAGAAAGTCACTGGAAAAAAAGTCACAGGAACAAAAGACACAATTTGGTTTAGGAAAAAATAAATTAATAGTTTTTTTCTTTCCTGTGACTGTATTTCTTATGACTTTATATCCGTGACTTTCTTTCCTACATTCGTGACTTATGCACCAATATATCAATTATTGTCTTGTCATCAGTGTAAGTATTAGCCAATTATAGTTACATGTACTTTATACATATAAATATGTTTACACGCGCCAGTACCTAATATGTTTACAAGATATGTTTGTAATTCGTCCAAGACAGTTATATTTTGTAGATAAATAATGTCTCTTCAAATTCACTCAAGAATTAGAATATGGAGTAATTCAGTTTGCGATGAATGTAAGCTTGGAGTATATTACTCTCAGATGTAAGAGAAAACTTGAAACCTTACATGATTATTTCGTGGTATACAGATATATTTGTAATTTGGTAATTTTTATCTAAATGTTAGAAAATATGTTTTTTAATGTACGCAATTTGGTAAGAAAAAATATATAAATGTTAGAAAGATCTCTGTAAAGTAAAATGATTAGATTATTTTGTTCATGACAGCACGTTATACTTTCAATTTTCGAGTAAATCTTAATAGTAGTAGTATGAGGGTTTAACGTCCGGCTCACCTATTGAGGTATTGCAGACATGAATTACATAAATCTTAAAATGACAAGTTTAGCTTATATACTCAGAATAATTTTCTATTTTAAGAATGTAAAACGTCATCTTTTTATTTACCAGTTCGTAACGTTTAATCATATCAATAACGGAATAGGGAACCAGGCTAGAGCACTTTATTGACGATGACCTTTTGACCTAGATATCAAGGAGCTTATAAACATTTTTGTGCACTGTTCCAAAATTTTGAAATCATTTTGACATTAGATAAAAAAAAATATTACGATAACTGATTTTTACATATTCAAAGCGTTCTTGCACTCGGTCATTTTCATTTTTATTTGATATCCTATTTTGTAGGCGGATTGAGAAATAAATGGCAATATGGTGTTAGAACTTAGGTCGTCAGTTGTCGAATGTGAAAAGACAACACTCAAAATGAATGGGAAACGAGAATGAACCTCATGCAATAATAAGTTTAAGTTTTCGTCAATTCTGAAGAATTCATAATTTCCACATAGTTGATAATTTTGCCGAAAGTATTTCAATTTGACTCGAATTTTGCGTAGAAAATGAGTCGACAACAACCCCGCAAAGACACGAAAATGCGAATACGAGCATTTCCAGTAAGTACCGATATGATTAACTGTTAATAAGTTGTTTGAGAATATAATTTCCATATTTTGTATTTCACATTTACTGACTGTCAAAGACATTTTATATGAAAAGTTTCGTTTCTGATAGAAAAATGGCGGACGGAAGTGGCATAATGAATGTAAATAAATACGACACAAACGTTGGATGTTTCAATTTGAGTATTGTTATGTGGTGTCTGTTGGATTGATAGATGTACGAGATTTGTACGGTTTTTTAAAACTCCATTTAGACCGTCGGCAAATAATAGCAATTTGAAAGAATTTCACTGTTTTCATATATTAATAATAGTCTGTGTCACATCACAGGCACTCGACGTTCAATGAATAAAATGTAGGGTCAATGTGGAAAAAAAATAGTGTCACTGTTATAATAAAGAGAAGGCTTCCAATGCATTTTTCGGCACAAATGTAAACAAATCGGTTTATTTTTTCGTATACAGTTTTCGCTTGACCTTTGCGGTATTTATGGATGGAGACCTACCTAATAGTTTCTCCGCCGCATCATTTATTAGAGAGCAGACAATCATACTTCACTAAACCATACTTTTGTGACGTCCCCAGAAATATTCGACTTCCATTGTGGAGTGACCATGATATTGCAGGACCGCACAGAATAATTAATAAAAGAAAACTAGATATAAAAAAAATTACGACTGCTTACTGGTCACAAAAAAATGTCAGAAGCTTACCAACTAAATGAAATGTATACCTTTTAGTTCAATTGTCCAGTAATCGGTCGTAATTCTTTTTATATCTAGTTTTCTTTTATTAATTATTCTGTGCAGTTCTGCAATATCATGGTCTCTCCACAATGGAAGTCAAATATTTCTGGGGACGTCACAAAAGTATGGTTTAGTGAAGTATGATCGTCTGCTCTCTAATAAATGATGCAGCGGAGAAACTATTAGGTAGGTCTCCATCCATAAATACCGCAAAGGTCAAGCGAAAACCGTATACGAAAAAATAAACCGATTTGTTTACATTTGTGCCGAAAAATGCATTGGAAGCCTTCTCTTTATTATAACAGTGACACTATTTTTTTTCCACATTGACCCTACATTTTATTCATTGAACGTCGAGTGCCTGTGGTCACATGATCCAATTTTCTAAAATAAGGTACTTAATTTTTTATATACTATAGGATACCATAGGAACTACAGTGGACGCTGGCTTGTTGCCACTATGTCCGCCTCTAAATCCACATCATTGATGCGTGACTTTACGTCACTTCCGGAATTTGATTTTATGTTTGCCGTAAAGTCATATTTGCACTCTTGGTGCTCCCAGTGCTTATCTAGGCCGTTTTCAAATTTTTTAACTGTTTTTGCCTGTATAACTGATTCTGGGAGGCTATTCCATATTTCGACAATTCTAACGACGAAGGTATATTTTCTCACATTTAGCCTACTTGTTTTTATCTTCATCTTCTTGCTATGTCCCCTTGTATTTGAAGTTGTGTTTAGCTCAAACATATCCACTGTTGTTAGAGGATCATAAATATCATTTATTATTTTAAATACTTCTATCATATCTCCTCGCATTCTTCTATACTTCAGAGTGGGCATCTTGAGTTTCTTTAGTCTTTCGTTATATTCCATGTTTTTTAAAGTAGGTATTTGTTTGGTGGCTCTTCTTTGTACGTTTTCCATTTTTTCAATATCCCCCACTTTAAATGGAGACCAGACTGCTTCCGCGTATTCAATATGAGGTCTAACCAAAGCTTGGAATAAATATTTGAAGCTTTGTTCATCTAAATATGTATAAGTTCTTCTGATTAATCCCATGATGCTGTTTGCTTTGTTCACCTGATTTTGTATATGTTTATTAAAGGACAAATTTTCATCTACAAATACTCCTATGTCTTTTTCTCGGTCAGATTGTTCTAACTCAATTCTGTTGATATCGTTATTATATAGGTGATAGTGTTTTGTTCCTTTGTCCACGCTTTTATTGGCAACTGACATCACTTTGCATTTGTTAGGGTGGAATTTTAATAGCCATGTATCTTACCAGCTTTGTAAGTTATCTAAATCTGCTTGAAGCATTTTCTCATCTTTTTCCTCTCGAATTTCTCTGAAAATTTTTGTATCATCAGCAAACAGGTAGGTGGATGACTCTACCATCTCTGGCATGTCGTTGATATATATAATGAAGAGTATAGGGCCCAGGACACTACCTTGTGGTATCCCACTTGTGACATGATGGCATTTGGACTCAGTGCCATTTACAATTACTTTTTGTATTCTGTTGCTAAGAAAACTTTCGACCCACTTAATTACTTTCTCACTTATTTTATACCTATGCATCTTATGCAGAAGTCTTCTATGTGGTACTTTGTCAAAAGCTTTCATAAAATCCATATATACTGAGTCAATTTTCCCACCCTTGTCAAGAATTTTGGTCCACTCATCCATAACTTTTAGGAGTTGAGATGAAGCCAAACTGCTTGTTGCTGAAGAGCTTATTAGCTGACATGTGCTTTACTATAGTTTCCATTACTAGTTTTTCCATGGTTTTGCAGATTACACTGGTCAGACTGACTGGTCTATAATTTCCTGGTTCTGTCTTGTCTCCTTTTTTGAATAGTGCAGTGATGTTCCCTTCTTTCCATAGTTTAGGAACCAAACCTTGGCACATAGACGAATTAAATATAGTTTTTATAGGCTTTGATATTGTTGCACTAAGCTCCTTTAGCATTTTAGGGTGAAGACCATCTGGGCCACATGATTTGTTTACATCCAGATTTTGTAGTAATTTTAATATTTCACTTTCTTTGTAAGTTTTCTCTATGCATTCCTGTTTGACCTCTATAGGATGCATCAATGGTAGATCGCCCTCTGGTTCAATTGTGAATACGCTACTGAAGAAACTAGCCAGGACTTCCACTTTTTCCTTATCTGTTGTCGTTTTCCTTTCTTCCCCTTCTTCTGACTTAAATTTTAGCTCTGATATACCAGTGTTAGTTTTTCTTTTGGAGTTAGCATATTTCCAAAAAATCTTGGGATTGCTCTTAGCATTTTGTGCAATTTCTTTCTCCATATTAGCTTTTGTTTTTCTGATTGCGCTTTTAACTTGATTTCTTGTTTTGGCGTAGTCCTGGTACTTTTTTTTGTCCCCAGTTTCTCTGTATCTAGTCCAACATCTATGTTTCTTTTTAATCTTCTGTACGGTTTTAGCATCCAGAGGAATATAGTTGTGTTTCTTAGCTTTGTTGTTGGCTTTTGTATTCATATGTGGTATATATTTGTTTTTTGCCTCGTTGAACTTGGTCATAAAAATGTCAAACTGCTGCCCAGCATTTTTTAATTTTAATTTATCATTCCAGTCACACTGAAGAAAGGTATTCATATTAGTGTAATCCCCTTTGAAGTAATTCCATCTCTCCGTTTTACATGATTTTTCCTCACAATAGCATTTGAGTATAAATTCAAGGCTACAATGATCACTGTTTCCAAGTGGGCTAGTGTAATTTAGCTCTTCTATCATATTCTCATCATTTGTCAGTATTAGATCCAGTGTGCTTGGTTCACAATTTTCTCTCATTCTAGTGTTTTCCATAACATGTTGGAACATATAGCTATCTCTGATACTTTCTACGAAGTTTTCACTATTTTTGTCACCCTTGGTTAACCAGTTTTTCCAGTCAATTTTAGGGAAGTTAATTCCCTTTATATGGTAGGTCATTCCTAATCCTTTTTTCTTTGAAAATCAAATACTAATCTCCATCACAAAGTAAATGGTCCACGTTTTATATTGACTCGTGACAATTTGAATGAATGACTTTCTTTACAGAGATTTTTCATTACATTGTCACCCTTTTTGTTTCTATTCTATATACCCTTTCACGATAAATGCAGTCATACATTCATCCGCGACATTTATGGGTGGAAAAATGACGATTTTGCAGGAAACTTGTGACATCACAAACACATTTAATTGTTCTGCGACATCATTTTACCGGAAAGGGTATTATTATATTACCAATCACAAATGTCACGTATGAATGCAGGACTGCAGTTATGATGGAATGGTCTATTGGGACACTGAGTTGTGTACCTTTTATTTTCTTCTTCTTCTTCTTTAGTTACGGAAAACCATCAACGTAGTGATGTTTACTTTCCGGCGCATGCCTGGAAAAATGTTTTTAAGTTTATAAAAAAATTTGGAACATAGTAAATTTGTTTGATATAATTGTTATTTATTTTTTATTTTTAGTTATATATTATCAGTTTTTACAATTTTTCTTTTAATTTTGGATTTTACAATTTTTTATTTTTACATTTATTAAGATTAAAAACAATAAAAAAAAAATCCTGTTTGTGTTTAGCCAATAGCCATACCAGAGTATGCATATACAATGTACACTAATAGAGATTTTCTATTTATGTGCAAATACCAAGCAAGGAAAGTGGGTATTCTGGTATGTTAGTCATACACATGCAATTAACAGATGGGGTGTGTCAGAAGCACCGTCCCTTGTGTGTTTTTAGCAGATTTACTACTTGTTAAGGAATATGCAGCATATGTAAAGTTTCACACTGGATCTGAGATATAGGGGACAAACCAGAACATGATCCACTAAACAATATTAATTATATTTATATTTTTAGAAATATAAAGACCAGGCCTCGACATTAACGTTTGTCCGATTGTCCGGTACCAGTGAAAACTGACGTCGGACAAGTAGATCTTGTAATACGGTTGTCCGACGGGACAAGTGAAAAAATCAGATTCCCAAACGTGCCGGTACGACGGACAAATCTATTTCCACTGGTATAAAATATTGGGTTTGTTGTATGAAAGAGCCCTGTTTGATTTCCAATTTGTCCATAATTTATTTTGATTAAAACTAAAGTGAAACGCCAGATCAAAACTATTTTATTGTATTTATCGTTCCTCCATGCATTGATGAAGTTCAAGGACATTGACAAAATTAAAATCGCAATCTCAGAAACACTTTAATGAACGGAAATATCAATATTTGAAATATAAGAACAAGAATGACTCCGGAACGGACACGTAAAAATTATCGGATATCAATTTGGCGCCAAATTTAAACTTATATTTTGTGCAAAATACGATAGAGGACTTGATTTAGGCTTTTGGGAAATATTGAAACCTTTGAAATGGACAAATATTACAAGCTTTTTCCTGATCTGGTTGAAAAGATCCACTAAAATTTGTATTTCTCTGTGAATTTAAATAAAATACTTTGCTTTATTTATCATCACAGGCACTTGTTTCTGGTAAAAAAAAATATACCTAGATACTGGTATATTTTTTTTTACCAGAAACAAGGATTTATATAACACAAATATGAGTTATTACAATTTGTGTGGTATTGGATCACAATACAGTAATATTTCAAAAGGAAAAAAATGGGAGGGGAGGGGTACATATAAAAATCACTGGTATGCAAGACTCCAATCAGGGTAGACAGAAATGAAAATGTGACATTGAATATATGTCCTTAAGGTAGTTATGAATAAAAAAAACCCAGAGCATATCAGTTCAGGCAGCTTTAACTATTTACTAAATTTGGTCAGAGGGGTCGCGAAACAATGTTTCGATTAATCGCAATTGACTTCTCCCAGAAGTCTCCCCACTTCTCTTTGTTGTCTCCCACTTCTCCCTGTGAGCTCTCTGAAAGAGAAGTCACTTCTCCCTCTAATTTGAAAGTAGTGGGAGCCCTGGATAATTATTATCTAGTTTTTGTAATTTTTATTAATTTTTTCGGACAACTAAAAGATTGAGTCGGACAAGTACTTTTTTTAGTTAGTTGTCCGAAGGGACAAGTTGAAAAATATGTTAATGTAGAGGCCTGAAGACCTTAAACTGAATGTCCTTTTTCTTTTGTGTGTATGTCTCATTTATCAATCATGAATGTTTGTATTGTTAATGATGCCTCATGTGGGCCCCTATGATTAGGCAATAAAATATATTCTATATACCGTGTATGTATATTTTTTTCAGGTATTACATTGATTATATTATTCTGATGTATGTGATTTTATCTTTGCAGATGACAATGGATGAAAAATATGTGAACAACATATGGACTTTGTTGAAAAATGCCATCCAAGAAATTCAAAAGAAAAATAACAGTGGACTTAGTTTTGAAGAACTATACAGAAATGCATATACCATGGTGTTACATAAACATGGAGAGAAATTGTATACAGGCTTGCGTGATGTTGTGACTGATCATTTAGTGAACAAGGCAAGTTCTGTAAAAGTACATTTTGTACACAATCAAATATTGATATCCTAATAAAATTTTGAATCAAAATATGGTTTACTATAAAACCTGATAAAGATTTGAAAATAAAAATATGCCTTCCTATGGGAGATATAAATGCACTGTGTGAAAGTGTATTATCCTAATAATTTACATTTCTCTCTTAATTGTTTTCTGGTCAGCAGAAGCTTTCAAGCTGTCTGACCGAACGTACTTCACAAGGTTTGAGAATATCTTAAAGGCATATTGTCTACCAAAATCGTAATTTTTTCATGTCCAAAATTATTGTCGTTTTCCGTACTGACCTTCATAAAATGAAGATTAAGCACCGAATTATTGGTGAATACGCTACGAAACGTTGTTTTTTCGATTTAAAAAAGCTGACCATCGTTACTGGAAGCTAATTAATTATGCACTGACCTGAGCGAGGCCAAATCTATTTTTATCTATTTTTATGCCAGTAGCCCGGAATGCTGCAGCATAGATGTTGAGGTAAGTTTCTATAAAAGTTGAGGAAAAAAGCTATTTGCGAACCGATTGTATCTAAAAGACATAGAATAAATAATTTCTGTATCAGGAATATCTACCGAAAATGATCATAAGCATCATCATAAATTCATAAAATATGAAAAACGATTGAGAAAAGAAGGCAACATGTGCTCAGCTTACCTATCAAGCACAATCTTTGCCACTTCAGCGTGAGTTTGGATGCATAGCACTTCCTTCAGTTCGTTCCAACGATCCAACTTATCCCCTACATATATCCTGCATTTGATCCATTTGGAAGATACTGCACTTCTATTCCTCTTTTTCTCTGAATCCGTCAAAGTCTGCTTTCTTCACCACGTTGACACTTTCTCTTCTGACATGTTGTTTATTGTTTCTAAACAGTGTGCATGCTCAAGACGGGTTCACATAGAAGGTCATATGAATAGAGGCTGGTTTATTTGAATTCTTGTCATTCTGGACAATAATTCCGATAACGATAGTTTTGGGTCTTTTTTGTCAAGAAAAGAACACAAATCGTATCTTTTGCAGAATAACTGTGTAATGATAGCTTAAACAAATCATTTATGGACAGTTAAAATTTTTCAACAAAAAATATGCCTTTAAGAAATTAAGTGTCTTATGAGAAACCAGATTGTACTTATAATCAGCAAACCTGAGTATCCAAATTTATATGGGGGCCGTCATGATCGTATGGTAGTTGAATTTAGAACTACCTATGTTATTGGTGCCTATCATCACTGATGTTGTGAGTTCGAATCCTGCTCATGGCGAGGTGTACAACATTATGTGATAACAAAGTTTGCCTGATTTGTGACAGGTCGGTAGTTTTCTCCAGTTACTCAGGTTTCCTCCACAATTAAAACTGACTGCCACGATATAACTGAAATATTGTTGAAGTTTGGTTTGGTTTTATGGTGTTTAATGCCACGTTAAGCACCATAAAATCAAACCCAACCAAATTTATATACAATGTACCGGTAGTGAGTTCTTGAATTTTAGTCTTGTTTGGAAAAATATAGAGTAAATGATCCTGGAGTGATAATCATTGATATTTATATTGACATTGACATAAAGGTGGGCTTATGTGAATCTCCAATCAGGTGTGTTCTTATTGAAGTTGTTTTAATTTTAAAAGCTTATTATTATATTTCAGATAAGAGAAGATGTTCTTACAGCATTAAATAACAATTTTCTACAAACACTGAACAGTACATGGAATGATCATCAAACATCAATGGTCATGATCAGAGACATTCTTATGTATATGGTGGGTATTCATTTCTAATCATTTAAACATTTATGGTTTGTTATGATTTGCAAAAAAATTTACTGAAATTTAAATTTGTAATAATATCAGGGCTCTACAATGTGACCAAAACACTCGCATTTGCAAGTTACTTTTGTAAAATGCGAGTAAAAATTCTGTATTGATAGGCAGACAGCGAATTGAAATTTTCGGATAATTTTCATTCCCTCACCGATGATATTTTTCAATATAAATTCCGACTTTGATTATCCGATCTTTTAAATCGCACAATTGAATCGGACATAAAAGTTTTGAATCACATACTTTTAGCACTTGCAAGTGACCACGATGAGCAAAAAACTAAACCTGCATTCAAAATATTTCGCTAAAAATAAACCGTTTAAATGAACTGATCATAAAGCTGGCCTGTCTGATGCAACATCGACGGAAGTATAAGCCAAAATAGTGATGAAGGTTCGGGTTCTAAAACTGTAAAATGTAAATTCCACAATGTCTGGAAGTTGGAGCTTTTGTGGCTCACTTATGATTCCAATAACAACGTTATGTATTGTGATATTTGCAGAAAGGCAGGCCCAGATATTGCTGGCAAAACCAAATTTGCTACCGGAAAGAAAAAGTATAAACGTGAAAGTCTTGTTTATCATAATAAAAGTCTTAAGCATACAAATGTTTAAATATGGCATCAGCAAATGCCCATTCCTCAACTGAGCATCTTCTGTCTCATTCAGGGCATTATTAATTATGTACAAATAAATATATATTGGAGTTTTATAGTACGAATTGCTATCTTTATTAATCTGGCAAGTAACATACTTTTGTTGGCGAGAAAAAAATGTTTCCTTACTAGCCAGAGGCTAGTGGGAGCTGGTATGGATTGTAGAGCCCTAAATATGATTGAACAGCTTGGAACAGGAATTTTTGAAGTGGAAAAAAGATTTAATTAAAATAATGTTTTCTCTTTTCAAACATTACAGTTTGCTAGTAGGACAACAGTAACAACTTGTGCATCTTTATTAGCCCAAGACTCAAGTGAACTGTTGCCATTCCTTGGTCTGTTGTGGTACTCCTTGTATGGTTCTTTTCCAAAATTGTTTTTCATTCTAGATGGCTAACAAGGCTTCTGATTGTTTTAGAATTGGAAACATTTGACTGGATAAAATGAAATGAATCAAAAAGTCTTTGGGTGATCCCATCACCTTCCAATATTGTGTTCATTGACCCTATCAACTTTTCAATTTAAATGGACACATTTTCCGATTTTGCAACTGTTGGGGGACGGTTGTATCATGCTCTCATGGCACAGAAGTTTATTCTCATGCAACAGATATTTGATTGAACGATGGCTGAGCTTAGATTTCAATTTTGTAATTGAGCACCTGTTTTCTTTTTATATTTAGGATAGAGTTTATGTTCAACAGAACAATGTAGATAATGTATACAACCTGGGACTGATGATATTCAGGGAGAAAGTTGTACGACATCCAATGATAAGAGATCATCTTCGCAGTACATTGTTAGAAATGGTAGCAAGAGAAAGGAGAGGGGAGGTTGTAGACAGGTAATAAAAGTAAATTAATTTTGTTATTAAAATGACTGGTAAAGTTCTTCATATTTAGAGGCTGTCGTGGTCGTGATCATATGGTAGTTGGATTTATGCAATCAGTGCCTATCACCACTAACGTTGTGAGTTTGAACCCCACTCAGGCGAGATGTACTCTGTACAACATTATGTGATAAAGTTTGTCACTGACTTGCGACAGGTCAGTGGTTTTCTCCGGGTACTCCGGTTTCCTCCACCAATAAAACTGACTGCCATGATATAACTGAAATATTGTTGAAAGTGGGATTAAGCACCATAAAACCAAACAACCATCTTCCTATTTATGCCAACTAATAAAGATACCTTTTTCCATAACACAGGTGATATCGCTGAAAATTAGTATTGTTGATATATCATTTATTAAAATAAGGAAATAGCATACATGTAGTAGATAAATTTCTTTGTAAAACATGTTTGGTTACTTCACAAAAACCATTGTGCTGACTGACTGACTTTGTCAGTTCATCATCATTGCAATGTTTCTTGGAGGGGAGGTAACTGGAAATATAAACACATCTACTAAGAAACAGTTTTTTTTATGGGAACTGCAGATTAGATATGGGTCATTATTTGCTCTAGGGACCATTTGTGTGGACATGCAGTGAAAATTTAAAACTGAACTGAAACTAGAAAACTTCATAATTTTTATACAGCTACATATTCACTGTAACTGAAAAAAAAGGTGCAAAGATAATACGAGTATCAGATTTTTCCCCCCGTATCATCAAAGGAATCCTCCTCCTATGTTCGCGTAACATGGACAGACATGATCAAATTAATAATTTCTGTGATTTTTAAATATTTAAACCCACTAATAACCATCAATTACCAAGCACAAGCTTACAATTATTCATTATAAGCTATTTATTTCATCAAACAGAGAAAATTTGATGGCCTTAATGACGGAAACCAGTTGTACATTTTCAAGAAAAATCTACCATGAAATATAATTTTGCTACAACACCATTTAAGTGGTAGGACTCTTGGTTGGTAGTAGAATAACATAGCTTATAACACCACTTTACAGTCCGAATAAAGAATAATCAGGTTGTTGAAATCACACTGCACTACAAGTCGTTATCATGTAACATGGACAGACATGATGGAAAATAAAACTTTATACAAACAGAATGATAAAGATTGTTTTATATCATCTTCAACTGACCAAAAAGGTTCCTCCAGCAGTTTAGAAAGATCCACATACATCAAATTTCAACTCCAGAAAACATACAATGGCTTAATTTGGGGGCCGAATACTGAGTGAACATTTTCAAAATCAACAGAAAGTCCCTATGCCTTCTGTGAAAAAAATATCAATATTGAAAATAGTAAAATAATTAAATTTATTTTTATTAGTATAATAATTAAATTAAATTTTATTTAATTGTCCTTATGAATGTCTTTATCTAGATCTGTGCAAGCTAAGTCAGTCTAAGCTGGACCATCCTTGAATGTACTGTCTGGAAATAAAATTAAATATCTGTCCAGTTACATGATATGACAAAGTAATTAACAGATTTAATGTCAGTTAATCATTTTTGTCCTAGCTAGTAGAAGATGCTTCAGTAATCTTTAATATTGTCACAGGGTGACTAATTTGATTTACAGGTTTTCAAATTTGTATATTCTGACTTAATCTGTCTGTCCTTGTTACATAATTTTTTTAGCAATGTCTGTCCAAAACAACTTATCTCGATTGATGATCGTCTGCATTTTTACCACACTGCGATATTTTTGTAATCCAAGTGTTCACAATATTCTTTTACAGTGAATGATGTGTAAGAACGTTAAAATCAATTAAAACCTGGTGTCCGCTATCGTTTTTGTTTGATTATTTTCACATTAACGTAACTTAGATTTTTAACGTAACAATTTGGACAGACAAACTTCCTCGTTGTCGAGCTGTTATCCCCTGGACTGGAGGATTCCATCAATTGGATATAATAGATAAAGAGATGTATGCGCAAACTCGAACCTCGTTTTAACCTGCCTATTTTTATTGTTACCAAATTTAACAGTTGGGATTTCGCCTTAACGTAACCACCTAAAAATGGACAGAACTTTCCATCAACATTTCAAAGTTGTTTTGGGAAGTAACGAATGACAGTTAATAGCTTTCATAGATGAAGGTGAATGAGATAAATAAAACAAGAGTTGACCGAGATAAATTTTTAAAGCAAATGACTTCTAAATAATTGGTATTAATACAAATCTTATCCAGCAAGTAATGGACAGACGTTACGTTAAAATTGTCAACAACTTTGCGATCTTGTAATTCTTTAAATAATTGAAAAATTATCTTTTTGAAAGCTGAGATTTGATTATTATAACCTTATTTGAGAATCTTTTCAAGCATGACCTGGTTTTTTAAACAAAACATGTGTAATTAATCCGGTGCATATAAGTACCGTTCACGTGTCCCTTTTCATGTCGGTAAATTCGGACAATTGAGCAAGATAACGAAAGTATTGAGAAATAACGAAATATGATATGAAGATGAAATTATTTATTTTATTTCTTCAAGATATAAACTACACATCTGCAACAGTTTTGCCAGCCTCAATAATATTGTACCTGTAAAAAACTGTATTTTTATGAGCATGCAATAGAAGTGCTGTAGACCGAAGAAAGAGCCATATGTAAACAACAACTGCCCATAGCTACTTGGGAACCGTCTCTATGATCTAATGGCTATCATGCTAGCCTCAAGTGTTGTAGATTGTAGGATCAATCACCAGTCAAGTAAAATTAAAGACTATTAAATTGGTCTAGGCTGCTTTTTCACTAAGTAGGCAGCAGCAAAGAGAGTAAAGACTGATTGACTCAGAATTAGGGTAATGTCTATTAGAGTTGAGCAACATTTCAGTAAACTCAATTTGTCACCATTAAATCAATAAATGATGCCAGCAAATTTTCAAATGCAATACAGTTATCTCCTCATTCATGTCACATAATTTAATTATAAAAGACATATAAGCTGTGTCTTACCAACAATATTTTTTTATAAACCTTAGAATACTAAAACTGGATTTAAAAAAAAAAAATTATTAGATTTTTGTTTGGAAATCCAGCCAATCAAAACTGTGCTTTCGCTCTTTTTAGCTCACCTGGCCAAAAGGGCCATGTGAGCTTTTGTCATCACTTTGCGTCCGTCGTCGTCGTCATCCGCGTCTGTAAACTTTTCATATTTTCATCTTCTTCTCTGAAACCACTGAACAGATTTGGACCAAACTTGGCAGAAATGTCCATTGGGAGGTCCTCTGCCAGATTTGTTATTTTGGTGCAGATCGGAAATCCAACATGGCTGCCAGGGCAAATAATGTGTTCTGATTGGTTGAAACTTTGAAAATCTTCTTGTCAGAAACTACTCAGCCGATGGAATTGTAATATTATAGAAATGATGACTGGGTGGTCCTCTACCAAGTTTGTTATTTTTGTGCCAATCGGAAATCCAAGATGGCAACCACAGGGCGACTTAGTTTAATATTGGACCCTATGGGAATTTCATTCAAAGACATTTTTGTGAGAAACTACTCGACAAATTGAATATTTTGCATTATTTGAATGTTCCTTGGATAGTCCTATTCCTGATTTATTATTTTGGAGCAGATCGGAAATCGCCAGGGCCAATAATGTGTTCTGATTGGTTGAAACTTTGAAGATCTTCTTGTCAGAAACTACTCGGCCGATGGAATTGTAACATCATAGAGATGATGACTGGGTGGTCCTCTACCAACCTTTTTATTTTTGTGTGCATCGGAAATCAAAAATGGCTGCACCAGGCGATATATTTTACCATTGGACCCTATGGGAATTTCATTGAAAATAGAAGCCTATATGGGAATTTGTACTAAGTTGTTCTTCTCAGAAAGTACCAAGCCAGTTGACTTGATTTGTTCCATGCTGCTCCTAACTGCAAACAGAAAAACTTGAAAAATATGCTTGTTGATAACCTTCTTCCAGAATTAAAACTTAAGCAGTCTAATATACTTACCATGGGAGATTTTAATTTTGACTTGCAAAACAAAAACTTTAGGTTTTCAGAATTTATGGAGCACACATTCAGTAGTAAGCAAATTGTGTCTAAAGTCACAAGAAAATATGAATCTTTGTTAGACTTAGCATTTCTAAAGGTTTACCCTGCCAAGTTTTACCAGGTGAACGATTACAGGCTCTCTACAGCCTCTAGTTTTACAGTGTTGTTGATGTAAACAAAAATTGCAGCTGAAAGGGAATGCAGTCAATTTGGCAATTTAAGATATGAATGGTGTAATGGATTTGCAAATCACAACTTTTAAATAATATGATATTATAATAAAACAATTGTAGCCTTATTATATCGGTCAATACATGATTTTTATTGACCCATGAAAGTGTAAACTATATATCGACCTCAGACTTTGTCCTCTGTCTATATACTTTCATTGAGTCAATATCAAAAGGGCTGTAATTGTATATTATACATAAAATATAGTTTTATATCAATAATATTTGGTAATGACCACTATGTATTATAACTTTATGACTTAACATTGGATTGTTCAATAAGTTACATGTACATAAAATGGGGTTTTTTTTTTGTGTAGAGGTGCAGTGAAAAATGCTTGCCAAATGTTGATGGTACTAGGTATAGACTCGAGGGCAGTATATGAGGAAGATTTTGAGAGACCATTCTTAGAACAAAGTGCAGAATTTTACAGGGTACGTATAAAAATGTCAATAAACTGATATATGATAGAATCATGAAACTAAATTAAGCTGATGTATTTACATAAGCTTAATTTAATTTCATGATCCTGTTATTTCCTTAGTTAACAAGGGGCTGTTGTGGTCGTGATGGTAAGGTAGTTGGATTTACAACTACTTGTGCAATCAATGCCTATCACCACTAAAATTGCGAGTTCAAACCCTGTTCATGGCATGGTGTACTCGATATAACATTATGTGATAAAGTTTGTCAGTGGTTTTCTCCTGGCATTCCGGTTTCCTCCACCTATAAAACTGACCTCCACGATATAATTGTAATATTGTTGAAAGTGGCGTTAAACACCATAAATCTAAACCAAACCTTAGTTTTCAATATGACAAGAAAAAACTAACTTAAGGGGCTCACAAATTGATATTATGAATATTATGTTTGATTTCTTCTTTTAATCCTTTCATCTCCCGTATGTCTCCTGTCAATCTTTAAAGGCTAATTTTCTTCTATCTCTATTAATGTTGAAAGCATTTAAAGTCATACAAATGTTTGTATATGTTTATTTTTTTTTTGTAGTCTGAAAGTCAGAAGTTTCTTGGTGAAAACAGTGCTTCAGTGTATATAAAGAAAGTAGAAGCCAGAATAAACGAAGAAGCTGAAAGGGCTACACATTACTTAGACGGTACAACAGAAGATCCTATTGTTAGAGTATGTCATTTTACTACTTACATTTAAATCATATTTAATAGGTTTAAATGTTTTCTTTTATCCAATGTAAAGTTAATTAGGAGTTATACTTCCTGTCATTCAAATTTTCTTTTTTTTTAATTCTTATGAACACAATATGCTATTTGTGACTAATATTGATGTTTAAATTTTATTTTGTCAATTTCTTTTGTTTTTGTTTTATTCAGAAAAAGTTCTCTTGTCATTTGAAAGATGCTTATTCCTCATTTCCTCCTAAAGACCATTCCCTCTCTAGACTTTGCACCTAATAGGTGCCCTCTACTTTTGAAATTTAGTCTTCAACTTCAAAACTGCTTGTAATGCCATATAATATTTTCTTATGTTGTGTGGGATTTTGTGACCAGGAGAAAAGACAACTCCCCAAGTATAAACAAAGTTTACACAATTTTATAACCACTGTATTTCAGGTATTAGAAGAAGAGTTAATCAGTAAACACATGAAGACAATTGTAGAGGTATGATTTTGAATTGATTCAAACTTAAATAGCATTTTGTAATGTAAAAAAATTGAAATTTATATTTCTTCTGTCATATTCAATCTCCAGATTAATCTTGCTTTTCTTGTCAAAATATTCAAATTATGAAAAGAAAGTATAAACAGTGATGATCATTAATTCCACCAATATCAATAAAACGAACAATCACGTTTCATCTTAACTGAACTCATTGAACACAAAAAAAAACAATGACATATGATGTTGGAAATCCAGGTAGTTAATATTTAAGTTTGAACAGTTTATTGAGAAAACACTCAGACACATATAAAGTGTAACATGAGGTCAAATAAACAAAATAATGTTAAATAACATGACGGAATAAACAAATGACAAACATAATAATTAATACAAACATGCTCCATAAAAGTTATGGCAAATATTCTTTATATTTATAATATACAAGTTCATAAAAAAGCTGCAATTTTTCTTATAAAGATTGATATTTTTTTGTACAATTGAGAGTTACAAATTAAGTGGTGGTATGGATTTTAATGCCACTTTCAACAATATTTCAGTTATATTATGGCGGTCAGTTTTATTGATGGAGAAAATCGCTGACAAACTTTATCACATAATGTTGTATCGAGTATACCTCGCCTGAGCGGGATTCAAACTCTCAACGTTAGTGGTGATAGGCACTGATTGCATAGGTAGTTACAAATCCAACTAACATATGATCACGACGGCCCCTTACAAATTGAGAGTAGACCTACAAGTTTAATATAAGATGGATGGATTCTATAATAATTCGGTATATATTTGTTTCTTAATATTACAACAATTTCATTTTCACATAAGAACAGAATATGAAAAAGTAAATAAAACATTTAAAGGAGTTTGAAATCTCAATTTGAATATAAAAAAAATCTGATCATTAAGGGAAGGTTTTTTTTGCCAATTTACAAGTGTTTTTCTTGACATTTCAGATGGAAAACTCAGGAGTTGTTCACATGTTAAAGAACAATAAAACTGATGGTAAGATACAGAATAAGAAATGTACACATATATATATATGTTGTTTTAAATTTGATTTACAAATTTGAGTAAAGTTAGCTTCACCTTACTAACAGTGCCTGAAATGGACGGTCGCCCAGTCGCCAAATGCGACTAATATCTTATTCGGGCGAACCAAAAACTGCTCCAAATTAGGTAGTCATTGGCCCAACAAAAAACGTCTGGGCAATTGCCTAAAAGACCATTAAAAATTGTTGTTTTACCGAAACCGGGACATAAACTGAAACTTCAACGGTAGTTAACTCTTCTGTTCTAGTCGAAAACTGTTTGTTACGAGCACAGCGATTGGTCCAAATACATTTTTGTAGCCAATGAATACACAGCTAATGTAATTTACTGTTCTCCCCAATTATTTATTTTTATCGAGCCAATCAATACACGTTTCCTACACGTTTTCATGTAATACACAAGTATTCATTAAATATTAGAAAAGAAACGTGTTTTTTTTGTTTCTTTATGATTTAATTATTAAAATTGTTAACTTTCATGGACGAAGTGGAAAGTTGTGAAGAGAAAATCTGTCAACTTATAATGTTTGCGATCTGGTATCTTCCACGGTTCGGAAATTTATTCATTCAATCTGCTGCAAAATGTACATGTACGAATTTCATTTTACAGAAATCGGAAATCTTTTTGTGTCAATCCTTAGGCAATCATTGAAAAACTTTTCCCCAACAACGAAGAGAAAATCATTGACAGTAATGTCAAACTACGGAAACAATCTGGCCTGTCACTTTTAAACTTTTCATAGTTCATCTCTATATGTACACAGCTACATTTTAATGACAATTGGGAATGTTTTCTTTTTTGGAACCAGAACTTTTGTTTACAAATTAAAAAATAACAGGAAAAGTTAACAGTTATATAACAGAATATGACAGCACCGTTTGTTATTTCAACAAAGTGAGATAATTGTTTGGAATGAATAACCAACTGACATTACCCCGAACTGAGAGGTTATTTTACTTTAAAATCACTTCTTCATAGTGGATTGAAACAAGTGATGTCACTCTTCACTTTGGGGCCACCATTATGCCATTTGGGCCAGTGACTCTAATTTTTTACTGGCCCAAAAAAAAAATTTCGGGGCCAGCCTTTGGCTTTGGCTGGCCCTCATTTCAGGCACTGTACTAAGTTAGAAACATTTAATTTCATACACGGTGAAAACTGTCTTAAGCTGAACCTCCTAGGAACCTGCTTTTGTGTTTGGTTTATACAAAGATTTCGTCAATTGCGACTTTATCTCAAGTTCAGTTTATACAGGATTGTGGTTTATTCAGGGTTTGCTTTAGACCGGTTTCACTGTTGTTGTGTTTTATTTTATAGAAATGAAATAGCCTGAAAGTATTATTTAAGGTAATACTAGAGAACTAGATTTCAAAAAATAGATTTTATGATACTTATCTTTGTCATCACTCTGTTCATGTGGATACATAAAAGTTTGCCATATTATAACACATTTTCCTGCAAAAAAAACCTATTTATTGTACATTTGAAATATTTAAGCACTGCCTACTTTTACAATGGTGTACAGTACCTTGCATTTGTGTTCTGAAAATAATTGTGCTCGTTTGCGATTTGCTTCTGGTATTGTGATTGTGAAGCTATTTCTATATCCGCCATTGAATATATGTTCATAAGATTAACACTTTTTCCAAAGATTTTAGTCAAATTATATCTGCTCTAAAAGGAGTAAACCGTCAATAAACAAAATGTAGACTTACTCACTGCCAGACAATCGTTCTGCGGCTCATACAATTTCTGTCAGACCAATGGCAGATTTATCTGACCCGGTTGTCTGTTCGACGGTATTTCACACTGACTGAATTTAACCTGTATCTCGTTGATGATTTTTGAGACCACTGACCTCTAGACTATATCTTGATTATCAATATTTTTATTCCTTAGATTTAGCATGTATGTACAAATTATTTATTCGTGTGTTGAATGGTCTGAAGACAATGTGTGACTGTATTAGTATTTACCTGAGAGAACAAGGGAAAGCTATTGTGTCAGAAGAGGGAGAAGATGGGAAAAATGCCATTACTTATATACAGGTTTGTATTATAAAACTTAGATACAGTCGAACCTCGTTGTCTCGAACTCGCTTGTCTCGATATCTCGGATAAGTCGAGCATTTTTGTCTGTCCCTGCAAAGTTGCCGTTGACCTAATGCATTTTTACCTTTGATAAGTCGATTTCTCGGATAACTCAAGCAAAAATATTAGTTCATAGAAATCAAAATACCCCAAATTCACCCGCATAAGTCGAGCACCATGTTTCCATAATTCCGATGCAAACATTTTGATTATACATGTTTGTTTAACAATTTGATTGATCTCGTTAATGTTGACATGTTAAATGTAAACATCTGCCACATCTTTAATTCTTTTTTTAGATCGGCGTGCTCAAGCAGAACAAAATTTTACCTGAGAAAATTATTGAAACAAATTTTAATACCCAAGCCAATTTGTCATAATTTGTATTGAACTTTTCACAATAATTCACAATTATGGAAGCTTTAATTAACATTGATTAAGAAGATTATAATTGACAAACAATACGATCACTGGTGATAGATTTTCTTTCTTCTTTATTGAAAACGTGATTGATAATAATTTGTGATATCGGTTTTATTATTCCGTTTAAACAGTTCACATTCATTTTTATTAAATAACAAATTCATAGAATAATAAATAAAAGTTTTGTGTATCGATATTTCTTTATTTATACGTTTATTGAAACAAACAAAAACATCTAGTACATATCGAACGGGAAACGGTAAACATGACAATCAAATATATATTTTACACATTTTCAAAAATGATGGAAACACACATCTGAACCTTTATCAATAAAACAGCTGACGTCATAGTCGATCTCTGATAAGTCAAACCTCGGATGAGTATTTTCGGGTGGTCCCTTCGAGTTCGACACAACGAGGTTCAACTGTATCTAAATTAGCGTGCACAACACGTGATTGGAATAACTTTCATCAAAGGATTGGAAAGTCAAATAATTTTAAAATAATTGAGAGCAAGAAAACCAAAGGACCTAAATAGGATAGCCAAGGTCATCTAAGGTTACCTAATATGTAATATAACTTGTATCTTCTTTTAATAGTATAGCCAAGATCATCTAAGGTTACCTATATGTAATATAACTTGTATCTTCTTTTAATAGGATAGCCAAGGTCATCTAAGGTTACCTAATATGTAATATAACTTGTATCTTCTTTTAATAGGATAGCCAAGGTCATCTAAGGTTACCTATATGTAATATAACTTGTATCTTCTTTTAATAGGATAGCCAAGATCATCTAAGGTTACCTAATATGTAATATAACTTGTATCTTCTTTTAATAGGATAGCCAAGATCATCTAAGGTTACCTATATGTAATATAACTTGTATCTTCTTTTAATAGGATAGCCAAGATCATCTAAGGTTACCTATATGTAATATAACTTGTATCTTCTTTTAATAGGATAGCCAAGGTCATCTAAGGTTACCTAATATGTAATATAACTTGTATCTTCTTTTAATAGGATAGCCAAGGTCATCTAAGGTTACCTATACCTATATGTAATATAACTTGTATCTTCTTTTAATAGGATAGCCAAGATCATCTAAGGTTACCTAATATGTAATATAACTTGTATCTTCTTTTAATAGGATAGCCAAGGTCATCTAAGGTTACCTATACCTATATGTAATATAACTTGTATCTTCTTTTAATAGGATAGCCAAGATCATCTAAGATTACCTAATATGTAATATAACTTGTATCTTCTTTTAATAGGATAGCCAAGGTCATCTAAGGTTACCTATATGTAATATAACTTGTATCTTCTTTTAATAGGATAGCCAAGATCATCTAAGGTTACCTATATGTAATATAACTTGTATCTTCTTTTAATAGGATAGCCAAGATCATCTAAGGTTACCTATATGTAATATAACTTGTATCTTCTTTTAATAGGATAGCCAAGATCATCTAAGGTTACCTATATGTAATATAACTTGTATCTTCTTTTAATAGGATAGCCAAGATCATCTAAGGTTACCTATATGTAATATAACTTGTATCTTCTTTTAATAGGATAGCCAAGATCATCTAAGGTTACCTATATGTAATATAACTTGTATCTTCTTTTAATAGGATAGCCAAGATCATCTAAGGTTACCTAATATGTAATATAACTTGTATCTTCTTTTAATAGGATAGCCAAGATCATCTAAGGTTACCTATATGTAATATAACTTGTATCTTCTTTTAATAGGATAGCCAAGATCATCTAAGGTTACCTATATGTAATATAACTTGTATCTTCTTTTAATAGGATAGCCAAGATCATCTAAGGTTACCTATATGTAATATAACTTGTATCTTCTTTTAATAGGATAGCCAAGATCATCTAAGGTTACCTAATATGTAATATAACTTGTATCTTCTTTTAATAGGATAGCCAAGGTCATCTAAGGTTACCTATATGTAATATAACTTGTATCTTCTTTTAATAGGATAGCCAAGATCATCTAAGGTTACCTATATGTAATATAACTTGTATCTTCTTTTAATAGGATAGCCAAGATCATCTAAGGTTACCTAATATGTAATATAACTTGTATCTTCTTTTAATAGGATAGCCAAGATCATCTAAGGTTACCTAATATGTAATATAACTTGTATCTTCTTTTAATAGGATAGCCAAGATCATCTAAGGTTACCTATATGTAATATAACTTGTATCTTCTTTTAATAGGATAGCCAAGATCATCTAAGGTTACCTAATATGTAATATAACTTGTATCTTCTTTTAATAGGATAGCCAAGATCATCTAAGGTTACCTATATGTAATATAACTTGTATCTTCTTTAATAGGATAGCCAAGATCATCTAAGGTTACCTAATATGTAATATAACTTGTATCTTCTTTTAATAGGATAGCCAAGATCATCTAAGGTTACCTAATATGTAATATAACTTGTATCTTCTTTTAATAGGATAGCCAAGATCATCTAAGGTTACCTATATGTAATATAACTTGTATCTTCTTTTAATAGGATAGCCAAGATCATCTAAGGTTACCTATATGTAATATAACTTGTATCTTCTTTTAATAGGATAGCCAAGATCATCTAAGGTTACCTAATATGTAATATAACTTGTATCTTCTTTTAATAGGATAGCCAAGATCATCTAAGGTTACCTATATGTAATATAAGTTGTATCTTCTTTTAATAGGATAGCCAAGGTCATCTAAGGTTACCTAATATGTAATATAACTTGTATCTTCTTTTAATAGGATAGCCAAGATCATCTAAGGTTACCTATATGTAATATAACTTGTATCTTCTTTTAATAGGATAGCCAAGATCATCTAAGGTTACCTATATGTAATATAACTTGTATCTTCTTTTAATAGGATAGCCAAGATCATCTAAGGTTACCTATATGTAATATAACTTGTATCTTCTTTTAATAGGATAGCCAAGATCATCTAAGGTTACCTATATGTAATATAACTTGTATCTTCTTTTAATAGGATAGCCAAGATCATCTAAGGTTACCTAATATGTAATATAACTTGTATCTTCTTTTAATAGGATAGCCAAGATCATCTAAGGTTACCTATATGTAATATAACTTGTATCTTCTTTTAATAGGATAGCCAAGATCATCTAAGGTTACCTATATGTAATATAACTTGTATCTTCTTTTAATAGGATAGCCAAGATCATCTAAGGTTACCTAATATGTAATATAACTTGTATCTTCTTTTAATAGGATAGCCAAGGTCATCTAAGGTTACCTATATGTAATATAACTTGTATCTTCTTTTAATAGGATAGCCAAGATCATCTAAGGTTACCTAATATGTAATATAACTTGTATCTTCTTTTAATAGGATAGCCAAGATCATCTAAGGTTACCTAATATGTAATATAACTTGTATCTTCTTTTAATAGGATAGCCAAGATCATCTAAGGTTACCTATATGTAATATAACTTGTATCTTCTTTTAATAGGATAGCCAAGATCATCTAAGGTTACCTAATATGTAATATAACTTGTATCTTCTTTTAATAGGATAGCCAAGATCATCTAAGGTTACCTATATGTAATATAACTTGTATCTTCTTTTAATAGGATAGCCAAGATCATCTAAGGTTACCTATATGTAATATAACTTGTATCTTCTTTTAATAGGATAGCCAAGATCATCTAAGGTTACCTAATATGTAATATAACTTGTATCTTCTTTTAATAGGATAGCCAAGATCATCTAAGGTTACCTATATGTAATATAACTTGTATCTTCTTTTAATAGGATAGCCAAGATCATCTAAGGTTACCTATATGTAATATAACTTGTATCTTCTTTTAATAGGATAGCCAAGATCATCTAAGGTTACCTATATGTAATATAACTTGTATCTTCTTTTAATAGGATAGCCAAGATCATCTAAGGTTACCTATATGTAATATAACTTGTATCTTCTTTTAATAGGATAGCCAAGATCATCTAAGGTTACCTATATGTAATATAACTTGTATCTTCTTTTAATAGGATAGCCAAGATCATCTAAGGTTACCTATATGTAATATAACTTGTATCTTCTTTTAATAGGATAGCCAAGATCATCTAAGGTTACCTATATGTAATATAACTTGTATCTTCTTTTAATAGGATAGCCAAGATCATCTAAGGTTACCTATATGTAATATAACTTGTATCTTCTTTTAATAGGATAGCCAAGATCATCTAAGGTTACCTAATATGTAATATAACTTGTATCTTTCTTTTTTTTATAAAAGTCCATGTTCCATCATTGCATTAACAAACAATAAAGACAAAGTATGAACTATATATTCATAGTGTACAATGTTCTTAGTGAGTGTCAGTCTCTAGAAAATATTGTGGATTAGTGCAATTTGTCCCACTTGCATAATAGTTAAATAAATTTCTTTCACCCAATGTGGTAGATCGTAGGTTTGAGCCATGGTCAGGTCTAACTGAAGACTACAAAATTTGTATTTTCTGATTTTACGTTAGGCATGCAATGTTAAGGAGTAAAATCAAAGACTAGATGGCTCAGAACCATGAGAATGTGTTCAAATGGAGCAACATATCTACCTGCAGACTGTTGTTTAAGTGAGATAGTACTATGAAGATCCAACCAAGCTTTTTTGGTCTAGTACAAAGCAGACATCATTATTATCTTATCAAATGTCACTAGTTCTTACCATCATATAGCAGAACAATTGCTCAATTGACATTAACAAACAATTACTCCCATTCATAAATTTCTGAAATTTTGGACTATAAAATGTTTCAATGCCAAAGCTAAGATTCAACTGTATTTTAAAAATGGGACATATTTTGACCTCAAATCAGGATTGTCCTAGGGTGGTTCACTTTAACAGCTGTCTTTAGAAATATTATGTATTATTGTTACACGTTGTCATGTAGAATATCTCAATACAACAATTTTTCCAAATAGAAGGATATTATTAACCTTGAGCGATTACAATAACTATGAAGACTCTGTGTCTTTCTTAAGGCCAACAATATCAGATATTATATTGGTTGCAGTATTAATTGTATAAAAACAACTCTTTTAATATTTCCTATCTAGATTTGTTTTAAAATTTTGTAACTTTATATAAACCATGTGTAACAAAAAAATTTGGTAATAATAATGTATGTGAATTATTTATTTCTTTTTCAGAGTATGCTTGATTTGAAAGATAGATTTGATCATTTTCTACATGAGTCTTTCAGTGATGATAAACAGTTTAAACAAATGATCTCAAAAGACTTTGAATACTTTATAAATCTGAATCCTAAATCTCCTGAATACTTGTCACTGTTTATAGACGAAAAACTCAAAAAAGGAGTCAAAGGAGTAAGTATTACCCCTTTAGATCATGCTAATCAAACAAGACGTTTTTATACTCTATGCTACAAACTATTAAAGGACTATAATGTTTTTGACCTGTCTGTCCGTCACAACTCTTGTAGACTTACAAGTGTATTCAAGTTCTTCAATGATTTTCATATAATGTTGGAATCTTTCTGTACTAATTCTAAGATCAAGTTCAAATAACAGCCATTTGGGGAAAACTTGGTTTTTAATGAGAAAAATAAGAATTTAGAGATTGGATATTGTGACCTAACTAGAGAATTCATTTGTAATTAGAATTTCTTAACATTGTTGTGGTAGTGTTTTATTACTAAAACTGTCATCAAGTTCAAGTAACTCATTTTCAAAACCGATTTTTGGGGGGAAATTTTAGTTTTTTTATTTGAAAAATAAGGAATTAAAATTCCATCTTTTTGATTAACTAAGAGTAATAATTTCTTATAATGATTGTTGTGGCTTCTTATTACTAATCCTTAGATCACAAGTTTAAATAGCATATATTTAGGGGTGGGGCTCATGTTAGTATTTGTCATCCCTTTGTGTTCGTCCTCATGCGTTGTGAGTTCGAACCCCATTCATGGCAAGGTGTACTCGATACAACATTATGTGATAAATTTATAAGTGACTTGCGACAGGTCGGTGGTTTTTGTCAGGGTACTCCCGTTTTCCTCCACCAATAAAACTGACCCCCACGATATAACTGAAATATTGTTGAAAGTGGCGTTGAACACCATAAACCAAACCAAATCAAACTTTTTCAAAAATTTTCTCTTTTAGAACTGGTTGACCAATCTGAAACAGAATTGGACTGGATCATTCTTTGTTGAAATTTCAATTTTAATCTTAAACTGCTTGGAAGGTTAATTTGTGATGTTACAAGAATATCATTGGATGGTTCTCTACTAGTTTTTAGATTTTGGTGTTGATAAAAATAAAAATTAGAGATGGCTGCCACCACAGAGCTTCTCTAAAATTAGTTCACACATTTAAACCAAATTATGCATAAATAATACTATGATGGTATAATTGTGGTGTCAATCTTCAATTCAAGATATCCACTACCAAAGAACATAGTTTAACATAGAACCCTATGGCAAATACATACAAACAGCTTCTTCTTAGAAAATATTTCACACATTAAAAACCAATTCATCCAAAACTTATACAAGAGTAAACCTACATCAAACTTGTGAATTTGGTGAAAGTCTGAAATCCAAGATCACTTGCCATCAAATAAGTAAATTTGGGATTTTTTGTTCATTTCCTATATAAATCAGGTCAGTGATGGAGATTCTTGTGAGACTCTGGTTTACTCTACCATAACCTTGTCATATAATTGTAGATCATTAGATTATGTGCCATTAAGTCGAATTTTGAATTAATTATAATTTGTCCTTTTATGCATGTACAATGCTGGATGGTAATTCTATGCAGTCTAATTCGGTGCATATTTATTACAGGATTTACCTGTAATAAATGTACATATACTGTGCAACAAGTTTTCAATTTTCAATCTATATTTCAGATGACAGAACAGGAAATAGAATCAGTGTTAGATAAAAGTATGGTATTATTTAGATTTTTACAAGAGAAAGATGTATTTGAACGGTATTACAAGCAACATCTTGCTCGACGGTTATTGCTCAATAAAAGTGGCTCCGACGACTCTGAGAAGAATATGATTTCTAAATTGAAGGTGAGAAAGCATTTATTTTTTTTAATTGATAATTTAGTGAGTTTTTTTAAACAATATGCTTGGGCCATTGTGGTAGTGATCGTATGGTAGATTTACAACTACCTATGTAATCAGTGTCTATCACCACTAACGTGAGTTTGAATCCCACTCGGGCGATACAACATTATGTGATAAAAGTTTTTCAGTGACTTACGGCAGGTCAGTGGTCTTTTTCCTGGTTTTCTTCACCAATAAAACTGACTGCGACGATATAACTGAAATATTGTTAAAAGTGGCATTAAACACCACAACCCTAACCCTTGTTCTACACTGAAATTTTAAAGATTTAACTTATTTAACATTATCCTACAAATGACTATGTGCCATGTATTGAACACCTCTTTTGCAGACTGAATGTGGATGTCAGTTTACATCCAAGTTAGAAGGAATGTTTAAAGATATGACAGTGTCTAATACAATTATGGAAGAATTTAAAGGATTCCTGAACACAGCACAGGTATGAAACTATGAAATGCATCATTTGCTTTGTCCTCTCAAGTTGAAATAAATTGAACTTATGAAAAAATTCTTTGATATGCACAGTTAGTGTCTGCAATTTTCAGCTGCATTGGTGGTGCAAGGATTAGCGTGCTTCACCTCAACTGTAGTAGATCTGGGTGATGGTACAAGGATTAGCATGCTTACCTCAACTGTAGTAGATCTGGGTGGTGGTGCATGGATCAGCGTGCTCACCTCAACTGTAGTAGATCTGGGTTCGAGCTCCGTTTGGGTCAAACCAAAGACTAGAAAAATTGGTTCTCCACTAAGCACGCAGCACTAAGGAGTAAGAGCAAAGACTGGTTGGCTCGGAATCGAATAATGTATGCGAGTTGAACGACATGTCTACACACGGCCTGTTGTTTCAGTGAGCTAGCATTATAAAAATCCAAGTCAGTATATTGGTCTAGAACAAAGTGGATATCATCATCATTAACATCTCGTCAAAATGTAACTTGCCATGATATGGCTGAAAAATTGCTCATTTGGCATTAAACAATAATCACTCACTCACTGCAATTTTCAGCTATTTTCATTCGTCTTTTTAAAAAACATTTTTTTTTTCAGTGATACGTTTGTTTAAGCATAAAACAAGATATAGAGAGTAAAACTTGAAATGTACTTTACCTTCTACAATTGTGAAAGATTTTGTATTGGATTTAAGATCATTTATTTATAACACCATTGAAATTAAAGTTAAATAAACAAGTAATGTAGATATCTGTATTATAATAGTGTTTGGATATTTATTAACATGATAAATATACAGTAGCATTGATTTTTTTTTTCAAGATTGGATTTCTCAGAGTAATATCACATCGAAGGTGAAACCTGAGATATGAAATGAGATGAGAAGTCCATTTCAACCAAAACATATCAACGATAGTATGTTTGTTGAGGATTTAACAAGGTGATATCAATATAACATCACATTAGAAAGCAGCAATGATATGTTTGTATCACATTTGTTACTTGATAATATACAATTATAGTCTTTTGTTGAGGTCAATACGAGTTTTTATGGACCTTAAAAACGATATTCACCGAAGCTTGTCATTAAAAACTCGTATTGACCGATACAAAAGACTGTAATTGTTTTATTACATTAAAATGAAAAGTGAAAGTGAAACCAAGTCAATATGAAATTAATCACTTCATTATGACATCATACATAATGCAATGGAAAACGAAAGTGAAACCAAGTCAATACGAGTTTTAATCAAACAATATCAAATTTTACGGAATGTCAAGTGACAGCATGATAGCCAATCAAATTGTTTAAATAAAATCATTATGTAATAATAGTTATTATCGTGTGTAAAGATGAAAGGGTACAAATCGATAAATGGTGATATTTACATTTTACAGGTTAACCTCAGTGGAGTTGATTTAACTGTACGAGTATTAACAACAGGTTTCTGGCCTACACAGTCTGCCACACCTAGGTGTAATATACCTAGTTCAGCTAGAACAGCATTTGAAAACTTCAGAAGGTAAGAAGACTACATTACTTGGTAGGTGTCATATAATTTTGACATTGTAATGACTAGATTTATATACTCAGTCGTGTTCCATTGTAATAACATCCCCATAGATTATACTTGTGCTCCAGTAAATGAGAAAATGTGTATTCTACAAGATAGTGTGTTTACAATCCAGTTTGATTAATGTTTTCATAGATAAGTCAGGAATAGTACTAGTCAAAGATACATTAATTGTTGATGTTAACTTACAGATAGTTATTAACACTTGTGTCTAAGGTACCTGTAGAAATTATTATCGTTGATTTTCTAAGAAAATTGAAGTTGCAAGTTGGAATGTATTGCCCAAAAACATAAATTCTTGTGTTGATTTTTTTCCTTATATGAATCTATATCTATTTTTATCAATTTAATGGTTTTTGGGGGGTTTTTGTTGTTTTTTTTTGGTAAACTGACAATGCGCATAAAAAAAAATGTCTAAAGAAATAATTTATTATCAAATTGCAATGAGACTTATTTAAACATTACGAAAAAGAATGAATTAAATCATGTATGTTATTTCTTTTCAGGTTTTACCTGGCTAAACATAGTGGTAGACAATTGACGTTACAACCACAATTAGGTAATGCGGATTTGAATGCCACTTTCTATGGTGCCAAGAGAGACGACGATGCCAGTGGTGCCAGCAGCTCTAAAGGTCCAAGGAAACATATTATACAAGTGTCGACGTACCAGATGTGTGTACTAATGCTCTTCAATAATAGAGATAAATGGACATATGAAGTAATTTTGATTTACACCTTAATGATTCTTGTTCAACACTTGGGGTCGTTGTGGTCGTGATCTTATGGTAGTTGGATTTACAACTACCTATGCAATCAGTGCCCATCACCACTAACGTTGTGGGTTCGAATCCTGCTTAGCCGATGTGTACTGGATACAATATTATGTGATAAAGTTTGTCAGTAACTTGCAACAGGTCTGTGGTTTTTTAGCTCACCTGGCCTTTAGGCCATGTGAGCTTTTGTCATCACTTTTCGTCCGTCGTCCGTCCGTCAACATTTCACATTTTAATCTTCTCCTCAGAAACCACTGGACCAATTGCAACCAAACTTTGGTGGAATGTCCTTGGATGGCCCCCTTTCAAAATTGTGTCCGGTGATCCCGACTTCCAACCAAGATGGCCGCCAAGCTAAAAATAGAAAAAAGGGGGGATGAAATTTTAATTGTCCATTGCTGCTTTAGTGTAAGTCAAAATGAGCTGAAATTTTAACTGCAGCTACATGGCAAGGAGTAGTTTAACATATATTTCGTGTTTTTCTGTGAAATTTTCTTTCAGCCGATATATACCGATTATGCAAATTAGGCATATTTTGATAAAAGATCACATTTAAATCTTCTCCTCTGAAACCGCTGAACCAAATTAAACCAAACCTGGGTGGGTCCCTTTCAAATTAGTGTCCGACAGCCCCGCCCTCCATTCAAGATGGCCGCTGTTACTAAAAATAGAAATTTCTTCAAATGGCCAAAACTGCTCTATTTTAAGCCAGAATGTGCCCAAATTTGGACTGTGTAAGCATAATGATGAGCTTTTTAGCATATATTACAGAATTTTTTATGAACTTTGAACTTTTGTCGATTTTGACCGATTATGCAAATTAGAAAAAAGGGGGGATGAAATTTAAATAAATCTTCTCCTCGGAAACTACTGAGCCAATATCAACCACATTTTGCTGAAATGATTCTTGGATAGCCCCCTTCCAAAATTGTGTCCGTTGATCCCGACTTCCAACCAAGATGGCCGCCAAGCTAAAAATAGAAAAAAGGGGGGATGAAATTTTAATTGTCCATTGCTGCTTTAGTGTAAGTCAAAATGAGCTGAAATTTTAACTGCAGCTACATGGCAAGGAATAGTTTAACATATATTTCGTGTTTTTCTGTGAAATTTTTCTTTCGGCCGATATATACCGATTATGCAAATTAGGCATATTTTGATAAAAGATCACATTTAAATCTTCTCCTCTGAAACCGCTGAACCAAATTAAACCAAACCTGGCAGGGATGGTCCCTGGGTGGGTCCCTTTCAAATTTGTGTCCGACAGCCCCGTCCACTCAAGATGGCCACTGTTACTAAAAATAGAAATTTCTTCAAATGGCCAAAACTGCTCTATTTTAAGCCAGAATGTGCCCAAATTTGGACTGTGTAAGCATAATGATGAGGTTTTTAGCATATATTACAGGATTTTTTATGAACTTTGAACTTTTGTCGATTTTGACCGATTATGCAAATTAGAAAAAAGGGGGGATGAAATTAAAAAAAATCTTCTCCTCGGAAACTACTGAGCCAATATCAACCAAATTTTGCTGAAATGATTCTTGGATGGCCCCCTTCCAAAATTGTGCCCGTTGATCCCGACTTCCAACCAAGATGGCCGCCAAGCTAAAAAAAGAAAAAAGGGGGGATGAAATTTTAATTGTCCATTGCTGCTTTAGTGTAAGTCAAAATGAGCTGAAATTTTAACTGCAGCTACATGGCAAGGAGTAGTTTAACATATATTTCGTGTTTTTCTGTGAAATTTTTCTTTCGGCCGATATATACCGATTATGCAAATTAGGCATATTTTGATAAAAGATCACATTTAAATCTTCTCCTCTGAAACCGCTGAACCAAATTAAACCAAACCTGGGTGGGTCCCTTTCAAATTTGTGTCCGACAGCCCCGCCCTCCATTCAAGATGGCCGCTGTTACTAAAAATAGAAATTTCTTCAAATGGCCAAAACTGCTCTATTTTAAGCCAGAATGTGCCCAAATTTGGAGTGTGTAAGCATAATGATGAGCTTTTTAGCATATATTACAGGATTTTTTATGAACTTTGAACTTTTGTCGATTTTGACCGATTATGCAAATTAGAAAAAAGGGGGGATGAAATTTAAATAAATCTTCTCCTCGGAAACTACTGAGCCAATATCAACCACATTTTGCTGAAATGATTCTTGGATGGCCCCCTTCCAAAATTGTGTCCGTTGATCCCGACTTCCAACCAAGATGGCCGCCAAGCTAAAAATAGAAAAAAGGGGGGATGAAATTTTAATTGTCCATTGCTGCTTTAGTGTAAGTCAAAATGAGCTGAAATTTTAACTGCAGCTACATGGCAAGGAGTAGTTTAACATATATTTCGTGTTTTTCTGTGAAATTTTTCTTTCGGCCGATATATACCGATTATGCAAATTAGGCATATTTTGATAAAAGATCACATTTAAATCTTCTCCTCTGAAACCGCTGAACCAAATTAAACCAAACCTGGCAGGGATGGTCCCTGGGTGGGTCCCTTTCAAATTTGTGTCCGACAGCCCCGCCCACTCAAGATGGCCACTGTTACTAAAAATAGAAATTTCTTCAAATGGCCAAAACTGCTCTATTTTAAGCCAGAATGTGCCCAAATTTGAACTGTGTAAGCATAATGATGAGGTTTTTAGCATATATTACAGGATTTTTTATGAACTTTGAACTTTTGTCGATTTTGACCGATTATGCAAATTAGAAAAAAGGGGGGATGAAATTAAAAAAAATCTTCTCCTCGGAAACTACTGAGCCAATATCAACCAAATTTTGCTGAAATGATTCTTGGATGGCCCCCTTCCAAAATTGTGTCCGTTGATCCCGACTTCCAACCAAGATGGCCGCCAAGCTAAAAATAGAAAAAAGGGGGGATGAAATTTTAATTGTCCATTGCTGCTTTAGTGTAAGTCAAAATGAGCTGAAATTTTAACTGCAGCTACATGGCAAGGAGTAGTTTAACATATAGTTCGTGTTTTTCTGTGAAATTTTTCTTTCGGCCGATATATACCGATTATGCAAATTAGGCATATTTTGATAAAAGATCACATTTAAATCTTCTCCTCTGAAACCACTGAACCAAATTAAACCAAACCTGGGTGGGTCCCTTTCAAATTTGTGTCCGACAGCCCCGCCCTCCATTCAAGATGGCCGCTGTTACTAAAAATAGAAATTTCTTCAAATGGCCAAAACTGCTCTATTTTAAGCCAGAATGTGCCCAAATTTGGACTGTGTAAGCATAATGATGAGCTTTTTAGCATATATTACAGAATTTTTTATGAACTTTGAACTTTTGTCGATTTTGACCGATTATGCAAATTAGAAAAAAGGGGGGATGAAATTTAAATAAATCTTCTCCTCGGAAACTACTGAGCCAATATCAACCACATTTTGCTGAAATGATTCTTGGATGGCCCCCTTCCAAAATTGTGTCCGTTGATCCCGACTTCCAACCAAGATGGCCGCCAAGCTAAAAATAGAAAAAAGGGGGGATGAAATTTTAATTGTCCATTGCTGCTTTAGTGTAAGTCAAAATGAGCTGAAATTTTAACTGCAGCTACATGGCAAGGAGTAGTTTAACATATATTTCGTGTTTTTCTGTGAAATTTTTCTTTCGGCCGATATATACCGATTATGCAAATTAGGCATATTTTGATAAAAGATCACATTTAAATCTTCTCCTCTGAAACCGCTGAACCAAATTAAACCAAACCTGGCAGGGATGGTCCCTGGGTGGGTCCCTTTCAAATTTGTGTCCGACAGCCCCGCCCACTCAAGATGGCCACTGTTACTAAAAATAGAAATTTCTTCAAATGGCCAAAACTGCTCTATTTTAAGCCAGAATGTGCCCAAATTTGGACTGTGTAAGCATAATGATGAGCTTTTTAGCATATATTACAGGATTTTTTATGAACTTTGAACTTTTGTCGATTTTGACCGATTATGCAAATTAGAAAAAAGGGGGGATGAAATTTAAATAAATCTTCTCCTCGGAAACTACTGAGCCAATATCAACCACATTTTGCTGAAATGATTCTTGGATGGCCCCCTTCCAAAATTGTGTCCGTTGATCCCGACTTCCAACCAAGATGGCCGCCAAGCTAAAAATAGAAAAAAGGGGGGATGAAATTTTAATTGTCCATTGCTGCTTTAGTGTAAGTCAAAATGAGCTGAAATTTTAACTGCAGCTACATGGCAAGGAGTAGTTTAACATATATTTCGTGTTTTTCTGTGAAATTTTTCTTTCGGCCGATATATACCGATTATGCAAATTAGGCATATTTTGATAAAAGATCACATTTAAATCTTCTCCTCTGAAACCGCTGAACCAAATTAAACCAAACCTGGGTGGGTCCCTTTCAAATTTGTGTCCGACAGCCCCGCCCTCCATTCAAGATGGCCGCTGTTACTAAAAATAGAAATTTCTTCAAATGGCCAAAACTGCTCTATTTTAAGCCAGAATGTGCCCAAATTTGGAGTGTGTAAGCATAATGATGAGCTTTTTAGCATATATTACAGGATTTTTTATGAACTTTGAACTTTTGTCGATTTTGACCGATTATGCAAATTAGAAAAAAGGGGGGATGAAATTAAAAAAAATCTTCTCCTCGGAAACTACTGAGCCAATATCAACCAAATTTTGCTGAAATGATTCTTGGATGGCCCCCTTCCAAAATTGTGCCCGTTGATCCCGACTTCCAACCAAGATGGCCGCCAAGCTAAAAAAAGAAAAAAGGGGGGATGAAATTTTAATTGTCCATTGCTGCTTTAGTGTAAGTCAAAATGAGCTGAAATTTTAACTGCAGCTACATGGCAAGGAGTAGTTTAACATATATTTCGTGTTTTTCTGTGAAATTTTTCTTTCGGCCGATATATACCGATTATGCAAATTAGGCATATTTTGATAAAAGATCACATTTAAATCTTCTCCTCTGAAACCGCTGAACCAAATTAAACCAAACCTGGGTGGGTCCCTTTCAAATTTGTGTCCGACAGCCCCGCCCTCCATTCAAGATGGCCGCTGTTACTAAAAATAGAAATTTCTTCAAATGGCCAAAACTGCTCTATTTTAAGCCAGAATGTGCCCAAATTTGGAGTGTGTAAGCATAATGATGAGCTTTTTAGCATATATTACAGGATTTTTTATGAACTTTGAACTTTTGTCGATTTTGACCGATTATGCAAATTAGAAAAAAGGGGGGATGAAATTTAAATAAATCTTCTCCTCGGAAACTACTGAGCCAATATCAACCACATTTTGCTGAAATGATTCTTGGATGGCCCCCTTCCAAAATTGTGTCCGTTGATCCCGACTTCCAACCAAGATGGCCGCCAAGCTAAAAATAGAAAAAAGGGGGGATGAAATTTTAATTGTCCATTGCTGCTTTAGTGTAAGTCAAAATGAGCTGAAATTTTAACTGCAGCTACATGGCAAGGAGTAGTTTAACATATATTTCGTGTTTTTCTGTGAAATTTTTCTTTCGGCCGATATATACCGATTATGCAAATTAGGCATATTTTGATAAAAGATCACATTTAAATCTTCTCCTCTGAAACCGCTGAACCAAATTAAACCAAACCTGGCAGGGTGGGTCCCTTTCAAATTTGTGTCCGACAGCCCCGCCCACTCAAGATGGCCACTGTTACTAAAAATAGAAATTTCTTCAAATGGCCAAAACTGCTCTATTTTAAGCCAGAATGTGCCCAAATTTGAACTGTGTAAGCATAATGATGAGGTTTTTAGCATATATTACAGGATTTTTTATGAACTTTGAACTTTTGTCGATTTTGACCGATTATGCAAATTAGAAAAAAGGGGGGATGAAATTAAAAAAAATCTTCTCCTCGGAAACTACTGAGCCAATATCAACCAAATTTTGCTGAAATGATTCTTGGATGGCCCCCTTCCAAAATTGTGTCCGTTGATCCCGACTTCCAACCAAGATGGCCGCCAAGCTAAAAATAGAAAAAAGGGGGGATGAAATTTTAATTGTCCATTGCTGCTTTAGTGTAAGTCAAAATGAGCTGAAATTTTAACTGCAGCTACATGGCAAGGAGTAGTTTAACATATAGTTCGTGTTTTTCTGTGAAATTTTTCTTTCGGCCGATATATACCGATTATGCAAATTAGGCATATTTTGATAAAAGATCACATTTAAATCTTCTCCTCTGAAACCGCTGAACCAAATTAAACCAAACCTGGGTGGGTCCCTTTCAAATTTGTGTCCGACAGCCCCGCCCTCCATTCAAGATGGCCGCTGTTACTAAAAATAGAAATTTCTTCAAATGGCCAAAACTGCTCTATTTTAAGCCAGAATGTGCCCAAATTTGGACTGTGTAAGCATAATGATGAGCTTTTTAGCATATATTACAGAATTTTTTATGAACTTTGAACTTTTGTCGATTTTGACCGATTATGCAAATTAGAAAAAAGGGGGGATGAAATTTAAATAAATCTTCTCCTCGGAAACTACTGAGCCAATATCAACCACATTTTGCTGAAATGATTCTTGGATGGCCCCCTTCCAAAATTGTGTCCGTTGATCCCGACTTCCAACCAAGATGGCCGCCAAGCTAAAAATAGAAAAAAGGGGGGATGAAATTTTAATTGTCCATTGCTGCTTTAGTGTAAGTCAAAATGAGCTGAAATTTTAACTGCAGCTACATGGCAAGGAGTAGTTTAACATATATTTCGTGTTTTTCTGTGAAATTTTTCTTTCGGCCGATATATACCGATTATGCAAATTAGGCATATTTTGATAAAAGATCACATTTAAATCTTCTCCTCTGAAACCGCTGAACCAAATTAAACCAAACCTGGGTGGGTCCCTTTCAAATTTGTGTCCGACAGCCCCGCCCTCCATTCAAGATGGCCGCTGTTACTAAAAATAGAAATTTCTTCAAATGGCCAAAACTGCTCTATTTTAAGCCAGAATGTGCCCAAATTTGGAGTGTGTAAGCATAATGATGAGCTTTTTAGCATATATTACAGGATTTTTTATGAACTTTGAACTTTTGTCGATTTTGACCGATTATGCAAATTAGAAAAAAGGGGGGATGAAATTTAAATAAATCTTCTCCTCGGAAACTACTGAGCCAATATCAACCACATTTTGCTGAAATGATTCTTGGATGGCCCCCTTCCAAAATTGTGTCCGTTGATCCCGACTTCCAACCAAGATGGCCGCCAAGCTAAAAATAGAAAAAAGGGGGGATGAAATTTTAATTGTCCATTGCTGCTTTAGTGTAAGTCAAAATGAGCTGAAATTTTAACTGCAGCTACATGGCAAGGAGTAGTTTAACATATATTTCGTGTTTTTCTGTGAAATTTTTCTTTCGGCCGATTATGCAAATTAGGCATATTTTGATAAAAGATCACATTTAAATCTTCTCCTCTGAAACCGCTGAACCAAATTAAACCAAACCTGGCAGGGATGGTCCCTGGGTGGGTCCCTTTCAAATTTCTGTCCGACAGCCCCGCCCACTCAAGATGGCCACTGTTACTAAAAATAGAAATTTCTTCAAATGGCCAAAACTGCTCTATTTTAAGCCAGAATGTGCCCAAATTTGGACTGTGTAAGCATAATGATGAGGTTTTTAGCATATATTACAGGATTTTTTATGAACTTTGAACTTTTGTCGATTTTGACCGATTATGCAAATTAGAAAAAAGGGGGGATGAAATTTAAATAAATCTTCTCCTCGGAAACTACTGAGCCAATATCAACCACATTTTGCTGAAATGATTCTTGGATGGCCCCCTTCCAAAATTGTGTCCGTTGATCCCGACTTCCAACCAAGATGGCCACCAAGCTAAAAATAGAAAAAAGGGGGGATGAAATTTTAATTGTCCATTGCTGCTTTAGTGTAAGTCAAAATGAGCTGAAATTTTAACTGCAGCTACATGGCAAGGAGTAGTTTAACATATATTTTGTGTTTTTCTGTGAAATTTTTCTTTCGGCCGATTATGCAAATTAGGCATATTTTGATAAAAGATCACATTTAAATCTTCTCCTCTGAAACCGCTGAACCAAATTAAACCAAACCTGGCAGGGATGGTCCCTGGGTGGGTCCCTTTCAAATTTCTGTCCGACAGCCCCGCCCACTCAAGATGGCCACTGTTACTAAAAATAGAAATTTCTTCAAATGGCCAAAACTGCTCTATTTTAAGCCAGAATGTGCCCAAATTTGGACTGTGTAAGCATAATGATGAGCTTTTTAGCATATATTACAGGATTTTTTATGAACTTTGAACTTTTGTCGATTTTGACCGATTATGCAAATTAGAAAAAAGGGGGGATGAAATTTAAATAAATCTTCTCCTCGGAAACTACTGAGCCAATATCAACCACATTTTGCTGAAATGATTCTTGGATGGCCCCCTTCCAAAATTGTGTCCGTTGATCCCGACTTCCAACCAAGATGGCCGCCAAGCTAAAAATAGAAAAAAGGGGGGATGAAATTTTAATTGTCCATTGCTGCTTTAGTGTAAGTCAAAATGAGCTGAAATTTTAACTGCAGCTACATGGCAAGGAGTAGTTTAACATATATTTCGTGTTTTTCTGTGAAATTTTTCTTTCGGCCGATATATACCGATTATGCAAATTAGGCATATTTTGATAAAAGATCACATTTAAATCTTCTCCTCTGAAACCGCTGAACCAAATTAAACCAAACCTGGCAGGGATGGTCCCTGGGTGGGTCCCTTTCAAATTTGTGTCCGACAGCCCCGCCCACTCAAGATGGCCGCTGTTACTAAAAATAGAAATTTCTTCAAATGGCCAAAACTGCTCTATTTTAAGCCAGAATGTGCCCAAATTTGGACTGTGTAAGCATAATGATGAGCTTTTTAGCATATATTACAGAATTTTTTATGGACTTTGAACTTTTGTCGATTTTGACCGATTATGCAAATTAGAAAAAAGGGGGGATGAAATTTAAATAAATCTTCTCCTCGGAAACTACTGAGCCAATATCAACCACATTTTGCTGAAATGATTCTTGGATGACCCCCTTCCAAAATTGTGTCCGTTGATCCCGACTTCCAACCAAGATGGCCGCCAAGCTAAAAATAGAAAAAAGGGGGGATGAAATTTTAATTGTCCATTGCTGCTTTAGTGTAAGTCAAAATGAGCTGAAATTTTAACTGCAGCTACATGGCAAGGAGTAGTTTAACATATATTTCGTGTTTTTCTGTGAAATTTTTCTTTCGGCCGATATATACCGATTATGCAAATTAGGCATATTTTGATAAAAGATCACATTTAAATCTTCTCCTCGGAAACCGCTGAACCAAATTAAACCAAACCTGGCAGGGATGGTCCCTGGGTGGGTCCCTTTTAAATTTGTGTCCAACAGCCCCGCCCTCCATTCAAGATGGCCGCTGTTACTAAAAATAGAAATTTCTTCAAATGGCCAAAACTGCTCTATTTTAAGCCAGAATGTGCCCAAATTTGAACTGTGTAAGCATAATGATGAGCTTTTTAGCATATATTACATAATTTTTTATGAACTTTGAACTTTTGTCGATTTTGACCGATTATGCAAATTAGAAAAAAGGGGGGATGAAATTTTAAAAAATCTTCTCCTCGGAAACTACTGAGCCAATATCAACCAAATTTTGCTGAAATGATTCTTGGATGGCCCCCTTCCAAAATTGTGTACGTTGATCCCGACTTCCAACCAAGATGGCCGCCAAGCTAAAAATAGAAAAAAGGGGGGATGAAATTTTAATTGTCCATTGCTGCTTTAGTGTAAGTCAAAATGAGCTGAAATTTTAACTGCAGCTACATGGCAAGGAGTAGTTTAACATATATTTCGTGTTTTTCTGTGAAATTTTTCTTTCGGCCGATATATACCGATTATGCAAATTAGGCATATTTTGATAAAAGATCACATTTAAATCTTCTCCTCTGAAACCGCCGAACCAAATTAAACCAAACCTGGGTGGGTCCCTTTCAAATTTGTGTCCGACAGCCCCGCCCTCCATTCAAGATGGCCGCTGTTACTAAAATTAGAAATTTCTTCAATTGTCCATTGCTGCTTTAGTATAAGTCAAAATGAGCTCAAATTTGAACTGCAGCTACATGGCAAGGAGTAGTTTAGTATATTATGTTCGGGGTTTTTTTTTGAAATTTTTCTTTCAGCCGATTTATACCGATTATGCAAATTAGGCATATTTTGATAAAAGATCACATTTAAATCTTCTCCTCTGAAACCGCTGAACCAAATTTGTGTCTGGTGGTCCCGCCCTCTGACCAAGATGGCTGCACAGCTGTACTTAGTTTAACATAGGACCCTATGGGAAATTCACATAAAAACCATCTTGTCTGGAACCAGTAGCTCAATTAAAACCAAACTTTGATGGAATAGTCATTGGATGGTCCTCTTCCAAAATGGTGTCCGGCAGTTGCGCTCTCCCGTCAAGATGGTCGCCACAGTGCAGTTGCGTTGTTATTGAAAGCAGCTTTGATCCAGGTGAGCGATTACAGGCTCCTGGGAGCCTCTGGTTCCGGGTACTCCGGTTTCCTCCAGCAATAAAACTGACTGCGACAATATAACTGAAATATTGTTAAAAGTGGCGTTAAACACCGCAACCCTAACCCTTGTTCTACACTGATTACTGAGTGTTGTTGAAGTATGATAATAGTTGTTAAGGCTTAAAGTGTCAGTTATATATCTTAGAGAACCCTAGAATATAAAACTATTACTTAGTTCTCACGTAAAGAGGAGTTGTTGGAATATATATACAGTCAAACCTGTCTATAGTGGTCACCTGGGGGAGTTTGACAAAATGACCACTATAGACAGGTGACCTTTATATGAAGGGGTTTGATTATTCGACGAAATATTCTGCATTAGTTGAAAATAAACAATTTTAATCACATCTTATGTTTATCTCAATCTGATATGATTTGAATAAAACATACAAATAAATAAAGAAAGATTTTTAATAAACAAAAGTACAATTTCCAGTAACACGATGTTGAACTGGAAACATTGTTTTCAAAATCGTCGATTGAATCATTCTCACGTTTTCTTTAAAGAATGTTCATTATCTGGGTATGACCAACACCCTTCTCCTCGCCCACCATCAATCACAACGATTTATAACCCATTGTATTAAAGCCCAACGTACTCATACAGATAACTTTCACCTTGTCGTCTAATTTCAAAGCTTTCCTATTTACGGATGTTGGTGATTTTGACATGATGCACTAGATGTAAAATAATTTTAGTGAGTGAATTTCTACTCTCGTCGTAATGAATAAATATCTCCAATAACCCCTGGGTATAAACTTTCCTTTATGTAATTTATTACTCACAAAATTTAATAGTGTTTGTTTATTTAGTTAATTAAATTAAGCAATATATTTTGTAACACCTCGGGATTTTTTGTACATTTGAGAAAAATACCGAACTTTCGAAATCACTTACACTGGAAATTACTAATAAATGGTGACCGCTGACCACATTGAACAGGTGACCGCTATATCGAATTAAAATATATAGTAAAATGCACAGGGAGAGCACGCAGGTGACCATTATACAAAGGTGACCGTTACAACAGGTTTGACTATATAGGAATGGAGTAAAGCGTGAAACTTTCAAGTTATATTCTAGTTTGATAAAACTTGTAATTATTATATTTCAGGAAATTAAAAATGAGACAGATATACCAGAGAAGGATTTAATGAGAGCAATACAGTCTTTAGCTATTGGTAAAATAGCTCAAAGAGTTCTCCAAAAGGAACCAAAAACAAAGGAAATAGGTACAGTAATGTTTGCTAATGTCAACTGCTGAAGGATCTAAGAAATTTTAGCACTATAAGCATCATTCATTATTTAAGAATAACTCATTGAAACCATAATGTGTTGTGAGTTTTAACATGGGTTGGCAGAATATTAATATTTAATCCCGATCAGTAACAAGGGATGTAATTAAATTCACTAATATCATGCCAACCCATGTTAAATAGCACGACACATTATGGTTTTCAGGAATTATTTCGATTCTAAAAGTCTTATAGTACAAATACAGTAGTACACTTTAAAGAAAGACCGTAACAAAAATGTATGTTTAAAGATGCAGACAATATCTCACACAAATTTATGTGAGGCCATTGGCCGTTCCATCTTCCACATTGTCAGATTCAGCAAAATTTTCACTCGTAAATTGAAATGAGTCGTCATGTGAGGTATTACACTTGACATTCTAGATATTGCATATTTGTAATTCAATTGAATTAAAAATTAAAACATTGTTTTAGTTTATTAAAAAGGTCCAAGAAAAACTTCATATTAAAATTTTTTTTTTTTTCCAATTGTATTTTCAGAACCTAGTCATGTGTTATGTGTGAATGATCAGTTCACTTCAAAACTGTTCAGAGTCAAGATTCAAACAGGTATGATATTTTTTATATTTGAAAAAGGACTAAGACTATAAGGCCAGTGATTCTTGGCTAGGATATTGTGAAGTATAACATAAAAATGAATGATAAGATAAACATGGACAGTACAATTGCAGGGTCAACACATGCTTGTAGTTAACTGATTACTAGCTAGGAAGGTAAAATCTGTCAGTTAAACCATTACTCATAGTAGAAATTAAATCATAACTTATACATTTGCTTTTATAGGACATTACTAAAAATACACTTTGAATGTTAAGATGTTGAATGTCACAATGAAATTAATGTGTTCTCTTTTACCTGATTACCTCCCTTACATTTTTACCTGATTATTTCCCTTGCACTTTTACCTGATTATTTCCCTTACACTTTTACCTGATTATTTCCCTTACACTTTTACCTGATTATTTCCCTTGCACTTTTACCTGAGTATTTCCCTTACACTTACCTGATTATTTCCCTTACACTTTTACCTGATTATTTCCCTTACACTTTTACCTGATTATTTCCCTTGCACTTTTACCTGATTATTTCCCTTACACTTTTACCTGATTATTTCCCTTACACTTTTACCTGATTATTTCCCTTGCACTTTTACCTGATTATTTCCCTTGCACTTTTACCTGATTATCTCTTATATTGGAAATATAATATTTATTCAAGTTGTCAGTATTGATGGACAGATTTTTGCTATTTCAATTTTACATTTAATATGTAATACAATGTGATGTATATCTTTGATTTAGTTGCTGCTAATAAGGGTGAAGCTGAACCAGAGAGGAAAGAAACTCGAACAAAAGTTGATGAAGACAGAAAACATGAATATCCTTTAGTAAAAGTTTGTTAGAAACAAACAGACATATTTTATGGTCGTCTACATTGAATTGAATTCTGATGACCCATTTTGCTACCATATAAATAGAACACAAGTAGAACAGATTTAAACGAAACATTATGTGTTCTTTTTCTTAATCCAAGAAGGCTCCCATGGTCACTAATTTGCTGGGATATTATCAACTTCTTCCACAGAACTACTGCATGCCAAGTCAACAGATTTGCCAGAAATTATATTCATTTAGATGACTGCCATGGTTTCTTATTTGTTCAGACATTTTTGATTTCCTCAGAACAATTACATGCCAAGTCACCAGATTGTTCTCTCATGGGGGTCTTTCAGAAGTGTTACTTTTCAGAGCAATTATAAATGTTTGACCTGGCCTCTGATTGGTTAAAACATGTTTTACTTCTTTTGAAGAATTACTGTATGTGAAGATACTAAAATTGTCATTAATGTTGCCTTAGGAGTCATGAACAAGTATTACAATCTATTTGGGTCAAATACAAATTCAAGATGTTGTGATAGTCCTTAATTGGTTGATATAATTTCAACTAGTGAATTTGTAAAAAGATAAAGTCACAATAATCCAAAATTACCTTTTCTCTGGAATAACAAGGTCACAAATTGGTTTAAGTAATATGATGACTTGTTGAAAGACGGCCCTTTAAAGGACAGGACCAAAGTTTATAGTGACCGTTGTGGTAGTTGGATTTACAACATCCTGTGCCTATCACCACTAACGTTGTGAGTTTGAATCCCGTTTCATGGTGAGGTGTATTTGATAGAACATTATGTGATAAAGTTTGTCAGTGACTTTAGACAGGTCTGTGGTTTTCTCCGGGTAATCCGGTTTCGTCCACCAATAAAACTGACCGCCACGATATAACTGAAATATTGTTGAAAGTGGCATTAAACACCATAAACCACTAAGCTAAAGTTTGTGTATATCTGTAGGTAAATATGTTAAAAGTATTGTTCAAGTATTGCAATAATAAAGTTGGGAAGGAATCATTGTAAAAATACAATTTTGTTTGAATAAAAGAATCAAAAATGTGGGAATGTAATGTAATGAGAGTCAAAATTTTGCACACAATTTTTTTGAGAGAGAAAATGAAAATTCCTTGACAGCTAAGTAAGATTGAAGCTGCAATAGTAAGAATCATGAAAGCTAGGAAGAAATTACAGCACAATGTCTTAGTAACAGAGGTAAGTGGCTTTACTAGTAAAATTCATGATTCAAAATATAATTTAAAATGTTTTAGATATCAGAATTATTGGATTGAAACAAAACAAATTCAAGACAAAATTATAAATTTAACTTGTTAAGTATAATCTCTTTGTTGACGTCTTACACCTTTATTCCCAATAAAACAAGGGAAAGATCAAATGTGAGACTTAATAGTAGTTGTAACAAAGAAAGTTTGAGACAAAATTATACATATAACAATATGTGGTATGGTATCTAACTTTAATGATAAAACACCCCATAACAATAAAAATTGAAGTTCAGGTTTATAATTTCCTTTTATTCTAAGTGCATATGTATTTTTATATATTATGTTTAAACTTTACAAATTAATATTGTTTTACTGAGATTAAAACACCCATTTATACCCCCCCCCCCCCCCTTTATTCTAGCAATATTATTACAAAGAATAGATTGAATGGTATTTAATGCCATATGAGCAGTTTTGCTTCAATTAACTAGGGTAACATATTTATCAAAATATCTGATTTCAGTGTACAGAACAGTTAAAAGCCAGATTCCTGCCTAGTCCTGTTGTAATTAAGAAGAGAATTGAAGGGTTAATAGAACGTGAATACTTAGCAAGAACACAGGAAGATAGGTTGGTTCAATGTTGTTTTAGCTCATCTGGTACTATGGGTCATGTGAGGTATTGTCATCACTTTCAATCCGTCGTTGACTGTCCCTTAGCTTTTCATATTTCTATCTTTTTCTCAGAAATCACTGGATCAATCTAGGCAGAAATATTACTTGGATGTTCCTCTACATTATTTTTTTATATTTTGATTTCATTTGGGAAATTCAACATGGCTGCTAAGCCAATTATTGTTTCTTAATGAATAAAATTTCAGATATGTTCTTCTCAGTAAAGGGGGAGGTCATGGTTGTAATCGTATGACAATTGAATTTACAACTATCTATGCAATCAGTGCCTATCAGCACTAAAGTTGCGAGTTCGAATCCCGCTCATGGCAAGGTGCACTCGATACAACATTATGTGATAAAGTTTGTCAGTGACTTGCGACATGTCGATGGTTTTGTCCAGATACTCTTGTTTCCTCCACCCTAACCCTTCTCAGAAACAAAATATGTAATGAAATTGTTATTTGGTAGATATGTTCCTGACGTTCTATAAAGTTTGTGTTTTCTCTGAACTATTTGAAGGTCAACTTTGCTGGAATGTTCTTTGTATGGCTCTCTACAATATATCTAATTTTTTTTTGTTGATTGTAGATCCAAGATGTCTGCCATGACATGACATGTTTTACCATAGGACCCTATTAAAAAATGTATTTAACAATTTATCAAAAACTAAGAACTTGATTTTACTCAAGTGTTTTGGTAATAGTAATTTAATAAACCTTTTCAAAGATTTCATTTTTTTAGTCAGTCAAAAAGATGGCAGGCACTATTGAACATTGTTTTTTGCATAGGATCTTATGGAAATGTGTTCAATAAGCTCTTTCTCATCAACTTAAAAATTGATTAAGTAACTAGGATGAGACTCTAGTATTAGTCTAGTAGATTATCATGTTTGGTTTCTCAACATTATTCTAGTTATATCCTGCTGTTTTGTAGAAAAAACCATTGTAACTTGTAAATTAAAGTATCAAACTTAATTTTAAGCAAAAAGTACATTGAAACAGTCATATTTTATGTTATACTTTTTTCAGAAAATCATAATGCATCAATTAATATACATGCACAAGATGGGCATTTTGATATTTAATAGTGTTAATACTTAAAAGTTGGATAGTAAAAATGATCAGAATATGTTAAGTCAAATTAGTCTAAAGATAACATCCTAAAAACAGAGTAGTCCTGAGTTTTATTCCAGTTTTCTTTTCAAACAGAATGAACACATGTTTAAAAGTATTTTGGTTTTTTTACAGGAAAGTGTATACATATGTAGCTTGAGAAGATTTTATAAAGACACAAAAGACAATGGGTTTTTTTTACAGTCAGGTGTACCTTTGTATATTTCATATGCAATTATCTACACTTAGAATTGTTTAGTTTTGTACAGTAAGGGTTAAATAGGATCAACCTGTTGCCTGGAAACTGTACATAACTTAAAAACTGGACAGTGATGGCGAGAGATGAGCTGTTTTTGTTGGAAGGACAATAAGGGAGATAATAAGCCTTCAATCGGCATAAAATTGCAAAACATTTCATGTAGTTTCTGAAAATACTATTTATTTTAAATGTCCACATTTTGAATCTATGCAGTGTCTTAGTAGTATCTGCAATTATTTTTTGTTAATGAATGTGAATGGGAGTGACATGGATGTGACACCTTGATTGACATTATATATTGTACGTGAAGCAAGGATTTATTCCTCTTAAAGTATTCATTAGTAACGTCTTAATTTTATGGTGATGTCATTAAATGGCTTGATAGAGACCAATAATATATAATTCATCCAAGCTCAAGTCTCATTTTCTGACCAAACTAAAAATGGTTATATTATTTTCTTGTTGTTTGTAAATTTAACATAGGAGTGCAGGTTAAGTAACTTTTATCAGTGGATTTTGGAATATTATAACTGACATAATAAATATACATAAGGGGGCTCTCTCGTTATTGATCACCTGACCTACAGGGTCATTTGAAATATTGTCATCACTTAGCGTCCGTCCATTGTTGTTTTGGGGAAAATTGGAATCAAACTTTGCAGGAATGGATTTCTTGGGGTCCTCTACAAATATTTCCTATTTCTTCTTGAACCAGCTCAAAATATGGCCGACTTGGGCAATTCTTTGCTGAGATGTGCAGAAACTGAAATTATCGTCGTCTCCAAATGATTTTTAAATTAACGCACTTGATATTTCGGGGTCCTCTAGGTTTTACAAAGATCCCCATTTAATCTTGATCCAGCACAAAACATGGCCACCATTGCAGTTTCTGTTACTAATTGGTTGAAATTTTAACAATATTATCCTCAGAAACTACAAGTCCAAATAAATTTTACTTTAGTATAAATTATCTATGTGGGGTCGTTTAAAAAAAATTTAATTGCGTCTTGATTTTAATCATCCCTGACACTACAGGTCAAAATGATATTGTTACATAGTACAAATTATGTATATGAAGTCCTCTTCTTCAAAGTTTCCTCATTTACCTGTAGTCTTGATCTTGTAAAAACCAAGGTGGTGATCTTAGAAAGTACAAACTTGTTTGAACCTAAATAGTGTACTAGTGATTCAGGTGAGCCTCTTGTTTTTGTATCAGTTGCTATTATCTGTATAATATATTTATTGTTGAGTGTGTGTTTTTTTTTGCTCACATACAAAAAGTATGAAAGCTCAAGTTCTTTCATTTTAAACATTATTTTATTCATAAATAAATTAAATGGATTGGATAGCAGGCAATAACCTATATAAATCCTCTCCATACACAAGGCAACAGCAACAATCAACAATGCATGCAGTTAATATTTGCAATACACAATATAGAATTTCATACTCAAAGCTCAAGTTCTGTGAGTTATAACTGTTTTACAACTGGCCTGGCCTAAGATTATTTCATTTTTATTTAGATATGGTACAAACAATGTATTTTTTATGTCAAATTCTAAGCTTTTTTGAAAATATCAAAATATCAAATGAGATTTCTTTTACTTTCAAGTCTCTCTTAAAGAATCCTTTGATACAAATTTCTAATATACATCTAAGTATAAGAGTCAGAATTTATATTCAGAAAAATATATTTTATAGATGATAAGAATTTAATGAAAGTATACTTTGTAGATTTCAAAACCAGATTAGTTAATATCTGAATTTAGAGGTCCTGTTATTTTTGGCTTGAACAATCGAATATACAAGTTGTTTTGGGTTTTGTTTTGTTTTCTTTTCTTTGGAGTGAATATTTGAATGGATCAAGAAATGAATGTTATATTGAATTAAAAGAATGAATGTTAGATGTTTTGAAAGAAGAATGACATATTGTTTTATGATAGTACATGTATTTGTAATGTCTTTGTTTGTATGTAATCTGTTTACATATGGCTTCATTGATTATCTATGAGACTATGAGTACAAGTTTAGTGCTAATATTCCAAAATATTCAAATCAAAACACTCTATATATAACATAGTGTTCTGGTTGGCAGTGCCTTGTTAAGCTAGTGTGTGGCCTGTAGCATATGTTATAAATATAAAAAAAATACACATACCCGGTAGATATTAAATTATAAATTATTTAATTACACAGTAAGGTCATTGTATTTGTTTATTTGCTATACAGACATGATATCGTGAGATGTTGATTCCACTAGACAGATTCTAGTATAAGGTGGGTAGCATATGCTACTTTTACTACTTGGTTTGATCCGGCACTGCTGAATGGACATTGGTATAAACATATTTATTCATAATAAACTGGTATAATGTTACAATACACACAAATTTTGTTTTAACATGACAGGATTCGGACACAAGCTAAGCTTATACTAATCTGTCTCCTGAATGGACATTTTCTAGTACAAGTACAAAAAGAATTGATAATAGAAACCATATTTGTGTTCTGTTTATAATTCAATTACACCTAATAAGAAAACAATTTGTCTGGAAACTTTTCTTCTGCAACAATGTTAAATTGTTAGCAAATATCATGGCCAAAATAATCCTAATCTTAAGTGGGGTGTTGGAAACATTTCAAAATTCAATAAAGGAAATTAAAGAAATGTTTATTCAGTCATATTGTACAATAAATCATTTACAGTCTCATTAGCAGTACATTTCTATATTGAAGGACAATCTAATTTAAGTTTTTTTTTTTTTTTTTTTTTTTTTTTTTTGCATATTTCAGAAAGTTCATACGACTGAATAAAATATCCAAAGATTTATAAAAAAAAAAAAAAAAAAAAAAGATTTCTTATAATGTTAAGAATCATTTGAACTGTTTCACTTCTAATAACATTTCTGATACAAGTTATATTTTGACATGTATTTACTCTTACATAGCAACACAATTTGTGGTTTCATCCACCAATAAAACAGACCACCACGATATAACTGAAATATTATTGAAAGTGGCATTAAACAACATAACCCACAATTTATGTTGGTTTTGACTCCATATTCCTCCAGTGAATAGGTTTTACAAAACAAATAATAGTCTTGTAATATTTTGGTCTCAATGGCATATGTATTCTGTTTGTTGCTGGCAAGAAAAAACTTTAGTTGTATGACCTACGATGAAATGTATATATTGGTTTTTTTTCTTGAGAAGTTGGCTGTAACTGTTAGTATTTATGTTAAGGTGTGTTTCTTATTAACCATATTACATGTTTCTTGGGTCCAGCATAATTTGTCTAAATATCCATCCTATGGGGTGTATCTCACCTGACCTTTACATAATCTCATGTTATGATTCATTGATATTGTCAAATTTGTGTTGGTTTTTATAACAAGTCTTATATCTCGGTAACCATTACTAATGAGTCAGCCATGTCTCAGGTGATCTTGATTCATACTGAAGTATACATGTCAGCCAATTCTCAGGTGATCTTGACCTCATTTTTATACTTCATTTAATTACTTTGCACTTTAGTATTTATTATTAGGTGTTTTTGGTCAAATTCTGTAATTGTACAAGAAGAGTCTGCCATTATTGTCCAAACCTTTTATAGTTTCAACCAGGGGTATTTGTTTACCCTAGTTCTGTTTATTTCATTGTTTAACGATGGTACAGGTAAGATGCTTTTGCCCATTCTTGTAAAAGTGCTGTATGTCATAAGAAAATATTAAGCTTAAAATTAGGGTATTTAAAGAATAATCAGCATAGTGTGATCCTAGTATTTTGGGCTTTTTGCATTTTAAATAGTCTCAAATGTTCTTATTTTTTTTATTGAAAACATTATGTTTGTTGGTTGTTTGTACAATCAAAAGGATACCTACATACAAGTGGCTATTGTCTTCATTACAGTATGTCTTTATCTCTAATGTTGATAGATTAATTACCCGTAACGTTTAAGTGTTTCATTATAATATTACACAAATTTAGTCATGTTTTCATTTTAATGTAATTTAAAGAAGTTTTACTTTCATATTATATCAAAATATAGTGATCAGTGAAGATGTCAACGTTATATAATTGTTGTCCAAATTTTATGTGTCATTAATGGGGGAAATGGCATTTGTTGTATGTTTGCAAATCTATTGACTCAATATAAAACAGCTGTTTTATTTTGTTTCTACAGCAGAAATAATTAACATGTTATGGAATGATCGTTAAAAAATGTAGCAAAATAATCTATTTCTTGATCCTGAAAGAATTTTACGATAAGATTGTTTATTAATAGTTGAGAACCACATCGGTGTTGGTCTAGTACAAAGACGACATCATTATCATTTCATCTAATGTAACTTGTACTCGCCATGAAATAGCTGAAAAATTGTTCATTTGGCGTGAAACAACAATTACTCACTCACTCACTTGATAGTTGGAAGTCGGCAACCTATTTTTCCATTTCATAAAATTACATTCTGTACACTAAAATATTAGTTAAGACATTGTAAGTAATTGAAATAATGTCAATTACAAAATTAGAAAATGACATGCATGACTGATACATATGTTTCTGACATGAGCTTTACTTTTATATGTTTTTTTCCACCTTACTAGGGTTAATATTTGATATTGTGTGTATGGGGAAAATTCTCCATTGAAATTTGTTCCCAATTTTTTTGTTTTATGAAAGGCAGTATGTATGTTTTTGAATTTTTCCTTTGATATTTCAATAACTAAATAAGTTTGCCTATTTGTTATTTACATTGAATGGCCGACTTACCAACCAGGAAATTTACCAGTCATCACTGTAATACTGTATTATTTTGAATCCCTTTGTTTCAGTATATTTGACACTATAGGATACATAGTATGGTGTTTACAATGACTAATGTTACATTTTATGTGAAGAGTACTGGTAAACAGCTACTCTTCAAAATTTATGAAATAAATGTGATAATTTCAAAATTGTTTGTTAGACTTACTACCTATGCCATCAAAATATTGTTTACTCGCTTGACCCAAAGGGTCATATCATGTATTGTCATCACTTTAGGTCCATTATCATTGTCCATAAACTTTACATGTAAATGGTTTTCTCTGAAACCACTAGGCCAATTGGAATCAAACTTGTTAAGAATGGTCATTGGATGGTCCTCTACAAAGTGTTTATTTTTATCAGAAACCACCACAGAAGCAAACCTGTTTTCTGTTTTTGTATGTGAAGCATCTATTTTTCAACCAATTCAGATTGCTTCAACAGACTTGTTGCAGCTCTTATCTTTTCCAATAACTGTGAGGACCAAAAGTGGCCAACATCCAAATTTTTTTATTTTATTTAAGTCGGATCTCAGTTGGGTTTTTCTGATGGAAAAGTGTCTGGCGTCCGTCTGTCTATCTGTAATTCGTAAGTCTTCACATTTTCAGCTTCTTTATAACCACTGCATGTCCAGTCACCAAACTTACCACAAATGTTCCTTTAGCAGACGTGAAGAAAGTGTTTGGACCCCCTCGAAATCCAAGGTGGACGATATGGCCTTAGATTGGTGAACACAATTTTGACTTCTCCATGCAGATACACTGCATGTGAAGTCACCAGACTTGCTTGAAATGTTCCTTAGCGATCCTGAAGAAGTGCTGTTACTTTTCGGAGCAATTCGATATCGTACATGGCTGCATTGGCTGAGGAAATTAATAATTTCTGCAGAAGTACTACATGCCAAGCCACCAGACTTTCCAGAAATGTTCCTTAAGGGATCATTTTAGGAGCAATGCTACAAGACCTGTTGGAAATGTTTTAGAGATTCAGAACTGTTGTTACTTGATGGAATGATTTGAAATTCAAGATGTCTTCCCTGGCCTACGATGGCAGAGACATAATTGGAATATTCCCCAGAACAACTGCTTGTCGGGTCACAAAGCTTAACGGAAATTTTATGTTTAGGAGGAGGATGGGTCTTTCAGAAATGTTTATCATATCTCTAAATCAATAAAATCATTGAACATAAATAGCTGGTATGGTAGTATAGAAAGCTTGATGCAGTACATTAATATAGATGTTAAAAAAGTTAAAAATATGAAAATAGACTTGAAATCTTTAATTTACAGCAAATTAAAACAAAAATATAATGTTGTATGGAGATCTGAAATTTATGACAGAAATAATAAACAGGGGAGTAATAAATTAAGAACTTACAGACTATTTAAAGATAATATTTTCTTAGAAAAATATTTAATAATGCTAAATGAAGGTGAAAGGAGGGTACTTACTAAGTTCAGAGCAAGTGCTCATAATCTAGAAATAGAAAAAGGAAGATATATAGGAGTAAAAACAGAAGATAGAATTTGTAAATTATGTAACACTGGGGTTGAAGATGAAACCCATTTTCTTCTTCAGTGTCCTGTTTTAGAAAACAAGAGAACCCAAATTATTAATAATATTAAAAATGTGAATACAAATTTCAATAATCTGCCAAATAAATCAAAATATGGTTAATGTCATCAGAAGATAATTTTATAATTGAGAACATTAGTTCACTGCTATGTTCTTTATTTAAAGAAAGAGATTTAGTTCTCAAAGGAAATTAAGATAGATTGAAAAATAAAAAATAAAAATAATAATATTTAATAATAAATAAAATATTAATAATATTAATGAAATATATGTATACTATAACTATACTGAATATGAGTCACTGGTGGTTCTCCCATACTAATATTAATAAAATATTACACTTATACATGGTGTGCAAGTAAATATCTGGAAATTATGTAAGATCACCATGCAGGGTCAGATTTTATTTTTGTATTTATTCATTTGTTATATTGTCCTTCTTTCTTTCTTTGTTGTAAAACCAATCAAACCAATTAATATGAAATCAAATGTATGTAATTCACTTAATTGTCCTGCTCAATATATTGGGCGTCATGATTGACAATAAAAGATTTGTATATTTGAAAATGCAATAGTTCAATAAATCTTCTTTACTAGCTACAAACGTTATGCGAATATCTCATAATATTCCTGTATATCACCGAAAACCAAACCTTAATTCAGATAGATTATGTTTATTCAATGCACATAGATTATGTTTATTCAATGCACATCAGAATTACAAAGATATAGAACTTCTACATACAGTTTGAGATATGTAGGGATGAAGCAGCACAAGTACGAACTCTCTTTTCATAATCCCTTCAAAATGACATTATGATCATGACCCGAATTTACCAGTTTACAAATTATATTGGTGCTAAGTCCTGAAAATTGACACCGTTGTGCATGCATATTCCACAAAGTTTTGATGTATTTGTATTGAACAGTGATCAAAAATTCAGCACATGTGACCATAAGGTTGATTTTAAAATATGTTGGTTTGGTTTGGTTTACGGTGTTTAACGCCACTTTCAACAATATTTCAGTTATATCGTGGCCGTCAGTTTTGTTGGTGGAGGAAACGGGAGTATCCGGAGAAACCACCGACCTGTCGCAAGGGATTATTCCCGATTGTGCCACTTTTTAAAATTTGAGAGTTCTGATTGTCCCACATTTTGTTTAGGTGTTGAAACTTCTTAAATAAACATATTTTGTCTCAAATGTGCTTGATATCTGCATTACTTTGACTATATTTGCTTATAACTGATGTAAATATTATTTCCTTAGTGCTACATATGATCATTTATTAATGGTATGTAAATATTATGTTATTTCCTTTCTTAGTGCTTATAATTTATGTTTGCCTTATGTCTTGAAAAAAATAAATATTGAAATACAATCTCTTTTTTATATACTTATAAAATTTACTTCTGTAAATTACATGTAATTATCAGCTACACACTTCACTGTTTTCAAAAACATATTCCCGATTGTCCCACACTTTTTCTTACCTTTTTACCTGTAATTTCAAAAAGTGGGACAATCGGGAAGACACCGTCGCAAGTCACTGACAAACATCACATAATGTTGTATCGAGTACACCTTGCCATGAACCGGCTTCGAACGCACGATTTTAGTGGTGATAGGCACTGATTGTACAGGTAGTTGTAAATCCAATTACGACCACCACGACCACTAGGTTGATGAATAAATTTGGGACGAGCATGCGATCATGACGGCCCCTAGGTTGATGAATAAATTTGTAATGAGTACTACTGCATTATTTAGTTGGCAACTATTTTCAAGTATGGAAAGAACAAAACAGTGATGGTCAACAATACCGACAAAATGAACAACCACATCTCACCTCCAACCACTGAACACACACACACACAAAATAATAACCACGACATGTGACGTTGGACATCTAGGGATAGCTATTAGGCCATGGAAAAAATGTGACGGACTTTAATAGATTAATGAAATCCCAACCCCTCCTTAATCTGATCTCCAACGAACATTTAAGAAATAAATCATGGAAGTCAGAATGTGTTGGGAATTTTAACGTTGGTTGGTAGATATTAGTATTTAATCCCGAGCCAGAGGCGAGGAATAAAATTTACTAATATCCGCCAACCCATGTTAAAACTCAAAACACATTCTGGCTTCCATGATTTATTTCGATTCTGATATGTCTAAGAGTACAAATACGGTAGTATACTTTGATTGGGAGACGGTAATTTATATTTTCGTTTGCGGAAAATGTCGCACACAATTTATGCTGCCAATGGAAAAGTCAGTCACATTCACCGGCGCATGTGCGAATGAGATGTACCATCGATAAATCGCTCGTTTGTCTACAAAGCGAAAGGAGGACGTTATGTTAGAATTAGATATAAACAAAAGATTTAACATGTCCTCGTCTGCACTTAACTGATATCTCTTAACCTACCATATCGGTTATAAGAGTACATGTATACTCAAAATAGACGTTTCAGGATTATCCAAATAACGCAAAGAAGTTTTCGAATTTTATATATTCCTGATATATTTGAGGGTGTGATTGCCATTTGCCGTCCAATGTCAAACGTCTTTTTTCATTATAAATTGCAGCATTATATATGGAACTGCAATTTTCGTCCTGATTTTGGTTCTGGTACGTTTTCGAACTACCTTTAAAGTAAAATTGAATTAAAATTGCATCGTAGTCGTTATCTGAACAAAAAGTTACCGTGAATGTGAATAGTATTACATGATACCCCGTTCCCATCACAGGTCCCTCACGGAAGGAGGGTGGGGGCGGCTCCCGCCTTTAACAAAAAATCGTATCGGTAAACCTCGATTTACGTATTTAATTTTTAAAATCTCGTGGTTTGTCTTTTTATGAGAAATCCGTTTCCGATGGCAAAATGTTTCAATGATCAAAGACCCTTAATAAATGAAAATAAGTGCGAAAACTCGATGACATTATTTTATATGTTGGCGCTACAAAACAGATTAAATATGAAAAGAAAGTTTAAAAAAGTGATGATTAACAACTCCACCAATATCAACAAAACATACATCCACCTCTCACCCCAGTCATTCTCTTTAATACAAAATCAGGGGCGGATCCAGGATTTCAAGTTAGGGGGGGCGCACTTAAAAAAATTTTTGGGGGTATTTCGTGTGAAAAATCACAATTTTACGCCAACAAATCATATTTTTTCCAATTGTGGAGGGAGGCGTGAAAATTGTTGGGGTATTTCGTGTGAAAAATCACGATTTTACGCCAAAAAATCATATTTTTTTCCAATTTTAGATGATCCGCCCCTGAAAATGACCGTGACATTGGAAACCAGGGTCCTGGTTTGTGACAGGCACAAGTATGTGGAAGTGCTAAACTGGTCCATACATGATAATTTGATTTCCAACAACAATACAGATATGAACAAAAAATCTATATTTTGCACAGATTGGCATCGGTACTCACACTATCATAAATACGAACGACATCATAATACACGGACAGTACAATAACAGGATCAGTGAATACTCGTAGTCAGTTGACTACTAACATAGAATATATTGATTTTACACCGTTACTCTGAGAACAAAACTGAGGGGCGTCGTGGTTGTGGTCGTATGATTGCTAGATTTACAACTACCTGTGCAATCAGTGCCTATCATCACTGAAGTTGTGCGTTCGAATCACACTGAGGCGGTTTGTACTCGATACAACATTATCTGATAAATTTTGTCAGTGACTTTTGGCAGGTCAGTGGTTTTCTCCGGGTACTCCTATATCCTCCATCAATAAAACTGGCCACCACGATGTAACTGTAATATTGTTGAAAGTGGCGTTAAACACCATAGTATAATCTCTAATCTTAGAACAAAATACTTCTGACAGATCGATAGATTGAATACCGATTAGTCAGTAGAAAGATCTAATGAAATTAATGGTCATCTTGAGACACCAGAGTAAACACGTCACAAATTTGTTCGAATCAAATATTGAACGTGCAATAGAAAAAAATATTGATTTGAATGTAAATGTACATATTTAACTGCTAGTTTGGCCTACTATTATATCAGAAGACTATGCATACACACGTACATGGGGTCTATATATATTTACTGCTGCAAAGAAAGCTTGCTGAAATTGTCTATATTTATAAACCATGCGTGTGTCTACATGTATACACCATGTACAGGGGTACTACTAAACTGAGAAACGAAAACGAAACGAAATGAAACGAAATGAAACGAAACGAAACGAAATACAACGAAACGAAACGAAAAATGAAGAAACGAAACGAAACGAAATGAAGTATCACAAAACGAAACGAAATATATCAAACAAAGCATAAAAGATCCAAAAACAATCAATGAAGGGGTAAAAATCAACGAAATATTGAGTGGTTAGTTCGGCTATTTATAGATCTACGATGGGATGCTTTTCTGTTGCAAAATTGAAAAAGGTTAACAAAAGTCATGCATCAATACAGTAAATATATATTAAATTTTTAAAACACCGTGTCAGTTTCAGAAACCAGCTCTGGCCCGCTTCAAAGGGTTTACTGAATGTGAGAAAATGAACTTCAAAGCTCGGCTTCAAAGAGTTGGTTCTTTTGAAGTGTTGATACAAGTAAAAATCCCGGATGAGGGTTTCGTGATATATAAGGAAGCAGACTAATAGATTTGAATGATACGAAATTATACACTGTACTCAGGATGTTATCATTTATTTGCACTCAATCCCCTTATCCCCCCTTTTTTCCCATTACTTCTGTTTATCAAATATATTCATGTATACATTTATTATATTATGTAACTTGCTGTCATTTTCTTATTTATGTATATAACCAGGGGCGGATCTAGGATTTGTGGTTAGGGGGGCGTGAGTAGGCGAGGGGTGTGGGGACCGCTAAAGGTCCCCAGCGGGTCCAAGGCAGAGCCCTGATAGAGGGCCCAGGGGGGCTAAGCCCCCCGGAAGCTCTGGGGTTTGAGGAATTACAGACATTTATTTGAACGACAATTTTGAACCAACCACACCATTTTTATCAGACCAAAAAAACTTGACTTTGAATCTTAATTTTGTCGGATAATTGTTAAAAGTATGTTTTTGTCAGATTATAAGAACCTAAAGTAAAACTTTTCTTTAACAACCGTGATGCGAATTGTTCAACTCATGACTGATCGATGACGATATTTTAGCCCTTTAAAGAACTATTGGTTTAGTTTTAGCGCATTCCTCGGTCTGTACTTTCGGTGCTTGTCCTTTCGGGTGGTTCTAGTTAATACTGCCCGTCCGGATGGAGCTTTTCTTTTCGTCGTTTGATTCATTCATTGAAAACGTATGATTCGACCGTTCTTGTTTATAGACAAACAAAAGCGGAAATTGTCAATACATGAACTTGTTATTGATTTCTGATAAGCTAACGTAACTAAATTAGATGATCAGAATCGTTTCATGCAGCATTAATGATAACATATTCGCCTTTGTTTGTCTATAAACAAGAACGAATCATACGTTTTCAATGAATGAACCAACGGCGAAACGAAAAGCTTCATCCGGACGGACAGTATACTAATTCTTATCAATGGGTAGAACTTTTTAGAATGATATCCCAAATTTACTCCTAATATCATTACTTTTCATTTTGACTTACAGGTCACGAGTTAACCATTCATGAAAAAGTTGTTTGTTGAACTGCTTAATTAACGTTGTATAGCATATGCTTTGCGAATTTTAGGGGGGGGGGGGGGGTGCGCACGCCCCCTCTAAATCCGCCTCTGATAACATTATTGTATAGAGCGGATATACTAAGTTGAAATAACTTGTTTCCAATCTAATTGTACATTTATAAGACAATAAAATATGTTTAAACTTAAGATTAAAGTCCCCCTGGTCTACCACATTACAAAATGGAACCGAAAGAACACGAATAGGATATTGAGATATAAGTTGTATTTATTTTGCAACATTTCAGCTAAAGCTTAATTTGAGTATGTCAGAAAGAAATATTTTGGAAGAATCTTATGTTACTCATCGCCGCCCAAAATTTCCTGTCGAATTCAACTTGAACAATTCCGAAGAAATTTTAAAAAAAAATTAATGTTGCTGGATTTTTTGCATTACAATTTCAAGTGTAATTTTCCGACGCAAAATTTACCAAACATTCTTTTAAAAAACAGTTAAAAGATAAAAATTCTGTAAAAATATCGAAGAGTATTTTTTTCACATTTGGCCTAAGTTACAATATCTTAACTACGAAGACAACTACATGTGTTCTTCAATAACACTAAGCTAACTGCAGATCTTACAAGGGGAAAAAAAGAAGAAACAAATAGTTCTTTTATTGTATAGTTGTAAAGACGATGCTGACAAGTTCGAAGAAACAGCAGTATATGATTTCAGCTCGGCAAGTCATTACTTTTACAATTACAAGAACATCAAGATTGCGTACGTACCCCTATCGAACAAGTATACTGTAAACAAATATATTTTCGCGGCTAATAATATTCACGTTTTTTTCGCGTATGTACAGTTATTCGCAATGAATCGATATGATTTTCCTTTTTATGTTGAATGCTTTATAGTATTTTTCGCAGCAATAAACATTCGCGTATTTGTTATATACACGAAAGTCTTGAAAGAAATTCGCACGCGAAATTTAATTGGTTTACAGTATACAGACCCGTAGATTATATAAATCAAATGTGCACAACTCTTTTGTCAGTTACTGTCTTTTGAACATGACTTGGAATTCTGCGTTTATAGCCCCAAATCAATAAAATATCACAAGAAAATTTATAATAACTTCCAAACTATTTCCGAATATTATGAAAGTAGCTAATTGTCAAAATTATATCCTAAAACCCGGACTTAGCATTTTCCAAGTCAAGTTCTTGAAAACATCATATCTGCAGGTATTTGTGCACTGGGAAATCCTACTGAATAACTTGTATTGCCAACAGCGAAAGCAGGTATAATAATAGTTCTAATAATAAAACCCTAAATGCTCGCTTACTCGCAAGGGTTATAACGGGATGCCATTACACGTAATGGAGCAGCCGCCGAGATATTTTGCGCTCGCTTACAGAGTTTCTGACACCTGCATTTATCAATAATAAGACATAATCTTTCCTTTTGTCCATTATTATAACAAGTTTTTATCACCTACCACTATTTTAGAATGTAATTCCCACAAAATAAAAATCCATGTCTCTGAACATTTTGAATTTCGTCATTTCCGGCCTCACTATTTGGATGTCGATACCATATTTGGCGATTAAGGCGTGAATGTTACATCAACCGTCGTAAGCATCGTAGTAAGGAATACCATATTTAGAAAAGCTCCGCCTTCCGTAGTTTCCGGTTATGGAAAACGATCGATAAATTTGAACAAGGTTGTTGCTACCTTTGAAAAGCATATATTTCTCAGCCAAACCGATTTAACAAGGACTGGGATCATCAGTAATAGTTATAATGAAATGTTTGAAGCGTAAATAGTGAGTTTTTATGTTTCAACTGCAACATTTTTTTTGCTCCATTGTGACGAATGGGACCACAGGGGCTCGCAGTTATATTTTCACATCGCCAGGTATATGTTAAAAGAGAAGGGAGGACACTTTTTTTGCTGCCCAAATTGAAAGTAGAATTTCGGCACCTTTTTTCGCTTCAAAAACGGTTTAGTCTTTGTTCTTACAATAATATTAATACAAATATCGTTGTTTTTTGCTGATTGACTGGTTTACAGTGGAATAACACTCGTTTTTAAATTCCAAGCGTTCTGGACAACTTCTTATCATACTCATTTCCGGTTTATACGGACTTAATAATATTGATAGAAATAAAAAAATCGAAATATGATTTTAAAAAGTAGGACAAAAGACAACTTAAATCTCTTGCATTAGAATATATTTTTTCCTTGTCTCAATCAATCTGGAAATATAGGAAGACAGCATTTTAAGAATATCTTTTGACAAGATGAGTAAATAATTTCCCGCAAAAATGCCAGTTTAAATCCTTAGACCAATGAAAACTCACCTTGATATTTAGTCCGTATAAACCGGAATTGAGTATGCTAAGACGTTGTCCGAACCGCTTGGAATTTAAAAACGAGTGTTATTCCACTGTAAACCAGTCATTCAGCAAAAAACATCGATGTTTGCATTAATTTTATGGGAAGAACAAAGACTAAACCGTTTTTGAAGCGAAAAAAGGTGCCGAAACTCTACTTTCACTTTTGGCCAACCAAAAAGTGTCCTCCCTTCTTCTTTTTAATACATACCTGGTGATGTGAAAATGTAACTGCGAACCCCTGTGAATGGGACCGCGTTGTAGCTCTGCCAAGACACAAGTTTGTCACAGGAGCTACATTATTGCAACTAGTCTAATAACTACCACTCCGTCTGTTTGACTGTGCTTCCGAGAAGGGGGGGGGGGGGGGGGGGGGGGGGTACCTAGCTTGTGTAAAATGTAACTCTAACAGTTTTCATTTGTCAATATTCAAATGAAACCATGTATCTGATAGGGTCTAGGTCAAGCATTTTAACTTTTTTACAGCTACTGATCATGAAGCTACTTTTGCAATAGCAAAGCAGACTGACATTTATAGTCTAATAGATTGCTAAGACTTTACGTTTCAACCACAGGGGTTCGCAGTTACATTTTCACATCACCAGGTATGTATTAAAAAGAAGAAGGGAGGACACTTTTTGGTTGGCCAAAAGTGAAAGTAGAGTTTCGGCACCTTTTTTCGCTTCAAAAACGGTTTAGTCTTTGTTCTTCCTATAAAATTAATGCAAACATCGATGTTTTTTGCTGAATGACTGGTTTACAGTGGAATAACACTCGTTTTTAAATTCCAAGCGGTTTGGACAACTTCTTAGCATACTCAATTCCGGTTTATACGGACTAAATATCAAGGTGAGTTTTCATTGGTCGAAGGATTTAAACTGGCATTTTTGCGGGAAATTATTTACTCATCTTGTCAAAAGATATTCTTAAAATGCTGTCTTCCTATATTTCCAGATTGATTGAGACAAGGAAAAAATATATTCTAATGCAAGAGATTTAAGTTGTCTTTTGTCCTACTTTTTAAAATCATATTTCGATTTTTTTATTTCTATCAATATTATTAAGTCCGTATAAACCGGAAATGAGTATGATAAGAAGTTGTCCAGACCGCTTGGAATTTAAAAACGAGTGTTATTCCACTGTAAACCAGTCAATCAGCAAAAAACAACGATATTTGCATTAATATTATTGTAAGAACAAAGACTAAACCGTTTTTGAAGCGAAAAAAGGTGCTTTCAATTTGGGCAGCAAAAAAAGTGTCCTCCCTTCTCTTTTAACATATACCTGGCGATGTGAAAATATAACTGCGAGCCCCTGTGGTTTCAATCAATCTACTCAAGCGCGAATCCAGACAATTTTAAAAGGGAGGGAGGTTCCACTCAAAAAGGAGGTCCAGAATAAATAAATAAAAACTATTTCAGTCTAATTTTCGACACTGATATATACGTAATTTTTCAGTTTCTGAAAAAGGGGGTTCCAACCCCTGGACCCTCCTCCCCCTCCTCTGGATCCGCCAACGCTAACATTTTAAAGAATTTAGTATATATTTACTTGCACTTGCCACATGCGCACTGGCTGTAGGGGTCCAGAGGTCAAAACACAGAAATGTATGCATAAATATTATCTGGATATGTATTAATTTTGTATTGAATGACATGTTTTTATTGTGCTATATTTAATTTATGTAATTATATTATGCATGTCGGTTTGAAAAGCTCTTGAGAGCTTATGTTGTATTGTTATAAAATGTACCGACTTTAAATAAAACTTTGATTGATTGATTGATTGACTGTATTGATGCACAACTTTTGTTAACCTTTTTGAATTTTGCAACAGAAAAGCATCCCAGCGTAGATCTATAAATAGCCGAACTAACCACTCAATATTTCGTTGATATTTACCCCTTCATTGATTGTTTTTGGATCTTTTATGCTTTGTTTGATATATTTCGTTTCGTTTTGTGATACTTCATTTCGTTTCGTTTCGTTTCTTCATTTTTCGTTTCGTTTCGTTTTCGTTTCTCAATTTAGTAGTACACGTACATTTGTCGAATCTAAATACACTTTACTTTTACTTTACAATACAAGTGTGGACACAGAAATGTGCTGTCCAAAAGGCAAGTGTGGATGTCAATATTTCATATTATTAACTTTAAAAAAAAAAAAAATCATATTATTAACTTTAATAAAAAAACTAATCCTGGATTATTATTTTTGCTTAAAATCCGGTGCTGTGTTTTTATTTCAAATTTTCATCATAGCCCCCCTCCCCCTCCCAAGGGATATAAAATTGTATCATTAATAATAAATTAATAAATAATAAATTCAGATTTTCTATTTAAAATAGATATTTGTTCAATTTTTAACGCTGATTTAAGCTTTAGTCGCAACAAATTTTTATTTTTCTCTTTAAACTGTCGAAACATAGCATTTATTTAAACTGTAAAATTCACAAATAAAATTCACCCCCACCCCCCTTTGTCCCTTTTTTCTTGTTTAAATCAATGATCAACAATATTCCAAAATCAAACAAATGAATAAATATAACAGATTTCTTTTACATGCATCTTTTTACCATGCAGAGTCAGTGTGTTTTAAATCGGTCATCCAATCAGGACGCTCATTATTCTTGTCCAAGATAAAAATACATCGCTAAAGTAAATTTACCTGTGGTTTCAGAGTAGAAGATTTTTAGAAATCCAACATAAAATTTCCCCACTTCAACTCGTAAATTTACATAGAAATCGGAGATATTTCGTCATAAAACTTCACACATGGTTTTGTCTATCATATTTCTTGAAGACAAACATAAAATTGTATTGCATTTATCAATATTGTATGAGTATCAACAGTTTTTTCAACACCGTATCTGTTTCTCGATACAGCCGCCCGATTACAGTGACCCGTGACCCAGATTAGCAGATCCCAGCAGTTTTTTCTGAATAAGGTTGTTTAATTATTCGGCCAGTAAGGTAAAACAGAACAGCTAGGGAACCAGTAGTAAAAAAAAAAAAAAAAACAGACAAAAATTTAGGGTGTGACTTTTTACCCAAATACACCCAAATACACCATAAAATCGTATATTTATTGTATTAGTTAAAGGTTCTTATATGAATTATTTTTCGTAAAAAAAATTCAAATTTCATAAATTTGTCACAAGAGTAATCAAAATGATCAATTTTATAACTATTATAATCATCGATACACCAACATGGCCGCTTCCAACAAATATACCCAAACACACTCAAAATTCATATGGTATGTGTCACTTACAACAACAAATATATTTCTTCCAACACTCTTTTAGTTATTTTATTTATTTATTTATCTTATTTTGCTTAAAAAAAAAACGATAAAGAGTAAAACCTGGCCACTTACCACAAATAATTTTTTTCTATGGCTCTGTCATTTTCTGTAAAGCTTCATTTATAGCGAGCATCGCAAGATGCGAGCTAAACGGGTTGGTCTAAAAACAGGACGGAGAAAAACAGGACGGGCAAATTTTGATATATTTTTAGACATAACATTTTTATTACTTGAGCTTTTTTTAAAATTTAAATTGATTTGTAAAGAAGAAACAAATATCTAACGTTTACTATAAAATTTATTTTGAAATATTGAAAGATGAATTCAAAATCTTGCCAGGACGGACTTTTTCACGGAACAAAATGGCGAGAAAATTATCAGTGTTCTCGTCTTTGATGTCAAATTATTCTTTTAATAATAATTTCTGTCAAAAGATGATTATATATTTGGAAAGCTTGTACAATACGCTTTATTTTGATATAAAGTTTATTTCGAAATACTGAAAGATGAATTTAACATCTAGACAGGACGGACTTTTTCGCGGAACAAAATGGCGAGAAAATTATCAGTGTTCTCGTCTTTGATGTCAAATTATTCTTTTAATAATAATTTCTGTCAAAAGATAATTATATATTTGGAAAGCTTGTACAATACGCTTTATTTTGATATAACGTTTATTTCGAAATACTGAAAGATGAATTCAAAATCTTGACAGGACGGACTTTTTCACGGAACAAAATGGCGAGAAAATTATCAGTGTTCTCGTCTTTGATGTCAAATTATTCTTTTAATGATAATTTCTGTCAAAAGATGATAATATATTTGGAAAGTGTGTAAAAGCAGCTTTATTTTGATACATATATCTATTTTTTTTTAAAACCTATAAAGTATAAACATCTTGACAGGACAGACTTTTACCGGCACCTCGAAAGTAAGTCCAGAACAAAGAACAAGAGTCCAGATGATTCCAGAAGTACAAAATGATATTTAAATGGATGATTATGATTTCTATCAAATAAATTTATATGTTTTTAATAAATTGCATATATATTTTATAAATTACAGTGGCTTTTAAGGTTATTATTATTATATTCTCCTTTCTTTCCGTGCGACATGAACGTGTCCGCGGCAGATTTCAGGAACTACTGGACAGAAATTCATGAAACTTAGTGGAGTTATAGATATATGTTTCTAGTTGGTCCTAAAGTTTTCAGTTTTGTGGTAAAGGGGGTTAAAGTCATATTTTGAGGGGTTCAAATGGTGTGGAGTTACTATACAATCCTATGGGAAAGTTGAAATTTCGTACATTAATGTTGATAACTTCTAAATGGATAATGATGGACATAAAATTTGACATAGTGATAGGTCACCATTAGAGGAGCAATTCTGCGTTGTCAAAATTTTCAAAATGGCCGTCACAATACCGCAAAAATTCAATATTAAACAAGATGTTGCACGCTACGTCATGCTAAGAATACCCCCACTCGTTCATTTGTAAGTCGCACTGTAAACAGGAAGTAGATGTGCGGTAAACCTGGAAAGGGGAGACACGGTACAAGTCACCATGCCAAAGCCATATATCAAATATAAAATAATTTCTTCCAGTAGAAGCTGAGATAACTGTTACGAAAGTTTTCATTACGGCAAACATGAAAAATTCCAAGTCGCACTGTAAACAGGAAGTAGATGTGCGGTAAACCTGGAAAGGGGAGACATGGTACAAGTCACCATGCCAAAGCCATATATCAAATATAGAATAATTTCTTCCAGTAGAAGCTGAGATATCTGTTACGAAAGTGTGAACGGACGGACAAACGGACGGACGAACGGACAATGTGATTGCAATATAGCCCCCACTCATCTACCATTCTCCATTTTCAAAATGGCCACCACAATACCGCAAAAAATCAAGCTCAGGATTTGTCATAATGCAAAGTGTTCATATAAACCTGTTGTCAGTGGTCGGTTTGGGAGACTTTCACAATCGTTAGATTATAATCATACATGTATCTTGTTTTCCGTGCAACGGAAATTGTTAAGTAGTTACGATTGTGTCGGACTATCGAACTGTCGGACCATCGAACTGTCGGACTAAAGAGCTGTCGGACCATAACTACGCACCCGTTTATTTAACTTAGGATGTTTTAATTGTATGATTTTAGTAATTACTAGTAATTAAAAGTGTCAGTGTGGCTTGTGTTTACTGCAATACCATGTGTTAGTAGAATCTGGGCTTGCACATGATTTATGGGGGTCGTCTCATTACTCCGACAGTCATTACTCCGACAGTTATTTCTCCGACACTCATAACTCCGACACTCATTAATAATCCGACCATGCATCCCGGACTGTATCATCATATCCTATCTAATCGCAACTCCAAACAACTATAGGATAATTGCACGGACTGGATATTGAAAATATGATCACGAGTGCCGCAAAACGCATCAGATTAAACGAGTGTGCGGAACTTGCTACACGCACGAGTTTAATCTGAATGCGTTTCGGCACGAGTGATCATATATTCAATATTCACGACGTGCAATTGATTATTATATGCATTTCATTGACGAAAATAAAAGATATAGACGAAAATGTTGATGAACTATGTTTTCAGTGCTCCTGTGCGTCAATGTTTACTTAGCGACGTCGCTTAGGACATATGTTTTTGACCATACCTCTTAACATGTTTTACTATGTTGCTCTGAAATATGGGAACTTTTTATTAGAAACTTTGGACACTTTTCCCTTGTTGAAGGATGCATACACACAGTCCAGAAAATTATATGAAAACCGGATATCCTGTTACCTGTTACCTGTTACCTATCTTGAATTTTCATCCACTGCCTGGATAACCGTTGTTACCAACATATTCACCACTGAAGTCCAAAATCATAAATGTCTGGTATGGTGTGCCCCTATCACTTATCCCTAATTTATCTCTAAAATATCCCTATCTAGTTTAAAACGGTTTTAAAAGTATTTAAAAGTATTTATTTCTATATACACGAGTCATAAAAGAGTCATTTGTACTAATAAAAGGTAAAAAGAACAACTTCTAGCGTGACGATGGATGGTACGTTATTATTACATTGTCCACTAAACTTCATTTCAAAACCGTTAAAATGTCCTGGCATATCCAATTAAAATTGTTAAAAAGAAAAAGTTATTCATTACGAGATTCAGCAAGCTTTCACCCTGCTAAATCTTATATATATATATATATAGAATAACATAGAATTTACTATTCAAACCATTCTTTATGGAAGTGAAACCTCTGATTATAATCAGAATGTAAAACTTTTTCGTGCAGTACATTCCTTTATTAAGCGGAGCAAACGATTTGATAATAAATTTTATTTTTAAAAACAGTATTCTCACATATGATGGACCATGATTGCAAATATCGGTACTATACCTCTCACATGACTAAATTAAATTATCTTCTTGGTATTCTATTTATAATTTATTTTGTTTTATAAATATATACATGTGTATATATAATGTCATAAATCTCATATTTACACTATGATTACCTACTGCATGCTAATAAAAAAATTCTGAAATGAATTAAGTATTTAAATTAAATTGAGAGGTAATAAATCTAGCAACATCGTACACTGGTAGCACTTTTAGATAGCAACTAAGTGTATTAAAAAAAAAATTAGTAGATCTCATATCAGCCAAATTGTCGATAAAATCTAATCAATGTTAATTACTTATCAATAACTGATTATATGAGATTTCTGACTGCTATTGTATACTCGAGTTATTTCCCTTTGAGTATGAAATTCTATATTGTGTATTGTAAATATTAACTGCATGCATTGTTGATTGTTGCTGTTGCCTTGTGTATGGAGAGGATTTATATAGGCTATTGCCTGCTATCCAATCCATTTCATTTATTTATGAATAAATATGTTTAAAATGAAAAATATATTTATATGCCTAATCTACATCTATCTGCTCTCTAACGGTGTCGATATCTTATTAATCCTTAGATTTTCTAGATCCTATTATGATACCGTAGTTATTTTGTGTAATCGTTGCTGGTACAGTTTATAACATAAACCTCTGGATAAGGTTTCTAAATAGCTCCTTTCCTTGAGTGGTATAAAGTCAAATTTTGTAGTCAATTAATTAGTAGCTGTAGCATATTTTGATCCTCCAGTAGGTCTGTACATAAGGTGTCAGATTCTCAGATATGAAAAAACTTTATCCATGAATGGTTTTCTTACTTCCTGTAGGCTTGCACATTGCAGCATGAAATGAGCCGTGTTTTCAGTCTCTTTTTTGCACATAGGACAAAGGGAGCTGACTTCACCTTTCCTTGCAAATCCTCTTGGTATGGTGCTTTACAACAAATTTTGAATAACATTCCTAAGCTATCCTGAATTTTGAGGAAAATATGACGGGAATCGAAGAAACAAACTAATCAGAGAAAGCATTTTTATTAGATCTATATGAAATAATATTTACTTTTATACAAAATATTTTGTTGGGCCGCGGGATAAAAACCCTGCCCCTTTCAAATTAAATGGGCAGTCCCGTACTGCATTTGGATTGCTAAAAGCGCCAGAATTGCAAAAACTATCGGTCACTGTCGAAGTATTAAGAGTCGGAGTAATGATTGTCGGAGTAATAAGTGTCGGAGTAATGACTGTCGGAGTATTGAGTGTCGGAGTAATGACATTATCCCGATTTATGTTTCCATGTGTTGCATGTCTTAATTCCCTTTGTCCATTCACACCCAACCATATGTTGTATGCTATCAGTCTCCCCACAGTCACAATTTGTTTCAATTATAAAATTTGTTGATTCAACTTTAGATTTCTTTGACATGTAACATTTTGGAAATGGTGTGAATTGATTTTTTTCTAAGCACGATATTAGATCAAACACAAGAACACTGATAATTTTCTCGCCATTTTGTTCCGTGAAAAAGTCCGTCCTGTCAAGATTTTGAATTCATCTTTCAGTATTCCGAAATAAACTTTATATCAAAATAAAGCCTATTGTACAAGCTTTCCAAATATATAATTATCTTTTGACAGAAACTATTATTAAAAGAATAATTTGACATCAAAGACGAGAACACTGATAATTTTCTCGCCATTTTGTTCCGTGAAAAAGTCCGTTCTGTCAAGATTTTGAATTCATCTTTCAGTATTCCGAAATAAACTTTATATCAAAATAAAACGTATTGTACAAGCTTTCCAAATATATAATTATCTTTTGACAGAAACTATTATTAAAAGAATAATTTGACATCAGAGACGAGAACACTGATAATTTTCTCGCCATTTTGTTCCGTGAAAAAGTCCGTCCTGTCAAGAATTTGAATTCATCTTTCAGTATTTCGAAATAAACTTTATATCAAAATAAAGCGTATTGTACAAGCTTTCCAAATATATAATTACTTTTTGACAGAAATTATTATTAAAAGAATAATTTGACATCAAAGACGAGAACACTGATAATTTCTCGCCATTTTGTTCCGTGAAAAAGTCCGTCCTGTCAAGATTTTGAATTCATCTTTCAATATTTCCAAATAAATTTTATAGCAAACGTTAGATATTTATTTCTACTTTACAAATCAATTTAGATTTAAAAAAAAGCTCAAGTAATAAACAAGTTATGTCTAAAAATATATCAAAATTTGCCCGTCCTGTTTTTCTCCGTCCTGTTTTTAGACCAACCCGAGCTAAACAGCAACATGTGTGTAAGGAGATGAGTCAATACATTTTGTATATACGATCAATATCAACCTGAAATGGATTCTAAGTTTCAGCATAGAATGGACAATCGGAGTGAAGTACAGGAAATAGCCTTTTAATTTGAATAAAAAATAACTATCCAGTTTAAAAATAAAAAATAAAAATTAGAAAGGAAACCGTACAGCTTCTTTACATGAAACGATTAATTTATTTAAAAAAATGGACAATCGTTATACGTTCTTGTTTCGCCCCTAAAGAACGATCGGCCCTTAAAAAAAAAAGTCGTCCCCGATATATCTCGGCCCCAAAAATCTCCTTTGCAATAGAATTAACTGGGTAAGTCGAATTGAAGAACAAAGAAAAATAATCAAGAATAATGAAGAAAAGAACCCAAAACTACTATTTGTACATGTACTTGTCTATGCGTAGATGCGATGCCCGCCTGTAGGCTGTGCCTAATCCCCATTATTTAACTGGAAACACTTTAATACATTATGGGTATATTTTTGTTATCTGTACATAAAACGAAGTTGAGTTATTTATTTCTCATTCTTGAAGGAGAAACTTGGTAACAAAAACTGGTTTGTCTGGTAACCAAAAAAGAGGAGGATGTACATCTTCTTTAAATAAACAGTTTTGTCTATATTTTGACAGAATACTGAGCTTTATATTACTATTATTCCCTCTTTTCAAGAACCGGGATTCATTTTTGTAAGGGCTGTCTCTCTTTAGAAAAGATATATAAATAAAGCTATAACGGGGAAATTTTTAATCCAGGGGCGGATCCGGGGGGTGGGGGGACAGATTGCGCCCCCCTAAAATTGGAAAAAATATAATTTTTTGGCGTAAAATCGAAATACCCCCCAAAAAAATTAAGTGTGCAAATCCTGGATCCGCCCCTGTAATCTTGTTATTTTTTGCCAAACCCGTACTATTTAAGCAGAGAAAAAAATATATACTGATGGGCACTTACGAAATACACTAAAAATTTTGATGTTTGCAATAAATTGGAGGGTATATTCGTGATTGTAAACGACGCGACCGAGATCGGGATCGTTTGATATTGTCCGTAAAAACTGACTATTTTGTAGAAATTTATGAAAAAAATAATATATAATAAATCATTAATTATTCATAAAACATCTCAAAATAATAGAAATAATATAATTTGAAGCTGTATTTGGGTATATTTGGGTGTATTAGGGTAAAAAGTCACACCGAAAAATTTATGCTAAAAACCATGCGCACGCGCAATGTAATCTGAATCCAACATGAAAGTACAAAATGGCGACAACGTTCAGCACCGGAACACAGAGCCCAACATCACATAAACCTTTGGAAAAGATTTTCGAAGAAGCTCAGTCCACGGGGGCAGTTTGTTTATGTGGTAGAAAATTAAGGGAATACCCAAAGATCTCGTCAAGATATGATCTTATCGATACAATCTCTGCTGGTGAGTGTCCATGTCCCGTTTCACTTTCCAATATTCATAATTCAATAATGATTTTCAGACAAAAATTCAGTGTCTATGTTTGTCAGTTCTGTTCATTAATAAATTTGAAACAACAACTCACAAGGAACTATAATAATAAGGTCCAAACTACTTCGACAATCGTGTTTTGAAGACGAATAATACTCGATGACGGCGACAGTCTTACAATTGAATTGGAAATGACCGTTATTTTTGTTTCTAATACAACAAATAAGAAGGCAAGCAGTGTGCTGAATGATACTATCAATAGAAGTAATAAATTGCATTTGTTGTGGAGTTGGGTCATTGAGAGAGTGCTAGTCTGAAATATCGCTGCCAATTTCATTTCAAATATTCTCACCAAACTAGCCCGGGGCATCATTTAAAACTTGTTAAAAAGAGATGTAACACAACTCAACGTTTGAATACTTTCTCCATGCGAATCGTTGATCATTGGAATAATTTGTCAATAGACACTGACTGCAAATTCTATAAATATATTCAAAAGTAGAATGAAGGAGGAAAACTGGAATGAGAAGAAATTTGTCCCAACTTGACATTGTTATCCAGTCATCTATACATATGTATTAGTGGACAACCGATGGAATATCCGTCTATAAATAGTATTTTATAACGTTTTATATAGATCCGTATCGAGGAACATTTGTCATTCTATTTGACATTGATTCATATTTATCTAAGCTCGTCATCTTTACAAGGAAGTTTTTGTGTTTGCAAAAGTTAATTTGCACAAGGGTAGTCTGTGTTAGCGGTAGACGATCGCCACGTCGCATTTTGCGAATATAACGGTAGTGTGGCGAGGATAATTTGTGTAGCAGTAGCCACACTGGCGAACGAAAAACTTTTAGAGCGTGCATCTGACAACGATCTTTTATTATGTAGAAAGTCAAGTTGAATAAAACGCGTTATAGACAATGATTTGATCGATGTATAATATCCAAAATGATTTTAAAAAGCGGGTCAAATTGATTATTTCCGGTAGTTATTTCAGTTGAAATAACATTATCCGGGTCCCATTCCGGAAATAGTTTCGAATTTAGTCACCGACTGACTGGTTTCCTAAATTACGCTTTATTCTGTCTGTCCTTCTGTCTACGCTTGAATCTAAAACCGGTAAATTATTTGACAACGAGAAGGTCAAGCATGACTAATTCACATTCGCCCTAATTAATACACGTTGGCCCTAAAAGTGGGTCCATTCGTCCTGATAATTATATATATATGAAAGTTATTGAAACTAAATGAAGTATTAATGATATTTGATGGTTTAAAAATTTAGAAATTTTAAATATGGCGTTGACATGCTAAAAACACGGGGGCTAGTAATCTCGTTGAGATTAGGATTCCGAAGAAATTTTCTGTCTGTTCTTCATCCTAATCTCGTTTCAAGCCCTATCAAGGGTATTCTAGAAATTTTAAATTTGACCCCCCGGTGTATTCCAATGGATATTTTGGCATGGACGGATTGTGTCAGATCAAGTGCAGGTGAGATTTCATAAATAGACATATTTTCTAGTTCAAATCTGCAAAAATATTTATATTTCCTTACCTTTTACAGCGTATATCCGACAAAATAATCCAAAATCTACTTTAAGCTGACTGCCATTTTACTGAACTCATGAACTACACCACGTGATCAAAAATCGTGACGTATTTTAGTATAGTCTGTTTTGTAGTTCGAGATGTCGATGTCAAATATTATATTATAATTTAAAAATCCCATTTACACGGCTTGAAATTTTTTAATTTTGTTATAAATATTTTATTAAAACCAATCAACAGCCCATAAAGGATATGCTTGCATATACACAATAAATAATTGACATCGACCTTTCATTTAGAAACATGCTGTAGCAAAATTCGTGACGATTTTGATCACGTGGTGTAGTTCATGAGTTCAGTAAAATGATCCAGGTATCTATCGACTAACTCTGTTGAAAATCCCATACCAATGTAATTTCACACTCCTGTCTGGCACGATGCAGGATTTTATGTTAGAGGGTTGTACATTTTGTTGACCAGGAGTGTAATTTTCCCCATCTTATCCATGGCAGTCCCCTCAGATATAAGCGGTGGCTCGTACCCACATCATTTCGTGAAGCCAAGGGCTAGTAGATTTTCATGTACAGCTGCCCGTCGTGCCAGTTGATTTTCGGGGGTTGTTTTCTAGAATGTAATGCCTTTAACATTGTTTAAACATGTCTTTTATAAGGAGAACAGTTCCTGAAATGGGGACCTTTTTCCAGAGATATTAATAATACCAGCGGATGATGTCATATCAAATCAAATATTTTTATTGGATATAAATAGAACCGATAATCCGATTACTTATAGCTGAGTCACTTTCTTAGGGAGAGTTTTCTGTGTACAGTGTTTTGTAGATCGTTGTTTGTCGTTTTTCTTTTGGCCATTGTGTTGTCTGTCATTTTTCAATTTACAGATTCTGATTGCCCCTTTGGTATCTTCAAACTCTTCTTCATAGCAGAAATTGCAGCCTCGATACTTTACATGCCATGATAAATAAAAACGTAGATATCAAATTTAATGCACATGACACATTTCTGAATAACCATCATCAGGTACGTTTAAAGCCAAAATCAAAGATGGAAAAGTTTTTGACTTATTATGTTCCTTTGGCCAAAAAGCGACTTTTCACGGTCTACTAACTTTGTTAAATTTACCTCAAGTTTTCGTAATTAGGTCAGTTTCTCTATTACCATTCAAACGAAACTGATTATGTTTGGTCAACACATTCATCATGGTGGGTACATGTCAGCCAGACATGTGTCACCTGACCTTGATTTCATTTTCACAGTCTTGATTTATTAAATTTATGTCACATTTTTGTGATTAGGTCAGTTTATCTATTACCATACTACCTGAACTTGCCATATTTATATCAGCTGGGCATGTGTTGCCTGATCTTGACCTCATTTTCATGGTCTGATGACATTTTACGTCAAGTTTTCAGGATTGGGTCAGTTTCTATATTACCATGCAACCTAGACTGGCCATACTTGGTTCACACCTTGATGATGGTGGGGATATGTCAGGAAGACATGTGTCACCTGATCTTCACCTCATTTTCAAAATCTACTGACTTTGTTAAAAGTTTTCATGTTCAGAACTTCAGATCAGTTTCTCCATATTGCCATACAACTTTGATATATTTTATTTTCTGACAAAATTCACACACAACTTGCAGGGGCAGACAAGACATAAATCTGTGTTTACACTTGTTGGTTTCTGTATGTGATTTCAAATCATACTGGTTATTGAATCAGTTTAAAATTTTAAATGGATAATATGCAGGTCAAGTTTGTTCTCGCAAAATCCTTTCAAAAGACAACATTTTGCCTAACATCTCTGGTGAGCGACCACAGGTTCTGTGGAGCCTGTATAGCTTTTTTTTGCATCCAACTTCAATGCAGTATTTTGCAAAGTGATCATATTTTTGCGTTATTGACGTACTATCAATTTTTTTTGCTGTTTTATTTTGAAAAAGGATCTAAAAGGAGCCAAAATTCTGAAATTTTGCATATTTGGAAGTCATATTTAACACTTGAAATAGTAAAGCAAGACAAATGTCAAAAATACAGTTGCCAGTTGATCAAGCATATTCTGTGTCAAACAAAATACTGTGTCCACAGTTGCTCTTAATATGCATTTGTCTAGTGATCCCTTGTCGACATGTTGCAGTCGAATCATGCCTCGTTCTGCATAGCCCTATGTTTTCTTTATTCATTCAGTTTAAGAATAAAAATGGTGCTAGTCAGTCACATACAGTCAGCTAAGTAAACTGACTCAAAATAAAGTTGTCCAGTGATTGTTAGAATTTTTATTACATGTATATGTACCCAGGTACAAAAAAATGTATGTTGTACATTAAGGTGCAAAAAAACCTGAACCATAACATGTCATGCAACTGATAATATAGATGATACCTCTGATAACTTGAACATTTGTGCACTGTGATTACTTAATATTTATACCATATATACAAGGATTATTTGTTGACACAATGATCCATAAAGATGATAAAATAGATGATCTTTATCTCTATGAATATGATGAACTGAGCTAATTGACAACCAGCTATAGTCCTTCAGGGGTCTTGTAGGGCTTCACCAATGTATATAACAAGGACCTTGTTATCATGTGAGAATCAAATCAGATGTTTAAATCTATAAACCTTCTTTTTAAATGTATTCCTATTGTAATATATTATGCTTTAATCTCTTAAAATATTGATATCTTATCTAGGTCATGTATATAAAAAATAATATACAGGTATGACCTGTATATTCTGTTTAAAAATAAGAGAATTGGAGTTTTTTAATATCAATTATAAGGTTTTCGAGTTAATCCTGATTGCAGTAAAACTGGTGCAGTTTGCTGCCATTAAAACAAAATGTAATGGTTATGGATGATAGTCAATGGACTTTTAGTCGGGAAAATTTTTATTTCCATCAGCTTTTGTTATGTTCTCTGTGTTTTGAAGGTTTTTAGTGTTGTATAGTAGTAAATTAAAAAAAAGAATTGGTGATTAGTTGAATGGTCAACTATAACTTGCAATGACCCACTTTCTGATTTTTTACATACATTTTGTATATAAAAATGTATACAATGTAGATCATGCTTTGACAGTGTTTTTGTGTGTGTACATTTGTGCATTTTAATTCACCTGCAAATAATAAAATAGTCAATAGACAGTTTATTTATTCAATGGAATAAAGTCTAAACTCTTTGTTTGTTTTAGTTTAAAGAAAAATTCTGAACTTTTAAATGACTTACATTGTATTATTTTAGTTTGTATGTTGCACCACCTCAAATATTTGGCAGTAAGATTTGAATGTTATAGAAAAGGTTATTACATTTTTGGGAAAGCTGCCAATCTGTATCAATAAAGTTACATCAATTTGTATATGAAAGTAAAATATGTTTTGGGTTAATCAATTTGTATTAAAAATAAAAGGTGTATTGCATGTCAATCCAGATGCTGGGAGTCACAGGTGAATTTATTTGATGTTAAAGAATCAACCTGTACTTCTGCTTAATTCAGTTTCATAATTTTGTCAGTGTAATTTTAGCTTTGTGCAGTACCATGCCTCTGCAATTCCAGCACCGATGCTGCGCTCACAGTCATAATTGAAGTGTCGCCCATGTTCAATTTGTGAAATTATAACATTATTTCACCTTAAAAGTGTTTTTGTAATTATCATATATGTACAAAATGTAGTAATGAGATTAGTTGGTTTATGGTGTTTTACGCCACTTTCAACAATATTTCAGTTATATCGTGGCAATTAGTTTTATTGGTGGAAGAAACTGGAGTACCCAGAGAAAACCACAGACTTGTCGCAAGTCACTGACAATCTTTACCACATAATGTTGTATCGAGTACACCTCACCATGAGTTTGGATTTGAACTCACAACTTTAGTGGTGATAGGCAGTGATTGCACAGGTAGTAAATCCAACTACCATACGATCACGACCACCACTGCCCCCAAATTTATATTTTTTCTTGAAACTTGTTAATAATATTATTGATTTTGTCATTTGCTACCATTTTTAAATATAAGAATTACTTTTAAAAATAGAGTATTGGAATCAATATAAATCATCTTTAAACATTAATATCTGACTTTTAATTTTTTTTAAAGTGTCATTAGATCTTCATTTAGATTGTCCTCTGATTAATATAATGAGCAATTAGTGCCCCCTTGTTGTACAAATACTATGTGTTACTAAATTTGTTTGTGTGAGTTCGAATCCCGTTCATGATGAGGTACTCAACAACATTATTAGATAAGTTTGTCAGTGACTTGTGGCAGGTCTTGGCTTTTCTACAGGTACTTCGATTTCATCCATCAATATTAATAAAACTGACTGGCACGATATAACTGAAATATTGTTGAAAGTGGCATTAAAACATAACCCTAGCCCTACATATACCAGAAGATTATGTAAGAATTTTATTTGTTCATCACTCAAGTACAATCACCAGATATTGCCCCTTTGGTGTCTTCAAATTTTTTTTGTAAGTTGTAACAAGCTTACATTAATGTTGTTAAGACATCATCTTTTCATTAATTACAAAAATAGAATGTATAGATTTAATAGTGAATGTTAAACATGCGTGCGTTTTTCCCCCAGCATTTGTTGGATAATTAACAAAATGTTTTGAACAACCAGTATATTTGATTGATTATAATGAAAGAAGAATTAGATATGAAATTACAGAGAGGTGATATTGAAGACAGTAGAACATGTCAATATGATCTATTAATAACTTTGACCTCACACCATTGTTCGGTCAGCTGCAGATCTACAGATTTATAAGATTTTTTACAGTGGTATTATGTTATGGCACTGTTGTTTTCGTAATCCATCTGTAGACAGAATGGTTTGTGCTATAACTTATGTTCTATTTGACAGATCCTTTTAAATTTTGAACACAACGATTATTGGCATTGAATCGATGGTGGTATTGATTTGGGGTATTGTACAGTAATTCTATCTATTTCAAATACATGGATATTTGATTTTTCATCTGATTTCAGTGTTTTTTTTATGAATTCCTTAGGAACATTTGGGATATTAAAAATATATAAATATAATCGAGAACCGACAGGATGTGCAAAAATGTATTTCAGTAGTTTTATCATACCCCCTGCAACAAAGTTTGGGGGTATACTGGTTTCAAATTGTTGTCTGTTGTCTTGTCCGTTTGAACGTTTTTGTCTTAAGGTCAACACCATTCATACTTTGTATGTGTAAGTATTAGGGCATGCTGGGGTGTCACATATAAAAATGAGGTCAGTGTGACCTTGATCTTCAATGTCAAGGTCAAATAAGTAATTTTATCTTGTCCTGTGCAGAACTTTTTTTGTCTTAAGACCCACAACCATCATTTCTTGTATGTATATGTAGGACATGACCGGGTGTCCCATTTAAAATGAGGTCACTGTGATCTTGATCTTAAATGTCTTTTTTGTAAATGTATCTTTTACAGATATGTGCAGGGCGTGGTATACATTTGTGAGCTGTGATCACATCATTATTTTCATTTTTGTTAATTGCAATATACTTTGGCTTTCTAAACTATAAAAATGTAAGCATTAGATAAACACACTCAATCATGGAGATGGATACATATTAGATAAACACGCTCAGTCATGGAGATCGAAATATATTAGATAAACACACTGTCATGGAGGTGGAAACATATTAGATAAACACACTGTCATGGAGATGGAAACATATTAGATAAACACACTCAGTCATGGAGGTGGAAACATATTAGATAAACACACTGTCATGGAGATGGAAACATATTAGATAAACACACTCAGTCATGGAGATGGAAATATATTAAGTATTAGAATACACTCCAAGGTACCGATCTTGTAAATTCTTTTTTAGAATCTACAGTTGGAGTGTATTTTCCATTATGTTGTATATTGAAGCATAGAGCAATGAGGTGACAATTGCAGTCCTAGTTTGAATAGATGGAACTTCTTAAGTAGAAGTGCACAGATCATGGGAAACATTCATGAATCACTTTGATATTACAGCATCATCATATCCAATGATATATTCCAAGATCATGTATTGCTGCCAATGTAATGTTATATTATACAAAACTTATTGTACGATGTTGCATTTATTTGACGACCTATGATCAGTGCTTTCATTAAGAGCCGGTACCTGGTACTTTTACCCGGCTACGGTAGCGTCTGGTACCGGCAGAAAAAATAAAAAAAAAAAAAAATCATGTGCAAAATTCTAGTTAATACAATATAAGATCGTTCTGTGGGACTCGAAATCGTAATCTAGTATTTATGGGAGTGTCTTCGTCGAGGTCCGCGTCGGAATCTGTATCTGAACTTTCTTCACCTCCAGTATTGGAGATCAGATTGGATATATCGTAAAAGCGCTTTAAACTACGACGATTTAACAGTGTCTATTCAAGCTGCGTACGTATTATCATTGATGAAAAACGATAAAATGTCTAAACGAAAAAAAGCAATCACTGACTATTTTATGCAGAGCAAAAAGCTTAACAAAGGTGAAGATTCTATGAAAACGTGTCAAATCATGCTGTTCGGCGTTGGCATTGCCGCATACCCGTTCTTTTTCCTGATATCTGTTGTGATTTATGTGAACGAGCGCAGGAAATTTTCAGTGTTAAGTTAAGTTAACACGTGAAATATCAGCATTACTATTAGTCTAGAAATGAACCTGGTGGGAGGGACCAGGGGGCAAAGCCCCTGGAAGCTCCCGGAATTTTAGGGTTTTCGAGACTTAAATCAATTATGATTATGCTATATCTTAATTTCAAATTCATTTATTATACACAAAATTGAAGCAAATATTGTAGTATGTCCTTTTTTTTCAGGTAAAAATTTAAGTCTCAAAATCTCTACAATCCAGGAGCTTCCGGAGGGCTTTGCCACCCTGGTCCCCCTACCAGGGCTTTGCCCTGGACCCACTGGGGGCCGCCCCCAGACCCCTCGCCGAAATTGTTTAGTACCTCCTACATTCTAGAAAGTACCTCCAGCCTAAAAAAATAGTGAAACCCCTGTATGATTGGATAAAATCATTCCTAAAAATATATGGAAATCTAGAGAATAAGATTAATATGCTTTACTGGCCAGTGGAAAATTCCATTCCTAAAAATAATGATATAAGCAGACTAGCATTGTGTAATCTACATTTTGTGTATTATTGCATAATTTGACCTTGACGCTGTCCGAAATAAAGAAATATTGTAATCGATAACTGAGACGACGTATTTGACCAGGCTCTCTATATATATGTGTGTGTATTTTGATTTAGCATAATTAAACACAACTGCAAGAAAGATGATGATTTATATTTTCTTCTAAAATAACGTGCAGTTACGAAGCGATGCAGACGGAAAATTACAGAAGGTCAGTGGGCGGTGCTTAATTTTGTGTATTGACCATTACGTCTTTAGCCTTAGGCTTAGAACTTCCAAGAAAGTCTGTCAAACATAGTTCGTGGAAAAAACTTAGTTACTGTTTCAAGTTATAGATTGGCAACATCGTACACAAATGTTATAAGCTCCCGTGACCGACTATGGTTATTTAGACAGTAAGTAAATAGTTGAAGGGTGAGCGCTTGGCTTGTAAACATTATCGGTATATTAGGGTTAATGAAGTAAGGCATTAAAATTATGGATACCAAATGATCACTTGCTGGAAATACATGGCCACCATGTATAAAGTGAATTTGTGATATTTTCTGTTTTAAAAAGTCTTTTAGCTTATTTAGTTGCTGATTGCATTTGTTTTTCTTTTCAGATTTGTCAAAGAACAGATTTGCTGAGGTGCCTAAAGAAGTATGTGATCATGCCATGTTGGAGGAATTAAATTGTTACCACAATGTTATTAAATCTATACCAGAAGCAATAGTACAGTTACAGAATCTTACATTTATAAATTTAAGGTAAGGAAAAAATTGTCTATAAACTTACAGCAGGCTTAGTAGAAGGTTTTTATTCTATTAAAATGACAACAGGCTGTTTCATACAGACTTACTTACTTAAGCCCTTTGCTCCACTGGGGAGCATAGGCCATTGACGAACTCCCTCCATCTAACTCGATTTGGTGCTAGTTTTTCTGCCAAGTTCCAGTTGTGTCCCTGCTCTTTCAATTCTGACTCTGTGTCTCTACGCCAGGTGTTTCTAGGTCGTCCTCTGCTTCTTTTGCCTTATGGGTTCCATTTGAGGGCCTGTCTGGTGATGCTGTTTTGTGGTTTCCTCAGTGTGTGGCCAATCCATGCCCATTTCCTCATTTTAAAATGTGTGTTTATGGGGTCCTGGTTTGCTCTTTGCCAAAGATTCTCATTTCTGACTTTGTCGAACCATGTTTCAAACAGAGGGTTAGTATAAAATGTTCAAATCTAAATACATTTTTGAGCTAACATTCTATTATTTTTTTTAAATCATGAATTGTTAAAATAATTACTTTTACAGTGCCTGAAATGAGAAGGCTGGCCCGAATTTTTTTTTGGGGCCAGTAAAAAATTAGAGTCACTGGCCCAAATGGCATAATGGTGGCCCCAAAGTGAAGAGTGACATCACTTGTTTCAATCTACTATGAAGAAGTGAATTTAAAGTAAAATAACCTCTCAGTTCGGGGTAATGTCAGTTGGTTATTCATTCCAAACAAGTATCTCACTTTGTTGAAATAACAAACGGTGCTGTCATTTTCTGTTATATAACTGTTAGCTTTTCCTGTTATTTTTTAATTTGTAAACAAAAGTTCTGGTTCCAAAAAAGAAAACACTCCCAATTGTCATTAAAATGTAGCCGTGTACATATAGAGATGAACTATGAAAAGTTTAAAAGAAGTGACAGGCCAGATCGTTTCCGTAGTTTGACATTACTGTCAATGATTTTCTCTCCGTTGTTGGGGAAAAGTTTTTCAGTGATTACCTAAGGATTGACACAAAAAGGTTTCCGATTTCTGTAAAATGAAATTCGTACATGTACATTTTGCAGCAGATTGAATGAATAAATTTCCGAACCGTGGAAGATACCAGATCGCAAACATTATAAGTTGACAGAATTCTCTTCACAACTTTCCACTTCGTCCGTGAAAGTTAACAATTTTAATATTTAAATCATAAAGAAACAAAAAAAACACGTTTCTTTTCTAATATTTAGTGAATACTTGTGTATTACATGAAAACGTGTTGGAAACGTGTATTGATTGGCTCGATAAAAATAAATAATTGGGGAGAACAGTAAATTACATTAGCTGTATTCATTGGCTACAAAAATGTATTTGGACCAATCGCTGTGCTCGTAACAAACCGTTTTCGACTAGAACAGAAGAGTTAACTACCATTGAAATTTCAGTTTATCTCCCGGTTTCTGTAAAACAACAATTTTTAACAGTCTTTTAGGCAATCGCCCAGACATTTTTTGTTGGGCCAGTGACTACCTAATTTGGAGCAGCTTTTGGTCACCCGAATAAGATATTAGTTGCATTTGGCGACTGGGCGACCGTCCATTTCAGGCACTGCTTTTATGTAGTTAATCTAGAGGTGTATATTCTATTGATATTTCATTATAATAAACTATTAATATATATATTAATACATGTGTGTAGTGATGAAGAGGCCAGTACGAATAAGAATATCATATATGGCAATGGGACAGTGAAAAAGTTTTAATCTAGTACAATTTCTACAAATCAGACATCATGATCATCATGATATAGATGAAAAATTACTTATTTGGCATTTAAGCAAAAATCTCTCAGAAAAACAAAATAATATTAGATTGCAATGAGCTTTTCAACAGACATAACAAACAATAAATAAATATACAATAAGATGAAGAAAATAGTTTTGCATCCTCTAAATGTGAGACCTGTCCCCAAAAAAGTTTCTATGATTACACAAGGGAACTGAAAAGACTGGCATGCTAAGGTTACCAGGATATACAACAATAATTAGCAGGAGCAAAACCAGACATGATTTTGATGTAATACAAATAAATTCATGGATTTCATAATAATCAGCCAACTAAGCTAGCATGTTTGTTAAATATCTCATTAACTTTGTTGAAAAGATTCTACTCATGAATAACGGTTGACTATAATTCTTTAACATCTCAGAGATGTTTAATTATAAAACCAAGGTTATATACAAACAAATATATAATTGATCACAGGTTACACATTGTTTGTGTTATTATTATCTGCTTTATGTGCAGTGATGATTTTTTATCAGTTATTTAACTTGATTTCAGCTATTTTCCTCTGAAAAAAAATCTAAAGTTGCAGAACATGGTCAGAACAGGTCAGAAATGGACCTTTTGAAAGTGGGTGTAAATGGTTTCAGCTATTTTTCATTGATTTTCAGTTATTTTATTTTCTAACCAGAAATAATACCTGTATATGTAAAACTAAAATGAAAAATAATGCACAAGTTATATTTCACCAGTTAAATGTCAAATTTTGAAGAATTATTTAAAATAGGTGTAAATATAAACAGGTGAGCCTCACTATATATGCTGGAGATGAAGGGTCAGACAGTTATCATTCTAATTAGAATAATTGGGGTTATACATTTGTACATAGTCAATTAATTAAGCTACAATAAGAGGTAGTACACCATTTAAACATGTATAAACTGAACCGTCTGATATCATTTCTGAACAGAATTATTGGTCTCAGCAATACATTTGTAGCTCTATAATGTAATAAATTGAGGGGCTATCATGGTCGTGATTGTATGGTAGTTGGATTTACAACTACCTGTGCAATCAGTGCTATCACCACTAAAGTTGTGAGTTTGAATCCCGCTCATGTCAAGGTTTACTCAATACAAAATTATGTGGTATAGTTTGTCAGTGACTTGCGACAGGTCTGTGGTTTTCTCCGGTTTCCTCCATCAATAAAACTGACTGCCATGATATAACTGAAATATTGTTGAAAATGGTGTTAAACACCATAACCCTATCCCCTATATTAAATTGAAATAATGGACTAAGTAGTTTGTATAATTATTTTATATATTGTATTACTGTACAAATTAGGTACACTATAATATTATTGATCCTACAAACATTTTAGAAGGAATTTTAATTGGGATAATTGTGCTGCCATTATCTGGTAACATAATTGATTATAGTAATATCTGTCTGGATTAACAATTGTTTTATTGGAGCAATTGATGACAAAAATGGCAGTTATCTAAATTGCTTTTGACTAATTAGACTTGTTTTGTCTGGTATTGAATTATCACATTTAGAGAAGTTTTATGGGGGGTCTTGTGGGTTCTTTGGTACAAATAGAGGTTTGTTCTCTTGTAAAAATAATGTTGTATAGTAATAGTGTCTCAGTCTTGCTGTCTTGGTTTTTGATGTGTGGTAAAATTCCCTTTAGATTTCACTGATTATTAAGCCATTATTACTTAAACAATGTACAATCATCCTTAGGTTGCCCTTGGTAATTTTTTTCATTTCTTTGGAAAGTAACAAAATTATGTAGTTATAAATATTTTTGTACACCATCATTTGTTAGAATTTAAAAGTATTTTTGTTGGGAATGGTGAAGGGGGGGGGGAGAGAGGTGGGGTTGTCTGGAAAATTCCTGTTTCCAGATTGAATAGTTCTAGCAAAGTATTTGTTAAGTGTTGACCCTATGTTACATATTAAGGAAGTGCACCATATTCTTAGTGGTTGAGTACTTAATTTGTATAAAGTAGGTTGTAATAATAAGACTTGTATTATGTCAACATAATCTTGTAAACAACATAAATCTGTAAAGGAATTTAAATACAGTTTATAGCACTCCTAATTTGATTTGATCACAATATATAGGTAACAGTGCTTTCTTTGCAGTTTTAATTTCATGGTGTATATTACTACTGTAATGTATTGTCATATAATTATACAGTATCCCTCTCTATAACACCCACCAAAGGTCACCCCTCTTATCAGGCCATATTCCATATAATTATACAGTATCCCTCTCTATAACACCCACCAAAGGTCACCCCTCTTATCAGGCCATATTCCATATAATTATACAGTATCCCTCTCTATAACACCCACCAAAGGTCACCCCTCTTATCAGGCCATATTCCATATAATTATACAGTATCCCTCTCTATAACACCCACCAAAGGTCACCCCTCTTATCAGGCCATATTCCATATAATTATACAGTATCCCTCTCTATAACACCCACCAAAGGTCACCCCTCTTATCAGGTCAGATTTCAGATTCACTGAAATAGTAGAATACTAGTAAATTGTCCTTCTCAGAACATGCCACCCCTCTTGTAAGACCACTTATTTCATTGCAGAAGGGTGACCTTATACAAATGTAAGAGAGGGATTAATGTATTATAAATGTAATATATTGTCATCATGCCTCAGTCTAACACAGTTCACATGGCATGGTCACACAGGGTCACAGCCTAAAACTAATGTCAGGAAACAGTTCACATGACATGGTCACACAGGGTCACAGCCTAAAACTAATGTCAGGAAACAGTTCACATGACATGGTCACAGCCTAAAACTAATGTCAGGAAACAGTTCACATGACATGGTCACACAGGGTCACAGCCTAAAACTAATATCAGGAAACAGTTCACATGACATGGTCACACAGGGTCACAGCCTAAAACTAATGTCAGGAAACAGTTCACATGACATGGTCACACAGGGTCACAGCCTAAAACTAATGTCAGGAAACAGTTCACATGACATGGTCACACAGGGTCACAGCCTAAAACTAATGTCAGGAAACAGTTCACATGACATGGTCACACAGGGTCACAGCCTAAAACTAATATCAGGAAACAGTTCACATGACATGGTCACACAGGGTCACAGCCTAAAACTAATGTCAGGAAACAGTTCACATGACATGGTCACACAGGGTCACAGCCTAAAACTAATGTCAGGAAACAGTTCACATGACATGGTCACACAGGGTCACAGCCTAAAACTAATGTCAGGAAACAGTTCACATGACATGGTCACACAGGGTCACAGCCTAAAACTAATGTCAGGAAACAGTTCACATGACATGGTCACACAGGGTCACAGCCTAAAACCAATGTCAGGAAACAGTTCACATGACATGGTCACACAGGGTCACAGCCTAAAACCAATGTCAGGAAACAGTTCACATGACATGGTCACACAGGGTCACAGCCTAAAACTAATGTCAGGAAACAGTTCACATGACATGGTCACAGCCTAAAACTAATGTCAGGAAACAGTTCACATGACATGGTCACACAGGGTCACAGCCTAAAACTAATGTCAGGAAACAGTTCACATGACATGGTCACAGCCTAAAACTAATGTCAGGAAACAGTTCACATGACATGGTCACACAGGGTCACAGCCTAAAACTAATATCAGGAAACAGTTCACATGACATGGTCACACAGGGTCACAGCCTAAAACTAATGTCAGGAAACAGTTCACATGACATGGTCACACAGGGTCACAGCCTAAAACTAATGTCAGGAAACAGTTCACATGACATGGTCACACAGGGTCACAGCCTAAAACTAATGTCAGGAAACAGTTCACATGACATGGTCACACAGGGTCACAGCCTAAAACTAATGTCAGGAAACAGTTCACATGACATGGTCACACAGGGTCACAGCCTAAAACCAATGTCAGGAAACAGTTCACATGACATGGTCACACAGGGTCACAGCCTAAAACTAATGTCAGGAAACAGTTCACATGACATGGTCACACAGGGTCACAGCCTAAAACCAATGTCAGGAAACAGTTCACATGACATGGTCACACAGGGTCACAGCCTAAAACCAATGTCAGGAAACAGTTCACATGACATGGTCACACAGGGTTACAGCCTAAAACCAATATCAGGAAACAGTTCACATGACAGGGTCACAGCCTAAAACTAATGTCAGGAAACAGTTCACATGACATGGTCACACAGGGTCACAGCCTAAAACCAATGTCAGGAAACAGTTCACATGACATGGTCACACAGGGTCACAGCCTAAAACCAATGTCAGGAAACAGTTCACATGACAGGGTCACAGCCTAAAACTAATGTCAGGAAACAGTTCACATGACATGGTCACACAGGGTCACAGCCTAAAACTAATGTCAGGAAACAGTTCACATGACAGGGTCACAGCCTAAAACCAATGTCAGGAAACCCTGTAACCTTTACCTATGATTAATTTAAACATGATTTCATTGTAATCTTGTAATCTATTATACAATTCCTGTCTGGCTAATGTTTTCAGTGTAATGGTCTAGATTTTAATTGATGGCTTGCAAAGTATGATTTTTTTGGCAAAAATGTTTCACAGTGACTAGTATTTTTATTTTTTAATTGATTTTTACAACTACTGGTAGTTAATTTTGAATTGGGAATAGAGAGAGCCTCCCATTTAAATCTGTTTTTGTATTACCTGTATGTTGTAGTAAACAAATAATTTCCTAGAATAAAATAATTGCATTGATTGGTTTACCTATGAAGAATTCTATCCCCAAGATAAAGAAAAAGATGCTTGACTTGTCACAATGTATGAAATATAGTAAACAAACAAGTATCTGGGAGCAATAACTAAGAAAGACAGACAGACACCCTTCAGACAGTCAGGTCCTCTTTCAATTCAAAGACAAGAATTGTGTTTTCCCTTGTACAATATCTGACTGGAACTGATTGCCACAACCTATAGTTATGAGTCACTCGGTGGAAACATTCAAGGCTGTTGTCTCCTCTATCACCAATACTAATTCAAGTTTTAACCTTTTTAGATTATCATGTGCAGGCTCTGACATAATCTTTTACTTGTTGTGGTCAGTATTTGGCAGAATAATTAGGTTTCCTTGATTCAGAGATGAAGATGCATGTATACCTCATTTAGTTTCCTGTATACATCCCCTCCCCCTCCAGTCAAAAAAGTGTTTTGTAGAGGAGGATAAAGAGATTTATTTTGTTGAGTGTTATTGACATGTGTGGTTGATTCTAATGATATTGTCTTAGGTTTGTTCATTTGAGTGTTAAATATGAGAAAGGATGATATTTTGATATATTAGACATCAGAAGGAATGATTTAGAAGATAACATGACTCACACACCACTAAGTTTTCTTAAAAAATCAATACAAGAAAACTTCCTTGATAGATCAGAGTCAGACAGTAGATTTTGAATGGTACATTTAAATATCATATCATGGGTGTGTCAGAAATAAAAATGTACATACACATGTACATGTTTCTGTAGGTATCTAATTTCACAACTTGATTCTGGAATAACCATCATCAGGTATGCTCAGTCAGAAGATGGAAAACCAAATAATTAAAAATAAAAGTCTTTTGAAGCTAGTAAAGCCATGTTGTCAGAAGATTGGAAAACCAAATAATTTTGAGACCAAGTAAACCATAAGGGAAGATTGAATTGAATGTACTGATACAAATGTATATACATGTATATATATATATTGTTACGGAAACAAGAACATGTATGAATGTTTAAAAGTTAATAGGAAAATGTTCCTTTTATTTTGAAGGAGCTGTCGTGATCGTGATCGTAATTTGTATGGTAGTTGGATTTGCAACTACCAGTGCAATCGGTGCCTATCACCACTAAAGTTGTGAGTTCAGCCTCCGTTCATGTCGAGGTGTACTCGATATATTATGTGATAAATTTTGTCAGTGACTTGAGACAGGTCAGTGGTTTTCTTCGGTACTCCGATTTCCTCCACCAATAAAACTGACCGCCACAACATAACTGGAATATTGTTGAAAATGGTGTTAAACACCATAAACCAAACCATTATTTTTTTGGGGTAATTAAGAACATTATGTAAGGGACATACCTGTGTATTTAGGAATAGTGATGTAAATAGGTAACTAATTCCAACAAGAATACATGTAGCAAGCCCCAGTCAGTCTAAAATAGTATCAAACCCCAGTCAGTCTAAAATAGTATCAAGCCCCAGTCAGTCTAAAATAGTATCAAGCCCCAATCAGTCAAAAATACTCCATGAAATCAATAGTAAACAAATTGTAGAATTAATTTCATAGTTAGAAATTGAGGGTGAAGAGATACCAAGGTTATAGGTATACCTGTATATCATTGTTTCTAATTGTCACATGTAAACTTATTGATTGATTCTCATTGTTTCTAATTGTCACATGTCTAGACTTATTGATTGATTCTTTGCACAGTTAAGGCATGGGTAGTTTAATGGTTAGCATGCTTGCCTTGAGTGTGGTAGATCGTGGGTTCGGGCCCACTGTTGTTTCAGTGAACTAGCACTATAAAAATATAAAAAAATATTAAGAAAAACTAAGGGTGTTGGTCTAGTACAAAGCGGACCTCATCATCATTTCATTGAAAATTAACTTGTTCTCACCATGATATAGCTGAAAAATTGCTTGAGTTGGCGTTAAACAAAAATCACTTTTTCTTTGTACAATTGGACCTACATGTGTACATACTGATTGAGTAGCTGCAATAATGTAGCTCCTGTGACAAACTTGTGTCTCGGCAGAGCTACAACGCGGTCCCATTCGTCACAATGGAGCCAAAAAAAAGTTGCAGTTGAAACATAAAAACTCACTATTTACGCTTCAAACATTTCATTATAACTATTACTGATGATCCCAGTCCTTGTTAAATCGGTTTGGCTGAGAAATATATGCTTTTCAAAGGTAGCAACAACCTTGTTCAAATTTATCGATCGTTTTCCATAACCGGAAACTACGGAAGGCAGAGCTTTTCTAAATATGGTATTTCTTACTACACGCTGATGTAAACATTCACGCCTAAATCGCCAAATATGGTATCGACATCCAAATAGTGAGGCCGGAAAACGAAATTCAAAATGTTCAGAGAGAAGATTTTTATTTTGTGGGAATTACATTCTAAAATACTGGTAGGTGATAAAAACTTGTTATAATAATGGACAAAAGGAAAGGTTATGTCTTATTATTGATAAATGCAGGCGTCAGAAGCTCTGTAAGCGAGCGCAAAATATCTCGGCGGCTGCTCCATTACGTGTAATGGCATCCCGTTATAACCCTTGCTAGTAAGCGAGCATTTAGGGTTTTATTATTAGAACTAACTGATTGAGGTACACTGTACAGTGTATACAACATGTTGATGTTTAAGACTTTCATGAAATAAATACTAGTTATGTTAGATGGTAAAGTCATTCTGAAAAAAAAACTTTTTTTGGATAACAATTTTTATGAAGCAATGTTTGTTCATACAATAATTCAGTTTTATTATTTTCATATTAAAATTTACATACTTAGAGGCAGGTTTGTTGTCAATTGTACATTTATAAAACCTGTGATTTTTGTTGTGTGATTGTAAATCCAAGATGAATATACAGTTTGTACCACAAGATGAATATGGAGTAAAACATCATTATTTCATTTTTTGCCAAGTTTTGGGAAAATGTGTAAATTTATTCGTTTTTTCAAATTGTGTGGTTTTTTTTATATTCTAAGTGGAAATTTGAACTAACTGTTTTATTGTACATTTGTACTTTTACTGATATTGTACAAGTTTATAATCAGGCTAATATTACAGGCTCAATGGGGGCCTCTGGTTTGTATTTAATCAACAACCAATCTTTTTGATATTCCATCTTGAAAAATGTCATTATTATTCACCTGGATGTTAAGTTTGTATACTTGTTTACATATATAAATATATGTACATGTGTGGAATTTTAAATCTGGAAAAGTCCACTTTAAATTTATGCATCTTGTCATTGTTTATTATTTGTTCATATAAGTCTATTAAAACACAACTGGTACATGTAATTGAAATCAATTAAATAAATTATTTTATTACATAAGGCTCTATTTTACTGTTTTTCTATTGGCCAGAAGCAATACACGTGACATTCCATTTTCTAACATATTGATTAGCAAAAAGCAATTTCTGTGCAATAAATAATCATATTGCACTCTCGGTACAAAATCAATGAATGAAATTACGTGGCAGAGAGTGCAATATGGTTTTTTATTGCACAGAAATTGCTTTTTGCTCATCAATATGTTAGAAAATTTCATAAAATTAAAAAAAAGAAAAATTTAAAGTTCAATTTTTTTTTTAACAAATTTGAAAATTTAATTTTTTTTTTAAAAATTGAAAATTTCATATTTTTTTTTTTTAATTCAAAATTTTCATAAAATTTCGAAACTTTCAAAAATTTCATACTATTTCAAAAAAATTAAAAATGATAAAATTTTCAAAAAGTTTCATAGTTTTCATAAAATTTCAAAATTAAGAGTAAAATAGAGCCGTATGTAATAAAACAATTACTACACTTGAACTTGATCAATATGAGGTTTTATGGAGCAGAGTACAACAATATTGAACTCAGCATTCGCCTCGTTCAATATTGTTGTACTCTGCTCCATAAAACCTCATATTGATCTCGTTCAAGTGCAGTAATTGTATAATATGTATTCAGCTGGTGAATTGAATATTCTCCCATGATATGTATTATTAAAAGAAGATATTTTTTTAGCAAGAGTGATTTTCAACCTCCTTAAAGCCAAATATTTGTTTAAACCTGATTATTGACTTCAAATATGCCAAGTATTTTATATAAGAACAATGAAAGTATTAAGACAGGGTATCCCCTGTAAAGTTGTAGACAGGTGTTATTCACTGTTTAAATAAGTTATACTGACATATATCTCTTTTATCTTGCTATTTTATCTGACTAATAATAAAAATGATAAAGATAAAACAGTTGAGGTGTTGTTTTCTTCACAAAATACAGAGGAAGTTTAGTCATGCACTTCATTGACTTTTTATCTTGAATTATAAATTATTGGGGGATTTTTCATTCATCAAAAGTAATTCCCCTAATTATAAGTCGTTCTTCACATGTATATAAGAGTAATATGATCAAGTTTCCTGTGTACACTTCTTAATAATTGCATGATTTTTATTAATTTTTTTCAAAATATTTTGGTATATTTGTCTATTATTGTGAAATTATGTATATGCTTTGTCTGTCTACCTGTAACTCCTCTTACATAAGGTGTACATAGTATCAGGTTTTTTTTATTTTCTTCAATTTTTCCCAGAATTATGATCTGTTAAACTTCGTCTATTTCATGAAATTTCACATATACACATGTGCTTCGTCGCCCAAACTCCTCTTACATTTTCAAGCTAGAAACTCTTTATTTTATAGGTCAGGATATTTGTACATATATCAAAGATGTGCATATTGTCAAGTTTTTTATTTCCTAATCCTTATTTTTTTCACAGGGTCATTATATGTATCTTGTTGACATTGTGTCACAAATGTTCAAGTAACAAATCAGTGTTTTACACTTAAACCCCTGGTGTACCAGTGGCAGTGCACTAAAACAACAATCTGTAATATTGTTCTATTATTTAGGCCTTTGGTATATGTACATGTATCCTGTAATATAGAAAGGTTCTAATATGAAAACTGTAAGAGAACTTAGAGGGACAAAACATGTACCCTATACCCTTCAGGCCTTGTATGTGTACAGACACAAATGGACGAACATACAAACAGGGGTAAAACCATATGCCCCGCCTTTTAGTCTCTGGGATTTTAAATATCAGATATTTGACATAATAATCTTAATAAAAACGAATTAGTCCACCTCTACAAATTGTTTTGTCATGTCTTTGGTATAAATTAGTCTTAATTTTGTAACAACATAGTAAATGAGTATACTCTTTATAAAGCTTTTAATATAAATGTCTTGACCTACATACAAGTACATCTAAATATAATAGGATACTTTGTACAGTGGGACCTGAATAACAACAAAATAATTAACAAAAAAATGTACATATACCGGTACACATAATGTTGTTGTTACATGAAGAAGGGTATAAAAAAATATCCATGGAAGAGTTTATGAGAAAAAAATTAAAATAATCAAATTACAAAAAAATGTACAGTGTACATGTATAAAAATGTATGTAGAAGACAGAAGTGTGTAAAATGTACTTTAAGTAGAGCAACAGTATATGATTTATTTTCAATAGGAGTAGAAATATGAAGCGATGATGAGATGCCATTTTACCTAAAAATCATGTCCATATCACCGGTCCTACCACAGGGATATCGACTCATATCTCCAGCTTGATTAACCAATCAAATTACAGGATTAGCCAAGATATTTCACTCCAGTAGAATATAAAATGATATCTAGGTTTCACTGTAAAGTGTGTGACCTAAAGCTTGTATATACTAATTGTAATCAACAAAAGTGATGTTAGATAAGGTGTTAATGGACATCTCACTAGGTAACAAAGGAGAACAAAAACCAGTTGATTGGTATTCTGTGTTTCTGTAGATGTCAAGGTTCTGTGATGTTGTTTTACTTCAGGTGTTAATTGGTGTCTCTAGGTACCCCAAGGTTGAAATTGATTATATAGTCATGTATTACTAGTGGTTGTAATAAATTTTCTGAAAAAAAAAAAATGAAGGGGCCGTCGTGATCTTGATCGTTTGGTAGTTGGATTTACAACTACCTATGTAATTGGTGCCTATCACCACTGATGTGAGTTTGAATCCCGGTCAGTGCGAGGTGTACAACATTATGTAATAAAGTTTGTCAGTGACTTGCGGCAGGTCGATGATTTTCTCCGGATACTCCAGTTTCCTCCACCAATAAAACTGGCCTCCACGATATAACTGAAATATTGTTGAAAGTGACATTAAACACCATAAAACCTAAAACCAAACTGGAAAAAAATGTAACAAAGTGGGGAACTCCAGCATTGATAGATTTTTAGACCAAAATTTATTTTAAATTCAAGAAGTGGGTGAGGATCATTATTTCATCATTTACTAGTACCAGCCTATAGCTTGAGCCAATAAGTGATTTTCAGTCTGTTTTTTAGGCACATTTTTCATGTCCGCAAGAGGTCTATAAGTACACCATGTATGGATGGACAGATTCTGGGTACTAATTAGGGATTTTGTAGACCTAAAGGTTTAAAAGATGTTTTCTTGATGTATTGCTTCTCTGTTGAATAAATCCCTTACATGGCCACAGGAATAAATATTTAAAGTTTTTACTACCTTTTTCACAAACAACAGTCCTCGAAATGAAAATTTGAATTTACTGGTCCGAATCAAAATCAAATTCTTGAATTTATTTTATTATTATATACCTAAATAAAAACTGAAAAATTTAATGGTCCGAACAAAGTTTTACTGGACTTGGGGCCATAGGACCGATGCTCATCATGAGGACTGATTAACAATATCGGACAGATTTTGACAGTTGGAATTTGACAATAAATTGAATTAAGTGAAATACTGTATAATGAACAGAGCCCAGAAATGTGTAGCCAAAGATGTAGACATACAATGTACATGTACATGTATGCAATTGCTACAAATCCAATCTCAATATTAATTCAATCTGTCTATTCCGGTCAGATATATATAAATTTGTATATTGTAATCTCCCTCTTCCTTATCTAAGTACCTGTAGTAGAAATATTGAACTATAATTAGCAATTCACAGGAGTTTATCTCTTTGTATGTTACGTTTATCTTAATATACATTTTGTAAACATGATTTATGTATAATTTTGATATGTCAAGAGATACAAATTTCAAGGATTTGCCATATAATTTGTAGCAACTAAATATTGATGATATTTTATGTCATTGATATAATGAAAAACAAAAATACCACACTGTCGGAACAATTCTAAAATTCAATAGAAAAATCGTAGAAAGAGGCAAAATCTATGGCCTTAGAACACATATACGTGACCGTTCAATACCCTTAGAACACATATACATGACCGTTCAATTTCCTGGCTTGGTAATAGACTTAGAACACATATACATGACCGTTCAATTTCCTGGCTTGGTATAGACACTTTAATAAAAAGTGGAGGGGTTAAACATGCTTTATTGGCCCCTCCCCTCAGTGAAATGATGTGGTGATGAAAGTGTTTCCCACTAGTCAGTAAAATGCCAACCCTCACATATAACAGGGTGAACAGCATTACAGTCTAATGGTTTACATGTTTTCTTGCTGCAGGTCGGTGGTTTTTTATCAGGATACTCTGGTTTCCTCCACTCATAAAACTGATCGCCACGATATAGCTGAAATATTGTTGAAAGTGGCGTTATACACCATAACACTAACCCTTTATGTGTTTTCTGTTTCAGTCGGAACCAGTTAGTAGTGATACCTACATTTATCTCACAACTTGTATCATTAGAAGTCTTAATAGCTAGTCATAACAAGCTTATATCATTACCAGAAGAAATGGGTGTTCTGGATAAATTAATGGAAATTGTAAGTATCAACAGACAAAATCAAACAAAGGTTATTAAAAATTGTAATACTAATGTAATTCACAAAATTCTATTTCGATTCATTCACAAAATATTGAAAAATATGTGTTTCCACTAGCTTTCTTGAAAAAAAAACATGTTTGGTAGTTACATTGTAGACAAAACTTGCTTTGACTTTTGACCAAGGGTATACAGGACACTGACTTGTACAGTGCTTGTCTTAAAATGGCAATAAAAACTTTACAGTAGGCACTAAATATTAAGGTTGATAGAGTTTTTTTTTTAGTGAAAACAGATATTTTTTTAGGCCTAATATTCATTAGATTGTTAAAATATCAACCAACCAATCCCAGACAAGTTTGACAGACATTATAATGGTGAATTTATTCAAATACATATCAACAGAAGCGGTACATCTGATAAAACAGGAATCATCCTCATGTTTTAAACAGACATGGGCATGCCCTGCAAATATTTATGCATGAAGGTGATAAACTTGTTATATCCATACTGAAAGACAGCAGGGCATTAAATATTACCCTTGTCTGTCTTTCTGCCTTTCTGTCCATCCAGTTTTGGTTTCCATGCTCAAATCTTCCCAAGGCCAACTGTTTTTATAAATTTTTTACACCATGTTTTTGACTATAATACACAGATCTAATACACAGGTCATGTTTTAATTTGTTTATTACTTCTTTTATGGTTCCATAGTTATGCTCCTTGATTAATTGAAAAATGGCAAATTAAAAAAAATATTTAAAACAATAGTTTTGACTACAATGCACAGGTCAAGGTTGATTGTAGATAGTTCCAGAGTTATGCCCCTTTATTTAATTTCGGTTTTGGAACTCTAACTTTAGTTCCTGTTGATTAGCTGAAAGCTATTGTCTGTTGCATCAGGTATAGCTTTTAGTTTAAATATAAGATTGAAGCGAGAGCATCTGTTCTATGAACTCATTCTTCCTTTATTTGTGTAATGTATTAATAATGGTGTAAATAGACTTACAAATGTACATTTACACATACTAAAATGTATTTCAACAACATTATATAATTTTACAGCCATGACTAAGCCTAAAGATGTACTGAGTAATCCATTGGAATCAACTCTCAATAAATGTTGCATTCAATTTTTTTTCTTGAAAGTTCATACTGAACAAAAATATTGATTGAGCAAATTGCAATGTAATTGATGGAAGGAATTTTTTACAGAGAAAAATATATTCAAGTTTATTGTCTACTTCTATAATGTTACAGGTAGAGGAACACTGGACCGTGACTGCCATGAGAATATTTACACTTTAATTACTTATCTTTATTACTACATTACATGAATTTAATCAAATTATATAATAGGACTTTATAAGTAGAAGTTTTTTTTTTTTTTTTTTTTTTTTTTCATCATAATATAATTTATTCAAAATCTCCTGTTTACAATAACCTTAATGGCCCAGGAGTGAACATTAAGGTTCCCTGTTTTACATAAATCTCACTTGTAAACTTTTATATAGCCATAATACATGAAATTTATACTCCAATTTCATTATTTTATAGTTACGATTTGATTACACATGTATAGTAATCAGTCAAAAGTCTTACTGCACTGAAATATTTCCCTGTATATTTCATATAAAACCATGATTTAAAAAAAAAATTCTTGTTGAGTCATTTCGTACTTGATTTTCATGTAATTTTCAGAATTGAAAACAGTTTCTTTTTCTTATAATTTTCATGTAATTTTATTTGTATTCTTGAAATATGTTTTAAGAAGATGAATTTTTTCACCAAATTATAAAATTGTTAAGTCGAGAATTTACATTTGTGCTTAAATCATAAATGCTAGTAAATAAAAGATGGAAAAAATAGAAGTATATAGTAAAATAAACTCTTCTTAATTCTGCTTTTAAAGGTGAAAATATCAAGAAAATCGGATAGGGTTTTATGGTGTTTAACGTCACTTTCAGCAATATTTCATTTACATTGTGGCGTTCAGTTTAATTGGTGGAGAAAAACTCAGACCTGCTCCAATTATTCAAAGAAAAAAACTTCGGGAGAATATTTTGAAAATGAGTTTTATATGAAATATATAAGGAAATATCATAGTGTAGAAATACTTTTGACCAGTGGATGTACATGTTTCTAAATTACATTTATCTATTATCTAATCTACAAGTGAAATTGACCATATCAAATATGTAAATTCTCGATTTAACATTTTTCTAATTTGGTGAAAAAGTTAATCTTCATGCAAATTGTATATAATTTGTCAAATAATGTACAAATATTTACAAGTCTTTTAGATTATTGGGTGATATGAATAATTTTGAAATAATATTATAAATAGATTATATTTATTATAGAAAATAAAACAAATTGTGGCAATAATAGGATGTATATGATGAAATTATTACATTGGTACATATTTGATTGGAATTTTTAAAAATAATATAAAATGTATATCAATGTTGTTTTTTGTTTGGTAATTTCCAGGGGATATAATCATGATAATAGATTAAAATGGTTAAGCCATGTAATTATTGTAAGGGTCCAAGATAAACAATTACTGACTACAAATATAACAAACCATGGATGTATCCATGGTATCCATATTTATTTGTCTAACATGGAATATGATCAAATTAATGAAATATTGACTTGGTTTAGTGGTAAAAAGGTGGGGGAGATGAAAACCAAAAGCCATGCACATATTTAAGGTGCAGAATTTATGAGGGTCAAGCCCTTGTGGTCCAAAAATTAAAATAGGCTGCAATGACAGACAAATTAAGAAAAATTGTCTTTAAAAACTAAGAATGGAAATGCAATTGTATTTTACATGAAGCAACATTGAGGATTGAAAATTCAATTGTGTACCAGTTAAAGTCTGTAATAGACTGTAATATATTATGTTGAAGTCATCGGGATCACAATTTGACATGCTCGAAAAGGCAGTCAAATCTTGTTTATCAGATAAGTGATACAGGCTCATGTGAGCCTCTAGTTTGAAATTTACACTCATTCTTTGTGTACATTTCATATTTAGCCTATTCAAAGAAGACCTTATGTAATTGTTTATTTTTGTAAAGGAATGACCATGTAGTTAGTGGGTAGTAAACTAAAGTACAGTTAGATTTTGTCTTGATTATGGACTTTATTTTTTCTTACAGGATGTTAGCTGCAATGAAATATCCCACCTTCCCCCACAGATAGGAGATCTCAAGTCACTCAAGTCTTTAAATGTTAGGAGAAATATACTACAAGAGTTACCTATAGGTTTGTTTTACTAAATAGAAAATGAAAAAGGGTTCAAATACAGAACAAACAAGTTGACAAGTCATTATCTTTGTAAATGATAAAGTTCTGAAGCTGAATCTTATCAGTCCTTCCAATGTACACTGTACAACATCAATAAGTCTACTACAATCTTAATTATCAATTGTGATGAGGGAAAAGTCGTTAAAAACTATGTTCTTAGTCTGTTTTTTTCTGTATATCACACCTTTGTTTATCAGATGGAATAAATAATGTGGTCTCTGGTTTTTTATTTTTTCAAAGGAAGAATGTTTATATCAGTATCAGGCCATTCTCTTAAACAGCTATTTTTTGAAGAAGCAATGAACTTTGAGAATTGATATTGTTTTATATTGTTATAATGGTTTACAGTAAGAGTATTCATGTCAAGACCTTGCAAAATATATGATTATTTTGACTATTTCAAATTATACATATATGTTATGCAAATTGAAGAATCAACATAGGGCACCGGCACAACTGTTAGTTGGGAGTTAAAAGTTTCTTATATAAAGAGCTATCAAAAAATAATACAATTCTACACAGATTTTTTAAAATTAGGTCATCAATATTTATCTCAGTTAATTACTATGTATATTATTATATCATGCTTAAATAGTGGTAATAACACAATCTTCAACTGATACATATCCTTAAACTTTTATTTCATACCAATTGTATGACTCACTGCAAAAAAATTACAGAAGAAAAAAACACCTCAAATTTGCAGACACCATTCTTTTAAATAATATACATTTAATGCATGCTGGTGAGTGAAATATGAAAATTTATTCACCTAAGAGTATCATATTTCCCGAGGGCAACGCCCGAAGGTAATATGATACTCGTGGGTGAATAAATTTTCATATTTCCTGAACCCGCATGCTATAAATGTTTTATTATACCGAATGAAACCAAGAAAACACATATATGTAAAATACTGCTGGCAAACATATTTTAAGTCCATTGGACATTTAAAAACCATTGTAACGGTCTCCTGCAAGTGATGCGTTCCGAGTGCCTCTGACGTTTTTCTGTTAAAGAACGATAACTCTGGTGGGGAAAACCCGCGAGGCTTCCGAGGGGGTGGAATATGATTTTTATTTCACGGAATATGATTTTTGTCCTGTGATCAGATCATGTGTTCTGATCTTTACCCATTGTCCAATCAAATTAATCTATTTATGGTAATTAATATATGAGGTATAATAATATATTAAATTTGATTTTGTACCCTAGTGTAAGTGATTAAATTATTGAAGATGAATATTAATAAAAAAAAAAAAGAAAAAAAAAAGCAATTTAAAACTGCAAATATTTTGTATTATAATTTTTAAAAATCACTTTACAGACAATCAATCTTTACATAAAGTTTTTAACTTAAGTAGATTGTATATATAATATTGAGCTTGAACATGATAACATTTTTTGTATCCATTATTACTATCTAGTGAAAGTATTTAATTAAACATTTTTTGTTAGCTCAAAATATTAGTAAATACATTTACAAGAGAAAGTACTTTTAATGTCTTTCAGTTCAGATTTCAGTCTATAAATACATTATTTAAATATCTATTATTAACATAGATTAAAGCACAATCATTTTCATAAATATTTTATTATCATTTTTGTAGAGTGAGAAGTTCTAATTAAAAAAAAAGAAAATGTCCCATAGGATACTAATCTTCATGTTATATATACATATTGTAGAAAGTATGACTCAGTGCTTTTATTCAGCAAATATGGAAATAAATTCAGTGAAACATGTCTTCAAAGACCTCTTATTAAAAAAAAATGTCAACTTTTAAAGATCAATATGTATCAACATCTTTTTAGAAACAACCTGTCTTAAGAGACCACATTTTGTTGATAAGGATGATCTTTAAAGACAGTTTTTCTTTAGTGACATATTCTATCACTAATCAAACCTCTTTTGAATGTTTTCTTTTTTTTACAGAAATCAGCAAATTAAGTTTAAGAAAAATAGACTTTTCAAACAACAGAATATCAACAATACCAACTGCTTTCAGAAAAATAGAGACGCTGGAAATTATACTGTTAGAGAACAATCCATTAACTATGCCACCAGCTCATGTAAGTTAACAATCCATTAACAATGCCACCAGCTCATGTAAGTTAATAATACATTAACTATGCCACCAATTCATGTAAGTCAACAATCCATTAACTATGCCACCAACTCATGTAAGTTAACAATGCATTAACTATGACACCAGTTCATGTAAGTCAACAATCCATTAACTATACCATCAGCTCATGTAAGTTAACAATACATTAACAATGCCACTAACTCATGTAAGTCAACAATCCATTAACTATGCCACCAGTTCATGTAAGTCAACAATCCATTAACTATGCCACCAGCTCATGTAAGTCAACAATCCATTAACTATGCTACCAGTTCATGTAAGTCAACAATCCATTAACAATGCCACTAACTCATGTAAGTCAACAATCCATTAACTATGCCACCAGTTCATGTAAGTCAACAATCCATTAACTATGCCACCAGCTCATGTAAGTTAACAATGCCACCAGCTCATGTAAGTTAACAATGCCACCAACTCATGTAAGTTAACAATACATTAACTATGCCACCAGTTCATGTAAGTCAACAATCCATTAACTATGCCACCAGCTCATGTAAGTCAACAATCCATTAACTATGCTACCAGTTCATGTAAGTTCACAATCCATTAACTATGCCACCAGCTCATGTAAGTCAACAATCCATTAACAATGCCACCAGCTCATGTAAGTCAACAATCCATTAACTATGCCATCAGCTCGTGTAAGTTAACAATACATTAACAATGCCACTAACTCATGTAAGTCAACAATCCATTAACTATGCCACCAGTTCATGTAAGTCAACAATCCATTAACAATGCCACTAACTCGTGTAAGTCAACAATCCATTAACTATGCCACCAGTTCATGTAAGTCAACAATCCATTAACTATGCCACCAGCTCATGTAAGTCAACAATCAATTAACTATGCCACCAGCTCATGTAAGTTAACAATGCCACCAACTCATGTAAGTTAACAATACATTAACTATGCCACCAGTTCATGTAAGTCAACAATCCATTAACTATGCCACCAGCTCATGTAAGTCAACAATCCATTAACTATGCTACCAGTTCATGTAAGTTAACAATCCATTAACTATGCCACCAGCTCATGTAAGTCAACAATCCATTAACAATGCCACCAGCTCATGTAAGTCAACAATCCATTAACTATGCCATCAGCTCATGTAAGTTAACAATACATTAACAATGCCACTAACTCATGTAAGTCAACAATCCATTAACTATGCCACCAGTTCATGTAAGTCAACAATCCATTAACTATGCCACCAGCTCATGTAAGTCAACAATCCATTAACTATGCTACCAGTTCATGTAAGTCAACAATCCATTAACAATGCCACTAACTCATGTAAGTCAATCCATTAACTATGCCACCAGTTCATGTAAGTCAACAATCCATTAACTATGCCACCAGCTCATGTAAGTCAACAATCAATTAACTATGCCACCAGTTCATGTAAGTTAACAATGCCACCAACTCATGTAAGTTAACAATACATTAACTATGCCACCAGTTCATGTAAGTCAACAATCCATTAACTATGCCACCAGCTCATGTAAGTCAACAATCCATTAACTATGCTACCAGTTCATGTAAGTTAACAATCCATTAACTATGCCACCAGCTCATGTAAGTCAACAATCCATTAACAATGCCACCAGCTCATATAAGTCAACAATCCATTAACTATGCTACCAGTTCATGTAAGTTAACAATCCATTAACTATGCCACCAGCTCATGTAAGTCAACAATCCATTAACAATGCCACCAGCTCATGTAAGTCAACAATCCATTAACTATGCCACCAGTTCATGTAAGTCAACAATCCATTAACTATGCCACCAGCTCATGTAAGTCAACAATCCATTAACTATGCTACCAGTTCATGTAAGTTAACAATCCATTAACTATGCCACCAGCTCATGTAAGTCAACAATCCATTAACAATGCCACCAGGTCATGTAAGTCAACAATCCATTAACTATGCCATCAGCTCGTGTAAGTTAACAATACATTAACAATGCCACTAACTCATGTAAGTCAACAATCCATTAACTATGCCACCAGTTCATGTAAGTCAACAATCCATTAACTAAGCCACCAGCTCATGTAAGTCAACAATCCATTAACTATGCTACCAGTTCATGTAAGTCAACAATCCATTAACAATGCCACTAACTCATGAAAGTCAACAATCCATTAACTATGCCACCAGTTCATGTAAGTCAACAATCCATTAACTATGCCACCAGCTCATGTAAGTTAACAATGCCACCAGCTCATGTAAGTTAACAATGCCACCAACTCATGTAAGTTAACAATACATTAACTATGCCACCAGTTCATGTAAGTCAACAATCCATTAACTATGCCACCAGCTCATGTAAGTCAACAATCCATTAACTATGCTACCAGTTCATGTAAGTTCACAATCCATTAACTATGCCACCAGCTCATGTAAGTCAACAATCCATTAACAATGCCACCAGCTCATGTAAGTCAACAATCCATTAACTATGCCATCAGCTCGTGTAAGTTAACAATACATTAACAATGCCACTAACTCATGTAAGTCAACAATCCATTAACTATGCCACCAGTTCATGTAAGTCAACAATCCATTAACAATGCTACTAACTCGTGTAAGTCAACAATCCATTAACTATGCCACCAGTTCATGTAAGTCAACAATCCATTAACTATGCCACCAGCTCATGTAAGTCAACAATCAATTAACTATGCCACCAGCTCATGTAAGTTAACAATGCCACCAACTCATGTAAGTTAACAATACATTAACTATGCCACCAGTTCATGTAAGTCAACAATCCATTAACTATGCCACCAGCTCATGTAAGTCAACAATCCATTAACTATGCTACCAGTTCATGTAAGTTAACAATCCATTAACTATGCCACCAGCTCATGTAAGTCAACAATCCATTAACAATGCCACCAGCTCATGTAAGTCAACAATCCATTAACTATGCCATCAGCTCATGTAAGTTAACAATACATTAACAATGCCACTAACTCATGTAAGTCAACAATCCATTAACTATGCCACCAGTTCATGTAAGTCAACAATCCATTAACTATGCCACCAGCTCATGTAAGTCAACAATCCATTAACTATGCTACCAGTTCATGTAAGTCAACAATCCATTAACAATGCCACTAACTCATGTAAGTCAATCCATTAACTATGCCACCAGTTCATGTAAGTCAACAATCCATTAACTATGCCACCAGCTCATGTAAGTCAACAATCAATTAACTATGCCACCAGCTCATGTAAGTTAACAATGCCACCAACTCATGTAAGTTAACAATACATTAACTATGCCACCAGTTCATGTAAGTCAACAATCCATTAACTATGCCACCAGCTCATGTAAATCAACAATCCATTAACTATGCTACCAGTTCATGTAAGTTAACAATCCATTAACTATGCCACCAGCTCATGTAAGTCAACAATCCATTAACAATGCCACCAGCTCATATAAGTCAACAATCCATTAACTATGCTACCAGTTCATGTAAGTTAACAATCCATTAACTATGCCACCAGCTCATGTAAGTCAACAATCCATTAACAATGCCACCAGCTCATGTAAGTCAATCCATTAACTATGCCACCAGTTCATGTAAGTCAACAATCCATTAACTATGCCACCAGCTCATGTAAGTCAACAATCCATTAACTATGCTACCAGTTCATGTAAGTTAACAATCCATTAACTATGCCACCAGCTCATGTAAGTCAACAATCCATTAACAATGCCACCAGCTCATGTAAGTCAACAATCCATTAACTATGCCATCAGCTCGTGTAAGTTAACAATACATTAACAATGCCACTAACTCATGTAAGTCAACAATCCATTAACTATGCCACCAGTTCATGTAAGTCAACAATCCATTAACAATGCCACCAGTTCATGTAAGTCAACAATCCATTAACTATGCCACCAGCTCATGTAAGTCAACAATACATTAACTATGCCACCAGCTCATGTAAGTTAACAATCCATTAACAATGCCACCAGCTAATGTAAGTCAACAATCCATTAACTATGCCACCAGCTCATGTAAGTCAATAATACATTAACTATGCCACCAGCTCATGTAAGTCAACAATTCATTAACTTATGCCACCAGCTCATGTAAGTCAACAATCCATTAACAATGCCACCAGCTCATGTAAGTCAACAATCTATTAACTATGCCACCAGCTCATGTAAGTTAACAATCCATTAACTATGCCACCAGCTCATGTAAGTCAACAATCCATTAACTATGCCACCAGCTCATGTAAGTCAACAATACATTAACTATGCCACCAGCTCATGTAAGTCAACAATTCATTAACAATGCCACCAGCTCATGTAAGTCAACAATCCATTAACAATGCCACCAGCTCATGTAAGTCAACAATCCATTAACTATGCCACCAGCTCATGTAAGTTAACAATCCATTAACTATGCCACCAGCTCATGTAAGTCAACTATCCATTAACAATGCCACCAGCTCATGTAAGTTAACAATCCATTAACTATGCCACCAGCTCATGTAAGTTAACAATCCATTAACAATGCCACCAGCTAATGTAAGTCAACAATCCATTAACTATGCCACCAGCTCATGTAAGTCAATAATACATTAACTATGCCACCAGCTCATGTAAGTCAACAATTCATTAACTATGCCACCAGCTCATGTAAGTCAACAATACATTAACAATGCCACCAGCTCATGTAAGTCAACAATCCATTAACTATGCCACCAGCTCATGTAAGTTAACAATCCATTAACTATGCCACCAGCTCATGTAAGTCAACAATCCATTAACTATGCCACCAGCTCATGTAAGTCAACAATACATTAACTATGCCACCAGCTCATGTAAGTCAACAATTCATTAACAATGCCACCAGCTCATGTAAGTCAACAATCCATTAACAATGCCACCAGCTCATGTAAGTTAACAATGCCACCAACTCATGTAAGTTAACAATACATTAACTATGCCACCAGTTCATGTAAGTCAACAATCCATTAACTATGCCACCAGCTCATGTAAGTCAACAATCCATTAACTATGCTACCAGTTCATGTAAGTTAACAATCCATTAACTATGCCACCAGCTCATGTAAGTCAACAATCCATTAACAATGCCACCAGCTCATGTAAGTCAACAATCCATTAACTATGCCATCAGCTCATGTAAGTTAACAATACATTAACAATGCCACTAACTCATGTAAGTCAACAATCCATTAACTATGCCACCAGTTCATGTAAGTCAACAATCCATTAACTATGCCACCAGCTCATGTAAGTCAACAATCCATTAACTATGCTACCAGTTCATGTAAGTCAACAATCCATTAACAATGCCACTAACTCATGTAAGTCAATCCATTAACTATGCCACCAGTTCATGTAAGTCAACAATCCATTAACTATGCCACCAGCTCATGTAAGTCAACAATCAATTAACTATGCCACCAGCTCATGTAAGTTAACAATGCCACCAACTCATGTAAGTTAACAATACATTAACTATGCCACCAGTTCATGTAAGTCAACAATCCATTAACTATGCCACCAGCTCATGTAAATCAACAATCCATTAACTATGCTACCAGTTCATGTAAGTTAACAATCCATTAACTATGCCACCAGCTCATGTAAGTCAACAATCCATTAACAATGCCACCAGCTCATATAAGTCAACAATCCATTAACTATGCTACCAGTTCATGTAAGTTAACAATCCATTAACTATGCCACCAGCTCATGTAAGTCAACAATCCATTAACAATGCCACCAGCTCATGTAAGTCAATCCATTAACTATGCCACCAGTTCATGTAAGTCAACAATCCATTAACTATGCCACCAGCTCATGTAAGTCAACAATCCATTAACTATGCTACCAGTTCATGTAAGTTAACAATCCATTAACTATGCCACCAGCTCATGTAAGTCAACAATCCATTAACAATGCCACCAGCTCATGTAAGTCAACAATCCATTAACTATGCCATCAGCTCGTGTAAGTTAACAATACATTAACAATGCCACTAACTCATGTAAGTCAACAATCCATTAACTATGCCACCAGTTCATGTAAGTCAACAATCCATTAACAATGCCACCAGTTCATGTAAGTCAACAATCCATTAACTATGCCACCAGCTCATGTAAGTTAACAATCCATTAACTATGCCACCAGCCCATGTAAGTCAACTATCCATTAACAATGCCACCAGCTCATGTAAGTTAACAATCCATTAACTATGCCACCAGCTCATGTAAGTCAACAATTCATTAACTATGCCACCAGCTCATGTAAGTCAACAATCCATTAACAATGCCACCAGCTCATGTAAGTCAACAATCCATTAACTATGCCACCAGCTCATGTAAGTTAACAATCCATTAACTATGCCACCAGCTCATGTAAGTCAACAATCCATTAACTATGCCACCAGCTCACGTAAGTCAACAATACATTAACTATGCCACCAGCTCATGTAAGTCAACAATCCATTAACAATGCCACCAGCTCATGTAAGTCAACAATCCATTAACAATGCCACCAGCTCATGTAAGTTAACAATCCATTAACTATGCCACCAGCTCATGTAAGTCAACTATCCATTAACAATGCCACCAGCTCATGTAAGTTAACAATCCATTAACTATGCCACCAGCTCATGTAAGTTAACAATCCATTAACAATGCCACCAGCTAATGTAAGTCAACAATCCATTAACTATGCCACCAGCTCATGTAAGTCAATAATACATTAACTATGCCACCAGCTCATGTAAGTCAACAATTCATTAACTATGCCACCAGCTCATGTAAGTCAACAATCCATTAACAATGCCACCAGCTCATGTAAGTCAACAATCCATTAACTATGCCACCAGCTCATGTAAGTTAACAATCCATTAACTATGCCACCAGCTCATGTAAGTCAACAATCCATTAACTATGCCACCAGCTCATGTAAGTCAACAATACATTAACTATGCCACCAGCTCATGTAAGTCAACAATTCATTAACAACGCCACCAGCTCATGTAAGTCAACAATCCATTAACAATGCCACCAGCTCATGTAAGTCAACAATCCATTAACTATGCCACCAGCTCATGTAAGTTAACAATCCATTAACTATGCCACCAGCTCATGTAAGTCAACTATCCATTAACAATGCCACCAGCTCATGTAAGTTAACAATCCATTAACTATGCCACCAGCTCATGTAAGTCAACAATACATTAACTATGCCACCAGCTCATGTAAGTTAACAATCCATTAACTATGCCACCAGGCACCAGCTCATGTAAGTCAACAATCCATTAACAATGCCACCAGCTCATGTAAGTTAACAATCCATTAACTATGCCACCAGCTCATGTAAGTCAGCAATACATTAACTATGCCACCAACTGATGTAAGTTAGCAATCCATTAACTATGCCACCAGCTCATGTAAGTCAACAATCCATTAACTATGCCACCAGCTTATGTAAGTTAGCAATCCATTAACTATGCCACCAGCTCATGTAAGTCAACAATCCATTAACAATGCCACCAGCTCATGTAAGTTAGCAATACATTGACTATGCCACCAGGTCATGTAAGTCAACAATACATTAACTATGCCACCAGGTCATGTAAGTTAGCAATACATTAACTATGCCACCAGGTCATGTAAGTCAACAATACATTAACTATGCCACCAGGTCATGTAAGTCAACAATACATTAACTATTATCCATAACAATGTTTGATCTTTCATGGTGTTCATGATTTTATGTCTACTATGTGGAATGAGATGCAGTATTCCCCCTCTTATAAGATCACTGATTCTGTAATGACAAAGTGGCATCTGATGAGTGGGATAGTATAGTAGTATTTTACTGTCTCAATGCATCTGAAATCTGGCCTGATAGAGTGGTGGACTTTGAAGGGGGAACCTTATTAGAGGGAGACGACTGTAATTCCATTACTATTGTTTGAATTTTACATGAATTGATTCAGATTTAAAACAATTAACATACTTTATCCTGTATTTGATGTGTTTATTTTTAGCTGTTTGTATTGTTGACATGTAATCATTTCAACACTGTGTAAAGCTATAGATATATCTCTGTTTATTACAGTTGTGTACAAAAGGTAAAAAACACATCATGAAATATCTACAAATAGAAGCAATAAAAGAAGACAGGAGAAGAGGTGTGCTGAATGAGGCTGAAATGAAGAGGATGGTCAGAAAGTCTCTGCCCGTTACACAGTGAGTATATAGCATCTACAAATATTCCTTAACTGATTGATTGATTAATTTTTGGTGTTTAATGCCACTTTCAGCAATATTTCAGTTATATCATGGCGACCAGTTTTAGTGATGGAAGAAGCCGGAGAGAACCACCGACCATGGGGAAGCAACTGGTAAACTTTATCACTTGCGGCTGCGAGTTGAGTGCACTCTTTTTTGTAATTTACAAAGCCTGGCGTGAACCCACACTGTATTGGTGATGAGCTTGTATGAGTTGTTAAGTAATCCAACTACCTAAATCATTGAGCCACCCAGGCCCTCATATTCCTTAGCAAGTACAGTTTTTGCCATATATGTGGTTAGATTACAAAAGTTGAAAAATGAAATGGATATTTAGAAAGAAATGTAATGTACAATGTATGCAATATACAGTTCTCACGATGAACACCCGTCCTCTGGCCCAAGACCAGTAAATTTTTCAGTTTTTATTTAGAACTATATAAAAATTAATTTAAGAATTTGATTCGGACCAGTAAATTATATCATTTGTATCATTTTACATCTTTTGTTTAATTGTCTTTTTCAGAACATCAGATGAATTTAGAAATATCCTTGAATCTCCGGAGAAATGGAAACGCCATACTGTGTTGAGTAGTGATTCAGGTTACAGTACAACAGACAGTATAGAGAAATGTGGATGGTCACCATCAGAGGTAAACAAAAAGATGGCTGTTCTATGTTATAATGTATATATCTTGTCAATAGTTCTTGTACTTGAAATTTTGTTGTTGTAAAAAGTAGAATAAATACACTTTCAGACAATATGCACATATATGAATGCAACATGTCTTGTCAACACTATCTGCTGATTTCCTAAAAAAAAGTACTGTATCAGGCTGAATGTATGCACAAGTAAAAACATTTCTAATTATATACAGTAATACCTGTCTAAACTGAACCTCCTTAGAACTAACTTTTGTGTTTGTAAAAGACAGTCGTTCTGTTTATACAGGTTGAATTAACGAAGATTTCCTACATTTGGACTTTATTTAAAATTCGGTATATACCAGTGAAAACGAAATACCGACGGACAAGTCCGGTAAAATGACCGCCGGTCTGATATAAACCCTTGGATTTCAGGACCGATTGTCCGGTATTGCTCTGTCATTTGATTTCGTTAATTTCGGCTATAACGATTGATTTGTCAGTTTCCGGCATAGGATTTCATAAAAACTAAAGTGAAACGCCAGATCAAAACTCGTTTATTGTATCAATTTTCGTTGTTCCATGCTATGATGAAGTTCAAGGACATTGACAAAAAAGTTGCAATCTCAGAAACGCTTTAATGAACGAAAATATCAATATTTGAAATATTAACAAAATTAGACACATAACAATTATCGGATATCAAATTGGTGGCAATTTAAACTTATCTCTTGTGCAAAATACGATAGAGGACTTGATTTAGGATTTTAGGAAATATTGAAACCTTTGAAATGGACAAATATTACAAGCTTTTTCCTGATTAAGACAAATGGTTGAAAAGATATCCACTAAAAATTTATTTCCCTGTGAATTTAAATAAAATACTTTGCTTTATTTATATAAAAAAAATAAATTATACAAAATGTTTACTTCAAAGCAGACTTGTTTTAACAAACAATGTTCAGAAAAATATATATACAGTTAATTTGCATTGCTAAAACGAGAAATGGAAAATTGGTAGCCATTGCTTGAAAGCAACCACTGTAGGAAAAGCTTGATATTGACTGAGGAAAGTGACCTAAGTTCATGCACTGAATATTATATGTGACACAGACAAGGACAATGACGACTTTTGTGTTGATTTTATGGATGAAGAAGATAATTGGAGAGACGTTTTCCTTCTCTCGGAGAGAGAATGTTAACAATAAAACTATTCGGAATATATATTGTTATGAACATTTTTGTTCCCATACCATTCTTCTCCTTGTTGGTTTCATATGACATGGGTATATGAAATAAGAAAACAACCCTAATTAAAATCAATAACAATGAAAAAGGCTTTATACAAGTAAAGGAAACTATACAGGCCAGCCATCAACAATGAAATATTAAATAAATTACGATTTTCTTTCGGTCTGGTAAAAGATGATTCGGTCTGGTGAATCATCTTGGTTCACCAGACCGAATGTCCTATAATTTTTTTTACAATTTCGCATTCACTGATATACAGTATTCTGGTTTATTTAGGGTTCAGTTTAGACGAGTTACACTGTATTACTGATGAGTAGGACTCTTAAAGACCAACAAAACATCAGCTACAGTTTATAAACATTTTCACTGCAGGTGTTTGTTGAAGGTTAATTGTTATTAATGAAATAAATTACATGTGCATGGTTTTGTTTGTTCTTGATGCATGATAATTAAATATTATAAATTTGGTTTATTTTGAATTGAAAGTTTACATGTATTAGATATGTCTCCAAAAATGATATAATTGTCAGAAGAAAAACAATTGAAATCCTTTAACATTGTGAATGATTCTAGTGCTGTTGATAATGTTTAGTATTTGACTTATGTAATTGGTATTGCAGTTTGCTTTTCTTTGTTGTTACTCACTGTAAAGGCACTAAGTCGTATCAAGTTTTCTATTTTATGTCGGGACATTTGTATATTTAAAGTGTAATTTTGTTTGTATAATCTATAGATGGAAAACAATCAATCTTCCTTAGACAAAGTATATTTTTATAAGCCCCCTCAAAAAATGCAATTAGTAATACTTGATTTAGTAAAGGGAAGTATACAAGTAATTTTATTATTTATATTTTATTAACCAAATCCCTCTTGCCCCAACAAAAAATCAAAAGAGTGTTTAATTGTGGTCCATTTTGTTGTTCTTTTGTTTTCTTTGTTAGCTCACCTTGCTGAAGGGCAAATGAGCTTTTTAAATCACTTATTTTGACATTACATTAATGCCTTTACAGTGTTATATTTGATTTAGCTTTCTGTTCTGTGTATGCATGCTTCCTTATTTCTACTTATTCATCTAACAGGCCAACGGGGATGCTGAACGAGCCAATATGCTTGCCATCAGGTCTGCCGAAGCCACAAAGGACCATCGACATCCGATGAATGGTCATATGCAGTCACCTCCAAATACATATGCCAGAATACCAGAAAATGCACAAACGTCCATACCACATCCGGTCAAAACAAGTGTTCAACAAGAAAACATGGGACAATATGCAAACAATTATAATACAGGACATTATAGCCATCCAGACTATCAAAGCAATAGTAATAATAGTCCTCCTGTGGTGTACCGATCACCCCCAACAAGTTCTTCAAATGAAAATCAAAATTATCGTCATAATCCATATGATAATCCACAAGATTATCCTTCAAATCAACAGACTAGTCCTACTTATACAAGAAGCAGTCAACTGATGAGCCCAAATTCGATTCAACGGCATGATCAGTATTCGGCTCAATCCCCAAATTCCGTATCGCAGCAGTCTGGTTACAGACAATATTCACCATCAAATGGTGGTCAGCAACCAAGTCCTGGTCAGCGTCCTGAATCAAAATACAACCAGTTATCTCCAACATCACTTCAAAATAGATATTCTCAAGCACCAAACACGTTTCAGTATTCATCGCCGAAAAGTCCTGGTAGTCCAAATGTCAATTATAGGGTTAAACCACCTCCTGTAAAAACTAGTCCTTATCCTTATGAATTCAGTCCAGAGGCCAGTCCCAATTCTCCATTGACTCCAAAGACCCCGACTCCAGGATATTATCAATCTGGACCGGTCTATTCTCCAACGTATGGAGGTTACTCAACTGGATCTAACTCACCGAATGGACCGATTACACCTGTCAGTAATAATCCACAGGAAAGCATGGAGGATGAAATATCAAGGGTCAGTTTCTCAGTAAAATATAAGGAATTTATCATTTATTGTGTTACCTGAAATAGTATGGAAAAAAATAATTAAATTGAATTATATTTAAGATTGCTACAATCATTTATATAATCTTTCCAAATTAATTGTTATTATGTAATTAAAACAGTAGCTACAAGAACTTTCTATTCCTTGTAACATTTAATTTTTTCTGAAAACAAAAATAATTGAAGTATTTGATTGTGTGTGTTATTAAGGTATTAAATATACTATATTTTCTTATCTATATGTTTTAATTTTCAAATATTTTGGGTTTGAGCGTACCTGATGAAGGTTATTCCAGAAACGTGTCATGCATACTAAATTTGATATCTACATTTTAATTAAGGTATATGCAGAATTACAATAGTGGGAACAATCTCACTTCATTTTAAAAAATATTTATAATGATGAGAACTTTATTTCCTCAGAGTAAGAATAAAATACTATAAATATACAGTGAGGAAAAGAAGGGTGTATTTACACTAAATTTTGTTTGCATGATATGCCTGACAAATATGCTTTAATCTACAAACTTTCCAATATCTATTGTTCTGACAGTTGTTTCTATTGTATTATGTTGTTTGCTGTTATTTTATTGTTATTGATATTTTATTTGTTTATGACTAGTTGATTTACTAGTATTTGCATTTTGTCTTGATACAAGCAGTATATGATAATTTACCATGACTTTATGTGACTTTGGTTTGTAAAATTAAACATAACAAAAACCACACGTTCACAGTGGTAAAACACAAAATAAAATGCAGGCATCTTAAGGTATGAAGATCAGTTTTGGACATTAATAAAACAGATTATATTGTATAAACAGTAAGTTAGAATAGGAAAAGTCTTCACTATTTTAAGGGTTACCAGTATATTATAATTAGTTGTGCACCTCTTCTTTGGACTTGAATATCAGAAGTGTTGTTTTTACCAAATAACCATAATAGATATTGTCAGTGTCCAAATGAAAGAAAAATTAATTGGAGAGAGAGAAAAGATGACATAAAAACAACTTCATGTTAATATGCTACAATATGACTAGTTATATGTTGACATTCTAAATATAGATATTCTAGGGGTTAGGGATTATGATGTTTAATGCCACTTTCAACAATATTTCAGTTCTATCGGGGCTGTCAGTTTTATCGTTGGAGGAAACCAGATTATCCAGAGAAAATCACAGACCTGACACAAGTCACTGACAAACTTGATCACAAAATGTTGTATTGAGTACATCTCGCCATGAGTGGGATTCAAACTCATGTTAGTGGTGATAGGCACTGATTGCATAGGTAGTTGTAAATCTAACTGACATATGATCACGACGTCTCCTAGATACTCTGAGTAGATATTATAGAATAGATATGTTTTAGGATAGATATTGTATGTACCTATAAAATTTTGTGTTGCCTTGTAAAATCTTTGATTATTATCAGACTATTAAAACTATTGAAAAAAATAACACTAGACATTGTAGGTTTAAATAATCAATAGTAGGTATCAAAGGATCGAAAATAGCAAAAAGTATTTGAATTAAAATAGCATTATATTTACATTCTATTTTTCACATGATTTGTTATTAGGAACTACAAAGACAACAGGCAGAATACAACAGGAAGAAACAACAAGCAGAACAGATCCGCATGCAGCACGAAGAAGAAATGAGGAGACAGGATGAGGAAGATAGTCGTAGACATGCTGCTCTAAAAATACAGGAAGAACAAAGGATGTTACTAGAGAGACAGATGGAAGAAGAAAGACAAAGAGAAGAAGCTAGGTTTGATTTCATAGTATTGTACATTGAAACATCTCTGAAGTGGTTTCTCCAAATATTGTATATTACGTAAGAAGAAAGGCAAAGAGAAGAAGCTAGATATGTTTTAGATTGTACAGTGGGACCTGTCTAATCTAACACACCAAGGGACAAGGGAAATGTGTCGCAATTCTCAGGTTTTATTTTAGTCAACAGAAATACTTTGGGACCATGAATTTTTGTCGGATGTCACAGGATGTCAGAAAACTCAGATGTCGGATTGCACAAGTTTCACTGTACATTGAATCATCGCTGAAGTGGTTTCTCAAAATATTATATTTACATAAGTTTGCTATCAGCTTGATTAAAAGTGAAAACCTTGATTTTAATAAATATCATTAATACACACTGCAAACTGTCCAGCCTGTTAATTGATATAAAAAATAATGTGTCTCACCAGTAGTGAACAGTTTTGAGGAGGGGACATAGTGACAACAGTGGAAGAGCCTTAAATTTTGTTTGACTGATCAACACAATTATGAATTACACACAGACAAACTTATAGATGTTTACTATCTTGACTCAACCTTGATCTGAAGCTTTCTTTTTAATTCTTTATTTATGTTTTTTGATATCTTAGGTTGCAAGAAGAACGACAGCAGCAGGAAGAAGCACATAGAAAAGAAGAGCAGAGAAAGAGGGAGGAAACTAGGTTAATGGAAGAACAAAGAAAGAAAGAAGAAGAATTTAAACAGAAGCAAGAATCCCAGCAATACAGAGTAGAAAACAAGTATGTGGCTATAAGAAAGGCTTTATTTCTGTAATCTTTTTTATGTCTTCATTTGTTTTGGTCTGTGTTATTTGCTTCTTTTGGATATAATGTCATCAGGCCAGAAATATCAAACCATATAAGTGTACCAATTACCTTAATTACCTTATCATTGTAAATTTGGTGATCATTCAATGTGATGCCATATTAAAAGATTTTTAAAGCAAAATTACACATGTACATTTTAATTTTTTACATTATTACAGTCAGTTAGTGACAAAAATATGTTAAAGGAAGGATACTTAATATTTATTGAATGAAAACATGAAAGATAAAGATGCATAATTTCATGACAGAGAAAACTAATAAAGAAAGAGGAAATGTAAAAGAAACATAAAGACATTTAGGGTGAGTTCAGGTGGAACTAGATTACAGACTAGAGTCTCATTGGAGGACAAAGTTTATCAAAGAGTTCTTCCTCTAGAAACTCACAAATTTAGGCACTGAACCAGCATATTGAAAAACACAGTTTTGATTGGATGAATGCTACTCATGGGTTACTAGTGTCCAATCTTGTAAACATTCCAGGGTTAAATGATATTAGCTACCAAACCCTACTGAATTCTATAGATCCACGTGAACTCACTCTTATTGTGTGCTGAAATAGTATGAATATGTTTTATAATATAAATCATCAAATTCAGAATATACATGTTGTCCATGACTTTGATATTCACCTGTATAGATGTATTCAGAGAAATATTTGTGGTATGTAATAACTGTACTAAAGAAATCATTATATACTCATATAAATATCTTGAATCTGATTTGATAAAACACTGTCATGTGATATTTATCCATTCGTTGGGTCAACCGCTAATCGTAAGGTCTCATAGTAAGGTCCACCGCTCACGAGGAAATTCCCACGTGAGCCTCACGTGTTTCCAATTGTAGTTACTTCCCTTGATTCAAAAAGACAACAAACATGGCGTCCAGCGACAGGTTCGTCGCTGTAGGCGAAGAAGAAATTTTATTGTTATATCAAATATTTTCGCAAAACTGCAGGTATTCTATTACTTGGTGTCTGATGCAAAAATATTCGATAAGTAGTTGATCAAAATAATAATACTTTAAATTAGTCCCTTAATATAGAGGTCAACTACATTTTATAGTACTGTGTTTAAATGGCCACCTTTTTTTATAAGTTGAAATTTTCGTTCCCATCACAGGTTTAGAGAATTTACTATGTACATGTTATACACCAAATACTACACAAATATTTCCTGTAATACAGAAATTTTGAATGTTTCACAATAATTATAAAAACATTTAATGAGTAATGCTGCATGATCGTGTAATGCAAATCATTGATCTTTGTACGAAGTATGCATTTCACTGTAGGTATAGCTCGCCTATCATAATGGAAAGCTTAAATGCATGGCAGAGGTATTAAACCTTTGATGTTATTGTCAAACTGTGGTGGTAAATTGTGCACTTTTGTTGAGGCAATGCAAAGCTAAGGCATAGTTATATACAGGAAATGTTTCATATGAATGTAGAAAGTCCTATAACATTAATACATATGTCATTGTCATGGTCAAATTTGTGCCTAAATTTTGTTCAGAATTACGCCATGATATAGCTGAAAAATTTGTTGCCATTATAAATCAACAATCACTCACTCTGTTCAGAATCGTTAAAAGTTTATTATCTTTACATAAGTAACATATTTCTTAAGAAGTCTCCAGTTTGCCTAATGGGGATATTAAATATATATGTACCTTTGTTCAGAAGGGGCAGGGGAATGGCAGAATGGTAATTGACTTTGTCCAGAAACTTATTGCCACTGACATGGGTTTGAGTCTGGCTGCCAACCTCAAGTGTTCCATATATCTACCCATGACTAGTAGTTTCAGCACTGTTTGTTATATCTGTCTGGGATATCCTCCTCCATAATGTCTGGTAGTCATGATCTAACTGAAAACATTGCTGAAAGTGATGTTAGACACCAATAACACTGACCCTTTGTTCAGACTGCCACACTATAGACCTCTCAGTAACAGTATTATAGAAAAAACATGTCTTGTTTTGTAGGTTTTTAAGCTGAATTTTTCTTGTAAATTTTAACCTATTTTGTGACATTAAAATTTTGACATAGTCTGGCTGAACCAGTTGTGCTTCAAATCGGATTTTGTTATTGTCACAATAGAGCAGTATAAAGTTATACAAATCACACTTTTATTAGCTCGCAAAATTAGGTTCTGATATTGGGATTGGGGATGGGAACATAGTTGAACTTCTACAATTTTCAAACCAGACACTTGGAGCTTAGTCGTGTTCAAGAAATAAAAAAAGATGTCTTTCAATATATTGAAACTTTAATATTCAGTTATGTTTTTAACATTGTGTGCCCATTTTGTGTAACACCACCCCACCCAAATCATGATCAAAATTGTGTTCATTCATATCCATTTTCATATAATTTTCATCAAAGTTTTTTACTCTTGTAGTGAGTCAGTCTTTTTATGGATTATTCATAGTTATTTTTAGACCTAATTATTTTAATTATTTTGCTGCACTGCATCTTGTTTGCTTGACCTATTTTTGTTTTTCGCTTCTGCAAGGAAATTGAAACCACGCTCAAGAACCTCAGACAATGCTAAAAGGTATGATTTGTAAACGGAATGGCTTAACTCACTGTATGTGTGGGTTGTAGAAAAAGAGCATTTAATTTTCTATGCATGTTTTTCTCTTCACATTGATTAGTGGTATGGATTTTTTTCTCCAACAATTTGTTTAGAATAATGATTTAACTGTTAATATTAATGTAATAGATATTTAAATATTAGTGGTTTGTCACTTTGTACCAAGTTCAATATAGATATAATTAAAATATACCTAATTTCGTGAATTCAAATAGTGGTTGTTTCCATGGAGATAAAGCTGTAAATTTTCATTTAAATACTCAAATTTGGCCTGGGATCCTTAAAATTTTCAGACAGTTGCCAGCTGGCTACAGAAATTTTGAATATTTCATGTGTAAAATCAGTTGCTGGACCCAAATAATTTTTGCTGGGCTACTAAAATTGTTAGGGACCCCAGCTGGCAACTGAAGCAAAAATGCTAAGTTTTGTCCCTGTGACTGTGTTTCTAACAAAATGAAGTCTTTGGTATGATAAAGTGGTATAATGTTACAATACACACAAATTTTGTTTTAACATGACAGGATTCGGACACAAGCTAAGATTATACTAATCCGTCTCCTATGAATTATAATTGACTAATATAGCAAACAAGTTATAGAACATGCTGCATGACAAATCTAAAAAAACAATAATAGACAGTGGAATAACAAAACAGAAAGATATAGAATTAGTAATACAGATGAAATGCAACTTAGAATTATGATGTAAATCTTTTGCTTTTAAGAATAAAATTCTGTACCTTGATAAAAATGTCTATATTTTGATCTACACTTAACGTGTCTAACCCCTTTAGTAGAAGTTTAATATCAATAGTAACCGGATAATTGATTGTATACATGAGTTCATTACGTAAATCAGTATATTTTTTGCACGATATCAAAAAATGGGATGTAGACTCGTCTTGACCACATGCACAATGAGGGAAATCCACCAGATTTCGAATGAACAGGTGCTCATTTAATGAGCTACTCTTCATTCTTAACCTGGGGTGCAAAATTTGACCCAATCGAGTGCCACTGTAATAATATGCAGGACATTTGCTATTTTGGGTTTTAATACGCTCCTTAAAGATATTCAGGGACCTTGAATTTCGAGTATCTATAGGGAGTCTATTCCATAATTTTATGGATGATGCACGAAAGAAAGTAGTCTGAATAGAATTTTTGAAATTATTTCTAGAATATTCGCAGACTGACGAGTGTTATGGTAGTGTCGATTGTCAATTCTATCAGACAACAAATTTCTCAAACATCCAGGTGCTTGATTGTTAACTATTTTATAAAGTAAAATCAATTGATGTTTTTCCCATCCCGTTTCCTCGTATAGTTTCTGAATAGACGTTAATTTTGTACCATCGTAACAATTCGTGCAGCTTCGCTCTGGACATTTTCGATTTTATTTATCAAATAATGAGTGTGTATCCCAAACAACATCCCCGTATTCCAAAATGGGTCTAATAAAAGAGAAGTACATCTTTTCTAAAGTAAATCTGTTCAGTATAAAACGGACTTTCCTTAACATGTTTAATCGTGTATAGGCCTTCATAACAACAAATCTTTCTACAAAATAAAACCAACTTTATATCTCTGATAAAAATTTTCCAAACTTAACCCCAAAAGATTATATAGAAACATATTCAAGAATCTGCTACCACATCTCCCTCCCCCAAACTTTTGCATTTAGCTCATAGCAACCTGTAAAGCTTGGAGCAAACATATATAATTCAAGTTTATAATCAGTGCTATTACTATGATACTACATTCATGTCATTTACAGTGTAGATTAAAAATTATATCTATCAATGAAAAAAAGAAAAGGCCACATGTTAAACAAACTATTTTTCATGGTATTTATTTTTTGCAATTTCGTTTCAGATGGACCCTATTGAACTTCTTCAGGAAGTCTGAATATAAATAATATATATCTATAGCCTTGTATCTTGTATATAAATCTCTCTTTTGTCCCATATATATAATTTTTTTGTGCTAAAGTGCATTATTTATGTATATAATTAATTTTTTTGCATTTTGGCTGTAAAATGTGTGCTTTAAATAAATCTACCTGTATTTATTGTAATCAAAACTAAAATTAAGAATTAAGCTGCTGATACTTATCAACTAGATTTTACGGGTGAGTTTAAGCTATGTGGATAGATGTTAGGTTTACCATGTCCACCATCATAACCATGTCAAAAGTGCATGCCCATGTGCTAGTGTACATTCCACTGACTTCTTGTCATCGTGCCCACCTTTGTGACTTCGGGCCCACTTAAGATTACTGCATTATCTCTCTTCATTAACATTGATAAGAAAAAATACCCTAACAACCCTGTTTTCCTGATTTTAAGCTTTATTTGATGATGAACCACATTTTATTCAGTTGCATAGAGTTTATGTTTAATTATACATGTATATACAACATATTTATATGTGTGCTAGACTTTTTGCTAGTATCTATTTTGCATGAGGCTGTGAATATGAGTGAAAATGCATGTTTTTATTTACAGTTTTGGAAATAGCCATGCTTGGCATGACAGACACCCGGTGGGTCAGAGGTATAATGGACACACAGCAGAAACCTATAGCATGCAATATAGGTAGGGAAATCCTTGAGGGTGAAGTAAAGCCAGATATGAGTGACATGTGTTCTCCAGGGTCAATATTTGGGGTGCAAATTGAAATTTTAAGATGTAAAGGCTTTAGTTTTGAATTTCTGATGACATCGTTGATTCGTAAATTTTGCCTTTGATCTTTACAGGCAATAATATCTGTTATCAAGTAACAAGCATGATAAAAACATATTAACATTGATCTCTAATATAAGTTATATTGATGTCAGTGATGTCACTGACAAATCCTTGATAAACATACTATCATTGAAATGTTTTACTTTAAATAGACTTCTCATGGAATATTACATCTCAGGCTTCCCCATTGATGTAATATTACTCTGAGAAATCTATTCTTACAAAAACAAATCAATGGTTGTATGTCATTGATAAACTTGTACGAACTTATCATTCTGTTTGTGAGGAAAATAAAGCATTTTGTTGTATTAGGAAGTTGAACTCTGATATGGTATGATCTCTAAGTCATTACTGATTTATAACACTCACATTTTCAATCAAAATTATTCTATTAAAATATCTGTTTGAATCAGTAATATGAAAGTTTTGTATGGCAGCATGATATAACTTGAACTAACACAAACAAATACTGATTTTGTTGCTTGTTAGATGAGCACTGTTTTGTGTGATTAAAACACTTACTATAGCCGAAATTTAACCTTTGTGGAAACATTACGAAAATTGAACCAACTTGTTAAGCATACTAAGAATAGGAAAATAGTGTATACAATACTACATTGTATTGTAAGGGTGCACATATATGTTAATCATAAGATAAATGCTATTTACTATCTAGTGACAAGAACCTTAGTGTGTTTTGCCATTGTAGAATGGCTATATTATAATTTGATTGACAGTTTGTATGTTTCCATTGGTTTCTAATACATAAGTTAATATTTAGAATGAGTTCTGTTTTTACATCCTTATGAATCTACTATTGCTGTTTTGATATTTTATTTTGCCTGTTCTATTTTAGTTTTTTTACTTTTAGTTAATAACAAATTTATTCTTTAGTTATTTAATCCATCTACATGTATATAGCTTTAAAAGCTTACCAGACCACCCTGGATGTCCACTTATTATAGCTGTTCACATATTTAAAAGCTTTGCTGCAGCTTACGTACAAAACTTCTTTTTTTTTACATAGCAAGTTCATTACAGGTATAAAAATTATTGGAAAAGTTGTAGTTAAAAGATATTCAAAATATAATAGAATATGTACTGGCATTTATTTTCAAATATTTTGGGTATAAAATTTTAAAATTACCGGTAGATATCTCAGTATTGAGAAAATTATATATTTTTCTTAACAACATGTGACTTGTAAAGAAATGATTGTCAGAAGTAATTAAAATATACTGTAGTTACATGTTTGTTATGTTACCAAAGTCATACAGTTCAAAAATGAAAATAATTTAAATTTCCCATTTTGCTAGAATTGTGGTTAGCCAATATTATGTCTTGTATTAGAATAAAATTCTCAGGATGAGAGAGAATTGTAACTATGTAAAGAATTTGACTTCAAATTGCATTGAACATTGTTGAAATGGTGTTATATTTTGTTACCCTTATAAACTTAACCGTCCTGCATGCTTGTTTTTGGTGGTAGGGTAATGAACAAGACCATGACTATTGGTTGTATCTTGCAGAAAACCAGGTCTCAAAACTTCAAGCGTCAACAAGGAGGACAAGAAAACTTCAAATTCTACTCAGTACCGAAGAACTGTCTCAGATACAGCGAAAAAACTTCAACAGCCTGCTAACAAAACTTCTCGATCTAATGTTGTTAAAAAGTAAATAATGTTTTTACCAGCATTCAATTACATCTTGAAACTTGCTGTTATTTTAAAAGAGATTTTGGTAAAGGGGGATGGCTGGGTTATATAATAATTCCGGTGTATTTGACTGGCAATGGACAATCAAGGTTCTAATCATAAGTTTGTTCTACATCGTTAATCATCATTTCTTTGCCCATATTTCATTGCTATAGTTATGAGACATATACCGGTAGTCTATAGAGGTTCTCTGCACACATGGTTGATGAATGAAGACAAAGATTTTCTGTGTTTGAGACATTTTTGAAGGACGTAAATGTAGTATCTCCATATAAGCCTTTTAAGGGCCAACATGTATGTCTGCTTCACCTTTAAGTGTTCTACAAGATCAACTGGCAAAAAGGTGCTATGATGTAAATTTGTGCACCACATTTATTTTAGATATTGTTAATGTGGAGGAATAGCTAGTTTATAGGTAGCAATAACATTAACCAAGGTATCTCTATGAAGGGACTACATCCCAGGTGGGATTCACTCAGATCAGAATGGCTTTTCATGGTTGTTGGTTTCACTTACATTTGAATACCACTGAAATTTACAAATTTTCACGTAGTTTCTGTTGAAATTTGTGGATTTTCTTCTCTTTTTTTTCATCATCCACAATGTCTGATCTACCCCCAATCAAAGCAATGGTTAAGTCATTAGAAGCATTGCTTTTTGCATTAAATATGAATAAATATATATGACAGATAAGGATACAGTTGAAAAGTTGAAATATTTTAAATAATGTCAACAGCAAGTTTCAATTTATATTCATCATTCATAATTCATAAATTTACCGTCACAAAAAGTTCCAGGGTGGTAAAATAAAAATAGTGTGTTTTTCACATGCTTTTTAACAGCTATGAGTGCATTCTAATAAATGAAATGATTAATGTAGTTATTTATAGTAGCTCTGCCACTTATATCAATGAAAACAATATATCAGTTAGAATTTTCACAATTGAATGAATAAATTAGCCTAGTTTGTAAGATACACAAAAATTATACAGTGAATGAATTTTAATGCTAACTATTTAGGTGATGGTAATATACACTTTATTATAAGAAAGGCCATTGTTCTAGTAGATGGTACCCTCCCCTATCAAAGGCCATTGTTCTAGTAGATGGTACCCTCCCCTATCTTAAGTTTTCCTGTTTCTATTCTGTTTATTTCACCTTTCTTAGTCTACCATTTTAAGTTCCTTCATATTTTGTTTTATATTTTATTTTGTTTATTGAATGTTAGATACAGTAGATAGATATAATGATTTGAGGGCTAGGATATTTTATTTACAGTGGACCATTAAGTCAGTCGCCTTCTAGTCCATCGACTCCATTGATATCTCCTAGTCCAAGTCCGAGGTCATCTGTCAGTTCAGCCGGACCTAGTCCGGCATCGTCTCTGACATCGTTAAATAAGGATCCAAAAAGTGCTGGAGGATCGATACCAAGAAGGTCGAGAATGATTGATAAAAATCCAACATCGTCTGCTCGATCTACAACAGGAACTGTGTCACGACCTTCAGCTGTTACTTCTAGTCGTACTACTTCTCGGACAACTACGCCAGGAGTAACTAATAGTGCTGTGAAAAAGAATCATGTAACTCCTGTTAGTATTTCATTGATAACATTATTATAACTATCATAAAAAATAATATGTAAAACTAGTATGTAGATACTGACTTTCTGCAAATTTTTCTGTGTTGATACAAATTCTGTATAGACAAAATTAGTGTGACATTATGAAATTAGAGTGCTTTTCTTAACTTGAAGTTCATGTTGCAAATTTTTTTTCATACATAATTACTGTATATTTGTACAATAATTTAATGTAAATATTTCTTGTTATTTACTTATGATCGATTTCTCCAGTCGTATGCACTTAACACAACATCATTTTTATGGTAGTGGAAGCTATCCCTGATGGAAAAAAAATACAGTCAAACCTGCTTTAGTGACCACCTCTATTAAGCAATAACTTGTATTATGTGACCTTAATTTTTATTTCCTTTCACTGCATTTCATATCAATTAAACCTGTATTAAGCAACCACCTGTCTTATGTGACCATATTTCAGTGTTCCCTTGGAAGATCACATAAGACAGGTTTGACTGTAGGTTAAATGCTGTATTTTTCAACAGACAATGTTTCTTTCTACCATATTATGTAATTAATTGTTTGATAAATATTTTATAGGAAGAAGAATTTCGACAAAAACAGCAACAAATTAAAACCCTAACACAAGTAGAAACACAAAAGGCCAAAGGTCATTTAGATTCTACTTCTAGACAGGTATGATTTCTATTTATTAGTATTTTCCTCGTAATTATTTCTGTGATCAGTGAGTAATCATTAGCATTACATGAAATGTCCTTGTGTAATGTGAAATTATCATAGAATGAAATGTGTTATGAATACAACATGGCTATCTACATACAATCCCTCTTAATTTATTTTATTACTGAACAAATATATTTATTATTTTACCAGTATTTATGGTATTTGTTGCTTCTCAGCCACACAGCATTAAGAAATAAGAGTAAAGACTGGTATGCTCACAATCAAGATGACCGACATGTCTACCTACAAACTGTTGTTTCAGTGAGCTAGCGCTATAAATAATCAACTAAGCACCTGGTGTTAAACAACAATCACTCACTCACTATATAATACTTACCAACATGATATAATTGAAATATTGTTGAAAGTGGCTTTAAACACCATTATTCCTATTGGTTACTTTATAGAATAACTAGGATGATCAATTACAACTTAACCACATTGGTGGTGTAATGGTTGGCATGCTCCCCTTGAGTGTGGTAGATCGTGGGTTTGAACCTTGGTCTGGTGGTGTAATGGTTGGCATGCTTCCCTTGAGTGAGGTAGAGCGTGGGTTTGAGCCTTGGTCTGGTGGTGTAATGGTTGGCATGCTTCCCTTGAGTGAGGTAGAGCGTGGGTTTGAGCCTTGGTCTGGTGGTGTAATGGTTGGCATGCTTCCCTTGAGTGAGGTAGAGCGTGGGTTTGAGCCTTGATCTGGTGGTGTAATGGTTGGCATGCTTCCCTTGAGTGAGGTAGATCGTGGGTTTGAACCTTGGTCTGGTGGTGTAATGGTTGGCATGCTTCCCTTGAGTGAGGTAGATCGTGGGTTTGAGCCTTGGTCTGGTGGTGTAATGGTTGGCATGCTTCCCTTGAGTGAGGTAGAGCGTGGGTTTGAGCCTTGGTCTGGTGGTGTAATGGTTGGCATGCTTCCCTTGCGTGTGGTAGAGCTTGGGTTTGAGCCTTGGTCTGGTGGTGTAATGGTTGGCATGCTTCCCTTGAGTGAGGTAGATCGTGGGTTTGAGCCTTGGTCTGGTCAAACCAAACACTATCAAATTGGTATTTGTTGCTTCTCTGCTAAGCACGCAGCATTAAGGAGAAAGAGGAAAGACTGGTTGGCTCGGAATCAGGATAATGTATCCGAGTGGGATGACATGTCTATTCACGGACTGTTGTTTCAGTCAGCTAGCACTAGAATAATCCAACTAAGCGTGTTGGTCTAGTGCAAAGCGGATCTCATCATCATCTCATTGAAAATTAGCTTGTTCTCGCCATGATATAGCTGAAAAATTGCTGAGTTGGCATTAAACAACAATCACTCAATTACAACTTAGATTTATTATGAAAACATTTATATATCTTAATACAATATTGTTATTGATACAAGGCCAAGGTAAATAGAAAATATATCTTAATACAATATTGTTATTGATACAAGGCCATGGTAAATAGAAAATATATCTTATTGATACAAGGCCAAGGTAAATAGAAAATATATCTTAATACAATATTGTTATTGATACAAGGCCAAGGTAAATAGAAAATATATCTTAATACAATATTGTTATTGATACAAGGCCAAGGTAAATAGAAAATATATCTTAATACAATATTGTTATTGATACAAGGCCAAGGTAAATAGAAAATATATCTTAATACAATATTGTTACTGATACAAGGCCAAGGTAAATAGAAAATATATCTTAATACAATATTGTTACTGATACAAGGCCAAGGTAAATAGAAAATATATCTTAATACAATATTGTTACTGATACAAGGCCATGGTAAATAGAAAATAGATCTTAATACAATATTGTTATTGATACAAGGCCAAGGTAAATAGAAAATATATCTTAATACAATATTGTTATTGATACAAGGCCAAGGTAAATAGAAAATATATCTTAATACAATATTGTTATTGATACAAGGCCAAGGTAAATAGAAAATTCTGCATCATCTGCTCTTTGGAAGGTTATTGGTGTGGAAAGAATAAAGATTACATGTAGTAGAAAGGAAGTGAAGGTCAACTACAGATTATATCTTATTATACAAACAGGATTTCTGTAGATATCAACATTTAGACATGTATAGAAAATCAAAACACATAAAACAAATCTTTTGATGAGCTTACAACAAAAAACTTTTTTTGTAAAGTTACAAACCCAAAAGTTACATACAAAATGTTAATGTACATATTCAAGTGTATTGTCTTCACTGAGTATTAAAGAAATATATTTGTATTTGTAGCGACCTTCGGTGGGAGGTTCGTCAACAACGGTACCTAGATCAACAAACTCTACCCTGAGTAAACGAGGAGGAACAGGTACTGTAACTAATGGATTCAAGAAAAAGTCTTTATTGTTTAACTAGTGAAATTAATAATGAATTTCTTGTATTACACTTTTATATAAGCTACATGTATCAAGGGAACAAATTATATATTATAATAGGAATCTCTATACCTATATATGACTAGATGGAAATGATTTATTGATAGTATGTTATTTAAGCATGCATATTTAACAATAATATTTATAAATCCTGCAAATTTTAAAAAGAAAAATTGGGAGTATAAGTAGAGCATAGTCAGATTTGATGCACAACAGGAATATATTATATTTAGCCATACTGCATTGTGGGTAAATATTAAGATCCAATGTTTTTGTGTTTTAGTGTTGACAAACAGTGCCATGAAGGTGATAGAAAGTTACAAAGACCCAGATTCTAATTATACCATGCGTAGACAAATGGAACATGAACATGGTGAAGCAAAACAAATGGATTGTTTACGCAGGGTAGGTTATAGAAATTTTTAATTATTTGTATGACAGATGATCAATTAATGTAATAATAAATAACCTTTGGACCAACGAAGTATTTTGGGTTCATGCTAGACTCAAAGTGAGATGTATTGGCATTTTACCTTTAGTGAGAAAGTTTACCAGAAGATACATATTAACTCAGGTTTTCTCCAGGAACTCTAGTTCACCTGGCACTTGTTATGTCTCCTCATACATACTGTTTACTCTCCGTCTGTCCATCGGTCTGTGTCACAAAAGTTTATTGGCACAACTGCTACATTTTAAAAGGGAATTCCTTAAATCTTTGCCTGCATGCTTATTACCTTATTTAGGATCACTTATTGTTACAGCATTGTTATCTTACATTTCATGAAGGAGTTATTGCCCTTTTGGACATTACTTAGAATATTGCATAAAAAGGTAAAAAAAAGGTTTTAATTACATCTCCTCCTTCATTTGAAATGGGAATTCCTTAAAACTTTGTATGCTCTCTTATTACCATATGAAGTTCTGTATAGGACAAACATTGATTCAAATTGTAACCTGTACATTCATTTATTACTCAGATGTATGTGAAATACTGAAATTTACAAGTGAAATATAACCTGATATATCATCCTGAGAATATATAAAATAAATCACTCGTAACCAAACAAAAATGATACTGATATGTATTCATGAATAACTGCATAGATTGGTTGCTATTGATTTATTTTTGATATTCAGAATTCAATAGTATTTATACTATAATTAACTAATTTGCTGCACTATATTTTATGATCTACAACTAAAATTGTATTTTTACAGACAATAGAGAGTAAATTAAAAGTAACTTTGCCTGATAACTTGCCAGAAACATTAAAGGATGGTGTATTACTATGTCAACTAGCTAATAATATTAGACCAAGATCTGTGACTAGTATACATGTTCCTTCCCCTGCTGTGGTATGTATAGATAAATATATACTATGATTGATTTGTTGTGCAAAAATGGATTTCACTGAAGCCTGATATGAGATGATTTATCAACGATCATATGAAAAGAAAGTTTAAACAGTGATGATCATCTATTCCACCAATATCAACAAAACGAACAATTACCTCTTATCTTAACTGATCTCATTGAACACAAAAAAGACCACGACATATGACGTTAGAATTCCAGGTCCTAGCTTGGGACTAGACAAAAAAAATGTGGCAGGGTTAAACAAGTAAATGGGATCCCAACACACCCCTCTTGATAACTGGATCTCCAACGGCAGCATGTTTATCGAGAATTTGTCAAGATGACATCTGTGACGCCAATATAATGTCACATTATTACACATAGAAATTAACGATATGTTTGTATCATACTTGTTATTTTATAATATAGGTTATTGCATGAATATTGGTGAATATTGTCCAGAGCAGTATATTATATTGCGTGAGCGTGCGAGTGCAATATGATACACTGCGAAGGACAATATTCATGCAATAACCCTTTTATTATATAGTAATAAATATTTCTTCTTCAGAAATGTTATTAATACGGTCAAGATATGATTTTTTTCATATATCATTACTATATTGCACTAGGAAGAATATTTTGATATTTGCACTAGTGCAATATGAATTTTGTTTTATTTCATTCGGAACGCACCGGTATTTTTTCCGGATCTTATAAAGACGATCGAGACCAACAGTAAAATATGATAAAAATGACATTCGGAACGCACCGGTATTTTTTCCGGATCTTATAAAGACAATCGAGACCAACAGTAAAATACAAGAATATATTGCACGATTTTTTATAAAGGATTAAATAGAGAAATATTTATTACTATATAATAATATATATTATCGCTTGTAAAGATCAAATGGAAAATTTATTAATCATGGATAAACCAAGATATCTATGATGTAATAATGAAATAAGTATTGCCAGTTAATAAATACAACAGAAGCACATTTTAACTAATACAGTCTAATTAGTGTTACTGAAAGCCAAAACTGTTGAAAGACCAACATTCTTTTAACCAATAAACATCCTAGTCTTGTAAATGTGAATTCTGTTGACTTGTATTATGCAAATTGCTGCTTATACTAAAGTCAGTGTATGTTGCAATCACAATTCCATGTTTTCCTCATTCATGACTTGTCACCAGATTTTTCACAAGAGTAACATGATGGGTGCCACTAGTGGAGCAGGGGCATCTTACCCTTCCAGAGCAAAGGAATGAGATGTTTGATTTTTTATGTTGTGGCAGTAATACTGTCAGTTCTGAAACAATGAAATGATGCGAATTTAATTTTTTTTTATCATCAGTCTTTTATTTTATATTTTTATTTTTGTATTTTGCAGCCAAAATTGACAATGGCTAAATGTCGCAAAAATGTAGAAAATTTTTTGGAAGCCTGTCGAAAACTTGGAGTGTATAGGGTAAGTACAGTAAAAAATTATCAAATTTTATATAATTTAATTCAAAATTCTGTCAGCAGCATATAGAGATTGCCATTATCTTTATTTTTATTTTATGTAGTTTAGTATTGTAATACACAATTTTAAGTAAATTACAATCCACCCAAATCTCAGAAATATCTGTTGAGAAGATTACCAACTTATCTGAGTATATCACATGTTATACACATGTATATTATTGAAATCTTTTCCTATAGTATTTTTATTTGTTTTATTATAATTTATAATTTTTGTTTAGTTTTTGTTGCAGAACTTTTTTTCTCAAGAGACAGAAACATCCGACAATCGTAAAACGTGGCTAATTGTTGCACAGTGTTAGGTTGTCCCCAGCATGATATTATTTAACATTTTGTTTATACTCCAATACTGCATGAAACATATACAATCTGAAAAGATAACATGCAAGCAATTAAAGAAAATTAAAAAAATATGGTCTCTTTTTGGTGTACATTTTAATATATGTTTTAATTTATGGCATGTTTATTGATAAGCTTGCTTGTCTTTGAGGGTTGTATTTGGTAAATTGCTCAACAGTCAAACCTCACTATAAATTTTTTTCAAAATGTGGGATTTGCAGATTCCAACATTTTACATTTTAATGTATCGATTCTGCTTTAACAAGAAATACTTCTTCCGAGATATACTTCTTCCGAGATATACTTCTCCTGAGATATACTTCTCCTGAGATATACTTCTCCCCTGTCTGTACAAGGTTTGACTGTTTGCTGCTTTAGTTTGCTTCCCATGCAAAATATATTAAAAAAACAACATAGGCTAATAATATTACTACTGAAGAGTGCTTAAACTACACATATTATATAGAAGCTGTACACTACATATAGCAGCACTCTGTATCTTACTAAACTATAACTGGTGAATGATACTATTAGTAGAAACTAACACACTATGTCTAACTAAATCATGGAAATCATTTATCATCAATGGAAACATGGAGAAAAAAAAATTGGGGGGGGCGGGGGGGGGAATATTTAAAAAACAAACAATATTAATTTTGAATTTGAGGATGTCTAAGACAAATGAATTATAAAAGCAATATGTTTTAGACAATTATATATAGCCGATATTTGGATAAATTAAAATAAAAAATAAAAAATATTTGTTTTTAATAGTTCAATTGATAAAAGAAAATAGAAAAGTTGTGAATAGGTAAATATCTTTACATGCGTTTAACAGTGCTTCTATCTATCCCAGTGTTGACATGTAGAGCTTTGTATGCACAGATTACTAACACAGTATACCTCTATTGCAGGATGACATCTGTGCATGCGAGGATATTGTGGAGAATTTAAGACCTGGTCGTGTCGCCTTAACTGTGCAACAATTAGCCAATTGTCGAAGAATAACATCAACAGACTATTATGTCACTTACTTCTGTATCTTAATCTTCTGTACTGCCTTTGTCCTTTTGTTTCTTTATTGAGTTTGAGATCTTAAGAAAATTGTGATATTTTAGGGGAAAATAATTAGTTGATAGTAGAGTGAAACCTGTCTAAACAGAACTTAGTACAGTGATACCTGCCTAAACAGAACCCCTGTGGGACCAACTTTTGTGTTAGGAATAGATAGATTTCTAACATTGGGACTTGTTTATGCATTATTCTGTTTTATTCAGGATTCAGTTTAGACAGGTTTCACTACATATAGGTAAACTAGTCTTTATTGAAGGTAGTCCAAGTTTCTGTTTAAAATACTCATAAAAATCAGGTTAAGTTTGACAACATGACTCTTTATATATACTTTATATTATTTGTTGGTATTCCCAATGTTAACCATAAAATATAGTGCACCATAATGTACCATTTTCAATCAGAAGTTATTTTCAAAATATGAAATCCACTAATTCAAGTGTTAAAAAAAAAGAAGTTTTTGTCATATAAAAATTGATAACTTTTTACTTTTAAAACCGAACAAGCTTGCCAAACATTTGCCGGACACATACATGTGACAATTAAATTGATTTAAACAAATGCCACTTTTTGGATTTTTTTTTGTATAAACAACATGCTAATGGAACCTACAGAAAATTAATTAAAGCAATGATAAACTTCTTAAGAAAATGTCACTAGTTTGATTTTGGATTTTAATTTATTGAATAAAGTGACAATTAAAGATATTAACATAAAACTTAAATATCTTAAGTCTTCAATTAAATTTTACCATATTCTTTCCTAATATTATAATTTCCTGCTTGTATACAGTGGGAAGCTAGCAACAATTTTTACAGCTTAAACTGGAAAAGTTTTTTTTAAAAGTTTATCTTGTTTTACCTAACAACCATTCCACAGTTCACAATCATATTCCTATACATGTCTTATATATGTTATGTAAAATTGTTTAAGGTATCCTGTTTTTCATAAAATCTCACAATTTACCTGACTTTTCTTCTACAGTTACTAATATTCTATTCAGCTGTTTGTTAATCACTGATGAAAATGAATCATTAATCATTATACACTGTCTTCTATTGATGATAGTTGCAAATTGACCATCAATTCCATGGTCAATTCCATGGTTTGATTATTGCGCTTTGGGTCGCATATGATCAAAAGCTTTTAGAGTAAAAAAAATGACACACAAAAAATTATGGTTTTCTTGAGCTAGAAAACATAGTATAAAACCAATCAACAAGTTGATGAATCTTGGAATGGCATTGTATAAAATCTGGATTGAAACTCGGGGCTCACCAGACATAGTAAAAACAGGGCGACTTGACTTCTCTCTCAGTTGACTTAAGGGCGAAGTGAGGGAAAATTTAGGAGACTTCCGAAAATCGAATGTTTCTTTCCCCACTACCGCATGTTCCCCCTACCTTTCACAAAACAAACGTGCTGCTTAATGATCTTAAAAAAGGATGCAATTAACGAGTTTGGAATAAAATATTGAACATCAAACCCTCTATGGGTCAAATTTCAGGAACATGGGAGCTCCTTTTACGTGAATATTGAAGAAAAAGTATGATTATTGGTGAAAAAAAGACTGACAGGGCGACTAAAACTTCGCTTTTTGACAGAAACTGGGCGATTTCATTGAAACCAAGGTGGAAAAGTCGCCCACTTTGTCTGGTTTGGTGAGCCCTGGAAACTTATCAAATAAATTGTTGGACAATAAATGATCTAACAAAACATTTTAAACTGTCCAAGACCTTTCTTAATTTGTACATGATGAAGATTAATTACTAGTAAGACAACAGATTGAGTGTTTGTCAGTAACTTGTGGAAGAAGTCAAGTTTTTACCACCAGCTTAGTCTTTGCAAAGATTTCATATTTCGACGTGTTCTCTGTATTTCGTAACACTTCATATGTAAAAAATATATTGTAACCAATAATATAGAGAATTTAACAAAATTAACAATTGTTACGTTTTCTCATAAAGAAGAATTTCCACTACAAAACTAACTAAAGAAATTGGAGATCAGATATATATGACAATCCATCAATTTTTCATCAGCAATTATTCATCATTGGTTGAACAAATGTGTTATAAATATATAAATTCATGGTCGGCATCATTCATCACCGTATAGCCCACATTTAATAAGTTAAATTATCTCCCTTTTATAAGTTTAATTATCTACACTATCTCCCTTTTATGATGATCTCTTCGTTTAAACAGTTATTAGTGTTTTACATTTATAGATTTAAATGGTTCTTCTTCAATCCAACAATGACAAATGATAGCATTGATAAAAACAAGAGAAAAATTGATGGAATGAAACACAACTCTAAACTGTAATAATATTGTTTTGAAATTAAATGATAAGGTTGTCCATAATAACTTTCTCTTCATAATGAGTGGAGTACAACTTCATCATTAGAGATCATGAGTGAACAAATAAAACTATAAAATCAAGTGTCAACACATTTTCTGTCAGTCAACTAAAATTGATTCAAATGAAAATAAATTAATCCACATAGCAGTAAAACTGTTGTAATTTTCATTATTTCTTTTGTCACTTTTGATCAAAGATTCTTATATTTTTAACAAATTCATGAATGTAAAGGATATTTCGATATATTACACTTTACGTTTTTATTTTCCCTATTTGTCTTTGTTAGCGCAGCCGGTCACTATTTTCGTATATGAACTGGCCAGGCACCTGCATTATTTTAGATAAAAAGTATAATATAGCAAATAGTTCATGTCACTTCGGGTCATATGGCAGTATATGGACCGGTCCATATACTGCCATATGACCCGAAGTGACATGAACTATTTGCTATATATCACCATGGTGATGCCAAAATTTGTTATAATAATTAATTACAACCTAGACAGGAGGACATACGGTACAACCTACCAGTATTACATATATACCTCTTTATTTAATGTCAGTTTATTTACCTCTTTTTAGTTATGTCAGATTATTTATAGAGTCACAAATTATGCAAAGTAAAATCAATAGTTTATATTTCAGTATATTTAAGATCTGTTAAAACTGCTGTTTTTATATCATATTTATTTTGTTTATTATTATTTTCTGTATTGCTAAGGCTTTTGTAACAAAACAACTTTTTTACAGAGATTTTTTTTTATGTTAAAAACTTTGATGACTGGAAACATAATTTTGTCTGTTGAGGGGACCATTTGAAGCTTGCTTGCTATCATGAATCTTTATTTTTTCAAAAGGTTTCCATGTTAATGCAAGTTTACAAGGACTATTGGGACCAGCAATAAATGTTTTTGATACAAGACATTCTGTAAATTTCAAGTGGCCATTAAAGAATATATGAAGTCTGATCTTGTGATATTTAAACTTTAATTTCATCATTGATATTTAAATGAAGAAGTCTTTCAATTATTTATTGTATTTTTTATTGATAAGTTTAGTTAAGATGTTTCCATTAATTTTACTGTGATAAAGAATATTATAAAAAAAAAGTATTATTTTGAATTATATGTTACTCTTTATTTGTGATATTATTGTAAAATGTAACAGATACTTCCCTTAGATTCTAGTGTTTAGAAAAATTACATTTTGTGTCAACAGTTGCTTCCCTTAGATTCTAGAGTGTTTAGAAAAATTACATTTTCTGTCAACAGTTGCTTCCCTTAGATTCTAGAGTTTTTGAAGATTTAATTTTTTTTAGAAAAAATGGCTTTATCTGCCTTTAGAATTTTACAGTAAGATAAATATACAATATTGGTGTATTGACGGTAAATATAGAATTTATGTGGCGAGGCTTAGAAACGGAGGAAAGACGAGCTTTTAGTGAGTCTTTCCATCCGTTTCGTGCCGAGCCACATAAATTTTATATTTACTGTCAATACACCAATATTGTATTTATCCTGCAATAAAATTTGCAAAAAAAAAATGTTATTCAATTTAATAATAATAAAAAAAGATAATGGAAACCCCATTGATACCTCAATAGTAGTTCCGGTAAGGGGAGTGGCTTAATAGTATTATTAGGCTAATGTAAAAAGTGTTATTATGACAGGGGTGTGGCTTAATAGCTTTATTAGGCTAATGTGAAAAGTGTTATTATGACAGGGGTGTGGCTTAATAGCTTTATTAGGCCAATGTGAAAAGTGTTATTATGACACTGTCATAATAAAGCAACAGTTTATTTCAACCCTTTTATTATGATAAAAAATAACCCAATTGCAGGATAAAACATCATTATTTAACATTGATCTTGGTTACCATACATGTACCTATTTTTTCACGATGGATTAAAAAAAAAAACTTAACTGAATTTGATAATTTATAGAGAAAGTATTCACAGTAGTTTTTTTTCTTGTGATAAATAGTTGTGTTTGTACAATCACATACATAAAAATAGGATCCAAAAATGAAACACTGCTTGACACTTCAATTATGTGTGAAAGATATTTTGACTTTGAGCGTACCTGATGAAGGTTATTCCAGAAACGTGTCGTGCATACTAAATTTGATATCTACGTTTTTATTACATTATAGAAACCACAAATGAGGCACAGTGTTTGTAGAACCACATTATATGACATATAAAATATTGAGTGAATTTCAAATGTTAAATAAAAAATGGTGTTAAATTTTTCCAATATACTTTATTTGTTGGTAAATCTTTGAGCTTACTGTCACTAATTGAGGTTTGTAGCAAAACATAAGCAGATCCAGCTTGATACAGAAGTAAAATGTGTGACTGACGTCTTTAAATATGTCTTTATACCCCCTGCAAAAGGAGACAGGGCATAAAGTGTTAACCATGTTGGTTTTTCCTTCCATCTGTTGTAACTTAAGTTTCCCTTGGCCAAACATTTTGAAAGCTCTATGCAATGTTTTTGACCACAATGCACAGACAAGTTCCAATATTGTTATTATTTCTCATATGGTAAAAAATTATGTCCCTTAACTAAAAAATGACAAAAATGTGATTTTCATGCTTTAATATTAGTTTCCCATGTCAAAATGTTTTGAAGTTTGTACACAAATGCAATTCACAGGTCAAGTTTGATTTTGGCTTATCTTAATGTGTTGTAAGGTTACAGAGTTATGCCATTTATTTAATTGTAAACTGGCAATACTGGGTCTAAACAATTAGTTACAATTATTACAGTTGCCAAGATCAGATTTATTTATACAATCACTTATATAATTAATACCTGTCTAGATGTCAGATGATGTTTCTCCCTACATTCATACATGTCCCACTTTATAACAGCTGAAAGATGTTGTTTGTTGTACCAGGCATAGCTTACAGTTCAATAATAGGTGGGGGGGAAAAGGGGGCATATGTGTCGCATGAAAACATTTTTGGATTTTTTTCAATTATAATTTAACAAATCTAAAACAATATTAATAGTGACAGGATTATTTTTTGTGATAACTCAAGACATTTTGAAGGGTAAATGGCTTATTTTGATGTCTTAAATTTGAACGTGATCCAATCAAAATCAATGTTATATGTTGCGTTAATCAAGTTTCCTTATGAGTACCAGTGCTGATAATTTGAAATCACAGATTTACTTCCAAATTATCCATATTTTCTAGTTAAAAGGGAAAGACTGTCATATTTTAATGTAAAATATCCAGGGAAATAATTCATTCCATTTGAATTGAACTGGAAAGCTTTGATTGTAAAAGTTAATACATTTGTAGATATAACCAATGGTAATAGAAATGTTTTGCATGTTTTGGCTTATTAGTGGATAAAATAGGTTTATTAGCTCACCTTGCCAAAGGCAATGTGAGCTTTTGCCATCACTTGGGGTCCGTCGTATGTTGTCTGTTAATTTTTCACATTTTAAACTTCTCCTCTGAAACCCCTCAGCCAAATGAACTGAAACTTGGTAGGAAGCATCTATGGAAGGTCATCTATAAAGATTGCTCATTTTTTTCCCGATCCATTAACTGGTTGCCACAGGCAATTCTTGTTTCTGATTGGCAGATTTAAAAAAATCTTCTCCTCTGAAACCGCTTGGCCAAATGAACCGAAACTTGGTAGGAAACATCTATGGAAGGTCCCCTATAAAGATTGCTCATTTTGTCCCGATCGGTTAACAAACATAGCTGCCACAGGCAATTCTTGTTTCTGATTGGTTGATTTCTAAAAAAATGTTCTCCTCTGTTGAAAGAAAGATAACTCTTGCCATTATCCCCCTTAGAAATTAACTAATGCTGGTATAGTGTAACATGTTTATTCTATACATTACAAGTAGGTATTCACATTTTAATATTCTTTTTAACAAGCCTTGCCAAAGGCAATATGAGCTTTTGCCATGGCCACCACAGGCAATTCTTGTTTCTGATTGGCCGTTTTTTTTTTAAATCTTTTCCTCCGAAACTGCTTGGCCAAATGAACCGAAACTTGGTAGGAAGCATCTAAGGAATGTCCTCTATGAAGATTGCTCATTTCGCCCAGATCGGTTAACAAACATGGCTACCACCAAAACATGGTAGGAATCTTCTTTGGAATGTCCTCTATGAAGATTGCTCATTTCGTCCCGATCGGTTAGCAAACATGGCCACCACATGCAATTCTTGTTTCTGATTGATCGATTTCTAAAAAATCTTCTCCTTTGAAACTGCTTAGCCATATGAACCGAAACTTGGCAGGAAGCATATACATGTATGGAAGGTTCTGTATTAAGTTTCCTCAAAGCAGAATGAAAGGTGAGCGACACAGGCTCAGCCCACTGAGCCTCTAGTGAATGATACATAAAATGACTAATTTATAATCAGTGTAATATATGTGTAATATTTAGAATAAGGTACCAATCTATGTGTATTAACTGTGATATATTGCTGATATATGTTGTTATGTTGTTGTTGACAATTAAATTGTGTTCAAATATACAGATGTTTGCTACAATACACTTTTTCAGTAATGAGTTTTTTAACACAACACACTTTTTCAGTTGTATGGTTTACTACAACACACGTTTGCAACAATGTGGTTTACTACAACACACGTTTGCAACAATGTGGTTTACTACAACACACCTTTTCAGCAGTGTGGTTTACTGTGTCACACTTTTTTAGCAGTGTATTTTTCTGCAACGTACGTTTCAACAGTGTGGTTTACTACAAAACACATTTTCAGCAGTGTGGTTCACTACAACACTTCTTCAGTGGTATTGTTTGTTTAACACAACACACTTTTTCAACAGTGTGGTTTACAACACACCTTTTTGGCACTAGTATACTAAAAAAAACATTTTTCAGCAGTGTGGTTTACTGCAAAACACTTTTTCAGCAGTGTGGTTACTATAACACATTTTTAGCAGTGTTTAAACAGGAATTAAGTCACATAAACCATTATTTTTTGAACTTTGAAAAATGATAAAATTTTGGCCACGTTCTGTTTAATCAAGCATAAAATAACAATGGGCTGGTTGTCTTTTCTCTTTTTTCTATAGTAATTCATTATGATGCAGTGATTCAGCTAGGCACCGGTCTCGGGACATTTGCCCACATATTTCTCAAATTAAAAAATCTCATGAAGATATTTGATAAAACTGGCAATTGTCCTGAAGATTTCAAAGTCTAGCTGAAACACTGCAATATGATTAAATCATTGTGTAATGGCTTTGTTATTAAGTTGATGGCAAGTTTGCTCACTGGTGAATAAAGAAATGTATATTTTTTTTTATTATATTTTAACTTTTATTTTTCAGGAACAGCTTTGTGGTGCTCAAGATATCTTGGAAGAAAAGGGTGTATCACGATTAGCAGTGACTATATCTGCACTTATCGCTGTCTCAACGCCTAATCCTAGATCTTCTGCTGTGTGAAATTACTCAACCATAACATGTGATAGAGAATTATCTGACCAAAGACTCCAAAGCCAGTAAATTATGGCCAAAAGAGTATGACAAAAGACAGATGTGTCTGCATCGTTCCACTACAGCCTCGTCTTTTAAATCCATGCTTAATTTAAAATGGATTCAATACTTCATAATTGAATGCTACTTTGATCTGATATTGATCAATTTTATCAGAATCAATCTGAGATTCACCAAGTGATTTTTACAGATTTATCTGAAAATTACAACAGAATGAGATACGAGTGTGCAAAGACTAATATGTTTTTGTAATTTTGTAAAATATAGCTTATCCTGTTTCAGTATTTTGGTTTTTCGAAAACTAGAACAATGCGGTGAATTATATATTGTCCCAATCAACTAGAAATTAAAAAGGAGAAAAATGTTTAGTAACAATTTAAAAAAAAGAGTAAACAAGGATGTTTTTAGAAAGAGGAAAAATCATCATACATCATCATATCTCTTTGTACAGACTGTGATTATAAGACAATAACTACAGGGCTTGAAATCCACTCTGTTGTATATGTAAAGATAAATCATTTTAACCATATGAGCTCAGTCGTTTAGGCGAAGATAATTTGGTTTTGTTTTTTGAATTTAGAAATTGAGATTTAAAACAATCAAAATTTGTATTATTTGTCATGCCAAAAGTAGAAATGAAGCTGACCAATTGAATTTCAGGTCTATTTGAAGTTTTCAAGTCGACCAATTGAATTTCAGGTCTATTTGAAGTTTTCAAGTCGACCAAGTGAAATTATGGTCAATTTGAAGTTTTCAAGCCAACCAATTGAGTTTATGGTCAATTTGAATTCTTCAAGCCGACCAAGTGAGTTTATGGCCAATTTGAAGTTTTCAAGCCAACCAATTGAGTTTATGGTCAATTTGAAGTTTTCAAGCCGACCAATTGAATTTGAAGTTTTCAAACCGACCTAGTCTATATGTAGTTTTCAAGACGACCAAGTGAGTTTATGGTCAATTTGATTTTTTTCTAACCGACCAAGTCTATTTGAAGTTTTCAAGCCTTGTCTATTACACACAGAGTTGTTTATATCATGTCAATATCATTCTAAGTCATATCATATTGTATCTTAATATGAAATAATCTATTATGCTAGAGTAGACTAGGTACAGAGAGATGTATTACCAAATATGGCTAATTGGAATTTGGAGAGATGTAACTGAGCTTGGCAGTCTTAAGATTAAATTGATTAAAGTTTTAAATTTTACAATTACTTAGGAATAACTTTGTATATGTAAATAATTTGAAACCATGATGCATTTTTTTCTTAAAAAAATGTGAATATTTTCATTATGAGTATCATTTTTGGTTAAATTTGAACTGTGTTTTTATGCTCAGTTAATGGCAAAAATTCTGTTAAAATGTCATCCCATGAAGCTCAGTTCATCAAAATGTAAAAAAATAACATGTAAAAATATCATCATAATGTAAATCATAAACCAATATTAACTTTGTATTTCTATGTTATACATATATATTACAAACAACATTTAGACAATGCTAGCTAGTTACTTTGCTGGTCTAGTCCTATCTAGAATTCAAAATTATTTTACTAAAATAAATTTTGGTTTTGTCCGATAAGATAGAATTGAATATATTTTCAACTTATTAAATTGCATTTTTGCATTTTCCATATTGTCAAATAAAATGTATATTTTAAAAATATTTCCCTTACTCTTATGTTTAATTTCTCTTTTTCAATTATGATTTTATATGTATTTAAGTTGATAATTAATAAATCTGTATTCATAATACTGGATACATTGAAAATTGTAAACAAGATACCACTCCAACAAAATATTTTGTCCAATAGAAATGGATGGACAGTTTTCTGAATGGATTTTACAGCATGTTTGTTTGAGCCAAAAAAAGTGACCAGTATACTAGGCTAAAGCTGGGGACATTTAAGATAACTTTCTTTGCATATATAAATTTGGTACTTCTACAAAAGTTAATTTCAGAAATACTCATATTGTACATTAAATTAATTTTGGCGTCTTTGTTCACAACTGTACAATCACACATTCAAATATATAACATGCTTCATCTACATTTGTTAAATGTTATATTGTACCAATAACACATTTATAAACATGTAGATATGAAATCTCCAATATTGAAAAAAGGAAATTTCATGATCTTTATTTGTCAAGAAAGTAAAGTGAAACCTAATACTTTAAAAAATAAATCTAAATAAGATAAAGTGTGAACTTTTAAAGATAAAGATAAATAAGATAAAGTGTGAACTTTTAAAGATAAAGATAAATAAGATCAAGTGTGAAATTTTAAAGGTAAATCTAAATAAGATCAAGTGTGAACTTCTAAAAATAAATCTAAATAAGATAACGTGTGAACTTCTAAAAATAAATCTAAATAAGATAACGTGTGAACTTCTAAAAATAAATCTAAATAAGATAAAGTGTGAACTTCTTAAAATAAATCTAAATACTGTTAAAATACTTTATTTCGTTGGCACCAATTTTCGTGGTTTCTACAAAAAGCAGTGATCCATGGGTTCTTGAATTCATGACATTACAGACAACAATGAATGGGAAAGTTGTATTTCGTTAGATTTTTATTTTCATGGTTTAAGTGAACCACAAAATCAGCGAAAATTAGAACCCCACGATTAATAATGATTTCTTAGTAAAATAAAATGTGAACCAAGAAGTGAGATATTTATTGTAAAGTAGGTATCTGTAGAGAACATCAATGTATGATGATGGTTTAATGTGTACTTATCATCTCTCACAAAATTCTCCATTTTTTATTAACTGAAATGCTAGCTTGTGTCAATAATGTGTGGTCTAAATCTTTTCATACGTCAGAAACAAATAAAAAAAAGAATGTCTTACTAAATATTTACAGATTGTTTTCGTGTACATTTCGCAGTAAGAAAAGGTTTCAATTTCAACACACATTTACAATCATCTATATAATGGCTATCATATGTCTTTTATCTTGTGATGTACTTTTAATGTTAATTGGATCATGCCAATATACTGTGCTATTTCCATTAAAATATTGAATTGTATTATAAATAGTAATACATTACAACACAAACATGTTCATGTCTGTACTAGATATGTAAAGTGGCTATACATTACAAGACAAACATGTTCATGTGGCCATCTATACTAGATATGTAAAGTGGCTAAATTAAATGATGACAGGAGGTAAAAGTTGAAAGTTGGTTCAGTACAAACTAAACTAGATAAAGAGTTTATCTTTAAAGAGGCTTCCTTTATAACAAGGCTAACCTATAAATAAAGATTAACACAAACAATATGCTGTAGTCCCACTACAGATTTTTTTCTATCAATATGGTAAATATTGTAAAGATATATTTTTATTGTTCCTATAGGTATGGGCTTAATTTTTAACAAAAAAAACAGGGTATCCTTGTAGGAGTATATCTGTTATTCCATTTTAATGCTTCTCTAAATAGATACTGTATATTGTAACAGAGATGAAAGTTTGACTCGGATCAGCAGATTTCCTCTTTTTATTAACAACATATTTGGAAATAAAATGTGTCAAGCAATAAGAAAATGAAGGTTTTTGGACTTTATATAGGTTTTTTTTATCTTTTTTCGTCAGTGCTAGCACTTTCATCTCTGTTGTAATGATTTTTTTTTATTTCGTATGTGGGAAGCTATTTTCTTTTTAATGAATTATGAGGTAACCTTGTAGGAAAGGATCTGCTGTTTAGGGTATTTTATTCACTTTTTCTTCTGTTTTACAATAATATTGTCTAGATTTTCAGTTCTTTGAACTGTCAGACAAATAATGGTAATTTTTATAAGAATACCTATTATATACCAGCTGATAGAAAAATATGAACATTTTTATCCAAGATGATTGTTTTTCGTTTTGTATTGTTGTATTGTATTTTTAGAAATCGACTCAACAAAAGTTGAAACTTGTCTCAAATAAATGGTCTCTGTCGACCCACTTAATTTCTCCATTCATCAGCCGTGAGTGGGGAGATAAGTCTGTGAGGGGGTTGGGGGTTACTGATGATGCAAACTTTTACTTTGTATTTTATTTTTGCTATTTTATTATATTTATGTCTGCTTCCTATGTTGATCTTCCTAATAAATCTGTGATATAAATCAGACAAAAACCATTGCAAATGTTATATAAGCTTTTTTTATCATGTAAACTCATAAAACATATGTGCTATAAAAACATATATATGTACAAACCTGTATAAATTATTGTTTAAGCTTTAATTAGAAAAAAACAGAAAAGAGAATAAATGCCTTTTGCACAGAATGTTTTGTTTTGTTATAAACCTATAAGTATTCAATGATTGTGTGGTTAATTTTAGATCAGATGTCTTCCCTTCTTATTACTTCCAAGTACTTACTTCTGATGGCTGCAGAAACTGCATCCGTGGTGTAATGGTAAGTGTGCTTGCCTTGAGTGTGGTAGATCGTGGGCTAGACCCCAGATCAGGGCAAACCAAAGACTATAAAATTGGTATTTGTTGCTTCTCTGCTAAGCACACAGCATTAAGGAGAAAGAACAAAGACTGGTTGTCTCGGAATCAGGATAATGTGTCCAAGTGGCATGACATGTCTACTCACGAACTGTTGTTTCTGTGAGCTAGCACTATAAAAATCCAACTAAGGTGTTGGTCTAGTACAAAGTTGGACCTCATCATCATTTCATTGAATATTAACTTGTTCTGAAAAATTGCTGAGTTGGCGTTGAACAACAATCACTCGCTCACTCTGATGGCTGCAGTGGTTGATTTTCAGTGTATTTGATTTCATTTTGTCTTGGTCAACATTCTTGTGGAGAGTAATCAGAATCATGGTACAGGTTTCACACAATTTTATCCTGCATCGATATCTTTTAATTTATAAACTGTAGTTTTACACTTGGTGAACATTTATTGAACCTTAATTTCCCATCTCTAAAACTGAGTACTTTAGAGGGTACATATAGGTGAAAACCAATAAGGTGCAATGTCTCTACATTAGAAGGATATTTGTATGGAACAGGCCTAAACTGTCTCGGCAGGATTACATAAGAAAGATCTTTGTATTGAACAAGCCTAAACAGTCTCGGCAGGATTACATAAAGATATTTGTATTGAACAGGCCTCAACAGGATCATTTTTTCACATTTCAATCTCCTCTGAAACCATAAGACCAAATTGAAAAGTCCAATTTAAATGATTTTTTTTCTTTTGGTTTGGAATTGGGCGACTTGTGGCAGGTCCATGGTTTTCTCTGGTACTCTGGTTTCCTCCACCAACAAACTGACTACCACAATATAACTGAAATATTGTTAAAAGGGGCATTAAACACCATCATGACCATGATCCTCACAGTAACTGGTGCAGATGGAATTCCCTGTTTTGTTCATTGCCTATTGGGTGAACAGTGCAGGCTCTTGAAATCCCTTGGTTAAAATTGTGTTTTCTAGATCATGCTTGAGCATATAATATTAAGTAGATACATGCCAGTTCCCAATTGCAAAGGTTGTTTCTTTGCCCATTTTGTATTTTGGGTTGGCCATCTTGGGATGAAACGCCAGTCATATTGGTGGAATTTATATTTGTTTTTGGATGCTTTAAGCTAGGTCTAGTTATCAACAGTAAAGAGTAGAGACTCCATTAACTGACTTTACCTTTGAGCTAGGTCTAGTTATCAACAGTTAAGAATAGAGACTCCATTAACTGACTACCTTTGAGCTAGGTCTAGTTATCAACAGTAAAGAGTAGAGACTCCATTAACCGACTTTACCTTTGAGCTAGGTCTAGTTATCAACAGTAAACAGTACACTCCATTAACAGACTTGACCTTTGAGCTAGGTCTAGTTATCAACAGTAAAGAGTAGAGACTCCATTAACAAACTTTACCTTTGAGCTAGGTCTAGTTATCAACAGTTAAGAGTAGAGACTCCATTGACTGACTTTACCTTTGAGCTAGGTCTAGTTATCAACAGTAAAGAGTAGAGACTCCATTAACCGACTTTACCTTTGAGCTAGGTCTAGTTATCAACAGTTAAGAGTAGAGACTCCATTAACTGACTTTACCTTTGAGCTAGGTCTAGTTATCAACAGTAAAGAGTAGAGACTCCATTAACAGAATTTACCTTTGAGCTAGGTCTAGTTATCAACAGTAAACAGTACACTCCATTAACAGACTTTACCTTTGAGCTAGGTCTAGTTATCAACAGTAAAGAGTAGAGACTCCATTAACTGACTTTACCTTTGAGCTAGGTCTAGTTATCAACAGTTAAGAATAGAGACTCCATTAACTGACTACCTTTGAGCTAGGTCTAGTTATCAACAGTAAACAGTACACTCCATTAACAGACTTTACCTTTGAGCTAGGTCTAGTTATCAACAGTAAAGAGTAGAGACTCCATTAACCGACTTTACCTTTGAGCTAGGTCTAGTTATCAACAGTAAACAGTACACTCCATTAACTGACTTTACCTTTGAGCTAGGTCTAGTTATTAACAGTAAAGAGTAGAGACTCCATTAACCGACTTTACCTTTGAGCTAGGTCTAGTTATCAACAGTTAAGAGTAGAGACTCCATTAACAGACTTTACCTTTGAGCTAGGTCTAGTTATCAACAGTTAAGAGTAGAGACTCCATTAACTGACTTTACCTTTGAGCTAGGTCTAGTTATCAACAGTAAAGAGTAGAGACTCCATTAACTGACTTTACCTTTGAGCTAGGTCTAGTTATCAACAGTAAACAGTAGAGACTCCATTAACATACTTTACCTTTGAGCTAGGTCTAGTTATCAACAGTAAAGGGTAGAGACTCCATTAACTGATTTTACCTTTGAGCTAGGTCTAGTTATCAACAGTTAACAGTAGAGACTTCATTAACTGACTTTACCTTTGAGCTAGGTCTAGTTATCAACAGTAAAGAGTAGACTCCATTAACCGACTTTACCTTTGAGCTAGGTCTAGTTATCAACAGTAAACAGTAGAGACTCCATTAACCGACTTTACCTTTGAGCTAGGTCTAGTTATCAACAGTTAAGAGTAGAGACTCCATTAACTGACTTTACCTTTGAGCTAGGTCTAGTTATCAACAGTAAAGAGTAGAGACTCCATTAACAGAATTTACCTTTGAGCTAGGTCTAGTTATCAACAGTAAACAGTACACTCCATTAACAGACTTTACCTTTGAGCTAGGTCTATTTATCAACAGTAAAGAGTAGAGACTCCATTAACAGACTTTACCTTTGGGCTAGGTCTAGTTATCAACAGTAAACAGTACACTCCATTAACAGACTTTACCTTTGAGCTAGGTCTAGTTATCAACAGTAAAGAGTAGAGACTCCATTAACCGACTTTACCTTTGAGCTAGGTCTAGTTATCAACAGTAAACAGTACACTCCATTAACTGACTTTACCTTTGAGCTAGGTCTAGTTATTAACAGTAAAGAGTAGAGACTCCATTAACCGACTTTACCTTTGAGCTAGGTCTAGTTATCAACAGTTAAGAGTAGAGACTCCATTAACAGACTTTACCTTTGAGCTAGGTCTAGTTATCAACAGTTAAGAGTAGAGACTCCATTAACTGACTTTACCTTTGAGCTAGGTCTAGTTATCAACAGTAAAGAGTAGAGACTCCATTAACTGACTTTACCTTTGAGCTAGGTCTAGTTATCAACAGTAAACAGTAGAGACTCCATTAACATACTTTACCTTTGAGCTAGGTCTAGTTATCAACAGTAAAGGGTAGAGACTCCATTAACTGATTTTACCTTTGAGCTAGGTCTAGTTATCAACAGTTAACAGTAGAGACTTCATTAACTGACTTTACCTTTGAGCTAGGTCTAGTTATCAACAGTAAAGAGTAGACTCCATTAACCGACTTTACGTTTGAGCTAGGTCTAGTTATCAACAGTAAACAGTAGAGACTCCATTAACAGACTTTACCTTTGAGTTCGGTCTAGTTGTCAAGAGTAAAGAGTAGAGACTCCATTAACCGACTTTACCTTTGAGCTAGGTCTAGTTATCAACAGTAAAGAGTAGAGACTCCATTAACCGACTTTACCTTTGAGCTAGGTCTAGTTATCAACAGTAAAGAGTAGAGACTCCATTAATCGACTTTACCTTTGAGCTAGGTCTAGTTATCAACAGTAAAGGGTAGAGACTCCATTAACTGATTTTACCTTTGAGCTAGGTCTAGTTATCAACAGTTAACAGTAGAGACTTCATTAACTGACTTTACCTTTGAGCTAGGTCTAGTTATCAACAGTAAAGAGTAGACTCCATTAACCGACTTTACCTTTGAGCTAGGTCTAGTTATCAACAGTAAACAGTAGAGACTCCATTAACAGACTTTACCTTTGAGTTCGGTCTAGTTGTCAAGAGTAAAGAGTAGAGACTCCATTAACCGACTTTACCTTTGAGCTAGGTCTAGTTATCAACAGTAAAGAGTAGAGACTCCATTAACCGACTTTACCTTTGAGCTAGGTCTAGTTATCAACAGTAAAGAGTAGAGACTCCATTAATCGACTTTACCTTTGAGCTAGGTCTAGTTATCAACAGTAAAGAGTAGAGACTCCATTAACCAACTTTACCTTTGAGCTAGGTCTAGTTATCAACAGTAAAGAGTAGAGACTCCATTAACCGACTTTACCTTTGAGCTAGGTCTAGTTATCAACAGTAAAGAGTAGAGACTCCATTAACCGACTTTACCTTTGAGCTAGGTCTAGTTATCAACAGTAAAGAGTAGAGACTCCATTAACCAACTTTACCTTTGAGCTAGGTCTAGTTATCAACAGTAAAGAGTAGAGACTCCATTAACCAACTTTACCTTTGAGCTAGGTCTAGTTATCAACAGTAAAGAGTAGAGACTCCATTAAATGACTTTACCCCTACACAATGTTGTACTAGTAATCAGTTTTTGTTGTTGTCGTTTTCTCTTCTTGTGGTATAGTTTTGGGAGTGGTTCATGTTGTCGTTGGCAAGATATACAATTGCCCTTATTCTTTGAAACAACTGTCACAATTTATACCGTTGTCAGGCATCATCCTGGAAGCATCTGGTGTCGATTTTTACAACTAACCAACAACAATATGGTTTACTGTCCTGTATGAACCACATTGTTAGCATGCTTGTTTCGTGTGTATTAGATCGTGGGTTCGAGACCCAGTCGGGTAAGACCAAAGATTATATAATTAGTATATGTTGTTTCTCTGCTAAACAAGCAGTAAGAGCAAAAACTGGTTGGCTAAGAATAAGAATAATGTATTCGAGTGGAGCGACACCCGATGACAGTTGTTTCAGTGAGCTAGCACTATAGAAATCAAACGAAGTGTATTAGTACAGTAAAAAGCGGACATCATCATCGCATCGAAATGTAGCATGTTCTGGTCCATTCTCTATCCAGAGTTGTCGTTCCCGCTAAGCTCCACCACACCCCTGTCAACGCTTGAAAAATAGTCCCAAAATCACATGACCATCATTACCGTTTTCAATCACATGATCAAAACATCGTCGTACTTGTTGACGGCATGTTTCACTCTATCCTCCATTTTGTCTATCGTGTGATCGTTTTTAATTTTTACCTCCGCAAAATAGTTCTCCAAGAAGTTTGTGTGTGTGTGGGTAGGGGGGGTCTTTTTAAGAGAGAATTGATTTGAAATGAGTGATTTATTTTCATCTTTATTGATATTTACAATAATTAAAGCATTTTTAAGTACATTTTTTTACTGTTTCTAAATTTTACAAAAATCTTGTAAAATGAGCGTTGACAGAGGTGTTGGAGCTTAGCGGGAACGACACCTCTGAATAAAAAATGGTTCTGGTCGTCATATAAGTGCATAATTGCAAACAACAATCACTTGCTCACTCACTACTGTTGGTGAGTTGGTATCTACACAAAATCATTCGTAGCAATATTTGTTTAATTCACCAAGGGAGTTAGTGTTAGCATCAGGAAAATACAATGACTAGGCAGTAGCCACGGTACCGGTTTTGTAAAAACATTTTCTTTTTTTTCTGTCATCTGTACATATCACCCCTAATGATAATGAATTCGATTCCAACTACACGCCATTGGCGATGTTGCTAATGTTGGCGTTAAACACCAATCAATCAATCGATTTGGAGTATCGTTCCCCTGGGGGTGAGGCTATTAATGAAAAAACGGATTTTCAAATCTGGCTCCAAAAAGTTTCCCTTTTTTCATACTGCCATACATATATAAAAATATTCATGTTAAAATATATTACATGCCGAAACTTAATTATGAAGAGAAATTAAAGGCTAAAGCCTTGGTTGACCAAGCTTACCAGTTGGTTTTAATTCAATGCTGAAATTCTGTATTATACCAATCCTTCACAAATGCGTTTATCAGTCATTACCTGACCGACTGATCGCCTTGTTAACAGATTAACTCTCTTATTCAATAGTTTTCTCTGACCAAGTAATTGTACATGGAATTAAGAGCATTGAAGGACATTATTAAAATATCATTATTGTTATGAGGGAGTATCATGATAGACTTGAGTGCATTAATTGTTTTACTCCAGATTGTGTTGGTCTGGAAATTGATATATTTTAACAATTCATATGTACATTTTTATAAAATCTGGGTTTTTTGTTTGTGGTAAAAAAACGTCCATTAAGGTTGGAAAATAAAAAAAAATATATTTTAGAGAGATGTGATAAAGGAATATATCAATCTTATCGATACTGACTCAATGGTGGGACCACCGTGCCCGTGATCGTATGTTAGTTGGATTACAACTACCTATTCAATCAGTACCTATCACCACTCGTGTTGTTAGTTCGAACCCCGCTCTTGGTGAGGTGTACTCGATACAACATTATGTGATAAAATTTGTCAGTGACTTGCAGCAGGTCGGTGGTTTTCTCCGGGTACCCCAGTTCCCTCCACCAATAAAACTTATCACTACGACATAACTGAAATATTGCTGAAAGTGGCGTGAAACACCACAACCCGAACCCTATGTTACCGTCTAATGAAATGGCGATTAGGAGATTCTGAAAGCGCTAAAATTCACAATTAAACTGATTTTAATACTACGAGTACTCTGATTGGTGGAAGAAGGTCGTAACCATATTTTTCTTGTTATTATATATTCATGACATAAGGTCACTCGCATATTTAACATCAAAACTCTAGTAAATATCCAAGACGTTTCTCAGATCTTATTTTTATTTTGGAAAAATATCCAACAACGAGTACATATCTGGAAGAAGAACAATAGTAGTGACATGGAGCAATCGGGATTCAGAATATTTGAATTATTCCAACTTTGATAAATATCCAGGGAGACTCTTCAACCTTTTTGTTGGAAAAGTACATACCGGTAGCAACTGTTAATTTCTGGAACCAGAAAAACAATAGATGTTAAATGCAGTTAGATTTCAAAATATTTGAATAGATTAAGAGAAGTACACCAGTTATGCCTAGCATTCGAATTTCAGCTTTGTTTAATATCCTAGAAGACTCTCAGATCTATGTTTTTAAATACCTAACAACCATACGTTTTTGGAACCAGAAAAAAAAACAAGCTGTGGCATGGAAGAATTGTTTTTCAAAATATTTGAATTCCAGCTTTCGTAAATTTCCGGAATTACTTTCAGTCTTGTTAATTGATGCAACTACTGGGGAATTCGTCGTACATTCATGAGCTGGTTGTTGTTTTTATTATCATTGATATGATTTCTTTTGTCAAATAAACGGGAACATACGTTTTGTTCCCCAAAATAGCAATTCCTTCAGTATTTGGTTCGAAGAATTCTTATGAAATTCGGATAAATGTGTAGTATAAATGAAAACCCTAAGATTGACATATAGTGCAATTGAGAATACGTCGAAAATGGCATGTTGCAAGTTTAAAATAGGTTGAAAAATCAGAAATTTTCTTCAGTACCAGGAATGCAATTGAATTTCGCATGAGGCAGCATTTTGATATGAGGTGACATGATATGATATACTCGTTTGCGCTTAAGAACTCAGATAAAAGTTTACAGAGACTTGGATAAACAATAACTCAATAAATCTTTACCAGGTGAGATATTCAGGCTCATGTGAGGAAAGTTTGAAGATACTAACGAGGCCAATAGAAAGGAGACAAAGGACAAACAATGGTCCAGCAAACACTACACAGAAAACTCAATATGTATTGGGCAACATTAACCACAGAGAAAACGCTCCGCAAATGTAAGCAATTTCTGTGCCACTGGTCGCACCTGTTGTGCTGCACATGTTAAAAATACGGCTACAAGTCTTCGGTGATAAATCACGTACGAGAAAAGAAAGGAGCATAATCATGATCACATGTGACACAGATACTCCGTCTTATGGTGGCGACCGTAAAACTTACGAAATGATGACTTCAAGTGTTACCACTAGAAACCCTTAGTTCAGTGACTTCATTGTTAACAGCAACCCACAATCAAGAAAATCCTGATATATCCTGGAATATTTTATCGACCGAGAGGGGTGTTGCTGATTTTTAAGTATTTTTAGCGGCATTTGACGACCTTATAACATATTATAAATGAAATCTTACTTCTATTAGTTACTGAAATTTTTGTTTAAATCGGAGAAAAAATAGAGAAATGTTCCCTCAAGTGCCTGTGTGTAGGAGATGATTTAGTATTGGATAATATTTCTATGTACATCATGATTGCTGTAAATATTGTTCAAGACATCGTTTATATTTGTTTTGATGTTGTATACCATTATACATTCGAAAGCTATAATTTTATCTCACTGAAATACAAAAATGAGTTATCTCCCTTGATAATATAGAAATAAAGAAATTTTCCATTAGAAGTGCAATCTTATTGATTATTACAACAATAAATTACTATATCACTATAAAAATTTATTAAAAATGTAAATCTGATAAAAGATTAAAATAAGTAACGAAATGTAAATTACGTTTGCAATTTATTAGCTTACTGAATACCTTAGAGCATAAATAGTGTTGAAGTATGCAGTATAATTACTATCAAATCCTCTAATGAATTGTGTTGTAAGAAAGGAGAGAAGGTTAGCACTCCCCTAGATAAGGACGGAAGAGACCCTAGTGGTCTATACAACACATGTAAGGCGCTTGTCTCCCTACTTAGGAGGCAAACACTTATTTTTTACACTAACTTCCTTGATAAAATAAAATGTTATACGTGAAGTAAACAACATACTTCTTATTTATTTATTTATTTTTTTATAAATTTATAGGCGAGTGATAGGTCCTTAAATTATAAATATTTATGTGATCCCTTCAGATCAATTGGAGAAAATAGTCGTCTTTTCACTATTTATCTCTTTAGCCAGAGTGGAGCAAACGATATATCTGTTCTTCCATCAACCGTAATATATGTTCTTGAAGCACTACATTCTTGATCTTTATTCATATTCAACGTGTTGAGGGTCGCTTCAGATAAAATTGACGAAAAGCACACCAATTCATATATTCCCTCGGCATGAAACCACATCCATTCATCTATTCAAAGTAAGAAAATCATATCCAATGCAGTTATTGATGATCCATTCCTTTATTAATTCAATTCAATTCAATTCAATATTTTAATGGAAAAATCACAGTATATTGGCGTGACCCAATTAACATTAAAAGTACATCACAAGATAAAAGACATTTAGTTATAACATAATTGTTAAAGTATTCATACATTGTATATAAAAACGGAGACATGTACACATCTCTGATAATAATAATAATAATAAGTCACTACTAATAGTGAAAAATAATGCAGTGTGAAGATTAGTTTTGGTCGACTGAAGGATGTTCTCTCAAAAACATGGGTCCAAAATTACTGAAGCAAGGGGTCTTGTGTGAGCAGCAGCCCTCCCCCCCCCCCCCCCCCCCCCATACGCCACTGACATTTCATGTAAGTAAAACACTTTTGCCTTTTAGAATGAGTAGTTATGGTCTATTTAAATCAAATCACTTCACAAATTTGATTCTTTCATTACCACTGAGCATGTTGGAATTAAAAAAAAGAAAGGTGAAACGCTTAATTTGTGTTGTTTTTACCGAGGCAACTGTCTCGGATGCCTCAATGGAAGCTACGCCACTGTCAGTTTTGCACCTTAATGTGTTAAACAGCCACATTGGCAATAAAGAAGCTGAATTTGCTTGTAGAAATGTGACACATTGATATACATTTTATATCATGGGCTTAATAATGCCCACCCATTGATATATTGAAGTGGAATTTTACCACCCAATCATATACATTGCACAAATGTATTTGAGAGTTGCAGAAAAAATCGACCCATTCCAGCGGCACGTCATAATACTCACAGGCGCTCGTGGCACGGACCACCCCCCTTTTTCTAACTTTCTGTTTACAAATTTATTTTCAATAAAATTTCTTTATTTCTTTATTATTTCATCTCTTTTTCCTTATTTTAACTTGTTCGTGTCAATATTCATACAATATTATGTTAACATCAAATTGCATGTGTCGACCCTATATAGATACTAATAATACATATCTATATAGGGTCGACACATGCACTGGGGTCCCTAGCTACACAACTACTCACAGGAATAAAAATGTGGGAATCAGGTCATGACTTGTGACAGGCACACAAATATGGCGGGGTTAAACCGGTTAATGTGACCCAACCTCCCTTTCCTAATAACTGGATCTCCAACGGCAATACATATATACTCAAACGAAATAAAAAAAAACTGCACAAATTATCTTCCACACCAAACAAACACACGCACATTATCACACATATGAATGACAGCATAAACATGGACAGTACAATAGCAGGGTCAATGAATGACAGCATAAACATGGACAGTACAATAGCAGGGTCAATGAATGACAACATAAACATGGACAGTACAATAGCAGGGTCAATGAATGACAACATAAACATGGACAGTACAATAGCAGGGTCAATGAATGACAACATAAACATGGACAGTACAATAGCAGGGTCAATGAATGACAGCATAAACATGGACAGTACAATAGCAGGGTCAATGAATGACAACATAAACATGGACAGTACAATAGCAGGGTCAATGAATGACAACATAAACATGGACAGTACAATAGCAGGGTCAATGAATGACAACATAAACATGGACAGTACAATAGCAGGGTCAATGAATGACAACATAAACATGGACAGTACAACAGCAGGGTCAATGAATGACAACATAAACATGGACAGTACAATAGCAGGGTCAATGAATGACAACATAAACATGGACAGTACAATAGCAGGGTCAATGAATGACAACATAAATATGGACAGTACAATAGCATGGTCAATGAATGCTCGTAGTTAACTGAGTACTAAATATAGTTTGGGTTGAGTTTGTGGTGTTTAACGCGACTTTCAATAATATTCCAGTTATAAAGCGGCGGTCAGTTTTATTGCTGGAGGAAACCGGAGTACTCGGAGAAAACCACCGACCTGCCGCAAGTCACTGACAAACTTTATCACATAATGTTGTGCACGTCGCCCTGAGCGGGGTTATAACTCACAACATCAGTAGTGATGGTCACCGATTGCATATGTAAATCCAACTACCCTACGATCACGGCTACGACGGCCCTTAAAAAACTTGTAGAACAATCCCAAAAAGATTCATGAGAAAAGGCCAATAGATCTATGAATGATGAGAAACGGTCAAAAGATCTATGAATGATGAGAAAAAGTCATTAGATCTATGAATGATCTTCAATAACTTTAACGCAAAAGATTGTCTGTATGAAGATGGGATAAACATGAAAGTAAATGCACCGGACACTCGTGTAATTCAAGGAGAGTGAATCCTAAGCTTACATAAACCATACTTATAATAAAATGAATATGGAAAGAGAACTACAGTATTTTCCTTTATAGAATGTTTGAAACTTGATTTGTGTTGGTTATATGAAGCTACCATCAAATTAAACAAAATATCTAATTAGAAATTGAATGCTTTAGTTATACTACAAGATCAATTTCTCATTCCCCAAACAATGCTAAAATCTGTTTAAAAATGACTTATTCGAAATTAAATTAAGTATTGGTAATACAAAGCTTCCATATTTTGTTAAAAGAAAATCACATTTTTTTTTCTTGTATAAAATTTATTAAACAAAATAAATGACAGGGGACAACTGGTCACTTTTTTCCTCTTCTGTACATTATTATTATTATAAATTTCGATCTATTCAATTATTTTTTTTTATAATTATTGACGTATATTTGTTGTAAGTTTAACGATTTAAATGAGATATCGAATAAATTTTCAATAAAAATTCTAAACATTTTAATTAAATGTAAAAATAATTATCGTGGTAAGATTGCAATGCATTCTTAATTGCTTTTAGTTGGAAAGTTACTAATACAATACAAATAGTAAAGACATTTAAGGGATTGTACACGTGTGTATGGACGTTTTAAACGAAGTGTTTATTGTTCATCTCCAAGGTATAAACCATGAACAATTAAAACTAAAAGTCAGTTTGAAAAATATCCCAATAATAATATTTTTAATAATTACCCAATAATTGAACGCACAAAAAATAATTATCTGATGAAATTTCATAAAACAAAATGTTTTTATCACTTACATTATTTGATAAAATTCCATTTAAAAACTTTTTTCTTACTTTTAATAGAAATCTACAATCGGATAAAATTTCGTTAAAAATATTCCTACCTCTCTAAACGGCGTTTGCATATTTCTTTGGAAAAAAATCATGCAAACAATGAAATATATAATTTGAAATTTCACACCTATCCATTGAGAGGTGTACTCGATACAACGTTTTGTAAGTAACTTTATCGGTGACTTAATTAAAGGCATACAGTCGCTCAAATTGATTTTTTTTTTTTTATATTAAAAGTTGCCAAAGAAAGAGTTCCATATGGCACCCCCACTTAAAAAATGTAAAATCCCGGATAAAAAAGATTCTGAAAAGGGTTTATTTTAAGGGGCCTATTATAAAAATTGGGGCGTGGCTTTTTGGGGAATAATATTAAAAAAAAATTGAAGTTAAAAATATCTTTGGCTCTATTTTTTTTTGCTCAGTATCTTTTGACACCCCCATTTTACTTTGGCACCCCCAACCTAGTTTGGGATCATCATTTCTTTCATCACTCATCCAGTGAGACTTCAGGTTTGTAGCCATCAACGCTAACCACTGAGCTACGATGAGTTGATGACAGATGGCAATAAATTTGAGGTCATACTTGGTAATGACTCATACCAGAGCAAAGACATTTGACAAACACATGATGGAATATATGTTGAGGACACTCAGATAAAAGTAACTTGTTTGAGCATTTCTTACATGACATTTGTAAAGTCTACCCACTTGATGATTAAATTAAAATGTGAATATTTTTGTATATGTTTATGATATGTATTAAATATTGGCACTATTGCATTCTATTATATTGCTAATTTAACCTGCATAGCAACATGGCCAAAATATACCATTTTTGGATGGGGGTGCCATATGGAACTCTTACCGTCGTAATTAGTGAAAAGAATTCGAATGTCTGTTGGTAAAATCGCCATTAACACACCTAATTATAAGTCGGTTAATTTTCCGACGTTTGCCGGACACTGATAACTGCTATAAATAACCAGGAAGCATGCTTTTCATGTAAATTCGTTATAATTAATATAATTTAAGAAATATATATATGAAATTGGATCTGGGGTAATCAATTAATATTATATAATGGTATTTAGTAAGAATGACACTTAAAATCTGAAATACGTGATGTAATCAATAAAAACAAACCCAAACTCTGCAAAGGGGCCCGATAAAGGGAAAATTGTAAACAAATTGTATTGCATATTATTGACAACACTTGAGTTGGTTTGATTATATTTTTTTCGAAAAAAAAACCAGTCATTAAGTTCATTATTGTAGTCTCTAATTTAAAAGAGATATCACCTAGCGTTTTCTCCTGAAAAAAAAAAGAATAATATCAAAAAACGACGATGCAATTCTACTGTCAAAAGACGATTCTGTCGTAAAAAGATACTGAATTATGCTTACCGTATACGTGTTGAAAAATGGAGAAGGTCGGTAAAACTCTTTTTTTTTTTAAATTTTACACGAAATCCTCATATTTGTGTCGTTTTCGTGTAGAATCCGTCAATATTTTTGTTTGTGCCATGCATGTGCTTTTCCTTCCGCAAACAATTTCGCACATGCGCAAACGCTTTACCGAATATGTTCACTTTGTAGGTCACGGAATATATGAATATTGTACGGGTCAACATTGAATTCTTTAATGGATACAAGAAAATCAAAAAGCGACGTATTTCATTCGTTCTAGGCTATTTACATATGATATAATGAAAAATTTCAACTGCAATTAGTATAGAACATCGAATATTGGCAACTTTTAATATAAACAAACAAAATCACTTTGAGCGCCTTTAAAGTAATATTACACCAGTTTTGGGTGAAGAAAATTTCCCCCTGAAAATTCAATATAGAATACGGTGGTACCTTTACTAAGCTATTCATGCATGTTTCAAGTCGAAATATGTTCCCAACAACTAGAAATCTGCAAATCCGTTTGCATGTTTATCGTCCTCGCCATTATTGTGGAGACTGATTAACTTTCGGTTGTTTTGTTCCTATGATTGCCGATCATAACCTCGTAAAGGAAAGTTTTGGTCCGATGATTACCGATCATGACCTCGTGAAGAAAAGATAAACAATCATGGATGCTGAGGTAAGCACGTACACATTCCTGACAATGATTATTGAGGAATACGTCTGTTTCATGTTGTGTGAACCATTTTTTTTGCAATTATTCTTATGTGGTACACACGGAATATTATATGTTATTCAGCTATCAGACAGGGTATATAATGTGACATTCCCGGCTTAGGATCTATATTCCCTGTGTATTAAATAAATTTGTCTCTTTTATTTTCATTTTTCGTATCTCTAGATGTCCGTACCTTTGACGTCATTCTTCAATGACTGAAATATATACCCCGTCTGTTTTCCGAATATATGCTGACATTCAGGGTTGAAGAATCAATGAAAATATGTGTAACAAACTAAATTCGTAATATTTATATATATTTTTTCATCAAGTGAACATTGCGCATGAGCGATAATTTCCCCGAAAGAGTTCAAATCTTGTGTCACGCCATATCATTTGCATTACTGTACTGGAACACAGAATTATCTGCTGTCAAATATTTTGCGATTTGCTCTTAAAATCTGCTTTTGAGCGGATTTTTAATGTTATGCAGTTGATTTTAGTTAAAATTAAGTGACATATTAAGTGAAAATATTGAATCCAAAAATTCCACGATATTTGCCTTTCATATTACTTTAAGAAATGACGGTGTAGTTTTCTCTGTGTAATAATTGTGAGTGAGTGAGTGAGCGACTGTTGTTTAATGCCAACTCAGCATTTATCAGCTATATCATAGCGTGAACAAGTTAATTTACAATGAGATGACGATGAGGATGAGTTCCGCTTTGTACTAGACCAACACGCTTAGTTTCATAGTGCCAGCTCACTGAAACAGCAGTCCGCGGATAAACATGTTGCCCCACTCGGACATATTATCCTGATTCCGATTTGGTTTTTCTCCTTACTGCTGTGTGCTGAGCGGAGAAGCAACAAATACCAACTTTATAGTCTTTGGTTTGACTCGATCAAGGCTCGAACTCACAATCTACCACACTCGAGGCGAGCACGCTAGCCATTACACCACCGATGCACTAAGCACCAATAATCAATTATGCATTGAAGTTTCTCCAAAAATCTACGGTCCTCATCACGAACTGTTTGACCGTTATGAAATATTCATTGCTCAAATGGATCTTTTCCCTTTCACTTAGATTTTTTCCTCTATCATCGAAAATACTTTTAGCTGATTTGACTGTATGAGTAACACAGTGGTGTCTGATAAGAATCAGGAACTGCTTACCCTTCACCTGGGTTCACTTCCCTTTATTTTTGGTGGGGTCCGTGTTGCTTATCGTTTTAGTTTTCTGTGTTATGTTGTAATGTTTTTTGTGTGTTTGCTTTGTGTGTTTGTTTTGTGTGTGTGTATGTTTGTGTGTGTGTTTTGTGTGCGTGTATGTTTGTGTGTGTGTTTTGTGTGCGTGTATGTTTGTGTGTGTGTTTTGGTCTTCGTCCTATGTCTTGTGTGCCGGTGTTGCAGATGTTTCTGGATTGTCCATTCTTGACTGCCCCCTTTTGGGTTTCCCTAGCGTTTCTTTAATGTGAATACGGACAAATCAGCTCCTGTTCATATGATGAGAGCTGTCAATAGACAGAATTAACGTACTTTTCTTTCAAGTGGATTAAAAAAACATTAATGTTCAAGGGTTTCAGAAGTCTTAGATTCGTTTATCAGATGATTTTCTAATTTAAATATCATATCTACATGTATTGTAGTGTGTTACAAGATAATTAATATTGGACATTTGTTGATTTGTTTTCCCGACTAAACACAAACCTCATATACTAATGTTATATTATGCTTTATTTTTTATCTTGTTTTAACTGGTGTTCTCCTTAATTAACTCTATCAAAATAAACATATCCAAAACGACTAATTTCCTGTTTTCAATAGGTTAGAAAATACCAATGATCATAACATTTGTTTCAGGTCAAAGCATAACGAATATTCAAAATCCAATTGGATAGAAAATGCCACATCACCATTACATTATATATTATGTAACGCCTGCATAGGTTTTGGTGGGAACAGATTTGAAATACTATATTTATTATCAATAGATTTGCCATCAAAACATAACTGTATTTTAATAAGATATTTGATATCAAATATTACATGATCAATAAGATTTATTTGTTCAGTTTGGTTTATTAATTGATTCACACGACATTTAAGTCATCTGTTTGTGTAGTAAATGTTGATGGGGAATTTACCATGCAGAGTCTTTTCCCACTTGGTATGCTGGGTAATCGCGTACGATTTCCAAATAAATTCTGTTCGTCTACTTCCACAATTTTTGCATTTTCTTGGAGTAATGGGGTCAGAGCACGTCTGCTGATTTTTCTTGGACTTCCGGTCCAACTTATATCATATGAACGATTTGATTGATTACTGGAGCTTGAATAGTTTGACCTTGACGACAAGGGTGGATCGTCAGTAAAAGAATTTCGCGAGTTTTGTCGATTAATATCAGGAACCGGTGTTGAGCATCTTGATGTTGAAGACATTGAACTTCTTGTGGATATCGGTATAGAAAAGGAATGAATGTCATTGCGCATGAAACTATGTTCCTTTCCAGTGGAATCAACTTCCGTTCCTAAAAGAATCCTTAATCCTTTCAAGTCTTTTGTTTGTCTTACATCGGCATATCCTTCTCGTACCAGTACTTTACAACAATCACTCATTTTCAATTTAATTGCGAGTTCTAGAGCAGTTAATCCTTGGTTATTTTGCAAATCTAGGTTCACTTTTGATCGGGTCGCAGACGATGTAACCAGAATCTGCAATGCCGCAGCATTCGACGCCACTACTGCGTGCATCAAAGCAGTATTCAAAAAATTGTCTTGTATATTTGGGTTGCTATTTCCCTTTTTTGTCAAAAGCCTGGTAACATCGTCACTGTGACAGTCCATACAAGAATACATTAAGGCGGTACATCCGTACATATCTTGTTTGTCTGCATCACAACCGTGACGCAACAACGTTCTAACCATATGTGTCCGAATATCATCTTTGTCATCGTAACAAACGGCACACATTAGAGGTGTTTTCCCAGAGATATCCTCAAAATCAATGTCTGTGTTCTCGATATCTTTGAAAAAACTAGTAAGTTTCCGAATATTCCCATATTTAATAATTTTGAATAATTGTTCCTTCTGAAAATCATCTAATTCATCCATTCTATCTGACTTTATCTGTTATTTTACTCCCAGATTTTGTTTCTAAAGATTCAGAAATATTCCTGAAAGAAAAAATAGAAAATGTTAACGATTTTACTGAAAGATTCAATAGTTTTACTTCTATTTACAAGGTTTTATATCAATAATATCTCATTAAACATATTTTCAGTATAATTAATCGACATTCTCTCTTGTAATCACATATCAACTAATAAACCACTTGAGAAATCAAATCCCAATACATGTATAAACAATGTCAATATCTAATATCGACAGTCTTGAAAACATTTTTCGTCTTTGTTGACTTAATTCTCGCTTGAATGAGCCTACATAATCATTTTATATTTTGTACAATAAAACCAAAAATAATATTTATTCACTTATAGCTTTTCACGTGTATATGACATGATAATCACAATTTTAAATATGTTAAATGACTGACAATTTGATGAGGATTTGATATATACCAAGCTGTTCATGATTAAAATTTCTGTATTTAGAACATAAATCTCATATTTCCTTTTTAACACCCATAAAATTGATAAAAGATACCATACTATCTATAAAGCTAACTAAACATTTGCCTTGTTAACCCCCTTGTCAAGTCTCGGGTAAGGGAACGGTACCCCGCACAATCATAGTTTGAAGGATGGAAAACGTTTTGTCGCTCACACTGTTCAATGTGGGACCGGGCAATTCTGCCACCCACTTTTGCTCCTACGCCCCTGTCATGCCTACATGAAGTTACAGTATAAACACATATACGTACACTGTTGGGATTTGTTTTGTACTTGCCCCGAAACAAGATAGTAAAGCTCGCTACAGGTTCACTTCTCTGTCAGATTCTAAAGATAACGGTAGTACAAATAAACTTTTAGATTTCCCGACAATGTACGTATATATATATATTGTCTATGTATGTACAAAATATAAACATTTTCGGGAAAAGAAAAAGGGATGCAGCATTTGTGTAAATTAATCCTCAAGTTATAGCAAAGTAATGATAATAAGAATTATAAAAAATGTATGATAAGGATTGTATATTTGTCATATGATGGAGTCTAAAGGAGCTTGTTGTTAATTGAAACTCGGCGAAAAAAATTATCATTAATTGTAGTTATCCTTTCATTCCGAAGCACCTGAACTCACCCCCGGTTTTGAGTGGGGTTCGTGTTACTTGACCTTTAGTTTTATGTGTATGTTTTGTAGATAGTTTGTCCTTTTGTATTTTTTTCTTTTGGCCATTGTTTTGTCTGTTCTTCGATTTATGGATTCTGATTACCTCTTTGGTATCTTCAAACTCTTCTTATCTGACGTTTTCTTATGCATTGAAAAGAAAAATATTCACCTCTTTAATTAAATACACAATGTATATAATAAAGAATAGACAGAAATCGTAGCAAAAATTTCTTAATGTCTAAATGTGTTAAATACGGAGAAAGACAACATTTTAGAATCGTTAATTGGTATACCTAAGTATTGCGTGGATACGACGATGGGAAACACGTTGACTCCTTAACCTCGTGCATAGTGTATCGTGGAAAATGAATATAATATTTTCTTGACAAACAATATTAGCATTATAAAAGTACATTGTAGTAAGATTAGGATTAAAATGAAATTAACATTTTAATCTTACAATGTTTACGCGCCATGGGTTAATATAATCTCTCTTACGTATATATATACTTCCGTATACATATCTTCTGACCTTTTTAATACGATTACTTAACTTATTTTTTTCTGATTCAAAATTAGTTATCGACAACATGCCCACCCACAATAATAGAGACAAAATCTTCTCCATATTTCACATCGGTAATAGTATGTTTGTCGTTTGATAGCCACTGAGATGGTCATTCAAATGTTATGCTTTATTTTTTGGGGTTCCTATTTGGTTTTGAAACAATGAACTAAGTATTAGAAAAGTTTGAAGATAGCAAAGGAATCAGGAGCCATAACTCGTATAAGACAATACAATAATCAGAAGCCGTAACTCGTATAAGACAATACAATAATCAGAAGCTGTAACTCGTATAAGAACAGACAATACAATAATCAGAAGCCGTAACTCGTATAAGAACAGACAATACAATAATCAGAAGCCGTAACTCGTATAAGAACAGACAATACAATAATCAGAAGCCGTAACTCGTATAAGAATAGACAATACAATAATCAGAAGCCGTAACTCGTATAAGAACAGACAATACAATAATCAGAAGCCGTAACTCGTATAAGAACAGACAATACAATAATCAGAAACCGTAACTCGTATAAGACAATACAATAATCAGAAGCCGTAACTCGTATAAGAACAGACAATACAATAATCAGAAGCGTAACTCGTATAAGACAATACAATAATCAGAAGCCGTAACTCGTATAAGAACAGACAATACAATAATCAGAAGCGTAACTCGTATAAGACAATACAATAATCAGAAGCCGTAACTCGTATAAGAACAGACAATACAATAATCAGAAGCCGTAACTCGTATAAGAACAGACAATACAATAATCAGAAGCCGTAACTCGTATAAGAACAGACAATACAATAATCAGAAGCCGTAACTCGCATAAGAACAGACAATACAATAATCAGAAGCCGTAACTCGTATAAGAACAGACAATACAATAATCAGAAGCCGTAACTCGTATAAGACAATACAATAATCAGAAGCCGTAACTCGTATAAGACAATACAATAATCAGAAGCCGTAACTCGTATAAGAACAGACAATACAATAATCAGAAGCCGTAACTCGTATAAGAATAGACAATACAATAATCAGAAGCCGTAACTCGTATAAGACAATACAATAATCAGAAGCCGTAACTCGTATAAGAACAGACAATACAATAATCAGAAGCCGTAACTCGTATAAGAACAGACAATACAATAATCAGAAGCCGTAACTCGTATAAGAATAGACAATACAATAATCAGAAGCCGTAACTCGTATAAGAACAGACAATACAATAATCAGAAGCCGTAACTCGTATAAGAACAGACAATACAATAATCAGAAGCCGTAACTCGTATAAGAACAGACAATACAATAATCAGAAGCCGTAACTCGTATAAGAATAGACAATACAATAATCAGAAGCCGTAACTCGTATAAGAACAGACAATACAATAATCAGAAGCCGTAACTCGTATAAGAATAGACAATACAATAATGGTCAATATAAAAAAGACAAACAAACAAATAATGGTCTAAAACCACTACACAGAAAACTAAAGATAGAACAATGTAAACCCCACTAAAGACCGGGATGAACTCAGGTTTTCTAGAAGGGTAGTAGCAGACCGGGATGAACTCAGGTTTTCTAGAAGGGTAGTAGCAGACCGGGATGAACTCAGGTTTTCTAGAAGGGTAGTAGCAGACCGGGATGAACTCAGGTTTTCTAGAAGGGTAGTAGCAGACCGGGATGAACTCAGGTTTTCTAGAAGGGTAGTAGCAGACCGGGATGAACTCAGGTTTTCTAGAAGGGTAGTAGCAGACCGGGATGAACTCAGGTTGTCTAGAAGGGTAGTAGCAGACCGGGATGAACTCAGGTTGTCTAGAAGGGTAGTAGCAGACCGGGATGAACTCAGGTTTTCTAGAAGGGTAGTAGCAGACCGGGATGAACTCAGGTTTTCTAGAAGGGTAGTAGCAGACCGGGATGAACTCAGGTTTTCTAGAAGGGTAGTAGCAGACCGGGATGAACTCAGGTTTTCTAGAAGGGTAGTAGCAGACCGGGATGAACTCAGGTTTTCTAGAAGGGTAGTAGCAGACCGGGATGAACTCAGGTTTTCTAGAAGGGTAGTAGCAGACCGGGATGAACTCAGGTTTTCTAGAAGGGTAGTAGCAGACCGGGATGAACTCAGGTTTTCTAGAAGGGTAGTAGCAGACCGGGATGAACTCAGGTTGTCTAGAAGGGTAGTAGCAGACCGGGATGAACTCAGGTTTTCTAGAAGGGTAGTAGCAGACCGGGATGAACTCAGGTTTTCTAGAAGGGTAGTAGCAGACCGGGATGAACTCAGGTTTTCTAGAAGGGTAGTAGCAGACCGGGATGAACTCAGGTTTTCTAGAAGGGTAGTAGCAGACCGGGATGAACTCAGGTTTTCTAGAAGGGTAGTAGCAGACCGGGATGAACTCAGGTTTTCTAGAAGGGTAGTAGCAGACCGGGATGAACTCAGGTTTTCTAGAAGGGTAGTAGCAGACCGGGATGAACTCAGGTTTTCTAGAAGGGTAGTAGCAGACCGGGATGAACTCAGGTTTTCTAGAAGGGTAGTAGCAGACCGGGATGAACTCAGGTTTTCTAGAAGGGTAGTAGCAGACCGGGATGAACTCAGGTTTTCTAGAAGGGTAGTAGCAGACCGGGATGAACTCAGGTTTTCTAGAAGGGTAGTAGCAGACCGGGATGAACTCAGGTTTTCTAGAAGGGTAGTAGCAGACCGGGATGAACTCAGGTTTTCTAGAAGGGTAGTAGCAGACCGGGATGAACTCAGGTTTTCTAGAAGGGTAGTAGCAGACCGGGATGAACTCAGGTTTTCTAGAAGGGTAGTAGCAGACCGGGATGAACTCAGGTTTTCTAGAAGGGTAGTAGCAGACCGGGATGAACTCAGGTTTTCTAGAAGGGTAGTAGCAGACCGGGATGAACTCAGGTTTTCTAGAAGGGTAGTAGCAGACCGGGATGAACTCAGGTTTTCTAGAAGGGTAGTAGCAGACCGGGATGAACTCAGGTTTTCTAGAAGGGTAGTAGCAGACCGGGATGAACTCAGGTTTTCTAGAAGGGTAGTAGCAGACCGGGATGAACTCAGGTTTTCTAGAAGGGTAGTAGCAGACCGGGATGAACTCAGGTTTTCTAGAAGGGTAGTAGCAGACCGGGATGAACTCAGGTTTTCTAGAAGGGTAGTAGCAGACCGGGATGAACTCAGGTTTTCTAGAAGGGTAGTAGCAGACCGGGATGAACTCAGGTTTTCTAGAAGGGTAGTAGCAGACCGGGATGAACTCAGGTTTTCTAGAAGGGTAGTAGCAGACCGGGATGAACTCAGGTTTTCTAGAAGGGTAGTAGCAGACCGGGATGAACTCAGGTTTTCTAGAAGGTTAGTAGCAGACCGGGATGAACTCAGGTTTTCTAGAAGGGTAGTAGCAGACCGGGATGAACTCAGGTTTTCTAGAAGGGTAGTAGCAGACCGGGATGAACTCAGGTTTTCTAGAAGGGTAGTAGCAGACCGGGATGAACTCAGGTTTTCTAGAAGGGTAGTAGCAGACCGGGATGAACTCAGGTTTTCTAGAAGGGTAGTAGCAGACCGGGATGAACTCAGGTTTTCTAGAAGGGTAGTAGCAGACCGGGATGAACTCAGGTTTTCTAGAAGGGTAGTAGCAGACCGGGATGAACTCAGGTTTTCTAGAAGGGTAGTAGCAGACCGGGATGAACTCAGGTTTTCTAGAAGGGTAGTAGCAGACCGGGATGAACTCAGGTTTTCTAGAAGGGTAGTAGCAGACCGGGATGAACTCAGGTTTTCTAGAAGGGTAGTAGCAGACCGGGATGAACTCAGGTTTTCTAGAAGGGTAGTAGCAGACCGGGATGAACTCAGGTTTTCTAGAAGGGTAGTAGCAGACCGGGATGAACTCAGGTTTTCTAGAAGGGTAGTAGCAGACCGGGATGAACTCAGGTTTTCTAGAAGGGTAGTAGCAGACCGGGATGAACTCAGGTTTTCTAGAAGGGTAGTAGCAGACCGGGATGAACTCAGGTTTTCTAGAAGGTTAGTAGCAGACCGGGATGAACTCAGGTTTTCTAGAAGGGTAGTAGCAGACCGGGATGAACTCAGGTTTTCTAGAAGGGCAGTAGCAGACCGGGATGAACTCAGGTTTTCTAGAAGGGTAGTAGCAGACCGGGATGAACTCAGGTTTTCTAGAAGGGTAGTAGCAGACCGGGATGAACTCAGGTTTTCTAGAAGGGTAGTAGCAGCCTGTTTCATTGGTAGCACCTTTCCTGCTACTCGCTTAATATCCGATGATGTCATTGACTTCAACAAACGGAACATATCCGTGGTCATCTGTGACACAGATTTTCCGTAACGGCCAATCAAGTCATGATGGCTACTATAACACATTCTAAGTTACCACTAGCTAGGAATCATTTGTTCTGTAACATCCCTGGTAGCAGCAAACCTACACAAAGGAAACCTGATAGAAACCACAAACTCCAGAATATGAAAACATAAATGCTTAAAATATATCATTTGGGTTTCTATATAAAGATATCGTCAAATATCAACCGTCTACCATGATAGGTACAGTTATTGAGTGAACGAGTAACGAAGTGTGTGATTTAAGACATCAACCGTCTACCATGATAGATACAGTTATTGAGTGAACGAATAACGAAGTGTGTGATTTAAGATATCAACCGTACAGTTACTGAGTGAACGAGTAACGAAGTGTGTGATTTAAGACATCAACCGTCTACCATGATAGGTACAGTTACTGAGTGAACGAGTAACAAAGTGTGTGATTTAAGACATCAACCGTCTACCATGATAGGTACAGTTACTGAGTGAACGAGTAACAAAGTGTGTGATTTAAGACATCAACCGTCTACCATGATAGGTACAGTTACTGAGTGAACGAGTAACAAAGTGTGTGATTTAAGACATCAACCGTCTACCATGATAGATACAGTTATTGAGTGAACGAGTAACGAAGTGTGTGATTTAAGACATCAACCGTCTACCATGATAGGTACAGTTATTGAGTGAACGAGTAACAAAGTGTGTGATTTAAGACATCAACCGTCTACCATGATAGGTACAGTTATTGAGTGAACGAGTAACAAAGTGTGTGATTTAAGACATCAACCGTCTACCATGATAGGTACAGTTACTGAGTGAACGAGTAACAAAGTGTGTGATTTAAGACATCAACCGTCTACCATGATAGGTACAGTTACTGAGTGAACGAGTAACAAAGTGTGTGATTTAAGACATCAACCGTCTACCATGATAGGTACAGTTACTGAGTGAACGAGTAACAAAGTGTGTGATTTAAGACATCAACCGTCTACCATGATAGGTACAGTTATTGAGTGAACGAGTAACAAAGTGTGTGATTTAAGACATCAACCGTCTACCATGATAGGTACAGTTACTGAGTGAACGAGTAACAAAGTGTGTGATTTAAGACATCAACCGTCTACCATGATAGGTACAGTTACTGAGTGAACGAGTAACAAAGTGTGTGATTTAAGACATCAACCGTCTACCATGATAGGTACAGTTATTGAGTGAACGAGTAACAAAGTGTGTGATTTAAGACATCAACCGTCTACCATGATAGGTACAGTTATTGAGTGAACGAGTAACAAAGTGTGTGATTTAAGACATCAACCGTCTACCATGATAGGTACAGTTACTGAGTGAACGAGTAACAAAGTGTGTGATTTAAGACATCAACCGTCTACCATGATAGGTACAGTTACTGAGTGAACGAGTAACGAAGTGTGTGATTTAAGACATCAACCGTCTACCATGATAGGTACAGTTACTGAGTGAACGAGTAACAAAGTGTGTGATTTAAGACATCAACCGTCTACCATGATAGGTACAGTTACTGAGTGAACGAGTAACAAAGTGTGTGATTTAAGACATCAACCGTCTACCATGATAGATACAGTTATTGAGTGAACGAGTAACAAAGTGTGTGATTTAAGACATCAACCGTCTACCATGATAGGTACAGTTATTGAGTGAACGAGTAACGAAGTGTGTGATTTAAGACATCAACCGTCTACCATGATAGGTACAGTTATTGAGTGAACGAGTAACGAAGTGTGTGATTTAAGACATCAACCGTCTACCATGATAGGTACAGTTACTGAGTGAACGAGTAACGAAGTGTGTGATTTAAGACATCAACCGTCTACCATGATAGGTACAGTTACTGAGTGAACGAGTAACAAAGTGTGTGATTTAAGACATCAACCGTCTACCATGATAGGTACAGTTATTGAGTGAACGAGTAACGAAGTGTGTGATTTAAGACATCAACCGTCTACCATGATAGGTACAGTTACTGAGTGAACGAGTAACAAAGTGTGTGATTTAAGACATCAACCGTCTACCATGATAGATACAGTTACTGAGTGAACGAGTAACAAAGTGTGTGATTTAAGACATCAACCGTCTACCATGATAGGTACAGTTACTGAGTGAACGAGTAACAAAGTGTGTGATTTAAGACATCAACCGTCTACCATGATAGATACAGTTATTGAGTGAACGAGTAACAAAGTGTGTGATTTAAGACATCAACCGTCTACCATGATAGGTACAGTTATTGAGTGAACGAGTAACGAAGTGTGTGATTTAAGACATCAACCGTCTACCATGATAGGTACAGTTACTGAGTGAACGAGTAACGAAGTGTGTGATTTAAGACATCAACCGTCTACCATGATAGGTACAGTTACTGAGTGAACGAGTAACAAAGTGTGTGATTTAAGACATCAACCGTCTACCATGATAGGTACAGTTATTGAGTGAACGAGTAACGAAGTGTGTGATTTAAGACATCAACCGTCTACCATGATAGGTACAGTTACTGAGTGAACGAGTAACAAAGTGTGTGATTTAAGACATCAACCGTCTACCATGATAGATACAGTTACTGAGTGAACGAGTAACAAAGTGTGTGATTTAAGACATCAACCGTCTACCATGATAGGTACAGTTATTGAGTGAACGAGTAACAAAGTGTGTGATTTAAGACACCAACCGTCTACCATGATAGATACAGTTACTGAGTGAACGAGTAACAAAGTGTGTGATTTAAGACATCAACCGTCTACCATGATAGATACAGTTATTGAGTGAACGAGTAACAAAGTGTGTGATTTAAGACATCAACCGTCTACCATGATAGGTACAGTTACTGAGTGAACGAGTAACAAAGTGTGTGATTTAAGACATCAACCGTCTACCATGATAGATACAGTTACTGAGTGAACGAGTAACAAAGTGTGTGATTTAAGACATCAACCGTCTACCATGATAGATACAGTTATTGAGTGAACGAGTAACAAAGTGTGTGATTTAAGACATCAACCGTCTACCATGATAGGTACAGTTACTGAGTGAACGAGTAACAAAGTGTGTGATTTAAGACATCAACCGTCTACCATGATAGGTACAGTTACTGAGTGAACGAGTAACGAAGTGTGTGATTTAAGACATCAACCGTCTACCATGATAGGTACAGTTACTGAGTGAACGAGTAACAAAGTGTGTGATTTAAGACATCAACCGTCTACCATGATAGGTACAGTTACTGAGTGAACGAGTAACAAAGTGTGTGATTTAAGACATCAACCGTCTACCATGATAGATACAGTTACTGAGTGAACGAGTAACAAAGTGTGTGATTTAAGACATCAACCGTCTACCATGATAGGTACAGTTACTGAGTGAACGAGTAACAAAGTGTGTGATTTAAGACATCAACCGTCTACCATGATAGGTACAGTTATTGAGTGAACGAGTAACGAAGTGTGTGATTTAAGACATCAACCGTACAGTTACTGAGTGAACGAGTAACAAAGTGTGTGATTTAAGACATCAACCGTCTACCATGATAGGTACAGTTACTGAGTGAACGAGTAACGAAGTGTGTGATTTAAGACATCAACCGTCTACCATGATAGGTACAGTTACTGAGTGAACGAGTAACAAAGTGTGTGATTTAAGACATCTAACATCTACCATGATAGGTACAGTTACTGAGTGAACGAGTAACAAAGTGTGTGATTTAAGACATCTAACATCTACCATGATAGGTACAGTTACTGAGTGAACGAGTAACAAAGTGTGTGATTTAAGACATCTAACATCTACCATGATAGGTACAGTTACTGAGTGAACGAGTAACAAAGTGTGTGATTTAAGACATCTAACATCTACCATGATAGGTACAGTTACTGAGTGAACGAGTAACAAAGTGTGTGATTTAAGACATCTAACATCTACCATGATAGGTACAGTTACTGAGTGAACGAGTAACAAAGTGTGTGATTTAAGACATCTAACATCTACCATGATAGGTACAGTTACTGAGTGAACGAGTAACAAAGTGTGTGATTTAAGACATCTAACATCTACCATGATAGGTACAGTTACTGAGTGAACGAGTAACAAAGTGTGTGATTTAAGACATCTAACATCTACCATGATAGGTACAGTTACTGAGTGAACGAGTAACAAAGTGTGTGATTTAAGACATCTAACAATATCTGAATTCACAAGGAGAGTAGTAAGAAGAACATTTCAACAACTAATTTATACAAGAGGACCTTTTCGACTGCCACATTTAAGTATATCTACTGGGCCCCCCTCAGACGAATTGGACAAGACTATTCAGCGAACGTCGCTTGGTCTACTTTTCAGTCATTGAAACGGATACAGCCACTTCCGGTCCAGTCTAAATTGATTTAGAAAATAAAAAAAAGGTGCTTTAAAAATCAAATGTCAGTAATTTGGAGTTGAACATATTTTTATAATCTGCATTGGAACAATTATCTGTATTGTAAAGGCTTACTTTACATTTGAGAGGAAATGATCATGATGGCATTGTTACACATGGCCGGTCTAGAGAATTCCGAATGCATATGAAAAATCCAGCGCAAACCGGAAGTGGCTGTATCCGTTTCAATGACTGAAAAGTATACCAAGCGACGTTCGCTGAATATTCTTGTCCAATTCGTCTGAGGGGGGCCCGGTAGGTATATTTAAATGTGGCAGTCGAAAAGAGAAATATCTCCGGAGTGTAACGATAAAATTGGGTCAGCAAAAGGATCACAAATAAGCGAAAAAGATTGAGGCGAAGTGGGGAAGGGGAAAAGGGCAGATATTTACCTTGAAGTAAGGAAGAGGAGGGGGCATATATGTCCCTCACAATAAGCAATGTACTGTTTGTAGCACACCGTCTTGGTGTGCTGTACTGACAGCTGAAACGTTTGGTTCAAATATACCATATTTTGTTCTTACCTAGATACAAAATATATTTCGATTTAGATTTAAATGAATACATCCTATGGCTTAACATCCGAAATGTGCTAGATATTTCTTCCATTAAACCTATATGTGAATTAAACTATTTTCCTCTTCATTATTCCGTTTTTGCACGTGAACAGTTTTTCTACATGTATCTTAGACTGAAGTTTGTTTTTTCTCAATAAATTATTAAAGAGTAATTGACACCACCATCATGAACTTGCTCTTAAGATCAATACAATAGCTTACAATACAATGCATTATATATATACTAGACTACAGATGATGTAAACTTTGACATACAGAGTTATCCCTCGTGACCACAGTACTATTGAACTATATTTGGCTCCAGTAGGGGTTTTCCTAACCTTCGACATTAGGAATTTTTAATTGTAACTGATAATGATTATTAACTTTTTCATATCAGGACTTGCAACGTTATAAAAAGAAAGTTTGCCAATAAGTAAGTCCTCTATGATTTTTAAAACTAACATACGACCTCAAATTGGCCCCCTTCATTTCTTTCTTTTCCCTTGGAGATTATTACGAAATAACAGTCTTATACGAAATAACAGAAAAAATATTTAAAACAATTAAAGAAGAAAGGACTGTTAAATGAGGAAGTAAGCATGTTGCATGTTATTCACAAAATGTATTCTTTCAATTTGAAATTAATAGCCCAAAAATCAATTTTAATACCACGAAGTCTTCTAATATATAGATAGTCGTCTCCATCCTTTTAGATTTATCTACATTGCATTTTGTGATAATTTGCATTAGTTCTTAAGTGGTACATTTTTGTATATTAGGCCATCTTCTCGAGCAAAGGGTACATTTTTGTATATTAGACCATCTTCTCGAGCTAAGGGTACATTTTTGTATATTAGACCATCTTCTCGAGCTAATGGTACATTTTTGTATATTTGACCATCTTCTCGAGCTAAGGGTACATTTATGTATATTTGACCATCTTCTCGAGCTAAGGGTACATTTTTGTATATTATACCATCTTCTCGAGCTAAGGGTACATTTTTGTATATTAGACCATCTTCTCGAGCTAAGGGTACATTTTTGTATATTTGACCATCTTCTCGAGCTAAGGGTACATTTTTGTAAAGTTGACCATCTTCTCGAGCTAATGGTACATTTTTGTATATTTGACCATCTTCTCGAGCTAAGGGTACATTATTGTATATTTGACCATCTTCTCGAGCTAAGGGTACATTTTTGTATATTAGACCATCTTCTCGAGCTAAGGGTACATTTTTGTATATTAGACCATCTTCTCGAGCTAATGGTACATTTTTGTATATTTGACCATCTTCTCGAGCTAAGGGTACATTTTTGTATAGTTGACCATCTTCTCGAGCTAATGGTACATTTTTGTATATTTGACCATCTTCTCGAGCTAAGGGTACATTTTTGTATAGTTGACCATCTTCTCAAGCTAATGGTACATTTTTGTATAGTTGACCATCTTCTCGAGCTAAGGGTACATTTTTGTATATTTGACCATCTTCTCGAGCTAAGGGTACATTTTTGTATATTTGACCATCTTCTCGAGCTAAGGGTACATTTTTGTATATTAGACCATCTTCTCGAGCTAAGGGTACATTTTTGTATATTAGACCATCTTCTCGAGCTAAGGGTACATTTTTGTATATTTGACCATCTTCTCGAGCTAAGGGTACATTTTTGTATATTTGACCATCTTCTCGGGCTAAGGGTATATTTTTGTATATTAGACCATCTTCTCGAGCTAAGGGTACATTTTTGTATATTAGATCATCTTCTCGAGCTAAGGGTACATTTTTGTATATTTGACCATCTTCTCGAGCTAATGGTACATTTTTGTATATTTGACCATCTTCTCGAGCTAAGGGTACATTTTTGCATATTTGACCATCTTCTCGAGCTAAGGGTACATTTTTGTATATTAGACCATCTTCTCGAGCTAAGGGTACATTTTTGCATATTTGACCATCTTCTCGAGCTAAGGGTATATTTTTGTATATTAGACCATCTTCTCGAGCTAAGGGTACATTTTTGTATATTAGACCATCTTCTCGAGCTAAGGGTACATTTTTGTATATTAGACCATCTTCTCGAGCTAAGGGTACATTTTTGTATATTAGACCATCTTCTCGAGCTAAGGGTACATTTTTGTATATTAGACCATCTTCTCGAGCTAAGGGTACATTTTTGTATATTAGACCATCTTCTCGAGATAAGGGTACATTTTTGTATATTTGACCATCTTCTCGAGCTAAGGGTACATTTTTGCATATTTGACCATCTTCTCGAGCTAAGGGTACATTTTTGTATATTAGACCATCTTCTCGAGCTAAGGGTACATTTTTGTATATTAGACCATCTTCTCGAGCTAAGGGTACATTTTTGTATATTAGACCATCTTTTCGAGCTAATAATACATTTTTTGTATATTTGACCATCTTCTCGAGCTAAGGGTAAATTTTTGTATATTTGACCATCTTCTCGAGCTAAGGGTACATTTTTGTATATTTGACCATCTTCTCGAGCTAAGTGGTACATTTTTGTATATTTGACCATCTTCTTGATCTAAGGGTACATATTTGTATATTTGACCATCTTCTCGAGCTAAGGGTACATTTTTGTATATTAGACTATCTTTTCGAGCTAAGGGTACATTTTTGTATATTAGACCATCTTCTCGAGCTAAGGGTACATTTTTGTATATTAGACCATCTTCTGGAGCTAATGGTACATTTTTGTATATTAGACCATCTTTTCGAGCTAATAATACATTTTTGTATATTTGACCATCTTCTCGAGCTAAGGGTACATTTTTGTATATTTGACTATCTTCTCGAGCTAAGGGTACATTTTTGTATATTTGACCATCTTCTCGAGCTAAGTGGTACATTTTTGTATATTTGACCATCTTCTTGATCTAAGGGTACATTTTTGTATATTTGACCATCTTCTCGAGCTAAGGGTACATTTTTTGTATATTTGACCATCTTCTCGAGCTAAGGGTACATTTTTGTATATTTGACCATCTTTTCGAGCTAAGGGTACATTTTTGTATATTTGACTATCTTCTCGAGCTATGGGTACATTTTTGTATATTTGACCATCTTCTCGAGCTAAGCGCCCCAATTACCATGAAGCATTAACAATTTTTTGGTCAGCAAAAATATTATAGACTCATCAGTTTAATTTTTGTATAAATGTAAAGTTTGATTATTGATCACTTAATTTTGTTTTGGGTCAAATGATTAAAGGTGTTATATAAAAACATAGACACATTGGCCACTTTTAAAACACTTAATATGATTATTATCATGTATTCACATACAAATCTTTCCGAAGAATTCGAAATGAATATTATCCCGCCATAACCACTAACACTTCGCTTGATCCTTTTCTGATAACATTTTCAAAAATTAATAAAATATTCGAAGTTATAATTATAGAGTTTGTAAACAAATACTTAATATTTCGTAAAAAGTGTCATTTTAAATGATAATAGTAATTAGTTGAAAAAGGCTATAGAAATGAATCAATTATTAAATATGATTGACATCAAAATTTCTGGCAAGGCTCCCTGTGATACTTTGTGGATACAGGACCTTTGGCATTTGACAAGATGGATATTTGTCCTTTATCCAATATTGTATCAAATTTTGATTTCATAATTTTGTTCAAACTTTGATGACCAATGAATGTTTTCCACTGTAGACGTTTTAGTTTAAATGATCAGAAATTTTGAAAGATGATAATATAAAACGATAAAAAAATCTAAATTGCAAAGAATTTAACAATTTCTCATTTTCCTCAATTCTTGAGATTCCACAATCCAATATTTATGTGACATTAGAAGAAATAAAGAAAAAAGACACCTACCTTAATTTTACTTTAATCACAAATGTCTAGTCTCTCTGGGATTTTCTTAAAACTGTACTGCAACTTAACTTATCCTCATTTTAATCAGACATATTTGTTTTAATTTGTTAATCTTGATGGGTCATATATTCAAATGAACCATTTTTGGAACGATTTACAATTTCAACACATTTTATTTGAGAATAGATTAACTATGATGTCACGAACAATTCCAGAAATATATAAATATTATATTTCACCTTGTGTAAATAGTAGGCATTAATGTTATAGTCAAGGTCTTTGTGTTTGTCAATAACAAAATTATCCGCTTTGAAATTGATCTATGATTAAAATCTGCAGATTTAAATTCTGATCGCCTGCATGTGAACATGAGCCAGATACTGGACACCTGCACGCATTGAACAGAGACTGGGCATATAGTATCTTTGAATAAAGGAAGACAAAGCTTGTTGTCTTAGTCTAGGTAATATATATTATAATGTCTTGTGTTGTGGCATGATCATTATGTATGTAAGAACATGATAATCCTTTTCGTCGTGATTGAGACCGAGGCGAAGCCGAGATTTAATCACATAAAAAGGCATTAGATAATTAGATTAATCACGTTCTTTCAAAGATAGAAAATTGCAAAGTGATTGAGATCCTTTGAAATGTTAATAGTAGACAACTATTTACTGTCTATGAAGACAACAGCAATTGTACCCCTCCTCCCCCCGAGACATTAACCATTTCCTGACGCCAACTTAAGGGAAATAGTTGGTGTCGAGGGTGACAGTAAACTCCCTATTATCCGAATAACCAGCAGTAAATAAGTGTTTTATTATACAAAGACAACTTATGATATCTGAAGCAAAATGGCTATTAAAAAGACACACGGAGATTTTATATCACGACCATTCATTAATTTATCAAAATCCCAGAAGAGTGAGGCAATCAGGTTTACGTCAGCAGCAGGAATCTTATCGTCATGTATTTCTCAAAATTCTTGGAATTAATACGCTAAAACCAGAAAGATCCGAATCATAGAAAGTACCGGAACAGCTGTGTTGTTAGAATATTATAGTCTTTGTACTTTCACTAGGAGAAATAGTATGACTGTTTACCTAGAGAGTACTCTATTAACCAAGATTCACAATTTATATTTTTGTGACAAAATATACGTTTAATTTGTATTCGATTTTATATAGAAATATATACTGACGTATAATAATTCTAACTATTATTTCATTTAAAATTGATCTAGTAGTAGTCACGGATACACTGTTTCGAGATTGGCAATGACACATATTGCAAGTATGTTATTCAACATCTAAAGGAGACTGTGACGAAGACAGACAAGGAAAACCAAAAGGCCAATTTAAGAAAAAATGGAACTCCTCGATATTTTCCATATAGACAAAAATCAAACTTTTGAATAGTCTAGTGTTAAAGCAGTGAAACTTGGAAAACAACATAACAAAACAAAAAGAAACTTGACACATTCCAAAATAGATGCCCGTGACAAATATTAAGAATAAGATGCTCAGACACAATATCAAATGAAGAATTACACCGAAAACTGAAACAACGAAAGCAAGGGAAATCATTATGCAATTTAGATGGAGATGGATAGGACATGTCTTACGTATGGACAACAGCATTGACGTGGCAACCTGAAGGAAAAGTTAAAGTTGGACGACCAAAAACAACTTGGAGAAAGACGGTAGAGATGGAAAGAGAAAAATCTAAGGATGAACAGCTAGACAAGAGCAAGGACAGTAGCCAAAGACAGAGACAAATGGAGGCAGTGCACCAGGACTTTATGTGCCACCGGATGTGAAGAAGGAATATGTAAAAGTCTAGTTAAGGCGATAGAATGCTAGTTACTATCTTTTATAAAAGTCTAGTTAAGGCGATAGAATGCTAGTTACTATCTTTTATAAAAGTCTAGTTAAGGCGATAGAATGCTAGTTATTATCTTTTATGTATTACCGGTATGTTGTTTGTGTGTATGTTTTAATTTGTTAGTAGAATATTTATGCATCAATTATTTATGTTGAATTTATTTATGCCCAAGTGGGCCTTTGGTTGGAAAAAAAAAAAAATATTTAACGTATTACCTTTAGATTAATTAAACAATGTAAGTCAATTAAAGCGTGAGAAAGTGAGTATTTATATTATAAGTTATCTACGTTTCTATCCGTAGATATGGAGGTGTTAAAATCTCCATATCTACAAATAGGAACGTTGATAACGAATTTATCCCCGGTTATAGTCAAAAATAAGACATTTTGGACCCCGGCGGCCCACGTAAAAGTGACGTTTTCTTTGTTTTTGGAAAGAATAAGTATACAATATGAAAGTTTCGAGTGCTTTTTACCCGGTGTTGGTAGAACCATACAGTTGATCTAAGTAACAGCTTTATATTCAATATATACTAGTAGCTAAAATTAACTAAATTTGATTTTTGGAGCGCAACGTCGCGAGCATTAACGTCACATTATCCCCGTTTTGAAAATTATAACAACATTTGATTGGTTAAATGGCTAGTTACACCCGGTAATATGGCCTAGTAACACCCGAGAATATGTTTTTTTTATACCCGGGGTTTTAACCAATCAAAAGTTGTTATAATTTTCAAACCGGGGATAAAAGTAGTTATATACTTAATGAGAAGACTTATAGAACAGTTTGTATTGTTTCTGCATTTGATTTTTTTTGTTCAAAGTGCTTGGGGGGGGGGGGGGTATGGTGTTTAATGCCACTTTCAACAATATTTCAGTTATATCGTGGCGACCAGTTTCATTGGCGGAGAATACCATCGACCTGTGCTTTGTGTATGTATACTATACAAACATCAATTTCATCGATATAATATTATTTTGTTGTCTTCCGAAAGTTTTTTCTTCAATTATGTGAATTAGAAAAATTTCAATGGTATGTTTTAAATACAATCAATACTAGTTATTTTCTTCAAAACTTATCATACTCACAGTAATTTCACAGACTCATCTGTAATCTATCCGAGAGTGGCTGTTTTATTTGGTGATGTACTACACATATATCATAAGACGCCAGGGTCATTAATATTGACCATAATCGGAATTGTTAACATTTTGACAAGTTGTATATATTTTTTTATAAATTTAAATCCAAAATGTAAATACATTTCTGGGTCAAATCGAACAATACAACACTACTTTAACCGTACATTTTAAATTAACAAGTTTAACGATATAATGAGAACTATAGATTATTTATATAATTACTCAAATTGCTTAATGACGTTGTCCTTTTTAACTTCTCTGTAAGATATTTTTGTTTGGTAGCTTTAATTAAAATATTTTTGACTATGTTGATCATGGCGGTTTCAACCCTCTATTCCAACATCCCATTATTTCAACATCCCCTTGACCCAATATCCCCATTGTTCCGACGCGCATGCAACTTTGACATAAGTTATTAACATTGCCTTCAATGAAACACATAAGAAATATAATATATTTCTCGACTTCAGTCGAAATAAATTATATTTGAATAAGATATTCACTTTGGAATAACTGAAGTTAAGAAAGGTTATAGTGTTTAAGCATCCTATATAAATGGACGGTTCCTGTGGTGTAGTCTTGCACAACCACTGCAATTTGCGTTCGGTTCAACTGGAAAATTATTAAAGCTAGGTTGCTTATCCAACTCTTATTCTATAGCGACATAAACAATCATATAGTTTAAGATTTCAAGATTTTATTGAAAAACTTAGTCACACAGGGTGCAATATAGACAAACATATTATACAATATAATATATATATTATTCTATTATTGTCTTCTCCTGAGGGAACCGTTTTCCTATAGTGTTGTATGGTGAGGTAAAGTGTCCGAGCCAACGGCGAGGGCACTATATTTCACCAGACAACACTATAAGAAAACTGTTCCCGTGGGAGAAGACAATAATAGAATAATATTATACAATTACTTCACTTGAACGAGATCAATATGAGGTTTTATGGAGCAGAGGACAACAATATTGAACGAGGCTTCGGCTTCGCCTCGTTCAATATTGTTGTCCTCTGCTCCATAAAACCTCGTATTGATCAAGTTCAAGTGTAGTAATTGTTTTATTACATACGGCTCTATTTTACTCTAATTTTGAAATTTTATGAAAACTTTGAAATTTTTGAAACTTTTTGAAATTTTATGAAAATTTTGAATTTAAAAAGAAAACGAAATTTTAAGAAATTTTTGAAATTTTTTAATTTTTTTAAACAATTTTGTACTTTTAATTTTTTTTTTTTAATTTTATAATTTTGAAATTTTTTGAAAATTTTTAAATTTGATGAAATCATCTAACATTGATTAGCAAAAAGCAATTTTTGTGCAATAAAAAAAACCATATTGCACTCTCGTGCCACGTAATTTCATTCATTGATTTTGCACGAGAGTGCAATATGATTATTTATTGCACAGACATTGCTTTTTGCTAATCAATATGTTAGAAAATGGAATGTCACGTGTATTGCTTCTGGCCAATAGAAAAACAGTAAAATAGCGCCATATGTAATAAATATATTTATTACATGACTGTGATTTAGCTTGCGTATGATTGGCATAAAACTGATTAAGAGGTTTTGAGTACTTGCGATATCACCCTGTCGGATAAAAATAGATCCTGGCAGGTGTCCGGAAAGTGATATCACCCTCGCAAGGCATAAAAATAGATGGGGGAAAACCGGACTTTTTCTATCCTAGCAAATTCGTTCTTTCGTTGTTTAATAACCAATGAGATTATGGTTAACATTTGTTTTTCGGCTGAATCATAAACAAACGCTCCGAAATTGCGATATTTTATTGGTATGACAATGAATTTGTAAGTAGATAACAATAAAATATTTTAATGAAATAAAACAATCATTGACTTAAGAATAGGTTGATATCTGGTTTATCAACCTTCAAAAACGTATATTCACCTCCTCTGCGGCTCGGTGAATATTACATTTTTTCAGGTTGATAAATCCAAAGTCAATAATTGTATAATATTGTATTGTTGTCGGAACAATGGGGTGTCGAAACTTTAGGGTGTCGAAACTTTAGGGTGTCGGAACAATGGGGTGTCGGAACATTGAGATGTCGGAACAACGGGGTGTCAGAACAATGGGGGTGTCGGAACAATGGGATGTCGGAACAATTGGGTATCGGAACATTGTGATATCGGAACAATGGGGTGTCGGAACAATGGGTTGTCGGAACATTAGGATGTCGGAATAATGGGGTCTCGAAAAAAAAGGTTGTCGAAACAATGGAGTGTTGGAACATTGGGATGTCAGAACAATGGGGTGTCGGAACAATGGGATGTCGGAACAAATGGGTGTCGGAACAATGGGTTGTCGGAACTTTGGGATGTCGGATTAATGGGGTGTCGAACCAATGGGTTGTCGGAACATGGGGTGTCCAAACAATGGGTTGTCGGAACATTGGAATGTCAGAACAATGGGGCGTCGGAATAGCGGGGTGTATCTGATAATAACGGAAGAATAAAGGATTCGAAATTTTGTAAAATGGTACGGAAATAATTAAACACACTGACTTGCATACTTTGCCATGGAGGGACCAATTAAACAGTTGTTTTATGAAAGCACGTGGATTTGAGCAGCGCACCGTCGTAGTCCATGTTAGTCATTTTTGGTTAAATTGGATGGGATTTTTTTTGAACCCATGTGATCGTGTAGGGTAAGAAGTCCCTGCTTCTTATAAGACACCCGTCATGTTACTCAAATACAGTCAAGTCCGGTAAAAGTCTTGGAAGTGATATAGGAAAGAAAACAAAACTTGCACTCGCTATGAATGTAGCTGACATACTGCTCGACGTTAAACAAAAATCAATCACTTTGACAGATATACTTTTCTCGTTCGCAGTATCCTCCGCCATCATGACTAAATAAAAGTCCGATGGCCGCGGGTCCCCGACGCCAAGGTTATTTTGGTGGAGGAAACCGGAGAAAGTCACCGACCTGTCGCAAGGTACTGACACACTTTATCACTTAATGCTGTACACCTCGCCCTGATCTGAGTTCGAACTCACAACATCAGTTGTGATAGGCACTGATTGCATAGGTAGTTGTAAATCCAACTACCATACGATCACGGCCACGACGACCCTAATAAATAAATAAATAAATAAATAAAAATAAAGACCATAATAAATAACAATTGTTATTTTCGATTATAGTGATGATATACAAAAAATATTTTTAAAAGTACATTCCTTTCTTATTTAATTAACAGAGTAGTAACCGATCAGCATTCATCAGTCAGTTTTACCAACATTGAATAGTACAACTATGAAGCGTTTCCTTAGGCTTTGGTATGTGTACTTTTATGTACACATGGCACTGTCCCCGGGAAGATACCAAGAGGTACTTGCAAACTTCAATATAATACATTTTTAACCGGGGGTAATTTTATACGACAAAAATCTTTAAAAATGTCTTTAATCAACGTTAAAATCCAGAATCGATTTTTAACAATTCTTCTTGCATCAAACTTTCCCCCAGTCGCTCATAACAATTTCGGAAGATTTGTTCACTTTTTAATTAACTGTGTTATACACTTTATCCGTCAAATAATAACATTACTAGTAGCAATGACCAGCAGTCATATCATTTATTCTGAAAGGACGTGAAACTATGAGAAATACAGAGAAACAAACACATCATCTCCACTGAAACTGAAAAGCCGTTGAAGTAATTTGTAATAAAGTAGACAAACAATAACATTCTATGTTTGTTTGTTTTTCAGAAGTTTCCGTACGAACTAAACATGTTTTTAATAATATTCTACCATTATGATTATATAAACAATTCAAACTGTTTCCTCAGCCCCCAGTAACGACAAATATGAGGAATTGATATAAACGTTTTCTGTAGGCGAGTCAGCTACCTTCTCACGTGTATCATTTTGACTTGGTGTGAACAATTCGCTATTGAAGTCATTTGGTATGGTTCTATGGAACCAGTTTTCTATACCGGGTCTAAGCCAATCAGTATGCTCTTTCTTTTTGTTTACTTTATGAACAAGCGACCAGTATTTCTTGAAAGTCAGTATTTCCAGATTGTTTAGTGCTTTCTGTTTTTGTCGAATCATAGTTAGTACGCTTTTGAAATCTACGGTGTTTTTAATAGCAGTGTATCGTTGGTAGCAGAGATTCTCCCTCTTTTTGATCTCATCTTCTGATTCCGAAGATACTGTAAGAAAGAAAATATCTATGATCGTTTAAAATTTAACTTATTATAATATATATCTTTAAATTTGTATCTTGGAAATAAATGCTATGAACTTAAGGATAATGTGACTTTTTTCATCTCCTTAAACCTACCAGAGGCAGGTTTCCTGATTAAAGGTATATACAGATGTGCTGAAATGGTTTGACTTTTTCAGCTTTTAAATATATGATTAGGTGGTAAATTCACTGTCGTCAAAGAGCTCCGGTCGGAATTGTTCTGTCATCTTCCGGTACAAGTCAATTAGGCATGTTTGACATACAGGCGACGACAAAATGTAAGTATTATGATCATATAGTTTTATTATATCTTGAATCCAGAAGATGTCGTTATCGGTCGATTATTTTTGCTTGTTTTTACCTATATGTTACTGTGGTTAACTTAATAGATTACTCAGATATAGATAAAATGATGGACATAAACAATGAAAAATGCTAATAATGAGATTGAAATCATCAAATAAAGCTATAAAAAGTAGTCTATATGTGTAATTAAAGTACACAAACCCTTTGTAATGCTTATATACATGATAGTTTGCACTGGCGTGCCACCATGAATAGTTTTAGACTTGCTACAGTAAAAAACACGATGCTTATTTACGTACATTCGTTCCGGTTCTGTCAGCCACTACTTTCCGGTTGGGTCCCAAAAATTGTTTTTCAGTAGAACCGGTGTTGTCTATGTAAAAAATTGAAAGAATAGCGAAAACAGTTCAATATCACAATTATGTTTCCTTTTTGTAATTTATTTAAGGTTCATTATAACACTTGTCAAGGATATGTTCGACTTTCAAATTGATAAAAAGAAAAAACAAAAAATTGTCTTCAATGAATAAAAGTTGTGAAAAAAAACCCAACACCACATAGTCAAAATATTTTACATGTGGATGTTTTGTATAACATTAAAAGAAAGAAATACCAAACGGTTTGTGCAGAATTGGCATTCGCCAAATCACCTTCGACAGAATGGTCATGATTTTGTATAGAACTTATAATTTGTTTTCTTTATTTGCTATGCAGTTGGATTATTGCAATATTCAAAGAGTGTTTGAACAAAAGTAGGAACTCTCAATGTTTATATAGATATCAAGTAACTCTTATTGTTTTGGATTAATTTTTGTTTTCAAATAATATATTGAAGGACAATACGAAATTTTGATTAAAAAAATAATAAAAATAAAATAAAAATAGGGAACTACATCGGTAGCGTAATGGTTAGCGTGCTCGCCTCGAGTGTGATAGATTGTGGGTACGAACTGCGGTCTTGTCAAACAAAAGAATATAAAATTGGTATTTGTTGCTTCTCCGCTAAGAACGCAGCATTAAGGAGAAAGAGCAAAGACTGGTTGGCTCGGAATCAGAATAATGTGTCCGAGTGGAGCGACATATCTACCCAATGACTGTTGTTAGCTCACCTTGCCAAAGGCAATGCGAGCTTTTATCATCACTCCGTCGTCTTTCGTTCGTCGTCTGTCGTCCATTAACTATTCACATTTTAATCTTCTCCTCTGAAACGCCTCAACCAAATGAAGTGAAACTTAGTAGGAAGCATCTATGGAAGGTCTTCTGTAACGATTACTTATTTCGTCCCATCCGTTAAGGGCTGTTTCATAAAAAATGGCTCCAACATGTGAAAAAAATGTCCAAATTAAATTCACTCCTAAAAACTTTCTGCTGATAATTTTCAATGTTGTATACATTGAAGTAAATGAAACAAGAAAGAAACTATGAACAGATAAGCAATAAATTTTTAAGAACCTTTTATTGAACACAAATTGGCATAAAAACTATGTAAAACACATACTTATTCTATATCAGTTAAACAATCTTTAGTCTCAATTATTTTGTACAATGGTTTCTCAAACAATGCAACTGATATAAATGACTTTTTGTGCAAAATATTGGGTTATTGGTAGTTGTAGTTTTTCTTAAAAGCTATTTTATATGAAAAATTCTCAATATTTTTGTCCAATCTATCTGATAAAGTTTTTATTATCAAAATAATAAGGAATATTTTTACTTAAGACAGCAAAATTTTCAAACTTTAAAGATAAGTAGCCAATTGTTAAAAAATAATAACATTGATTTTTTGAACATCACAAAATAATTGGTTGTAGAAAAAACATTTTGTCTATTTTTGTTGCACTCCTAACATTTTATAAATTTATAATAAAGAAAAAAAAAGAAGAAAATATCACATTTTAAAATGCCAACATTGAACAGTGATGTTACTGTTAACTCATACAATAATTTTTACCTGTTTTCAATGAAATATTTGTATAGAAATGACAGTATTTGGAAATTTGTAACAATTTTTTGCCATACCACTTCCTTAATACCCAGTTTTAGCAGCAATATTTTTAATTATGTACATTTGACAATTTGTATTATACCACTCTAATATATTAGATAAATCATAAATAAATAATTAGAATATTTTTATAGGCTAGAAAAGGCAATTTATTATAAATTATCATTATTTTATCAATGGTACTATTTTATCAGGATATGTTGCACTCCTGACATTATATTGCCATCAAGAAAAAGAAGAGTTATTAACTTAAAAACAATTCACAGGGGAAAAAATCAGTTGGTGTTCTTTCAAGCATTAGTTTTACCAAGTTTTAATGATAATTGTTTCTTAAAGTAATATTTTTCTAGTTATTTGTAACTTGTTTACAGCCATACTTCTCGAAAATTCCAACTTATTTTTGAAATATACTATACAAAAACATTTAAAACATGTATTAATCTAAATTGATATTGAAAATAGATGTTTAATATACAATTACAAGTATTTTTTGGATACTTAGAAAATTAATTATATCAAATTTCAATGATTTTTAAATATTTATGTCAGGAGTGCAACATTTACATGGTTAACCATAAATTATCTATAAGAAAATAGATAAATGCATTTATCATAAACTTTATCAAGTCAATTAATCTCCAATAGCTAATGAACCTAGAAAACATATTCCCTTGTCAGAGAATGTCTCTAGTATTAATACCTAATAGATATTAAAGCATGAGACCATTTAAAATGAACAAAAATGCTTTATTACATAAAATTAAATGCACATAAAATGCTACTGGCACTTTTAATTTTTTCAAACATTATTCTAAACTTGACAGAATCTCATTTTATTTAAATCATCCATATAAAAAGCTATAATTTAGACTGTGTAGAAGATCACTTAAAACTAGTAGCACTCCTGACATGAATCAAATGCTTCTGTGAGAGATATTTTATGTATCTCAAACAGGTAAATGGGTTTTATCTGTTCTCTTGGTCAATCTCTGTTGAAATAGAAAGACAAATGTAATTTTAGTTACATTTAAAAGAAAATATATCTAAGAAAATATCAAATGTTGCACTCCTGACATTTGAGGGTGCTGCCTTTAATGTGACATTCTTGGCCTTACTACTGATATTAGTGTATCCTTTAACTATGGTTTTGAAGCAGCAATGATGTATTAAGATTTATTTATACCCAATATCTTTGAAAACTAAAAGACAACATTTCTACAATGTAATTTAGGAAAACTTGCATAAATGTTTGTTGCACTCCTGACTAGGTACATCTTTTTTACAAAGCCATATTTTTATGCAATAATAAATGTGAAGCATGATCTATTGCTATCTTAAAGTATGTCAACATATCAAAGTTTGTGATGAAATAGATTTTGATAACACATTGTTTGATTTAGCACTGTGGTAGGTTGTTGAAAATTAAGGATTTTTTAAAATGTCACAAAAAAGGGTTGCACTCCTGACAATTTTGACATGTTTTTTGGACATATTTTTTTTGTTATTCTAGATATCTGAAAAGATTTTTTGCAGTAACAAACATCAAATCATTACAGATCTTTTGAACTATTTAGATCCAATAAAATCATAAAAATGAGTAAATTAGACAGCTATAGCAGTAGGAGCCATTTTTAAAAAAAACTGCCCTTAACAAACATGGTCGCCACAAGCGATTCTTGCAATCGTAACTACTCGGCCATTCTCGCTACCCTACAAATAACCTCGTACATAGTAGAAATTCTTCTTAAATTGTTTGCAGGAAGTTAAGTTAAGTTAAGCCGCACAAAAATATAGTCCACGAAAATCCAATATGGAAGACATACTAAGTAAAATCTAATCATGCAAAACTAATTAGAACTTTAACTTTTATCCATGAAAATAATTGAAATATAGAAACTTGTTTAAAATATAACTTTATCAAACTTTCATGTAACTGAGATGTAAAAAGTAGTGCGATTTATACGCCTAATGCATACGAGGTTATTTGTAGGGTAGCGAGAATGGCCGAGTAGTTACGATTGGCTATTCTTGTTTCTGATTGGCAGATTTAAAAAAACAATCTTCTCCTCTAAAAATTCTAAGCCAAATGAACCGAAACTTGGTATGAAGCAACTATGGAAGGTCTTCTATAAAGATTGCTCATTTCATCCCGATCCGTTAACAAACATGGTCTCCACAGATAATTCTTGTTTCTAATTGGCCGATTTTATAAAAATCTTCTCTTCTCAAACTGCTTAGCCAAATGAACCGAAACTTGGTAGGAAGCAACTATGGAAGGTCTTCTCACATTTCATCCCGATCCGTTGACAAACATGGTCGCCACAGACAATTCTTGTTTCTGATTGGCTGATTTCTAACAATCTTCTTCTCTGAAACTGCTTAGCCAAATGAGCCGAACTTTGGTGGGAAGCACCTATAGAAGGTTCTGTCTGTATTAAGTTTCCTCAAAGCAGAATGAAAGGTGAACGACATAGGCTCAGACCACTGAGCCTCTATTTTCAGTGAGCAAAGCACGAACATTTGTCGTTTTACAACTTGTAACGAACGTTGCATTAATCGAGTACACCTAACATTTTCTTTGTATACAAACTGCCAAAATCGTCCGTGCGGAAAGGAATGCAATACTACAACCTTTGTTAATTTGCTTATCTGCAATGTTAATGTAACCATTATACTGTGAAGAAACTTAAATATCGTATTCATGAAGTTATTTCCACAGAGTGACTTACTTCGTTATCAACGAGTATAAAATTAAAATATTGCTTTATAAAAAGAATCTCCCACTACTCAATTGATGCGCCTGGACAACTACTTAAAGTGAGTGTAGCGTATTGAGCACCAATCGTGATGTCAGTACTACAAAAAGCATTAAAAAAAATCAAGTGTTCTCGACAGTAGCAATTTAACATAGAAATAACGATTTTTTTTATTGTTCAAAGTAGCTGAAATTAGCAGCCATGGCGAATATTCATACTATGGATCAGTATTTATCGCCTTTGAGATATTTCCTAATCATAGCTATTGTTAAATTGCAATATAATGCTCAATTACAATAAGATCAGTGGTATTTACATACTGACAAACCCGGTTATTTATAAATGACCCAACCGGTTTGTATACATGTTTACATTTTGACCAAGCCGGATTTAAAAAACACATGTTTTAGGGTATAACTAGTTACTAATTGTCTTTTCATCACCAAAATAGTATTTTTAAGTAAAATCAATCATTCATCAATATTTTTTTTCTTTTTGGGCAACATTTAATTCATTCGTAAATGCAAGATATAGCGATATTTCAGTTGATTGTAATGATTTTGAAGCCGGATTCCTTATAACTTATAGAAAAATCTAATTTTACACTGCAAAAATAAATGATATTTGGACAAAAAATGAAATTAATAATAATAACAATCATAAAGCATCATAATTCAAAACATTATATACACAGTATATTTATAAATACTTACGATAATTATCCGTGTCTGCTTTAAAAATACCGCTTTAGAATATCCCGGATGTTGACCAAACATTTTCGATCGGAGCTCTTTGACGACAGTGAAATTGTTCACTTTAATATATCAATACAAGGTGGATATTTTTAAGCTATGATATATCAACAGACACATTTCTACAAGCCCGTGCAGCCTCTTTATTGCCAAGACAAAGTCTTCTACAATTATGTAATAAATTAACACTGCAGGTGCAAAACATGATCTATGTGTGTGTGTATTTTGGATTTTAATCCAATACATGTATATGAATGGAATGGGTGCACGACATTTGAGCGGCTTTTTGACTTGTAAGGTTTTACCATTGAGCGGAAATGTTTACCTGTATTTCTCATAACATTTTTAAATACAGAATTTCATCAGAAACTAAAAAGTGAACACAAGAACATTTATTTAAAATTTCATACAGTTTTAGTTTTATTTAAAATATATAGAAATTTTTGCAAGACATTTTTATTTTAATTATAATAATTCAGTTTTTTCAAGATAATTCCGCTCAAATGATTATTTTTTTCTGCTCTTATGTCGGTTTTCCCCCGCTCAAATGACGGATCAATCCGCTCAAATGTCGTGCACCGAATGGAATATCAACAACTGAATAATATATGAGCTTTCATGTTGAGTTAATATGTCAATGGGGGGGTTTTCAAACTCCAGTGGCACCACTGTACCCAATTTTACCTTAATTGACCCATTTGTATACTTACTATTTGAGGTCAGAGCTAGCACCTCTAACTGTTTGTCCTGGAAATCCACTTTTAGGTATTCCATTAGAAGTTCGTTGTTTTTAATTGCCAGCATTAAGTTTTCTATCTCATTTTCCATTTGAAAAATTTCTTTCTTCTTACGTTGAAGTCTCTTCTCTGATTTCCTAAAAATGTAATTGTTCAATAAGGTTCTGCTGGACGAGTATTTATAAAACTACGTAAGCTAACGTTCTGTTGGACAAGTTATCATAAATACTACTAGTTTAAGATTGTGCTGGACGAGTATTTATAAACTACTTAAGTTAACATTCTATTGGACAAGTTGTAATAAAAACTACTTAAGGGTGTAGGCCTGGGGTATGGGAGATAACTCTATTTTCAGTGTCTTCTCAAATATATGATCATCTGTGCGTTTGAAAATTCCCCCTCAATTCCAAGCTTCTTGGTGACAATATTGTTTACATTGGATATGGCCAGTTAAAAAAAATGACTCCTTTTCCCTGTACCTTTCCATAGCTGTGCTCCTTGTATTTTTATATCTTATTGCTGCTTATGCCAGTGTCAGGCAGTATGTTATTATTATATGCCGGTGCCCACAAAATATCATTGAAATATCTCTTTCCAGAAAAAATGTTCATCGAAATATGTTGTCAAAAATGCCAGAAATGTAACACAATTTGTGTGACAACCTTTTTCTATTGAATTTCAAGGGTTTGTCAAAAAAATTATTGAATATATACACCAGAATCTTAGATATTATGAAACTATAGAGCAAATTCATTTTATGGTAGTAAAAAAATAGAAAGCTATGTTTGGGAAAAAAATTGTAATATCTGATCCTCTCTTGTACTGCCGCCCCCCTTCTTCTAAGACAACTAAAGAATAACTAGAATCAAACGAATACAACTGGAGCACAGAATTTGAAGGAATTTAACAATACAGCTGGGTGGCTGTCTGTGTTTATGGTGTTTTTTTTGGTAATGAATTAATCAAGTAGTGTCACCCTCAAACCACCCCTCCCCCTCCCCAGCCGACTTGAAAATAAAAAAGACAAATGCAGTCATTTGGTAATTTGGACATCCACTGTGTCAATTATAAGAATTCAAAAGCTTTTTGTTGTTGGTAACTAGTTATTTTTTATCTCACAAACAAAGATACTAGCAAAGGATGGGTGTGTGATAACTTTCCTCGACAATTTCATTTTTTTCTGGGTGCCATCCATGAAAAACAAAAATTTAAATATTTCAAAAATCTGACGGTAAAAGTTTGTACAATTTGGTGCAATGATGTCTATATGTCTATTCTTCAGTGTGACATTTTTTGGTGGAAATTAATTGACAGGAATATTTTTAATCCGATTTGTAATACCAAGGTGGTCCTCAGGGCATCCTCCCTTTTTTGCAGTTTCCACTGTTTTGCACGTGATTATCTCCAAACAGGATATTCAGATATGCTAGATATTTCATATTTATTCAACAACACTCTCAAGTCTATTAAAGCCAAAATATTCCCTTTCAATCAGAAATAAATGTGCATATCTATTAGAATCTACCGAAACTAGTATTACCATCTGGCGTCAAGAATACCCCCAACGTTGCTATATTTAGGATGTGCTATGGAGAAAACGGCACGGTGAAATGTTTTGAAACTTTGGCAGATAATGTATTTAGACATAACTATTTCATGATGCAAATTTAAAAAATATTGAATGATGGGAACATTTTTAGGGTAACCCAGGTCTACATCCCTAATATAAGAATTTTCTTGACGAGTAAAAACTACTATTCATAAAACTACTTAGTTTAAGATTTTGCATTTTTTTTTTTAAATCTACATGTACTTAATTTAACATTCTGTTGGACGAGCATTCATGAAACTAAAATATAACATTCTGCTGGACAAGTAAATATTCTGCTGGACGAGTATATACATTCTGCTGGACGAGTATACATTCTGCTGGACGAGTATTTATAAAACCACTTAATTTTCATTCCTTTCTTCATTCTCTGTTCTTGTTCAATTTACACGTAAGCAATATACGTATACATGCATGCTATATATCAAATAATGTTGCAACTTATTGTACATAGGAGAAGACTTCATAAGTTTGTTTAACTTTCGTCGTGTCCTTTTTGCATATTTGATCAAATAAAATATGCTTAAATTAAGTAAATTAAAAATTACATACCGTTAGTGATAATTTTTTTTTGTCAGAATGCATATTTTTTATTGACATTTTTTTTCTTATAAACTAAATTGATTTTTTATTATTGATATAGTGTCTAGAAGCTGTGTATCAGCAAACCCTAAAAAGAATGTAGAATTTATAGTTTAAATCTATGTCTTTCTATTGATGGTATAAATGAGTTTAGTATAGTCTCCATCTGGGCGATGGACATTTGCGCTTTTTTACCTGTAAATGGGATAGACATTTGCGCTTCAAACTTAGTGGACATTTGCGCTTCCAAATTTGGCACACCTGTGTAAAAACAGATGGACCTTTGCGCTGTTTACCCGTGTACCTCATTTAACGTGTTATTCGATTAAAAGGTAACCTTTTAAGTCGGAATATCTGTAGATCTTGAGGGTGAGTACTAATCATTTTTAAGTATTTTATACAAGTGAGTCAGTCTCTTCTTCTTCTATCTGAACCTAGACAAATATGGAGTTTAAAATTTTTGAGACAACTAAAGGGAAAAAGTGCCTTTGTTATGATGGATTTTTCTTTCGGTTCGATCAGACATTGAAGAACGCTGCCTTATCCTGGAGGTGCACAGATAAAAAATGCAACGCGCGCATCAAAACAGATGATGGTCTGACCACAATCTTAAGTCAAAAGAACGAACATAACCATTCCTTAGATGAAAGATAAGTTGAGCGTCATCAGCTTAGAGTTTCTACCAAAAGGAAAGCTATAGATGACTTGTCACAGAGGCCTTCTAAGATAGTAAGAACTTCTATAAAAGATGTTGGTGAGTCCGTACTTCACACAAATGATCTAAAATCTGTGTCGAAAGCTATATATAGAGTCCGCCGAAAATCACAACCAAATTTGCCTAAGTCAAGAGAAGATGTGCATACTGTTCTTGAAAATTATCCTGTTGTCACAAACAAGTCTGAAACATTTTTACAAGTAAAAGTTAAAATGATAATTATCATTTACAAATATAAAGAAGCACAAGTTTACCTTATTTTATGCTAATATAAAGAAGCGCAAATTTCCACTTTTTTAAAGCGCAAGTGTCCTCTAGTTTGAAGCGCAAGTGTACATTTAAAAAAGCGCAAATGTCCTATCAAAAAGCGCAAATTTCCTTCGCCGCTCCATCTATAGTAAATTAACATAGTTGTCTCCCTTAGAACACATGACTTATGAATTAATACATTGGTAGATTAATTTTCTGTGTAGTTACTTTGCTTCCCTTGTACTATTATGTTTAGAAGGACGTTCTTTGATAAATAATTTGTATTTGTAATAAAAGAGATTCACAGATAAAATAGAAGAAGAGTTTGAAGATACCAAAGGGGTAATCAGAATCCGTATATCGAAGAAGAACAGACAGCACAACGGCCAAAAGAAAAAATACAAAAGGACAAACAACGATCTACAAAACATACACATAAAACTAAAGATCGAGTAACACGAACCCCACTAAAAACCGGGGGTGAACTTAAGTGCTCCTGAAGGGTGAGCAGTTCCTGCTCCACTAGTGACACCCGTCGTGTTAATCTAGTTACAAACCGAGTGATGAGTCATGAACGAGGAAAAGACCGGGGAGTGTTTACGACAAGTGGAACATATCCGTGGTCATTTGTGACATTTAATAAAAATATAAATGCTGATGAAAAACCTGCAAACGATTCTGGATATGGTGAGATATACGGTACGTTTATTTGTCAACATAAGAAAACATAACACACAATAATATTTTTGTTCATCCTGTGAATTATCTTTGGGATGTCCTGAAAGATATATAATGAGGCTTTTTCCTTTTGGGGGGGGGGGGGGGGGGGGGGAGAAATTGTGTCGTCACATCAATTAATGACAAATAAAGAATATATTATAGTTGTATAATAAGCCACAAAAATGAAATGATTAAAATCAGAAATACTGATTTTTTACACAAACAAGAAGATAATAGAAATATATCTGTATATGCTAATTAGCACAGGAATGAATAAAATGTACGAATGTCAGAAACAAATCTTTCAAACGTCCAAATTCATATTTTTTTTTTAATAACATTAATAACTAGTTATTGAGAATTAACGATATGGATGTGAAAATTAAATGGTTAACGGTAGAGAATGTCCCTCCATTTGAACTGCTCTAATGCTATCATATTTCTGTCGTATATTTGCGAATAGTTCCATTACAATGATATGATACACTGTATTACGGTAATATTTACTTTCTGTTGTACGGGAAAGTATTAAAGTATTATTTTATAGAGAACAATCTGCTTACTGTAGTTGGCCATATATATTGGCGCATATAAAATGGCCGACGTCAGGATTGTTTTTGTTACTATTGATTGCAGTACTGTAGAATAAATACGTGTCCCGATTCCAATAAATCGTTTCCTGGAAGAAATTTAAGGCGTCTTACAAGTTTCAGTAAACACAATTATATTCGAGTTATTTCCCTTTTTATTTACTTTCATCGTCTGCTTCCATAATGGCATCTAAAAGTAAGGAGTTGACACCAGACGTGAAAATAGTGCTTGTAGACCTTTCAAATCAAGTTTTTCAGGGAAAACAAATCAGTGAACTACTGGACATTAAACCACGGACGATTCAGAATTTCTTAAAACTTGACCATGAGTCATGACTGAGCACGAACATTGAAATAAAAAACTGCACACGCCGGGATATCCGGACCTTATTGCGTATTGTTCGGAGCAACCGCCGATCAACTTTAAAGGACGTGCCAGCTAAATTTAACAAGAGGGCTATCTTTAATTATTCAATTAGATCAATAAGACGACGACATTTTGATTCAGGTTTCAAACGCCGGCCTGTGTCCAAGAAAATTACGATAGGTCCATTCAATCGAGAAAGACGACTTCGATTTTTTAGGTCGGAAATAAACTGGTCCGTTGAAAACGACTGGGCTAAGATAATTTTTAGTGATAATACGAGAGTATAGATTGGTGCTGACAAAAAATGTATGTATGGAGGAAGAAGGATGAACGGCTCCACCCTGACTTGGTGTTGTCCCAAATAAAGATTTAAACGTAAAATTATCGGCTATGTTTTGGGGCTGTATTACCTACTTTGGAATAGGGACAACATGACTCACCCCAGTTGATGGAAACATTAACAGTGAGAAGTATATTTCGATTCTCGATGACAATTTGTGGCCTGTTGTTGTCAGGCATTTTGCAAATAACCCGTGGATTTTGCAAGAGGACAATGCTCTGTGCCATGTTTCCCGGTGGACTACTGCATGGAAAACCGAAAACGGAATTTTAACTTTACCTTGGCCATCTCAAAGCTCAGATCTTAATATTGTTGAAAATGTGTGGAAAGTAATTAAAAATAACATTGCATAGCGAATTTTGGAAATCCAAACCAAACAAGATTTGTTAATGAAATATTGTGTTATACTTATATAATTCGGTCACTGACACTATATCAAAGTCTACCCAGAAGAATTCGATCTGTGATTAGGGAAAGAGGTCAAATTACTAAATAGGCTAGGTAAGTTTTTATTAATTTTATTGACAAGCAAAGGTGGCCGACGTCATCACGTATTATGCAATTGCAGCCGAGATTTAAACCTTTGCTTGTATCAATATGGGGGGAGGGGTTAATGTATATCGTAGTTTACTGAATAATAAATATGTTTTGTTCCATGCTATAAATTCAACCACCTTTGCTTATTGTTTTGCCCCAAAAAGTGGTTGTGCGGGGAGAGGGTATAATATAGTCCCCCCCAACTCTTGAAATAAGCTAAAAGGGGGGATTGGCTCCTACCCCTCTGGTTATTAATTATCGTAATCACAGGAATGGGAAATTTTATCAATATCGTTTCACTCACTACGGTTCGTGAAACTTCACTGGTTAGTGGTCCATTTATAACGCATTTCTCATCATATTGATAAAATTTCCTGTGTCGTGATATTGATAACACGTCGGGAATACTTCACACATTCCACGTACCTGTATTTCCTTAGAACTGAGTTCAGTGTCTGTCGATTTTGTCTTACACGTTTGTTAATGGGTGAATCGGAATTTTCAGATGACGAAGATGTAGATGGTACTACATTGAGTTCTTTCTCTTCTGTTAAGTTTGCTTTGTTGTGTGTGAATTCGATTAGACTTTCGTTTGAAATCACACCCAGCGTAGGGGACATGCCAGTTTCCGATACATTGTCTTTCGACAGTTTTGTCGTTTTGCGGCGGAATAGCTTTTTAACGAATGACATTCCAACCATAGATGCGCCAAACCCAAGAAAAACTATCACGATCCTGGTGTAACTCATAGATTTACATAGCCCTGATCATTTCACATATATCTGTTTACACATCAATCAATGACGTTACTGTGTCAAACATTCGTGACGTCACGACTCTGCAAAATACACACGCTAGTAATTGCGGTATAAATTGAAATAAAAAAGCAAAAAGTTCAAATTTGACATCTCTAAACCTTTGAAATACTTGAATAAATTTTATTCGTAAAAACTACGACTTATCTAACATAGTTCACTCTTTGAGACATGTTTACTATGCTGTTACAACTAGAAGGTCCAACCAACAGTTAAATAAATACATTTATATATCATTCAATATTATATTACTATTTTACGTTCAGTATGTGCTTCCACCAAGTTGATGACCTTTTTAATGTTGGTCTCCCACGAAGACTATTAATTTCTTTAGATATTCATGACTAATTGATATTAAATCTGTCAAAAAGACATTCCCTTGCGATGATGACCGTAACACTTTCGAAGTGATGACTTCAACTTTACTACTAGGAACCCTTGGTTCCGCAGCAACCCTATCTATAAAAATCCCGATCAGGTACCACAAGCTCTTCAATATCGTATGAATTAAGAGATATAAACTCCATATGCAGGTGCTGCTGGAAGCTTGCAACATATAAATGGAATTTCTAGATGAAGGTCACTGTATGAACTAGACTTATCAGTGGTATTCGTTTTTTCAAGTTCAATGAGGGTAGAGTGAGTGAATGGTTGTTGTATAAAGTCAAATGAGCAATTTTCGGCTATATCATGGGGAGAACGAGGGGCCGTCGTGGCCGTGATAGTATGGTAGTTAGATTTACAACTAGCTGTGCAATCATTGCCCATCACCACTAACGATGTGAGTTCATGACCAGGTGTACTCGATACAACATTATGTGGTAACATTTGCCTGTGACTTGCGACAGGTCGGTGGTTTTCTCCGAATATTCAGGTTTCCTCCATCAATAAAACTGACTGCCACGATATAGCTGAAATATTGTAGAAAGTGGCGTTAAACACCTTAAACCAACCATAAACAATCAAGGGGAGAACACGTAGCAAGTCGATGAGATGATGATGTTCACTGTGTATTAGACCAACACATTTAGTTTGAATTATTATAGTGTCATTGCTCTTTACACAACAGTTCGCGTGTAGAGATGTCGCTAAAACTAGTAGGTCCAACTAACAATTAAATTAATACTTTATAGTTGATCCCATATTACAACATATTTTTATATTCAATATTCAATTCCAAAAAGAAAAAAACACCTATTTATTGTGTTCTACAACGGAGAACATGTATTTCTTTATATGTTTGTGACAGTGAGTGACTAATTGATATCAAATCTGTTAGAAGTATCAGTAATGATTTTCATTTTGTCATAAGGGTATTGATCTTTTAGCCAACATATCATACCTTCTTAACTAGTAGTCAGTTATCTACAATCATTATTGACCCTGGTACTGTCCATGTTTATGTTGTTAGTTTATTATCTTGATTATGTATGGTCATTTTGAGTAGAAGCGACTCTGGAGTTTTTTTTAAAATATTTGAGTGTATTTTTCTGTATTGCCGTTGAAGATCCAATCGAATTATCAAGAGGGTTGGAATCTCTTAACCGTTTTAACTCTGCCACATTTTTGTGCATGTCAGAACATGGAATTTATACATCGACATATTTTGTGGTCATTTTGTGTTCAATGCTTTAATGTGAGATGTACAAATGTACTTGTGTTTTGTAATCTATGTGTGTCCTTAGAGATATATGTTGCACAAGTACTCATTGACCCCTTAAGTATAATCCATAAGTATTTCAAAGTGGTGTTTCCAATTTAAGGATTTAGGCTCCCGATATTTCGTGCTAATGCGATTCGTAGATACATGTCTTTGACAATGTTAAGATCATCATTTAAGGCGTGGTCAGCTGGGTGATATATCAAAGAGAACGTGCACAGGTGCAATCAGGGGGCTTAGACTTGAAATCGTCATTGTTGAAATCCTCCAATCAGTGTTTGTATCTATGTATACGAGATGGTGGGAACATACGGATCTTTACTGTTTTTTTAAAAGACTTCCCCTGTAAAATATTCGGGCCAAATTAAATTAAACTTTACAGGGATGGTCCCTTGCTAAATACGGTATTTGACAGTCCTGTGCCTAATCAGAGGTGCATGATCGCTATGTGTGTATGTCCCTAAAAAGAAATTTCTTCAAATAACAAAAAAAAAAATATAGCATGATTTACTGGAATGGAATGCAATTTAATCCATAAGGTACTTGATAATGAATTGTTGATCATATATAGGTTCATTACAACTTAAGCTATAGGCCAAGTAAATATCCTTTCCATTGAGACGAAAACATGACAGAACGATACTAAATAGCTTACGGGAGGGGGGAGGTGATAATACGTTTTATTACCATACATGTATGTACCTGTAATCACATCATTATAAAAATACTTATGTAGCATGCAATCAATATATTAGGATTCTTACACCTTGATTTTTTATTTTCTTTTGACAAAAATGATGAATTTGTTTTTAGAGGTACCCTTTTGTTTCCTCTGGTTACATGTTTTTGTTTGTTTCAGTAGGGTAAAATAGATTTTTTCTTTGCTGAACATTTTTGAAATATTTTCAAAAGCTCTCCCTCAAGTTTTTTTTTGTCTGAGTGTTCAGTAAAGAATAAAAGACACAATGAAAATATGCCGTTTCACACACAAACACAAACACACACGTTTACACGCTGGCATCAAATAACATTCTGGAGTAGATGTTTAATTCAATTTACAATATCGAACATTGGATATGATAGACATGAAGATATCCTTTGATCGTTCTCATAAATAAGGAATTTTCTATTGAAGGTATTGTTCATGTATAGGACATTTCCATACTATCGACAATAGTTCTTTATCCAATGTTTCACTAGCGCTATAAATTATGGAGCAGCTTCATAATAGACGGTGTAGACGTTCACCACTTTGACTAGATCTTTCAATAGTTTTATCTAATAAAGATTGACGTTTTGTATCAGACATAAAGAAAACTCATTCGTTCATAGATTATTTTGCAGAAATTTTCATACTAAGTTAGACTAGTATACAAAAGGCGGAATTCCCACGATGGCCCTTAAACCGAAATTGGCAATGCATCTTTTGTTGTCTATTTCACAATTATAAAATTTGTATCAATTCATTATGCAAATTTGAGTAAAGGGTTTTGTTCCACGCTAGAGAAAATTACCCACTTAGCCCATTGCAGTTTCATTTAACAATATTGAAACTAGTTATATAAAAACGAATTGGATCCGGGGTTTTGTTTTCAAATGTGGAATATAGAAGATATAGATTCGTATAAATTTTTAACGTAGTTTTACAAATGAATAAGGAATGCGTTACGTAATATTATTAGCAAGAAGAATTCTGATGAAAAAGGTAAGTTTTGTTTTCGTGTTTTCTACTAGATTTCAAAGCAGTCGTGCCCCCCCTTTTTTAAATTACAAAATGGGTTTGTTAATGTTGAATTCCATAGTAGCTAAGTCTCCTTATATAACGGTTAGTGGATGGCTGTCTATTTTACTTTGAATAAACCGAGGATTTAGATCTATATCATTAAGCGATCGGGTTGTTACACTTAAGATATTGATTACTATGCTGAAAATACCACATTTCTGCAAATAATCCGAATAAAAAAAAAGACTTCAGCAATGGGGGTCTCACGCCCCTTTTTCCTTTTCATAGAATGGTTCGAGTGCTACAAATGTAAATTGTTAATTGCGTTCATATATACTCTTTAAATGAATTAAATTTTTCGAGTATAAATAAACACATTTTAAGACAAAAATACCAACGTTTTCACAAAATGACAAAAAATATTTTCAGTGTACTTCTGTTGATTAATCAAATGGTTAAAATAGTCTTGAAGTACTACACTAAATGTGTTTTTCAATAGTTTAATAAACAAGAGTCGTATGTGCACAAGTAGATTTGCATTTTAATATTATTGAAATTATGGAAGGAAAATTCTGGTGTTCGAACATGACCCAGATATTCGTTAAACATTTTCAAGGGGCATAGCTTAACTGAAATATTGTTGAAAGTGGCGTTAAACACCATAACCCTAACTCTATATATTATATATGCAGATTCCAATGACCGTCGTGGAGAATGCCACGCTTCTTGCACGCCAAATTTCCCTTATGTGGATTTCGATAAAGAGTGTCCGCATTGTATTCACTGCGAAAAGCTTATTGTTTCGCCCCTACCGAACTCTCCATGCCTTTCCAGTGGCAATCTAAAATGGCTGCAGGGTGAGAGGATTGTCTCATTCCTCCCACATAAAATGGCTGCAGGGTGAGAGGATTGTCTCATTCCTCCTACATAAAATGGCTGCAGGGTAAGAGGATTGTTTCATTCCTCCTACATAAAATGGCTGCAGGGTGAGAGGATTGTTTCATTCCTCCTACATAAAATGGCTGCAGGGTGAGAGGATTGTCTCATTCCTCCTACATAAAATGGCTGCAGGGTGAGAGGATTGTCTCATTCCTCCTACATAAAATGGCTGCAGGTTGAGAGGATTGTCTCATTCCTCCTACATAAAATGGCTGCAGGGTGAGAGGATTGTCTCATTCCTCCTACATAAAATGGCTGCAGGGTGAGAGGATTGTCTCATTCCTCCTACATAAAATGGCTGCAGGGTGAGAGGATTGTCTCATTCCTCCCACATAAAATGGCTGCAGGGTGAGAGGATTGTCTCATTCCTCCTACATAAAATGGCTGCAGGGTGAGAGGATTGTCTCATTCCTCCTACATAAAATGGCTGCAGGGTGAGAGGATTGTTTCATTCCTCCTACATAAAATGGCTGCAGGGTGAGAGGATTGTCTCATTCCTCCTACATAAAATGGCTGCAGGGTGAGAGGATTGTCTCATTCCTCCTACATAAAATGTCTGCAGGTTGAGAGGATTGTCTCATTCCTCCTACATAAATTCGCTGCAGGGTGAGAGGATTGTCTCATTCCTCCTACATAAAATGGCTGCAGGGCGAGAGGATTGTCTCATTCCTCCTACATAAAATGGCTGCAGGGTGAGAGGATTGTCTCATTCCTACTACATAAAATGGCTGCAGGGTAAGAGGATGTCTCATTCCTCCTACATAAAATGGCTGCAGGGTAAGAGGATGTCTCATTCCTCCTACATAAAATGGCTGCAGGGTGAGAGGATTGTCTCATTCCTCCTACATAAAATGGCTGCAGGGTAAAAGGATTGTCTCATTCCTCCCACATAAAATGGCTGCAGGGTGAGAGGATTGTCTCATTCCTCCTACATAAAATGGCTGCAGGGTGAGAGGATTGTCTCATTCATCCTACATAAAATGGCTGCAGGGTGAGAGGATTGTCTCATTCCTCCTACATAAAATGGCTGCAGGGTGAGAGGATTGTCTCATTCCTCCTACATAAAATGGCTGCAGGGTAAGAGGATTGTCTCATTCCTCCTACATAAAATGGCTGCAGGGTAAGAGGATTGTCTCATTCATCCTACATAAAATGGCTGCAGGGTGAGAGGATTGTCTCATTCCTCCTACATAAAATGGCTGCAGGTTGAGAGGATTGTCTCATTCCTCCTACATAAATTCGCTGCAGGGTGAGAGGATTGTCTCATTCCTCCTACATAAAATGGCTGCAGGGTGAGAGGATTGTCTCATTCCTACTACATAAAATGGCTGCAGGTTGAGAGGATTGTCTCATTCCTCCTACATAAATTCGCTGCAGGGTGAGAGGATTGTCTCATTCCTCCTACATAAAATGGCTGCAGGGTGAGAGGATTGTCTCATTCCTCCTACATAAAATGGCTGCAGGTTGAGAGGATTGTCTCATTCCTCCTACATAAATTCGCTGCAGGGTGAGAGGATTGTCTCATTCCTCCTACATAAAATGGCTGCAGGGTGAGAGGATTGTCTCATTCCTCCTACATAAAATGGCTGCAGGGTGAGAGGATTGTCTCATTCCTCCTACATAAAATGGCTGCAGGGTGAGAGGATTGTCTCATTCCTACTACATAAAATGGCTGCAGGTTGAGAGGATTGTCTCATTCCTCCTACATAAATTCGCTGCAGGGTGAGAGGATTGTCTCATTCCTCCTACATAAAATGGCTGCAGGGCGAGAGGATTGTCTCATTCCTCCTACATAAAATGGCTGCAGGGTGAGAGGATTGTCTCATTCCTCCTACATAAAATGGCTGCAGGGTGAGAGGATTGTCTCATTCCTACTACATAAAATGGCTGCAGGGTAAGAGGATGTCTCATTCCTCCTACATAAAATGGCTGCAGGGTAAGAGGATGTCTCATTCCTCCTACATAAAATGGCTGCAGGGTGAGAGGATTGTTTCATTCCTCCTACATAAAATGGCTGCAGGGTGAGAGGATTGTCTCATTCCTCCTACATAAAATGGCTGCAGGGCGCGAGGATTGTCTCATTCCTCCTACATAAAATGGCTGCAGGGTAAAAGGATTGTCTCATTCCTCCCACATAAAATGGCTGCAGGGTGAGAGGATTGTCTCATTCCTCCTACATAAAATGGCTGCAGGGTAAGAGGATTGTCTCATTCATCCTACATAAAATGGCTGCAGGGTGAGAGGATTGTCTCATTCCTCCTACATAAAATGGCTGCAGGGTAAGAGGATTGTCTCATTCATCCTACATAAAATGGCTGCAGGGTGAGAGGATTGTTTCATTCCTCCTACATAAAATGGCTGCAGGGTGAGAGGATTGTCTCATTCCTCCTACATAAAATGGCTGCAGGGTGAAAGGATTGTCTCATTCCTCCTACATAAAATGGCTGCAGGGTGAGAGGATTGTCTCATTCCTCCTACATAAAATGGCTGCAGGGTGAGAGGATTGTCTCATTCCTCCTACATAAAATGGCTGCAGGGTAAGAGGATTGTCTCATTCCTCCTACATAAAATGGCTGCAGGGTGAGAGGATTGTCTCATTCCTCCTACATAAAATGGCTGCAGGGTGAGAGGATTGTCTCATTCCTCCTACATAAAATGGCTGCAGGGTAAAAGGATTGTCTCATTCCTCCCACATAAAATGGCTGCAGGGTAAGAGGATTGTCTCATTCCTCCTACATAAAATGGCTGCAGGGTAAGAGGATTGTCTCATTCCTCCTACATAAAATGGCTGCAGGGTGAGAGGATTGTCTCATTCCTCCTACATAAAATGGCTGCAGGGTAAGAGGATTGTTTCATTCCTCCTACATAAAATGGCTGCAGGGTGAGAGGATTGTCTCATTCCTCCTACATAAAATGGCTGCAGGATGAGAGGATTGTTTCATTCCTCCTACATAAAATGGCTGCAGGGTGAGAGGATTGTCTCATTCCTCCTACATAAAATGGCTGCAGGGTGAGAGGATTGTCTCATTCCTCCTACATAAAATGGCTGCAGGGTGAGAGGATTGTTTCATTCCTCCTACATAAAATGGCTGCAGGGTGAGAGGATTGTCTCATTCCTCCTACATAAAATGGCTGCAGGGTGAGAGGATTGTCTCATTCCTCCTACATAAAATGGCTGCAGGGTGAGAGGATTGTCTCATTCCTCCTACATAAAATGGCTGCAGGGTGAGAGGATTGTCTCATTCCTCCTACATAAAATGGCTGCAGGGTGAGAGGATTGTCTCATTCCTCCTACATAAAATGGCTGCAGGGTGAGAGGATTGTTTCATTCCTCCTACATAAAATGGCTGCAGGGTGAGAGGATTGTCTCATTCCTCCTACATAAAATGGCTGCAGGGTGAGAGGATTGTTTCATTCCTCCTACATAAAATGGCTGCAGGGTAAGAGGATTGTCTCATTCATCCTATATAAAATGGCTGCAGGGTAAGAGGATTGTCTCATTCATCCTATATAAAATGGCTGCAGGGTAAGAGGATTGTCTCATTCCTCCTACATAAAATGGCTGTAGGGTGAGAGGATTGTTTCATTCCTCCTACATAAAATGGCTGCAGGGTGAGAGGATTGTTTCATTCCTCCTACATAAAATGGCTGCAGGGTAAGAGGATTGTCTCATTCCTCCTACATAAAATGGCTGTAGGGTGAGAGGATTGTCTCATTCCTCCTACATAAAATGGCTGCAGGGTGAGAGGATTGTCTCATTCCTCCTACATAAAATGGCTGCAGGGTGAGAGGATTGTCTCATTCATCCTATATAAAATGGCTGCAGGGTGAGAGGATTGTTTCATTCCTCCTACATAAAATGGCTGCAGGGTAAGAGGATTGTCTCATTCATCCTATATAAAATGGCTGCAGGGTAAGAGGATTGTCTCATTCATCCTATATAAAATGGCTGCAGGGTAAGAGGATTGTCTCATTCCTCCTACATAAAATGGCTGCAGGGTAAGAGGATTGTCTCATTTCTGCTACATTTCTGTTTTTTTTAATATACATGTATATTTCTCCTCCTGAATATGCATGGACTTTTATCACTGTGTGCAACCAACAATCAACTAATCATCAGATATTTATGCAAAATATAAGACAATACCAATGTGTTAAATGATATCGGCTGTAGAACACGCAGAAAAGGAGACCTGGCAAGATGATGCAAACCGGTGGATAGCAAGTAGGTGTTCCACTGTGTAACAAAAGACAGAGTTAACGAGGAGCATGACCAAATCCCTAACCCCCCCCCCCCCCCCCCACACACACACTGACGATAAAAAATCACCACTTATTCTGAGGATAAAATAAAGTTGTAGCTGGTACCAGTTATGATTTGGCCTCTCTAGTGAACTTGTGATAATCGTTTAAAAATATAACGTAGATTTTCCGTGGTACCACAGAAAGTAATTCCAAAATATAGTCTAACGTAGAATTATAGGGTAATGATCCACCTTCGTCTTGCCAGATCTCGTTTAATGGGCAGGTTTATTTTGTTTTATCACAAACACAGTTACGAAAATACGTTAAATAGTTGTGGCAAATTAACATTAGGAACAAACAAAGATTAATATTATTAGAAGAATCTGCTATCAGCTGAGAGAGACAGTGGATTACTTCTTCAAAGTATTTTTAAATAATAAACTTTCGCTTTGAAAATTAATAACAATTTTCAAAACAGCAGGTGAATTATTATTGAATAATGTATAAATATATTTGTTTTAAAGATAAAAAAACCAGTCTGCTGTTAGTGAATACCTTTCTGAATAAGTTTTTCTCTTGTTGACTTGTATGATGAACATTTAAACATAAATAAGAGTTATCTAGATTATTGGTGTTCATCGTTCACATTCAGCAACTTTTCAGCAATATCGTGAGACTTTATTAGGAGGCATGTTGGTCTAGAACAAAGTGAACATCATCATCATCTCATCAAATGTAAGATTGCTATTTACAGCTTCTCTGGTTTCTCTGGCTTCTCTGCTGAGCGCTTATCATTAAAGCGTTAAAGCAAAAACTGGTTGACTCGTAATCAGAATAATGTGTACAGTCGAGCGGCTTGTGTGTCCGTGTTTCAGTGGGTTTAGCACTATTGAAATCCAGCTTTAACTAGATTGTTGTTCGAGGACAAAGCGGACATCATCATCACATGGAATGTAATTTGTTCCCGCCATGATATGGCTGAAAAATTGCTCCTTTGGCGTTAAGCAACGGTCACCTACTCATTAAAGATGGGTCTATATATTGAAGATTTGTGATATGACAGATGTCGTAAATGTTGGCTTTGTGATGGACCATGAATAACTACTCTTAAGTAGCTTTTGCTCCTAAGTCGAGGTTCTATGGAGGCTCTTTTTATAATGTGACGAAGTGAAATTTATTACAAATATTTAGCCACGAACATGTTAACTTTTCCATAAGTTCCCTTAATAAACTACCCAACTTAACAATTCAAAACTTACACGAATATTAATAGAAAACATAGACAAACAATGTTTTAAATATCATCTCGACTTTTGTATATTATATATTTGTATATTATACATTATAAATTCCGTAATTCAATTCCATAGTTACGAATATTCATTTTTATAGAATGACAATATTTTTGTGCGTGAATATTTTTCCTATTTCTAAAATCAGAGTTCACAAAAACTTAATAACCTCCTTACTTCTATTGGAAACCTAGACAACAGTTAAGACTCTGCAGCTGAGCATTTAAAAAGCCTTTAGAAAATAAACAATGACCACATCTAGCTTTCGGAGATGTTGATTTTTCGCCATTTTAGGCATCGAAATTTCATTTCCGTAAAGATAAAAACCTATAGAAAGCGTGTACAATACATGATGTCCTTAAATCATATGATCTCGATCACACTCTAATTAATTTCATTCAAACGATTTGTAGACTTGTACATTTCGCAAATGAGATTATATTATAGAAAAGAAGTCTAGAGAATTAAATGTATAGTTCTTTTAAAAAATTGTCTTTTGAAATACAAGAGATTTCTGGTTGAAGAAAATCGAGATTTCATTCTATTCACACTATTCAATCCGTTGCTGGTTTTTGATTAACACGAAAGATGAAAAATATAAGCGAACACACATAGTGACATACAGTCTGCCTTTCTTGTAATAAGTGGATATCGACTCAAAAGAGAAGGAAAACCGGAACATACACTTTAGTCTGAACAAATAAATACTGATTGTTTGTCCAAGAGCCTAAGGCATCTGAAGGCTAAATGTGAAGTGGTAAGTGTCCTACACCCTCGGATGGAGTTGGAGGTGGGGATGAGAATTGCACTCATATAAATATACGTGTGGAAATTTAACCCAACAGTGTTATACTTGAGCTGACAAATGTTTTGTTCTCCCTCGATATATGATTCGAGCTAGCACCTTTGATACACTGCAACATCAATCACTTGGTGTTATGTCCAGCTCCCTAAACCACTCGGCCATATCCGCTATATTCATTTCATATAACTTTCATAGAAATCAAATCTGTTCATCTATTTTTCTGGATTGCGCTGGATTGAAGACCTTAAGTTTGTTCGTGACTTGAGGCAGGTAGTTGGTTTTCTCCATATTCTTCGATGTCTTGTGCCAATTAAACTGACCAACGGGGATACATTTGCAAAATTGTCATGCTTATACATCTAAAGAGGACCACAATCTAACGGACCACATAAAAGCGTGAAACGCATGCGAACTGACATTAGGTTATGGGCTACAATACGACTGATCACAATAAGTGCAAATGACACACACGGTCTGACCGTAGTTAATGTACGACAATCCGATTGCCCGCAACATACGTGAATAACACATATTGGCAATATAGAATGGACCATACTCTAACCACAATACATGTATGTGGGAATCACACATAAGGACTGGTAATAAATAATGAACGACAACCTGACACACTACAACAAGCGTGAATCACATATACGGATTGACAATAGTCAATGGACGACAATCTGACCGACCACAACAACCGTGAATTACATTCAAGTACAGAAAATAGGTAATGGACGACAATCTGACCGACCACAACAACCGTGCATTACATTTAAGTACATACCATAGGTAATGGACGACAACCTGACACACCACAACAACCGTGAATTACATTTAAGTACAGACAATAGTCAATGGACGACAACCTGACCGACCACAACAACCGTGAATTACATTTAAGTACAGACAATAGGTAATGGACGACAATCTGACCGACCACAACAACCGTGAATTACATTTAAGTACAGACAATATGTAATGGACGACAACCTGACCGACCACAACAACCGTGAATTACATTTAAGTACATACAATAGTCAATGGACGACAAACTGACACACCACAACAACCGTGAATTACATTTAAGTACAGACAATATGTAATGGACGACAACCTGACCGACCACAACAACCGTGAATTACATTTAAGTACAGACAATAGTCAATGGACGACAACCTGACACACCACAACAACCGTGAATTACATTTAAGTACATACAATAGGTAATGGACGACAACCTGACCGACCACAACAACTGTGAATTACATTTAAGTACATACAATAGGTAATGGACGACAACCTGACCGACCACAACAACCGTGAATTACATTTAAGTACATACAATAGGTAATGGACGACAACCTGACCGACCACAACAACCGTGAATTACATTTAAGTACAGACAATAGTCAATGGACGACAACCTGACACACCACAACAACCGTGAATTACATTTAAGTACAGACAATAGTCAATGGACGACAACCTGACCGACCACAACAACCGTGAATGACATTTAAGTACAGACAATAGTCAATGGACGACAACCTGACCGACCACAACAACCGTGAATTACATTTAAGTACAGACAATATGTAATGGACGACAATCCGACCGACCACAACAACCGTGAATTACATTTAAGTACAGACAATATGTAATGGACGACAATCAAACTTACAACAACCACTGTTGTCGCAAGGGTTAAAAGTAAATTATGAGGACCTAATTGATGACTAAGGCATCAAGCGATTTTAGAGCTGTCCTGGTAAAGGGGATCCGGAAACCTAAAGCTGACACATTTAAGCAATTTGAAATTATAATTTGTCCTTAGAAATTTGCAATAAAAGGCAATATTTTATTCGCACATTTAAACAGTAATCGCATTTTGCCAATTACTGTAAAACCAAATAAATGTCTTTTATTCTATTAATCTGGATATTTCTAGACGACTCTGATATGGGTCTCTTGAAAAAATTCAAATTCAAGTAATATTTACTTAATCTAATTACAAATATTTCCAAGCTTTGATCTTAAGCATAACAACCCTTAAAGGTGAGGGTCAACATTGATTATGCGCCAGGACTCAATAAACGCAAAAGATGTTGAAAACGTTTTTTCATCTTCATCGTTCAATACAAAACTTACAGTTTCTTTAGTGTTCGTGCATGTTTTTGAAAATAAATTTCATTATGATAACGGCCTCTACAGATTATCTATATTTGTTTTTTTTTTATTTTTAATTTACAGTGATTCATCCAGTTACAGCTATGAACTTTTTTCTTCTTTTTTTGTTTAAAAATGGTTCACATATCTGTACACGCACGTATGGTTTTGAGTAAATGTATCTACACAGTGTCGTTGGGGCTCTTTTAATTGAGTAAATAGGACTGTTTCGTCAGTTTATATTTAAATTAATCCACATACTAAGTCGAAATGAAGAAATATTTTGGTCAGTTTTTAACGTGGAATGTTAAAATATTATCATTATTTCTGAGGGGATATTCTGAAATGTCTGAAACTTTTCTTGGAAAAGATGTCGGTCAAATAGGAGTGATGTTTTTCATTTTCATCTATCAATTCCATTCCATAATTCACAACTATACTCCATTATAGGTCTGAGAAATGTTAGGTAGATCTTGCTATGGGGACGCGCTGAGCAGCTCGTTCGGCTTGAGGTCTAGGAACCATCGCCAGCACACAGAACATATCATCTCAAGTTACATCTGTTTATCATTGACTTGAAATTTTAAAATGGTTTCTTGCTAAACTGCTGGTTTATTTTTGACTTCTGTAGTTCCCGAGTTATTCCTACTTTTTTTCCTTAAGAATGGCGTGGTAAGAGGGTACTATTAAAATGCTAATATTGTGCCTCTTTGGTGTTTGGGCGGTTTTTTTGGTTAGATTTACATGTATGAACACCTTTTTTTGGTTAGATTTACATGTATGAACACCTTTTTTTGGTTAGATTTACATGTATGAACACCTTTTTTTGGTTAGATTTACATGTATGAACACCTTTTTTTGGTTAGATTTACATGTATGAACACCTTTTTTTGGTTAGATTTACATGTATGAACACCTTTTTTTGGTTAGATTTACATGTATGAACACCTTTTTTTGGTTAGATTTACATGTATGAACACCTTTTTTTGGTTAGATTTACATGTATGAACACCTTTTTTTGGTTAGATTTACATGTATGAACACCTTTTTTTGGTTAGATTTACATGTATGAACACCTTTTTCAAGACTATTAAAATAATAAATTTGACTTTTAAAATGTCAAGCTCAAGAGTTCGACTTAAACTAAAAATTTCGTCATTTTTTAATCTCGAAATTTCGACTTTTTAAATATCGAAATTTAGATTTTTCAAATCATAAAGTGCTGAGGTTTGCTTCATATATTGTGTTGATTGGTACCAAAATAAAACCGTGATTAATGGACACTCATTTATACCTCTGCCTGGATATATGGAAGTAAAAGTGGATAATTTTGTAGTCGTTTTACGTGCACAAATGATCACTAGTAATACATACAGGGATTCGACTTTACTTTAAAATTGAATAGGAAAATATTTCATATTTATGGTTTGATATCATTTGATATTCTTCCTTACAAGTGCGTGGTGTACTTTGAGCTGGGTATATATCATATGCTCCCTGTCAACAGTTTTATCTTTCACGGGGAAGTGTAAAATTATATTTATGATATCAAAATTACACACGACATTTATCCCACTAACAAAAGCTTCACAGAAAGGAAGACTTAATCACAATGCATATCTAAATACGTTTGTATTATTTACAATAATCCAATCGAATCGAGCCAATGATATATGTGGCCGCTGCACAATAACCAGAAAGTCAGGTTCTTAGTTGTTTCCGCGGATATTTCAAAAGAACTTTGTATTGGTCGTTAAATTATAGGATCAAGCCATTCGCTAATAAATGTGCTATGAGCCTGTTACGTCGAATAAATAATAGAAGCCCTTGATTTATGGCGAATTATTTAATAGGGAATCTATGCATTCTTTCATTGAAGTTCGTTATCGTTGTAGTGAATGCAGACTTTCCCATTCACTGTTAATGCCTCCTATCCGATTAATAACTTTTTCTTCGTTTAATTTCAATATCAGTTCTTTGATAAAGAATGATCATTAATGATCGACAGGAATAGAGTATCTTTACTAATTTGAAAATCTTTTCACTTCAAATCGATGTAATGTGACATTCAAAGCCAGAAGAGGAAGCTAAGAACCAGAGGGGTAATTAATTCGGGGAGAGACACAATGTTTTGAAATGCAAAACTTTTCACATTTTATGGATGATTATGAATTTATTCTGCTTTCTAGGATCAAAGATAGCATAGCAGAGCTTTGACGTTGGAACTGATAACTGATTTAAAATTCAATGTTTGAAAAGAACATTTAGTGTCTCAATATGATTCAGTAGAAAAGGAGAACAATCTGTATTATAGGTGAGTTTTAAGTTATGCTTTCAGTATAATGTCTTTCTAGTGTGATGCTTTGTTCGGTCTGGTTATGCGTTCAGTACTGTTGTGTATCTTGTATAAGTATGCTTTAGTCGGAGTGGTTATACTTGCAGTAGAGTTGTGTATCTAGTATGATGCTTTCGCTAGTCTGGTTATACATTCAGTAGAGTTGACTATCTTGTATGGTGATTTAGCCGATCTGGTTATACTTACAGTAGAACAGCATAACTGTTTATCTAGTATAATGTTGAAACATGTCTGGTGACCCTTTTATTAGAGATGTATATCTAATATGATGTCTAGTTATGCGTTCAGTAGAGTTGTGTATCTAGTGTGATGCGTATAGTGTTATGGTTATACTCCCAGTTGTGTGTCTAGTGTGATGCGTATAGTGTTATGGTTATACTCCCAGTTGTGTATCTAATGTGATGCTGATACTCCCAGTTGTGTGTCTAGTGTGATGCTTATACTCCCAGTTGTGTATCTAGTGTGATGCTTATAGTGTTATGGTTATACTCCAAGTTGTGTATCTAGTGTGATGCTTATAGTGTTATGGTTATACTCCAAGTTGTGTGTCTAGTGTGATGCTTATAGTGTTATGGTTATACTCCCAGTTGTGTATCTAGTGTGATGCTTATACTCCCAGTTGTGTATCTAGTGTGATGCTTATAGTGTTATGGTTATACTCCCAGTTGTGTATCTAGTGTGATGCTTATACTCCCAGTTGTGTGTCTAGTGTGATGCTTATAGTGTTATGGTTATACTCCAAGTTGTGTATCTAGTGTGATGCTTATAGTGTTATGGTTATACTCCCAGTTGTGTATCTAGTATGATGCCTATAGTGTTATGGTTATAATCCCAGTTGTGTATCTAGTGTGATGCTTATACTCCAAGTTGTGTATCTAGTGTGATGCTTATAGTGTTATGGTTATAATCCCAGTTGTGTGTCTAGTGTGATGCTTATACTCCCAGTTGTATATCTAGTGTGATGCTTATAGTGTTATGGTTATACTCCAAGTTGTGTGTCTAGTGTGATGCTTATAGTGTTATGGTTATACTCCCAGTTGTGTATCTAGTGTGATGCTTATACTCCCAGTTGTGTGTCTAGTGTGATGCTTATAGTGTCATGGTTATACTCCCAGTTGTGTGTCTAGTGTGATGCTTATAGTGTTATGGTTATACTCCCAGGTGTGTGTCTAGTGTGATGTTTTAGCCGGTCTGTTTATAATTTCAGTAGAGTTGTGTATTTAGTAGATGATTTAGCCAGCCTGGTTATGCTTGCAGTAGAGGTGTGTATCTAGTATGATGCTTATGGTATTAAGGTTATACTTCCAGTTCCAGTAGAGTTGTGTATCTAATCTTATGCTTTCGCCGGTCTGGTAATATGTTCAGTAGAGTTGTGTATCTAATTTTATGTTTTAGCCGGTCTGGTAATATGTTCAGTAGAGTTGTATATCTAATTTTATGTTTTAGCCGGTCTGGTAATATGTTCAGTAGAGTTGTGTATCTAATTTTATGTTTTAGCCGGTCTGGTAATATGTTCAGTAGAGTTGTGTATCTAATTTTATGTTTTAGCCTGTCTGGTAATATGTTCAGTAGAGTTGTGTATCTAATTTTATGTTTTAGCCGGTCTGGTAATATGTTCAGTAGAGTTGTATATCTAATTTTATGTTTTAGCCGGTCTGGTAATATGTTCAGTAGAGTTGTGTATCTAATTTTATGTTTTAGCCGGTCTGGTAATATGTTCAGTAGAGTTGTATATCTAATCTTATGCTTTAGCGGTCTGTTTATACTTTCAGTAGAGTTGTGTATCCAGTATGATGCTTTATTGGTATACTTGAAACAGAGTTGTGGGTCTATTTTGATCAACTATTCTGTTTTGTTGTACTTACACTTATAATATATAGTGTATCTTGTATGATGATTTATCAGTTTGTCTAAATGATTAGATATGTGGTAAGTGTAAACAAGAGACGTAAACATGTATGTATGTAGATGGAAGCGCATATGGTACACCCATTGAACATTATAATGACACGATGTTATAACTGGATAAGCAAACATAAAGATAAATGTGTGGCAATTATTTAAAATATTATGTATTGATTTTACTTTGCACAATTATAAGCTTAATGCATGAAAGATAATATATTATACCAAATATACCATGCACTAGATGTGCATTTTGTTTGGTAGCTCATTACTCAGAGGAGGAGATGAAACAAAAATCAGTCAGATATTGTGTTTCAAATGCTGAAAAATATATTCTAAGGTCAAGTGAAGGATGAGGAAGCTTTATTTTACTTAGAGGATAATAGTTTATGAGTAGTTTTGTACACCGGGGGGGGGGGGGGGGGGGGGGGGGGGGGGGATATTATTGATATTATTGCTCGTTGTTAGATAAGATACAAGAATCTGAAGTTAGCTGAGGAAAATTGCGCTGTAACCAGTTTCGGTATAAAAGTATATATATGGATTAGGTGGAATTTTCGAAAGCTGTTTGTTACCGGTCCTTTTGGTTATTGTTACACTGTATTATGTCTGTTAGAATCCATTTACAAGACATTTGTTAAAGATAACCGTCACCTTAGTGGCATAGATATGACTCAAACAACATATTTCATAACCAATTACAAGACACTATTGAGCCGAGTGAATCAGATTTTTGTAGATAAAAGTATACTTTGAGCTATTTTCATCACTTTGCCTCCGTCGTTGTTGTCTGTTAACTTTTCGAAATTTCGTCTTCTTCTCTGAAATCATTGTACAATTTATTTGATTGTGTTTTTATTTTTATCAATCGGAAATATAAGATGGTAGTCACCACATGAGATATAGGGTTAGAATATGACCTTTATGTCTTTAAAATTTTCTATGAAAACGCTGAACTATTTGAAAACAAAATTGTTTCCCTTAATAGCTGTTAATCAGTATTATGTATTTATATGGGATATTCATGATGGAGATAATTTATGAAAAACATTCTGAATACATATTATACTCTTAATTGATCTTAATGCATTGAGATTACACTGCTGTGCAGTTTTTTTCGAAAGTCATTTGCGTTTTGTGTTGATAAGAAATCCAGGATGACGCCACTGCTGATCATAGTTCAACATCAAGTTTGGAAACTGTTTACCTTACTTGGTTTAAAAATTAAAAAAAATCGTGTGGCAACATTTATTCCAGCTTGGTACCCCCAAGCAAACGAACCCCCCAATTACATACATGTCCCTAATCATATAAACAAGCAAGTAACATAAAAGTCCATAATAACTACACATAGTAATAAATGTAAATATAATGCGATGAAAGCTATAAATAAGCAGGAACACGCACCCTTAATAATGCTACTGAGAGGGAGGGTGGGAAAGATAGCAAAGAATTACAGCGTGTAGCCATTAGCAAGGTACTGAGCAAGGCTCAAAACGAGGCTGGGCGATTTGGGGTTTCAGCCCAGAGACTAGCGCGGCAAACTCAAACCTTCGTGCTAAAAAACAACTTACAAATAAATTCAATTTGACCTTACTTGGTATAAAAATAACAAAAATCGTGTGGCAACATTTATTCAAGCTTGGTACCCCCAAGCAAACGAACCCCCCAATTACATACATGTCCCCAATCATATAAACAAACAAGTAACATAAAAGTCCCAAACCCAAAAAGGGGTGTAGTCTAATGTGGTTAAAGGGAACTGAAGGTGGAAATTGCTTTCAAACGTTGATCCACATCACTATCTACGTACCGAGAAAAACAATCACTAGACCAGTATCCCAATAACTTGATTTCGCTATTTGAAAGTCCCACTTTACTACCCTATGTGGCAGCGCCACGACGAAAGGAATGGCCCCCATAACTCGATTGATCCAGTCTCATAAGTTGCAAAATAAAACGAAAGGCATTTAAAAATACTGTATATGTCAAGCAAGATTGATCCGACAAACGAAAGAGGGGTTCCAGAGGTTCTCCCACCAAGGCCAAGACATTAGACAATGGCTGTAACTGGGCAAAGAGGATGGTTATGCAAAGAAGGCAAAACAATTTCTATTGGCTTAGCGCGGAACTGAAGGGTTTTAGTGACCTTCAGACGTAACAACATGCCCCAACTACATGGTAAAACATCTATTCTGCGCAGGTTAATGTCTGGATTGAACGTACCTTTAACTAGAAAATTGTTAGGTCGCAAGAAACCGAAAAAACCTGTTGGGCAAGTAGCCCAAAACACAATATTGTTGTGATTCGACATATCTAGGACATTTTTTAATTTCAACAGAAGTTCCTGTGTAACTGGCGCTCTACAAGATTGGCTTGTGCCTAATTCTCGTTTCACGCCAGTTAACAAGTGTTTAATATTCCAAGAATTTGCAATTGGATCTTGTAAGTCATGCATCTTATGCAAGATAGATATAATGTTTATATATGAACGTATAGAACTATAAGCAGATCGTTTCTTATCAACTAAATATGCAATATAAAGTTCGACTGTATTTTGGTCACATGGCACTGGTTGCAACTCGTACTCCTCACAAAAATGAAGGTACGTCTTCATGTGCGTACGGTATGTCCCCGAGGTGGAATCAGCCCACCCCTTGTCTTTTAATCGTCCAACAGCTATCTCCAAGTCCAACAACAGATTTGCACCATCTGGAAGAATAAAAGGCAAACGAAACATGTCTCAACAATTCATCAACGGTAAAAGGAATGTAATTATAGCTTGTCAGTATATCATAAAGTCTTGAGAGTTGACCGTCTTCGTGAAGCTTTGAGGCGGCATCCGCAATAACATTACACCGACCACTCAGAAATTTTGCCTGAATGTCAAAGTTATACATCGCGGATTACCAAAATAAGTTTCTCAGTAAACTCATTAACCACTTGTTTTTTGACGACCCTTTATTCAAAATGCATTTTGTTGTCATATTGTCCGTTAGCACAATGACAGTTTTGTTTTTCCACAAGTGTCCTCAACGAAGGGCAGATAAAACTAGAACTGTGAGTGACCTCACTGAGTGATACCCCCCGCTTGCAATACTATGATGTTCAAACCATATTCCTTCATGCACATCTGCAGGCAGTGTATTACAACTGTGTAAAGTTTCATTTAAATCCAATGAGCCGTTTAGGAGGAGTTGGGCTTACAAGCCCATCTCTCCATACAGAACGTATTTCAGAGTATAAGTTAAATTATCTCCCCTTCCAAATTTTGGACAGCAACCATATTCCTTCATGCACATCTGCAGGTAGTGTACTACAACTGTATAAAGTTTCATAAAAATCCAATAAGCTGTTTAGGAGGAGTTGCGCTTACAAGGTACATGCCCCTCCCCCCCTTTTCGTAAAAGTATAAGTTGAATTATCTCCCCTTTTATATTTTGGACAGCAACCATATTCCTTCATGCACATCTGCAGGTAGTGTACTACAACTGTGTAAAGTTTCACAAAAATCCAATAAGCCGTTTAGGAGGAGTTGCGTTTACAAGGTACACGACCCCCCTTTTCGTGAAAGTATAAGTTGAATTATCTCCCCTTCTAAATTTTAGACATTTTAGACAACAACGGTATTCCTTCATGCACATCTGCAGGTTGTGTACTACAACTGTGTAAAGTTTCATAAAAATTCAATAAGCAGTTTAGTAGGAGTTGCGCTTACAAGGTACATGCCCCCCCCCCCCCCTTTTCGTGAAAGTATAAGTTGAATTATCTCCCCTTTTATATTTTGGGCAGCAACCATATTCCTTCATGCATATCTGCAGGTAGTGTACTACAACTGTGTAAAGTTTCACAAAGCTCCAATAAGCCGTTTAGGAGGAGTTGCGCTTACAAGGTACACGACCCCCCTTTTCGTGAAAGTATAAGTTGAATTATCTCCCCTTCTAAATTTTAGACATTTTAGACAACAACGGTATTCCTTCATGCACGTCTACAGGTCGTGTACTACAACTGAGGAAAGTTTCATAAAAAATCAATAAGCAGTTTAGTAGGAGTTGCGCTTACAAGGTACATGCCCCCCCCCCCCCCCCCCCCCCTTTCGTGAAAGTACAAGTTGAATTATCTCCCCTTTTAAATTTTGGACAGCAACCATATTCCTTCATGCACATCTGCAGGTAGTGTATTACAACTGTGTAAAGTTTCACAAAACTCCAATAAGCCGTTTAGGAGGAGTTGCGCTTACAAGGTACACGACCACCCTTTTCGTGAAAATATAAGTTGAATTATCTCCCCTTCTAAATTTTAGACAGCAACGGTATTCCTTCATGCACATCTGCAGGTTGTGTACTACAACTGAGTAAAGTTTCATAAAATTTCAATAAGCAGTTCAGTAGGAGTTGCGTTTACAAGGTACATGCCCCTCCCCCTTTTCGTGAAAGCATAAGTTGAATTATCTCCCCTTTTAAATTTTGGACAGCAACCATATTCCTTCATGCACATCTGCAGGTAGTGTATTACAACTGTGTAAAGTTTCACAAAACTCCAATAAGCCGTTTAGGAGGAGTTGCGCTTACAAGGTACACGACCACCCTTTTCGTGAAAGTATAAGTTGAATTATCTCCCCTTCTAAATTTTAGACAGCAACGGTATTCCTTCATGCACATCTGCAGGTTGTGTACTACAACTGTGTAAAATTTCATAAAATTTCAATAAGCAGTTCAGTAGGAGTTGCGTTTACAAGGTACATGCCCCTCCCCCTTTTCGTGAAAGCATAAGTTGAATTATCTCCCCTTTTAAATTTTGGACAGCAACCATATTCCTTCATGCACATCTGCAGGTAATGTACTACAAATGTGTAAAGTTTCATAAAAATCCAATAAGCCGTTTAGGAGGAGTTGCGTTTACAAGGTACATGGACGGACGGACAGACGGACGGACGGACGGACAGGGTGATTCCTATATACCCTCCAAACTTTGTTTGAGGGGGCTATAAGAACAGCCGCTGTTTCCTTAATGTTTATATGTTCATTCTGAACAGCTGGTAAGTCAATAGCCCCGTGTGTATGAAAGAAATCTCCGCTGTAATAGCCAGTGCCCCCTAACAAGAAGGCATCAGTTTGTAACGAAGTAATTTTCTGCAAATCTATAAATTTTACAGTGCCATTAAATACTTGCATAAAATTAATCCACCGCGAAATGTCAGCATTAAATTCCGGTGATAATAAAACTTTATCATTTCGATTTTGTACACTAGACATGGAGTCAATTGAACGTCTCAAAAAAGTTCTCCCACCTTTCACCATTTGGCAGGCCCAGTTTAATTTACCACATTGTGACTGAATTTGTTTAATACTTGAGCGTTTGCGCTTTAGAAATGACAATAAAAAGTTGTAAAACTTAGTTTGTTTTTCCACAGGCATAGGCAGCGTTAATGACGAGAATCTATGATTATACCTAAAAAAGTCATGTGATGGTCCCTCTACCTTGGACCAATTGATATTAAAACATAATGCTCGTAAAGTACTGATCAATAAACGTAACCCTCTACTACAATCACACATTGTATCTAAAGTACTGATCAATAAACGTAACTCTCTACTACAATCACACATTGTATCTAAAGTACTGATCAATAAACGTAACTCTCTACTACAATCACACATTGTATCTAAAGTACTGATCAATAAACGTAACTCTCTACTACAATCACACATTGTATCTAAAGTACTGATCAATAAACGTAACCCTCTACTACAATCACACATTGTATCTAAAGTACTGATCAATAAACGTAACCCTCTACTACAATCACACATTGTATCTAAAGTACTGATCAATAAACGTAACCCTCTACTACAATCACACATTGTATCTAAAGTACTGATCAATAAACGTAACTCTCTACTACAATCACACATTGTATCTAAAGTACTGATCAATAAACGTAACTCTCTACTACAATCACACATTGTATCTAAAGTACTGATCAATAAACGTAACCCTCTACTACAATCACACATTGTATCTAAAGTACTGATCAATAAACGTAACCCTCTACTACAATCACACATTGTATCTAAAGTACTGATCAATAAACGTAACCCTCTACTACAATCACACACTGTATCTAAAGTACTGATCAATAAACGTAACCCTCTACTACAATCACACATTGTATCTAAAGTACTGATCAATAAACGTAACTCTCTACTACAATCACACATTGTATCTAAAGTACTGATCAATAAACGTAACTCTCTACTACAATCACACATTGTATCTGAAGTACTGATCAATAAACGTAACCCTCTACTACAATCACACACTGTATCTAAAGTACTGATCAATAAACGTAACTCTCTACTACAATCACACATTGTATCTAAAGTACTGATCAATAAACGTAACTCTCTACTACAATCACACATTGTATCTAAAGTACTGATCAATAAACGTAACCCTCTACTACAATCACACATTGTATCTAAAGTACTGATCAATAAACGTAACCCTCTACTACAATCACACATTGTATCTAAAGTACTGATCAATAAACGTAACCCTCTACTACAATCACACATTGTATCTAAAGTACTGATCAATAAACGTAACTCTCTACTACAATCACACATTGTATCTAAAGTACTGATCAATAAACGTAACTCTCTACAACAATCACACATTGTATCTAAAGTACTGATCAATAAACGTAACCCTCTACTACAATCACACATTGTATCTAAAGTACTGATCAATAAACGTAACTCTCTACTACAATCACACACTGTATCTAAAGTACTGATCAATAAACGTAACTCTCTACTACAATCACACATTGTATCTAAAGTACTGATCAATAAACGTAACTCTCTACTACAATCACACATTGTATCTGAAGTACTGATCAATAAACGTAACTCTCTACTACAATCACACATTGTATCTAAAGTACTGATCAATAAACGTAACTCTCTACTACAATCACACATTGTATCTAAAGTACTGATCAATAAACGTAACCCTCTACTACAATCACACATTGTATCTAAAGTACTGATCAATAAACGTAACTCTCTACTACAATCACACATTGTATCTGAAGTACTGATCAATAAACGTAACCCTCTACTACAATCACACATTGTATCTAAAGTACTGATCAATAAACGTAACTCTCTACTACAATCACACATTGTATCTAAAGTACTGATCAATAAACGTAACTCTCTACTACAATCACACATTGTATCTAAAGTACTGATCAATAAACGTAACCCTCTACTACAATCACACATTGTATCTAAAGTACTGATCAATAAACGTAACTCTCTACTACAATCACACACTGTATCTAAAGTACTGATCAATAAACGTAACTCTCTACTACAATCACACATTGTATCTAAAGTACTGATCAATAAACGTAACTCTCTACTACAATCACACATTGTATCTGCAGTACTGATCAATAAACGTAACTCTCTACTACAATCACACATTGTATCTAAAGTACTGATCAATAAACGTAACTCTCTACTACAATCACACATTGTATCTAAAGTACTGATCAATAAACGTAACTCTCTACTACAATCACACATTGTATCTAAAGTACTGATCAATAAACGTAACTCTCTACTACAATCACACATTGTATCTAAAGTACTGATCAATAAACGTAACTCTCTACTACAATCACACATTGTATCTGAAGTACTGATCAATAAACGTAACCCTCTACTACAATCACACATTGTATCTAAAGTACTGATCAATAAACGTAACCCTCTACTACAATCGCACATTGTATCTAAAGTACTGATCAATAAACGTAACTCTCTACTACAATCACACATTGTATCTAAAGTACTGATCAATAAACGTAACTCTCTACTACAATCACACATTGTATCTGCAATTATTAAAAAATCGTCTAAGTATGCTATACATATAACATTATATACACTCTTCATGATTTTACATACAGACTCGCTTATTTATTGGAATATTCTGGGGCTTCTGGAATGACCAAAAGGGAGTTTAGAATCATACATATAAGTAGGGTTATCATCCCCAGAGAGTGTCCACTCTAAACCAGTCGAATCGTGATCCAAATTGTGACAACAAACAGACCTATAAACACTTTTTAGATCCACCTTTGCAAGATAATTATTAGGTTTGATTAGTTTTAGAGCGTGCCTCATATCCATATAGGAACAATTTGTATCACTAGTATATGAATTGAGTGAATTTCCAACTGGTTGACCAGCATCATGTATCAAGCGAATATCACCATTTGATTTAGGTACAGCCCCTAATGAGCTCACAATTGTTGGAATCATTTTGGTTACAATATAATTTCCTAACGCAATTTCGGTCTTAATTTGATTTTCTACTTGAGTTGCGAAGTCTGAAAGCGGATGAATAATTTTCACGATTCACCGGGTAACGCGGGCCAAATTTTGTACACAACTGAAATCCATTTTTTACTCCGTCCAAAATGAATTCACAGTCTTCCGTGTCCATTGGCAAAAGGCGACACCAAGCCACGAAATGCAGTGTATTTAACGTGGACGTCACCTTGTTTTCCCCGACTAATTCCGAATTTGAGGCACATCCAGGTTTTTTGGTTTGGGTTGGGAATGTCCGGAATTACCATTTAACGCAGAAAGTGCACTAGAAAAGCAAATATGCATCATTCTGCAATCCACACGGAAACAAGGATTGTAATTAAAGCTTCGACAAATTTCTCGGCCATCAGGTAGAAACGGGCCTTTGGGACGTTCATCCGTCGGCGGTCTAAAGTCCTTAGATGTTCCAACTGACGCTTCCGGAAATGCATACATTGTATGGTTATCTGTTTTATCACCAACTGAAAGTCACGCAAATCCTGACGATAAGATCCCCATTCGAAGGATTCGTCAGATTGCTTTCGGCGATATTCTTTGTCATATAACAATACTGAATCCCATACGTTTCTGGCCGCTAAACGGTAATTGTCAGCTGTATAATTAAGATAACTGTTTATGTGTGCTGTTGCAGCTTCCGATGTGGGGTTCTCGTCTTCCCCCTTTTCTGAGAGCTGCTCGAATGAGTCCTGAAATTCATCCTCATATTCATTCACATCGGATTTCTTCCTTTTGCCGCGTCTCAAATCTTCAATAATGTCTTTAAGTTTGTCAGCGGCTGTTGTATCGGGTCCCTCTACCATTGTAAAAAAAAGAAAGCTAGCAAAATATTACAGCGTGTAGCCATTAACAAGGTACTGAGCAAGGCATAGCTCAAAACTCCAAAAGAGGCTGGGCGATTTGGGGTTTCAGCCCAGAGACTAGCGTGGCAAATTCAAACCTTCGTGCTAAAAAACAATATACAAATAAATTCAATTTTAAAAATCTTCTCGGACAACTGAATCTGTAAGTTAATGTTCATTGATAGTTTTTTCGTCGATCAGTATTCAAAGTAATCTGATTAAAAACACATCTCTTACTTGTTCACCTTTACTAATGTGTCACGTGACGTGGGAGATCTGAGGAAAGTGTACTAAATTCAAGCTAAATTCTATTTAATCAAACGCACCTTTTTATCTGAATTAAACAAGCACATCGAACATTTAAACTTGAGTTACCTTTCTAATGGATCGTTAATTAGATGAAGTACAAAGATGACCACCATATCATCGCATTGAATTCAGTTTTAGATTAGTTTAACATTGGCTCATACATGCTCTTAAAACCATGTAATGCACTATGGAACTTGTACGATACCGGCGTTATTGAGCCTCTGGTTCGATAACCTCTAACAAATGCATTCCAAAAATATTCAATCATTGAAACTAAAATTACCCACATGCAAGAACCATTGTTTGACCACTGTTTCTAAGAAAATAATTTGGGGTTTTTGCAACATTATTTTAAACAAAACCGTTTAGAACCTCTATTTTGACTTTGCTAGTTTATTTATACTTGTTTTCAAAAGTTCTAGAATCCGTTCATTTTTAAACTACTTCTGTTTCAATTTTCTGATTTATATTATTCCTTTTGAAAAAAATATTTTCCTTTTCTTTTCCACAACCATATTGATTATTAACATCAAAACGAGGCTTGATCTATTTCATTTTAAAAATACACGCAACCAAATGATTTTGTCCAATTGGACACATTGACTGCTGTCCGCGATATAATTTATAAATACATGTAAAATCTATCTTTATTATAAAGAATACAAAATCAAGTTTGGCTGTTTTGTATTTGTTCAAAGCAAAATTTATTCAAAAAGCAATTAATTATAGTTCTCTGACATAATTGCATTGAATTTCGTTTGATCCAATTGTTTCTTTCAGAATCCAACGAATGCAAATCCACTTTGGAATTCAGATTTAACTACTTATTTCAGTAGTAAATCACCACCATTTTGAATTGAAATCAACACAGGCAGAAATTACAATTCCTGATAACGATTTTTCTTCTATTGATAGACAACAATCACTTGCTTTCATTCCTGGGTATAACATATTCTTTTATAAATATATTTCATAAATACCTTTTAGTTTTATTCATGAAGTTTCAATGCTCTTTGAAAGATGCCTTTCACAGTCACGAAATCTACTAAATTAGTCTTTATAAATGGGTTTTATAAAGGTAATTCGGAATAAAGAAATTAAATGCTTGCAACTAACAATGTGTTTTGTTTTTCGAAGCAATGTGCTTTGATAAAATCTTTTGTGCAATTATTAGGTTATTGTGTACAAAATAAAAGCGACCGCATGGTGTAATTTATACTGTATTTGTTTCTCTCGCAATATATATTATATGTGCATTGTGTATTCATCTTTTTTCTTTCTCTTCTATTGTAATCCCAATGAAAACCTTCATTGAAACTCTGCAGACGTCGCTTACTATGCTTTTAGCATTTTCCCAACAAAATTTCATTGGCTTAGTTTAGAGTTACCGAAGTTACACGTAGAGCGCTTTTTGTTCAGTATCTTATAGGGAAAATTCATCAAAGGACTTCAGTTCAAAGATGAAACAATCGTATGTATCGGCTTTCGAAGATTCATTGATTTTAAATATTCTGATGAAAGAATTTCAAGACTTATGCTTTCAGAAGGATGATTTTAAGTGCATGATTCAATGTATATGATTTTAAATTTGGACAGATAACAAAATAACAAGCTAAATTGGAAAGGTAAGATATATTGTATTATATTTTTAATCTCATAATCATCTAATAATTTAATTAAAACATGTAATATAGTTGACCTTTGTTGTGTGGTTTCCAGGAGCGGATCGTCCATTTGTTGTATCTTCGGATCCGGATCGTCCCTTTCATACGTTGTCTTTGGGCCCCGATCGTCCCTTTCATACGTTGTCTTTGGGCCCCGATCGTCCCTTTCATACGTTGTCTTTGGGCCCCGATCGTCCCTTTCATACGTTGTCTTTGGGCCCCGATCGTCCCTTTCATACGTTGTCTTTGGGCTCCGATCGTCCCTTCGTTTCTTCCCTCATTCTGTTTTATTTTTTGATATTGATGAACTTGTTCTCGTCCTGTAGCTAAAATATTGCTAGCTTGACATGAAGCAATAATCAATCAATCAATCAATCAATCAATCAATCAATCAATCAATCAATCAATCAATCAATCAATCAATCAATCAATCAATCAATCAATCAATCAATCAATCAATCAATCAATCAATCAATCAATCAATCAATCAATCAATCAATCAATCAATCAATCAATCAATCAATCAATCAATCAATCAATCAATCAATCAATCAATCAATCAATCAATCAATCAATCAATCAATCAATCAATCAATCAATCAATCAATCAATCAATCAATCAATCAATCAATCAATCAATCAATCAATCAATCAATCAATCAATCAATCAATCAATCAATCAATCAATCAATAAACAAATCAATCAATCAATCAATCAATCAATCAATCAATCAATCAATCAATCAATCCTTACCGTCTCTCTGTTATGTGGTATTGGGATCCGGATCGTCCATTTGTTATGTGGTATCAGGATTCGATTTGTTGTGTGGTATTTGCACCCGGATCCTCTCTTTCCTGGAAAGTATCTTTGATCATGGTTCATCTGAAATACCACATTTCAAGCCGAATGGAGTAAGATCTTACAGTTATCACAATTTTACAGTATCCCTTGACCATTGTATTGCAAAATTAACCAAGATAAAGTTTTAAAAAAGAGCATAAAAACAATACATTTATTATTATCAACAAGATAGAACGGAATATGCCTTTAATGGTTGTGGTTTATGGTGTTTAACGCCACTTTCAATAATATTTCAGTTATATCGTGGCGGTCATTTTTTTGGTGGATGAAACCGGAGTACCCGGAGAAAATCACCGACCTGTCGCAAGTCACTGATTTTTATGATTTTATTTGATTTGATTTTTTATTTTTAACGCCACTTTCAACAATATTTCAGCTATATCATGGCGACCAGTTTTAGTGGTGGAGGAAGCCGGAGTACCCGGAGAGAACCACCGACCATGTGCAAGCAACTGGTAAACTTTATCACTTGCGGCTGTGAGTCGAGTGCACCCTGTTTTGTTATTTACAAAGCCGGGCGCGAACTCACCCCGTATTGGTGATAGGCGTGTATGAGTTGTTAGATCCAACGACCTAACTCTTTGAGCTACCCGGGCCCCGACTTTTATGTGTATTACTTTCATTGAGCCACCCGGGCCCCGACTATTATGTGTATTACTTTCATTGAGCCATCCGGGCCCCGACTTTTATGTGTATTACTTTCATTTACTATATATAAGTCATTAATGACAAAACAATTTAACACAAAACCCAGAGTATTGTCTATAACGGAGAAAGAAGTAAAGTACAGGACAACGTATTGTGAAAATTCGTCACGATATAGATTAATAGAAAAACAGATAAAACGATAACATTGTGGATGTAATTTCTGGTAATTGTTTGAACTGTCAACTTTCAACAAAACTATGCTATATTCTATTGACGTTTGGTATCGGTGTGGGCAGATATTTCAACCGGGAAGTGCCGTCCCGTGCAGTCCTCGAAATGACAATTTGAATTTACTGGTCCAAATCAAATACTCGAATTTATTTTTACATAGTTCTTTTAAAAAACTAAAATTTACTGGTCCGAACAAATTTTTACTGGTCTTGGACCGGAGGACCGGTGCTCATCGTGAGGACTGTCCATGTATAACCTAAAACTATAAGAATTAATACGATGAAAAAACATTAAAATAATCCAAGATAATCTTTGTAAATTATTGAACTATTTTATTACCATTCATAATTATAAGGCTATTAATATTCATAAGTTAATCAAATCTGGTATCATAAAACATACCCATTATCATGATTATGTCATCAACCTCTGTAAACTTTATAGTATTAGTAAAACGTGTAAAACGTAGAATGTCCTGCTTTAATACATTATTGGTTGTTCCTTCGTAACCCGGGTAACTCCTTTTAAACTTAATATTGATAAGGTTATGTTTTATTTGGTATAAATACTTTCAATCGTCGACAGAATTGAACACATTCGCAAACACGAAGTGTGTAGTAATGAATGATTTATTAAGCTGAAAATTGATAAAACGTTTTTATATTCGTTTTGGATAAGAACTTTTCTTTGATATCAACATAAGTGAAAGCTTTCCACGACAGTGTTATTTTCTATATCATATACGACTGATACATTAAAATCGACTAGGAAATTTATTATCCTTTTAAAAAAGAACTTATTAAATGCACCAAGTTAGAAAATGCACACTCTCTGGTTCTATTGTATACTCCGCAAATAAAACTTTTTTTAATTTAAAATCTCATGCGAATTGCTGTAGATAGTTAAATGTTATTAAAATGTTCCACCACCGTAACTAGAAAACAAAGGTTCCACAATACAGTCATCGCACAGCTTTAGAAAACTCTGTCGGCTTCAGACGTGTTAATTAACTTTAAATGATTGGAGATAATCTATTGCTTTAATTGAGAGAGAAGACCACCACGATAGTGGTATACTTGGTAAGTCAGATTATTATTAATGTAAATAAAATAAATTATTATGTTTTCTACAATCATTTTGAACACGTCTCATTGTGAAGTGTATTGAGAAGGGGGTGGGTATGTTTAAATGTTAAATAAAGTGGCGAGTTGTGTCCCTTGCTTGTGCTATCGCATATCTATTTGTATGTACCATAATTGCCATAAAGTACACGTAAACGTTTTATAATTAATAAGTAACAATTACATTTTATAAAACCAACACGTTTGAACTTTTAGGCGAACAACGCAAATAATATATAGTTAAACGCTGATGTAATTTAGTAAAACTATGTCAATCTTCTCGTGGCATGCTTTGGCTATCATGTTGTTTAGGCCCTTTGATTTCACCCAGAGACAAGTTATAAACTATTTGGCTTTCTAATCTTTTGAACATGGAGGTATCTGGTGAATTTTATTCAAGAAACTCGTCGTAGGCACTAAATTAGATATCTATTTTTTTTTTATTGTATAATTCTATCTTACGAATACGATCTAATATTCTACTGGAGTAAAATATCTTGGCCTATCTTGTAATTTGATTGGTTAATCAAACCGGGGATATGAGCCCGTATTCCCGTGGTAGGGCCGTGGATATGGACAGTTTTTTTTTGTAAAATGGCGTCTCATCATCCCTTCATATTTTACTCATTTTGAAACATAAAATTACTATAAGAAAATGCTAAAAACAATTTGTTTGTACGGATTTCCCCCCATATCCGTTTCGATATTAATTTTCCTATTTGTGAAGATAATCGAAATTTGTAGTCTGCTTGTAAACAAAAATGGCAAAACGGTTTGCATCGCATTCCGTTGAAGAGATAAACGCAAAAAAGCAAATATGGTGCCAAAGAACACCACAAAAGCAAATAATAGAGCAGCCAGACTCTTGAGAATTTATTCAGAGGACCTTAAACTAGATTCAAACTTTGATGAGTACGATATTCAAGACTTTTACCTGAACGTAAGATTAATATGCAACGGGCACATCCATGCATGAATGCTCGCGAATCTGAAAATTATTTGGCAATTTCACGCTCATCCAGTGCATCAAAAAGTGTCGAGATTTTTTGGGCCGAGATATATCGGGGACGACTTTTTTTTAGGGCCGAATCTAGTCTCATTCAATCGAACTGTCGTTCCTTACGAAATCTCAAAAGTTAGCTTCCGCGTAGAAGCAACAATTCTTATCAGTATGTCAGAAGAGATTTAATAAATTAAAAAATATCAATATAAGTAAAACAAGCTAACAAAATGACTTTTATTACACACGGGTTTCGGGTTTCAGTGGTATCGGACGTACGAGAGAGGGTACGAGACTTAGGATCACCTTTGCGCTTTATGTTAAGAAGATCTTCATTAGTTGAGTGTGTTAGTGTGTTACACGGAACGTGTTTACAATGCGTCGAATTTTTTTTTATCCATCAGTATGTGCAGCCATGTTTGTCAAAAAATCCTAAGTACACATTTCATACCATAAAGAGCTCGCTAGCGCTCGCATACTAAGAAACCAAGAGTGCTTTTATTGTTTTTCAAATTTAGATATTCAACATTGCAGACATAGAGGCCTTTTTCTATATTTTAGCAGTAATATCAGTACACCGAAGAGTCAAGTCATTAGGATCATTGACATTGTTATCCAGAAAAGCGTCACAGTTTGTGAATGGTGTTTAGTGCTTATTTAATCGAAACACTCCAGTAGAATCTAAGTGAAGATCCCGAATAACATATAGTATGAAGCCAATGTACACACCACTTGAAAAACGGTCACTTCTGATGATATGTTTGTCGTATTGATTGAGCGACGTTACACAACAAACGCACAACCAAAGTGTTCCAAAGAATTAGTTGTATTGTCACCTCCCTTTCCCCTACCCTCCAAAAAATCCACCAAACATATAAGGTTTGTCGTTAAGATTAAGTATGACTTTAGGTTTTATGTCTTTCGTTAATTCTAGACTAAGTATGTTTCGTTAAGACGAAGTATGACTTAAGGTTTATAGTTAAGATTTAGTAAGGTTTTTCGTGAAGACGAAGTATGACTTAAAGTTTTTAGTTAAGATTTAGTATGGCTTTTCGTTAAGACGAAGTATGTATGACTTAAGGTTTTTAGTTAAGATTTAGCATGGCTTTTCGTTAAGACGAAGTAGGACTTAAGGTTTTAAGCTAAGATTTAGTATGGCTTTTCGTTAAGACGAAGTATGTATGACTTAAGGTTTTTAGTTAAGATTTAGCATGGCTTTTCGTTAAGACGAAGTAGGACTTAAGGTTTTTAGTTAAGATTTAGTATGGTTTTTCGTGAAGACGAAGCATGACTTAAGGTTTTTAGTTAAGATTTAGTATGGCTTTTGCTAAGACGAAGTATGTATGACTTAAGGTTTTTAGTTAAGATTTAGTATGGCTTTCGCTAAGACGAAGTATGTATGACTTAAGGTTTTTAGTTAAGATTTAGTATGGCTTTCGCTAAGACGAAGTATGTATGACTTAAGGTTTTTAGTTAAGATTTAGTATGGCTTTCGCTAAGACGAAGTATGTATGACTTAAGGTTTTTAGTTAAGATTTAGTATGGCTTTCGCTAAGACGAAGTATGTATGACTTAAGGTTTTTAGTTAAGATTTAGTATGGCTTTCGCTAAGACGAAGTATGTATGACTTAAGGTTTTTAGTTAAGATTTAGTATGGCTTTCGCTAAGACGAAGTATGTATGACTTAAGGTTTTTAGTTAAGATTTAGTATGGCTTTCGCTAAGACGAAGTATGTATGACTTAAGGTTTTTAGTTAAGATTTAGTATGGCTTTCGCTAAGACGAAGTATGTATGACTTAGGGTTTTAGTTAAGATTTAGTATGGCTTTTCGTTAAGACGAAGTATGTATGACTTAAGGTTTTTAGTTAAGATTTAGCATGGCTTTTCGTTAAGACGAAGTAGGACTTAAGGTTTTTAGTTAAGATTTAGTATGGTTTTTCGTGAAGACGAAGCATGACTTAAGGTTTTTAGTTAAGATTTAGTATGGCTTTTGCTAAGACGAAGTATGTATGACTTAAGGTTTTTAGTTAAGATTTAGTATGGCTTTCGCTAAGACGAAGTATGTATGACTTAAGGTTTTTAGTTAAGATTTAGTATGGCTTTCGCTAAGACGAAGTATGTATGACTTAAGGTTTTTAGTTAAGATTTAGTATGGCTTTCGCTAAGACGAAGTATGTATGACTTAAGGTTTTTAGTTAAGATTTAGTATGGCTTTCGCTAAGACGAAGTATGTATGACTTAAGGTTTTTAGTTAAGATTTAGTATGGCTTTCGCTAAGACGAAGTATGTATGACTTAAGGTTTTTAGTTAAGATTTAGTATGGCTTTCGCTAAGACGAAGTATGTATGACTTAGGGTTTTAGTTAAGATTTAGTATGGCTTTCGCTAAGACGAAGTATGTATGACTTAAGGTTTTTAGTTAAGATTTAGTATGGCTTTCGCTAAGACGAAGTATGTATGACTTAAGGTTTTTAGTTAAGATTTAGTATGGCTTTCGCTAAGACGAAGTATGACTTAAGGTTTGTCGTTAAGACGAAGTATGACTTAAGGTTTGTCGTTAAGACGAAGTATGACTTAAGGTTTGTCGTTAAGACTAAGAATGACTTAAGGTTTGTCGTTTATACTAACTATGATTTAAGGTTTCTTCGTTAAGACGAAGTATGACTTTGGTTTTTAGCTAAGACGAAATATGTATGACTTAAGGTTTATAATTAAGATTTAGTATGGCTTTTCGTTAAGACGAAGTATGTATGACTTAAGGTTTCTTCGTTAAGACGAAGTAAGTATGACTTAAGGTTTTTAGTTAAGATTTAGTATGGTTTTTCGCTAAGACGAAGTATGTATGACTTAAGGTTTTTAGCTAAGATTTAGTATGGCTTTTCGCTAAGACGAAGTATGTATGACTAAAGGTTTTTAGTTAAGATTTAGTATGGCTTTCGCTAAGACGAAGTATGTATGACTTAAGGTTTTTAGTTAAGATTTAGTATGGCTTTCGCTAAGACGAAGTATGTATGACTTAAGGTATTTAGTTAAGATTTAGTATGGCTTTCGCTAAGACGAAGTATGTATGACTTAAGGTTTTTAGTTAAGATTTAGTATGGCTTTCGCCAAGACGAAGTATGTATGACTTAAGGTTTTTAGCTAAGATTTAGTATGGCTTTCGCTAAGACGAAGTATGTATGACTTAAGGTTTTTAGTTAAGATTTAGTATGGCTTTCGCTAAGACGAAGTATGTATGACTTAGGGTTTTTAGTTAAGATTTAGTATGGCTTTCGCTAAGACGAAGTATGTATGACTTAAGGTTTTTAGTTAAGATTTAGTATGGCTTTCGCTAAGACGAAGTATGTATGACTTAAGGTTTTTAGTTAAGATTTAGTATGGCTTTCGCTAAGACGAAGTATGTATGACTTAAGGTTTTTAGTTAAGATTTAGTATGGCTTTCGCTAAGACGAAGTATGTATGACTTAAGGTTTTTAGTTAAGATTTAGTATGGCTTTCGCTAAGACGAAGTATGTATGACTTAAGGTTTTTAGTTAAGATTTAGTATGGCTTTCGCTAAGACGAAGTATGTATGACTTAAGGTTTTTAGTTAAGATTTAGCATGGCTTTCGCTAAGACGAAGTATGTATGACTTAAGGTTTTTAGTTAAGATTTAGTATGGCTTTCGCTAAAACGAAGTATGACTTAAGGTTTGTCGTTAAGACGAAGTATGACTTAAGGTTGGTCGTTAAGACTAAGTATGACTTAAGGTTTGTCGTTTATACTAACTATGATTTAAGGTTTCTTCGTTAAGACGAAGTATGACTTTGGTTTTTAGCTAAGACGAAATATGTATGACTTAAGGTTTATAGTTAAGATTTAGTATGGCTTTTCGTTAAGACGAAGTATGTATGACTTAAGGTTTCTTCGTTAAGACGAAGTAAGTATGACTTAAGGTTTTTAGTTAAGATTTAGTATGGTTTTTCGCTAAGACGAAGTATGTATGACTTAAGGTTTTTAGCTAAGATTTAGTATGGCTTTTCGCTAAGACGAAGTATGTATGACTTAAGGTTTTTAGTTAAGATTTAGTATGGCTTTCGCTAAGACGAAGTATGTATGACTTAAGGTTTTTAGTTAAGATTTAGTATGGCTTTCGCTAAGACGAAGTATGTATGACTTAAGGTTTTTAGTTAAGATTTAGTATGGCTTTCGCTAAGACGAAGTATGTATGACTTAAGGTTTTTAGTTAAGATTTAGTATGGCTTTCGCTAAGACGAAGTATGACTTAAGGTTTGTCGTTAAGACGAAGTATGACTTAAGGTTTGTCGTTAAGACGAAGTATGACTTAAGGTTTGTCGTTAAGACTAAGTATGACTTAAGGTTTGTCGTTTATACTAACTATGATTTAAGGTTTCTTCGTTAAGACGAAGTATGACTTTGGTTTTTAGCTAAGACGAAATATGTATGACTTAAGGTTTATAGTTAAGATTTAGTATGGCTTTTCGTTAAGACGAAGTATGTATGACTTAAGGTTTCTTCGCTAAGACGAAGTAAGTATGACTTAAGGTTTTTAGTTAAGATTTAGTATGGTTTTTCGCTAAGACGAAGTATGTATGACTTAAGGTTTTTAGCTAAGATTTAGTATGGCTTTCGCTAAGACGAAGTATGACTTAAGGTTTGTCGTTAAGACGAAGTATGACTTAAGGTTTGTCGTTAAGACTAAGTATGACTTAAGGTTTATCGTTTATACTAACTATGATTTAAGGTTTCTTCGTTAAGACGAAGTATGACTTTGGTTTTTAGCTAAGACGAAATATGTATGACTTAAGGTTTATAGTTAAGATTTAGTATGGCTTTTCGTTAAGACGAAGTATGTATGACTTAAGGTTTCTTCGTTAAGACGAAGTAAGTATGACTTAAGGTTTTTAGTTAAGATTTAGTATGGTTTTTCGCTAAGACGAAGTATGTATGACTTAAGGTTTTTAGTTAAGATTTAGTATGGCTTTCGCTAAGACGAAGTATGTATGACTTAAGGTTTTTAGTTAAGATTTAGTATGGCTTTCGCTAAGACGAAGTATGTATGACTTAAGGTTTTTAGTTAAGATTTAGTATGGCTTTCGCTAAGACGAAGTATGTATGACTTAAGGTTTTTAGTTAAGATTTAGTATGGCTTTTCGTTAAGACGAAGTATGACTTAAGGTTTTTCATTATATTTGGAACAATTAAATTTACATGTAGAGTTGATATAAATCGAATTAAAAGTATATGTTTGCTGTATTTTTTTTTCTAATTTTAGAGAAAAAAATATTTAAAAGGTACACAACAAACATCTAAATTAAATTAGGCTAAGTTGATATGTACGTTAAAATATTATAAGTACATGTCTTATGTGTTTATTAAATATAAGTAATAAAACTTCTATAGCTTTTGTTCAATACACTTTTACATACATTTATTATGGTTATTTTTGTGAATTTAAATGGGGGAAATCTTTAAATATCACAACCTTTTATTAGAGAAGACATTAGCTATTAAATTCCAATAGAATTGATCAATCTTTTAGTCTTCATTAAAAGTGCATCTTCATTACCAGGATGTTTCAGTCGTAGCCCTTGAATAGATTCTTTACCTGTCAATTTAATGGTTGAGTTCGGAAAATTACGAAAGTTACCATGATTCTTAATGTAATATTAACATCTACATTCAATGTTATATTTATAGCTATCAATCAAATTATAAATTGTCTATTAAGTCACATGTATTCATATGAAATTGTCAGTTTTTGTAATTGAACACGGACTCAGTATTCAGGGGGGACGCCCCCCCTAAAATTGGAAAAAATATGATTTTTTGGCGTAAAATCGTGATTTTTCACACGAAATACCCCAAAAATTTTCGCGCCTCCCTCCGCAATCCTGGATCCGCCCCTGGTATTCGTTGGCAAGAGTACGTCAAACAGACCAAGGTGAACTCTGTTAAAGTTCTAGATCAGAGGAGGCGCGACGCGTTGGTGTCGTGTGCAAAAATTCGCAACCGGAAGTCGGCATCAACATATCGTTTTCTGATAAGAGTGACATTATCGAATATTCAGTGTTTTGCTAAGCCGATTACAGCGTTCATGGATGATTAATGGCGAGTTCCTCTTGGTAAATTATTGATAGATATCTATATATGAATGGAATTTACATAAGAATGTTTGGGTTGAATGTTAATTGTGATCATCTGCAATTTTCGAGAGGAATAGTTTGTCGCCATCTTTTTTTTTCATTCATAGCGTCCTCAACCGATCAACATTAAAAATGAAAATTTGTAAAATCTGGTGGAGACTTTTCATATCCTTTTTAGTATGACATAGATCAATTATAGTGCTTCCTATATTTCCTTAAGTCTCCATCCATTACGCCACAATTGACCTGGAAAAATTCCCCAATTTTTCGTGAATTGTGTGTATCGAACAGCTCCTGTGTCAATTTGAATCCGTAGAATATCATATTTTAGCCTGTTTAATAGTGATTATGCGATTTCACAGTAAAACATATTGAAGATCACTTGAACTTTATGATCGCAATACTTGCATACAAATATATAATAACAAAATATATGATAACAAAAAGTACAAGTATTGTTACCTGTATTTTACTTGAGAACTAATTAGTGCATATACTGTATGTGATTTTTATAAGAATGTTTTAGTATTGTTGCGTAACTAAATGTAATTAAGTTCATTGATCTTTAATAATTATGATAAATGTTGTATTGCAGAGACATGTTTGTGTATTGTGCAATAACTAAACTATAATCGTTTTTCAATGAAAAAATGTCAAATAAGTGAAAAATAATTATGTATTTGGACAATTAATTATGATTCTTTAAATAAAAACACAATTTCATTAAAACTCCATAACAGAACAGAAAAAAATTCATAATCATAGAGTTCAACTTTTTTTTGGGGAAAAAATAACAATAGTTTTTTTTATACAAGTATTGTTGTCAATACTTGTATACAAGTATTTCAATCATAAAGTTCAAGATATCCCATATTGAAAATAAATTTAGACAGCTGGATAAATTCACGTTTAATTTTTGTACCGAGATGTTTTCACTTCAACGTCCATTTTTAAACTGAATCGTAAACATCCGGTTATCGATAATATACTTGCTATGTGCGTGTCGTGTGCAAAGCGTCGCGCCTCCTCTGGTTCTAGATCAAACCGTTCCCGACAAAAGATGACGTGAGATGTTATAAGGCAAAACGTCCATTGTGATAGATATTTGGTTTACAAGTAATACGAACTTTTCAACTTTTTGTTATTCAATAAAAAAGTCGCCCCAGCTTTCGACCTCTTCCATAAAATGGACGGCATCCATGGTAATAGATATTGGTTTTATGATCAAACATTCTACGGTAAATGTTAGTACTGCTTAAATCTCAATAGACAATAACCAACTTTAGTTTCGTTTTATAAATTTAGATTGCATGACGTATATGCTAAATTTGTCGACCCAATTTAACTATGGTGTCCATCCACACGTGATACTGGACCACATAGAAAATGTCTGAAGGGTGAATTTGATTGATTACATGTCCCAATATCACATTGTTGTTTTCCTGAAGAAAAGACGAAGAATCATTAACGGTTATAGAAACAAATGTCTGTTTTGAAGATGGAGTAAGGGATAAAGGATAAAGGATAAAGGATAAAGGCAGTTCTTGTCCACAATTGTTGTTTACAGTCTGCATTTTTTATTGATGCATGTTATTGAAAATCAAAATGGTGCAATAAAATAGAATGCTACCATTACTGTTGAAACTGGGTAGACAATTACAAAAAAGAAGAAAAATGTATTCCTGTAAATATCAAAATTCCTTATTTCCGACTGCTAAGCCCCAGATCCGATATTCAGAACATTCTTTGTAGCAGGTCGCAAATAACAATTTCTTTGAAACGGTCTTCTATTGTTAAACTGGTCGTACGACTTTTACATGATTTCAACCTTTTGTGAAACGATGTTTGGAACTCGGATATGATCTTTTGTTTTTATGTATATATACCAAAACGGTTTGTTTTCAGTGAAATTGGTGCAAATGATGGAACATCATACCCTGCCTGTTTAGTAACCATGAAACTGAATATCCAGGGATTATTGCTTGATCCGAAATGAAAATGGTCACGACAGTTTCAGTCGAGTATTTCATGTTCCTGTTTTGGTAAAAAAAGAAGCAACGAGCTATTATCCGTCTGTAACCTATTCCGTTTCAAAATCATTTCAATCTGAAACAACTGAACAACTAAATATCAAGCCTAGTTTGTTCTCTACATATTTATTTGATCGGAAATTCAATATGGCTGAAATGTCAATAATCGTCTTATCTGAAATTAGAACATCGATATATGTGAACGCTATATGTGAACGCTGCTAGTCCTTTATAAAAGTTTGTTTTTGTTCAATCGGAAAACCATGATGGTCGCCACTTTTGGACATAAAACTCTAAGGAAAGATATTCTTATCCGAACCTAATACCATTATAGAGACAAAGTTATACGATAAATGTAAATATGTGTTATTAGGAAGAAAGGGTATAGATGTAAATGAACCTGAGAGAATATTCAACATTACACGAAGACGCAAATTAAAGTTGAAAGCGTTGAAAGCAAATTTGAGTGAAAGCCCATTATGTGTTTCTTTAGAAAAAGTAGTATGTTATTGTGTGCTGAACTGATGTCCAAATGACATCGCCATGTGTCATAGTTTCCCTATTTTGCAAGTGAATTTAAAAATTATATAGTCCTCTTTGAAACAGCTACAAAGAGTGATCATTGTTTCTTACAAGCAGTGGTTAAGGATGATTTGAAATGAAATGGCCATCTTAAGTGGACATGTATATCGTAGCATTTGAATCAATGGAATTTCGTCCCCCAAAACAACAAATTACCTTGAAATGTACCGTATAGAGATTGGACGATTGTTGCCTTAACGCGGGCGTCGTTCCTTGATTTAGAATCTAAAATACATGCATCAAGAAAAAAAATCATTCAAAACTGTCAGATCTGTGAAATTAGTTCGTTTCTGCTTTCTAATAAGGCCACCATTCATCGAGTTTCAAACATCTCAGTAGGTTAGAGTTTTGGATTAAATAATTAATAAATTGCAAAATTAAGGAGGATTAAAGTTTTTTGTGTGAAATAAAATCAATTGCATAATCCATGGTTCGCCCAGGATCTTTCACTTATGATCTTGTCTGATTCATTTCACATTTTGTTCTTTCACTAATAATGCGGAACTTGTAAGGTTCAAATCTTAGCTAATTCATATGGTCTACATAATGGAAACATCTTATATAAAATATATCATAATAAATACCAAGGCGTACCATCGGCTGGCGACAACAAAATCACACACACATGGGATTTGAAAAGAAAGTTTTTCAATAGAAGCTTTTAGTCATTTGCTTTAAATGTACGCAAGTTTTAGGAAATACAATTAAATGAAACGAACAAAGATGAGCTGTAATTATACGATAATTTTCCTCACATGTTTTATCGTTACGTTCTATTGTAAACAACCGAGAGCTCTTAACAGTGAATGATTTTCAACAAAAAAGATTTTTACATTGCATTTTGAAAGAAAACTTATAAGAATTTTGATACAAGTATGAATTGAAAAGAATTTAGCTTTGCCTATGTTATCATATGTTGTATCTTAATGGAAAAGTTAAATTTAATTTACATCTAAATTTTCGTTGAATTAATACAAGTAGTAGCTACCTACTAAGGTCTGCCACAAAAGACTCTTTATATTGACAAAATAAGTCTATGGTGAAAGAAAAGGGATTAAATTTTGCCGTATAATAACCCATTTACAAAATGATTTGAGATTTATCAAAGTTATTGTGTAAGAATTCTATTGAGTTGATACAAATGGCTTTAAGGACAAGTTTTCACTCCACTGGAAGTAGGTAGGATATGTTTAAATAATTTTTCTTGGCAAGCGGAAAAAAGGTAAGTATTATCTTAACTTGTAAACTTCAATATCCATAGTTTTGTTTATTTTTACACATTCCATTCGTCTTCATTAAGATATTGTTAAGTTAGTATGGTAATTTCTCTAAAATATATAATAAAAACGTAGATATTTCTACAATGTACATGTACACGTAATACTAAAGTTTCAATACACCTTGAAATTTAAAAAAAGATGAAGACGGTTCTGTGAAAATTCAACAATAAAGGATTAGTTTCAGAATAATTTTCTTTGATTTTTATCGTATTCTGGTTAATATCAAATAATTCACAAATTTTACACTAAATTTCACGCAACTCGCTTTTGATAGAATAATGACCTTGTGGTTTTTATCGAATTGTCGTATACAAATTAACTTCACAGTACGTATACATTACCAAATGTACGCATTTGCTATAACGATACCTCTCGATGTATCTCCCGTAGGCACTAATAGGGATCTTGTTTCTCGACTGTGAGGTATGTTCACCTGCGAAGGTGGTGTTGCTGGTAATTATTATGCGGTACTAATCAAATATATAACTCTCCAATAAGGCGGGGTGTATTCGGGAAATGCCACCCCTTTTTTTCGCGTTTAAGACAACTTGAAGGTAAAATGTCCGGCCCTATCTATTATATCTCTTGTACTTGTAACAAACAAAATATCCATCCATATAGCGGTTATAGCGCCACCCATTTACCTTTATTGTTTGTAAACTTGTTCACAACATATTTATACTGAAATATTACTTACTTGACGTTAAAACCAATCAATCAATCAATCTGACATTTGATGAAGGTGGTAATTCCAAACTGATAAATTGTGACTTGAATTTACCCAGAAATGTAAGACCCAGCAATGCGACAACAGAGTATAACTAACAAAAGGAACGTTCTATACTTGTGAACAAATATGTACACAACCTCAACCCTGTTTCTCATAGAATATTACTTAACATAATTCATCTCAGTATATCAAAACACTTAAAACAAGGAAAAGAGCACAGGTGGCCTCTTTCAGTCAACGTCAAAGAATTTGATAAACTAACATGGCGAGTATCATCATTTGATCTGTTAAGATGAAGGGAACAAATCAGTTTTGTCTCAACGCCATCTTTGATCAGTCTTTGGATAAGGAGACATTGTCTGATAGACCGACGAGGAAGTACCTACCGCTTGTTCATCACCAGAATAAGGAATAATGATAGGTGCCACCGATGGATAAAGACCATTAATGTTTAGCTCTTAATATTAAAATTGCCAAATCATAAAGAAGTATATCATCATTACTTTTGAAACAGGACAATCAAATCGATATCAACACAGACACACAGTTAGGTACCATTCGATTTCCATAATCCGGCATAAGCAGATATTTCTATTGACGAAGACCGAGTCTTAAAATTGGATAATAGATCACCAGCATCCGAAAATCCAACCTTACAGATCAAGTACTGATAATGTCAAGGTTTTTACTGAAGGTTGTTTTGGAGATTATCAATTGGAGTTGGTTACCCTTCTGTGTTGGTCGATCGAATGTTGATTGTTGTTGTACGTCAAGTAAGAACTATTTCCACGACAAGAACATGCTAACAAACAAATAATCACATATGTCTAATAAGGTGGTAATGTGATGGAGCTGTGGGCGGATGTTAATATTGCCAGCAGAAACAAGAAAATATAATGGATAGGGTCGAACAATGTTACCTTGTAACGAGCCACTAACGAAAACTCATAATAAATTGTCTCTCAGTAGGAGCTGCTGTACGTTTTCTTTAACGGACAAGGATTGTGGCATTTTCCATACACGCAGCACTCATCTGTGTTCCGTCCTTATGGCGAATTGTATTTTTGATTCGCCCGTGCAATTAGTGGACGTCTCTCCAAAGGCAGGGTTTGTACCTCTAAGTGGGAAAACTGTACCATTTTCATATCATGGGGTTTCCGTGTAGTGCTCTAATTCTGAGTCGGATCAACATTCAAATAAAAATTACAAGAAATGAGAAAATCCTCAAATTGTTTCGGCACATATTCTCCACTTATCGACAGGTGAACACACATATCTTGCACAATATTCAAATTATATTGATTACCAGTATGTATATTCGACAGTTGCTTTTAGTTGATTGGTGTTTAACGCCAACTTTAGCAGTTACTTTTGGAAATGAGATTTAAATTTATTTGCACAATGCATGTCCCAATGTACTGTGTTATCTCTTTAAAGAGAAACAAAGTGTTGACATTGTTGCCTATGAATGCCACAAGACTAATTTTTCTTAAACAATTTAAAGCGTTCATTTTATACCATAGCTACTTTTACCGGACATTAATATAACTATTATAATATGAAACAGGCACGGCCATGAATGCTCGCGAATCTGAAAATTATCTGGCAATTTCACGCTCATCCAGTGCATCAAAAAGTGTCGAGATTGTTTGGGCCGAGATATATCGGGGACGACTTTTTCTTACGGCCGAATTTAGTCTCATTCGATCGAACTGTCGTTCCTTACGAAATCTCAAAAGTTAACTTCCGCGTAGAAACAAAAATTCTTGTCAGTATGTCAGAAGTGATTTAATAAATTAAAAAATATCAATATAAGTAAAACAAGCTAACAAAATGACTTTTATTACACACGGGTTCCGGGTTTCATTGGTATCGGACGTACGAGAGAGGGTACGAGACTTGAGGATCACCTTTGCGGTTTATGTTAAGAAGATCTTCATTAGTTGAGTGTGTTAGTGTGTTACACGGAACGTGTTTACAATGCGTCGAATTTGTTTTTAGCCATCAGTATGTGCAGCCATGTTTGTCAAAAAATCCTAAGTACACATTTTATACCATAAAGAGCTAGCTGACGCTCGCATATTATTCTGTCCGTTAACATACCAGCCATTCGTTTCCGAAACCAGTTTAAGATATCCCGTTTCAAAGAAATAACAACAAGTACATTGCTCTGTTTTAGTCTCTGTGTTGTAATAAATGCTTGAACAAATATTTTCATCACGATCTTCATGTTACAATTCTAATTGTTTCTAATTCCTATGAAATATTATTTTGTTAACTTGGAAGTAATCATTATCATTAATGCACTCTTGTTTATATACATGTATATTGCAAGTCACAACAATTTATAATATTCCTGAGAGTGGAATTAGACCAGTCTCGTGTACATTCTTTTTTTTCTCTCACTAAAATAATAATCACATGGTCTGAAAGAACCATATGTGAACTTCTGCCGTTACTTCGTATCAGACGTCGTTGTACATAAGCATTGTCTCAGAACCTACTTTGTCAATTTGAAACAAAAAACTTGCTGTGATGTTCATTTGATGAACCAGAAAGCGTGAAGCCCAAGAATTGTCATCTATCAAGATTATGTTTTTGTGTCAATCGTAAATCCAAGATGATCTCCAATATATGACAGTTTAGCAATAAACCAGATTATGTCGATTAGAATTCCAAGATGACAACTACCGCAACACTTCTCTTAAATTGCAAAACTGGTTAAGGCCTAAATGTACATATATGACACTATTATAAATAGTTGTTTTATGTCAATCAGGAATCCAAGATAACCACCACTGTAGAACAAAGTTCAACATAGGACCGACGGGAAATGCCTTTAAGTATTTTCAACGAAACCACTGATTCTATTGAAACACAATTCCGCATGCCTGTGCCTAGATGAATGGATATTTACAAACCATCTAATCAAGAAGGTTACCAGAAGAAGAAGTAGTTTGACATAGGACTATACTAGAATCATTCAAAATTTCCATGTCAGACATTACAAACCCAAATTGAGTACAAGCTGAACATGAATCGTGTACAAAGATTTATGGGCCTCGATATGGAAATGATCTTGTAGTAATCCAATAACCGGTTATTTTCCCGGGGTGTGAAAATATGGACAGTTTACTTCCGGTCATATTGGTCATACAAAAATGCCTTTATTTGAACTAAGTATGTAATAAACGACGTTATTTTACGATTTTCATAATTTTTTATGATAAAATTGCAACTGATCAATGCTGATATAATAGACGATACCGACACCGTAACGTCACGGCTCTTTCGGAAGTGCTTTAATTGCAGGTATAATCCGAGAATGGATTATGCCTTTTGTTTCCTCACATTGAAGAGTTCTGAAAAATGGCGATCCCCATTATTTGGTGCTACATGCAACTTCAATGGCCAAATTCTACCTTACGGTATACTATTTTTAGCATTCATTTACACAGATGTCTTTTATTTACTGTCATTTAAATTTTCACGCTAGCTTGTTAAGACCATGGCGTTTTCCTTTAATCGCGAGGAAGTACAGGTGAAAAAGGTAACGCAATGTCATTCAATGTTACTATAAAAATCGTTTCACTGATATAAAAAGAACACGGCATATAAAAGAAAAATACTTTGCATTTATCTAAACTTGTAAAATATGACCCTAACCAACATTTATTGTAAACAATTTAGATTTTTTAAAATAACGAAAGTATCCATTTTCCTCGTGTATCAGTATACAAAATTTAACAAAAGTTTCGCTTGCATCAAATCCTTTTGTATTTGGGGCGACAATATACTTGGTCTATTGTATATATCTGAATACATTCATTTTCAATAGAGTCACTGTATATCATTGTTGTATATAAAAGAAACACTTAAATTTATCCACAATGGGAAGAGATTCTTTAACCAGTTATTACGACACTTTGGATACAATATTGTATGTTTTATTTTGATACAATATTGTATGTTTTATTTTCAATCTTTATGAAAAGAAAGGAAAATTGATCCCTTCCAGCATTTTTCTCCATTATGTTGCGTTGGTCGTGCGTTATATCGACACTTAGATGACAAGTTCTCATTGAAGATAAGGGGATAGGTAATGATACACTTACTTCATTCTCTACACATATCTATAATGTAACTAGATTATTCAGTGTTTAATTTTAAATTTTGTATTTTAATTTTGATTCATATTTAAGTGTTTTATATTTAATTTTAAAACTAAAACATAAGATCGTTTGGAAATGAGTAAAATGATTGGTGTTGTACAGATGTTTTCATAGACCTATGTGTTGCTCAACTTTGTTATGCAGTTCTTAACAGATAACAATGCTCAGACACGTGTACGGTATATAGAAACGCTCAATGTTTGAAAGTATAATCGTTTTCAAAGAAATTAACATTTTGATTTTTCTTCTATTTTTAGGATTTATATTTCACCGTGGGATTTAAGTATCGTTTTCAGATGGATCTACTTCAGTGATTCTTTTCGGAATAAATAAATTACCAAAGATGAATATGAAATATTAATTGAAGTTACGGATCAGTGGAAATAAAAGGAAAATTATTTGCAATTAGTGGATAATTGATGTGATATTTTCTGTGGGATTATACGGATATACGTGAAGAGTGCTTTCAACAGAAAACAAGGTGAGTGGGTGTTTCTTCTTAGTTTATTTCAAGCGAAATGTTGTTGAATCACACATACCTGAACATCCCGTGGCTCCATTAATTAGAGGTCCATGTAATTGTGTTATCAAGTCGAATAACAAAGTTAGAGGTTAATTCATGTCATTGTGTTATCGAATCGAACACCAAAGTTATAAGTTCATGTGATTGTGTTGTCGAGGGCGAACGTCAAAAAGTGCCAATTTGGGAATGTCATTATTATGTTTCTAGGAATTGAATCATAGCATGTATATTTTTTAAAGTACTTTTGTGGGTGCTGTACAGTGCAGACCATGTCGGGTATGGTAAATACACTTTATTTTTGTTATTGTTAATATGTACACTTGAACTATGTATACATATACCATGGCCAAGTTTCATATAACAATTTATTAGTTAATTTTAATAAAGGTAATAATATATTTTCACATTTGACTTGAAAAAGGTAAAAAGATCAGATTTCCTAATAGTGAAGATCCCACGATCTATTGCAAATACTTTTTAATTGTGAATAAAAATCACCTTTTCCCTCTTTTAGACCCATCCCTCAAAGAGGTCGGGGAACGTTTTGGATAGTTATACCATCGAGGCCTTCCAAAATTCCATGATGGCTTTAAAAAAACACCTTCTATATATAGCAGGATAAACACAATATACGAACATCGTTGACAAAAATTAAATTTATTGATACTCTACGAAACGGACGTGGAAAGCTTGCCAAAGGCTCTACGAACCGGACGTGGAAAGCTTGACAAAGGCTCTACGAAACGGACGTGGAAAGCTTGACAAAGGCTCTACGAAACGGACGTGGAAAGCTTGACAAAGGCTCTACGAAGCGGACGTGGAAAGCTTAACAAAGGCTCTACGAAACGGACGTGGAAAGCTTGACAAAGGCTCTACGAAACGGACGTGGAAAGCTTGACAAAGGCTCTACGAAACGGACGTTGAAAGCTTGACAAAGGCTCTACGAAACAAACGCGGAAAGCTTGACAAAGGCTCTACGAAACGGACGCGGAAAGCTTGACAAAAGCTCTACGAAACGGACGTGGAAAGCTTGACAAAGGCTCTACGAAACGGACGTGGAAAGCTTGACAAAGGCTCTACGAAACGGACGTGGAAAGCTTGACAAAGGCTCTACGAAACGGTCGTGGAAAGCTTGACAAAGGCTCTACGAAACGGACGTGGAAAGCTTGACAAAGGCTCTACGAAACGGACGTGGAAAGCTTGACAAAGGCTCTACGAAACGGACGTGGAAAGCTTGACAAAGGCTCTACGAAACAAACGCGGAAAGCTTGACAAAGGCTCTACGAAACGGACGCGGAAAGCTTGACAAAGGCTTTACGAAACAGACGCGGAAAGCTTGACAAAGGCTCTACGAAACAGACGCGGAAAGCTTGACAAAGGCTCTACGAAACAGACGCGGAAAGCTTGCCAAAGGCTCGCTTCTCTATCTATTTCTGAAGATCATACAAATAAATTATATATATTTTGACAATATGTAATCTTCTTAGTTTATTCAATAGAGTGTTGGCTCTCGTGCATGAGATACGGGGTGGGGCTTAGTCGTAGCTATGGACGTTGCAATATGAGGATTCTTGAGGTGGGGTGTGTAAGCGGTATACTTCTCTATCTGATAGTATGTCCATATATAACCACCCTCAAATATCTGCTTTCGTGGAAATCTCCTTAAAAATAGCTCAGTTGGTGGAGCGTTGTCTTACAATTGGAGAGGTTAAGGGGTCCTATCAGGAACATTGTATTTTAGGTACAATGTCCTCTATGGGTACATTACAATATTAGTATGGTCTACTATTACAATACTTATTTTACTTTCATTGTGTAATGTTGATGTCGGTCAAAGTCTTGTCACGTATTCAACTACATTTTGTATATTAAATATTAAATATATAACAATGACTAGGTCGGTAAATTCCATTTTGACTCCCAGTTTCAGTTTAATTCTAAAAAGACTTATTTAATTAGAATTTTGCTGAAATATAGACAGCACGTAATTCGTCAACACTTGATCAAGAATTATTTATCGACAAGCTACTAGTTACGACCGAGATTGCAAATATTGGGAACGACCTTCACTGTAACATCGATCGAATTTCGTAACCTCAATTTAAAGATGATATAGTCGGTATTTCGACCCTCTCGCCTTGTCGCCGATTGACACCGAGTAGTCACAAACAGGCACTTTAATGACTTAACACTTGAAATTAACCACTGGATGATACTTATACGCGAGGAGACATAGTCATTCCAAATAAAAATTCCGAAATAAAAGATATGCCTCCTTCACCCCCTCTTTTTAGCTTTAGAAATAGATAGAGAAGCGAGCCCTTGACAAACCTTCCACGTCTGTTACGTAGTGAGTATCAATAGATTATATTTTTGCTGACAATGTACGTATATCGTGTTTATCCTACTATATATAGAAGGGTTTTAAGGGTTAGGGTTATGGTGTTTAATGTCACTTTCAACAATATTTCAGTTATATCGTGGCGGTCAGTTTTATTGGTGAAGGAAACCGGAGTACCCAAAGAAAACCACTGACCTGTCGCAAGTCACTGACAAACTATCACATAATGTTGTATCGAGTACACCTCGCCATGAACGGGGTTCGAACTCACAACGTTAGTGGTGATAGGCACTGATCGCATAGGTAGTTATAAATCCATCTACCATACGATCACGGCCACGACGTCCCCTATGTTTTATGTTAATTGGGTAACTATGAAATATATTGTAGTATGCGACACCAATTAACCGAATTAAAGAATTAAAAATATGATTCGTGTACTGTGTTCGTCTTATATTCAGGCCTATTTTTAATGGACAGTTTAAACAGTGATTTGTTTACTTACATTTCCAACGTCTATACCAGTAATAATAGTCTTAAGGACAGCACTGCAAAGTTCCTTAATAAAGAGTCCATTAACATGTGATTGAAAGGAACACATTCTTTCCTCAGCAATACATAATAGAATTTAAAATACAGATAGTAAATATGTGATCAAGGGGGCGGAACGTGTATTTAACTAAATTGACTGCTTAATAAAGTGTCATTTAATACAATATGAAACATTACAATATAGAAACAAACTTGACCACCTCCATACTTGATAACAATATAGAAAGAAACCGATGACACCACCAGTTTAAGGATGTTCCCATACATGGATATTTAGGTCAGATATTGTGTATGAACAAGTTTACGCCCCCCCCCCCCCCACCCTTTAAAGTTGAATGTCGAAATCTCATTGATTAAAGAATCTCGTTGTGAATTTTCAGCTGAACAAGTTATTATCATATTCCAATTATTATTAAAATATTATTTTTCATCTTGTATGCCTTTAGTAGTTTATTCTGCAATTCCATTAAATAATGATTTAATGGTAATTTATTTCCATATTATATGTAAACTAAAAATATAGGGGACGTCGTGGTCGTGATCGTATGGTATTTAGATTTACTGATACCTGTGCAATCAGTGCATATCACCACTAAAGTGGTGAGTTCGAATCCCGTTCATGGAGAGGTGTACTCGATACAACATTATGTGATGAAGTTTATCAGTGACTTGCGGCATGTCTATGCTTCGGTGATCTTCTCTGTGTACCCTGAATTCCTCCACAACGAATAAAACTAACTTCCACGATATAACTTAAATAGTGTTGAAAGTTTTGAATTAAGACCAATATGTCATTGACAGTTTGTAAAAGTAAGATGTAGTCAGAATCATATACTGTTTTAATGGCTTCAAATGTCTTCTAATGAGATCGAAGTTACTTGCAACATTTTAATGTGTTCAAATGAATAGAGAGTAAGTGAATTATTTTGAACAGATATATCATGCTTGGGAGGGGTATTTGCGAAAAATACCAGTCGAGAGACGAAAAATTTCCCGAGCCGATAGGCGAGGGACATTTAGTCTTCAGACTGTTATTTTTCGCAAATACCCCTCCCAATATGATATATCTGTTTAATTACACCGAATATTATTTAGAACACTGGCTAAATAAATAATACCTTTTGTCTGTCGTATCTTTCACAGCCGCCAGCAGCCGTGCTGTTGTCGTCTGACATTATTTTTTACTGTTTTACGTTTACATCGGAACACTTCCGGGTTTCAAATTTGATTACCTTACATTTTTTACTGTTTTACGTTTACATCGGAACACTTCCGGGTTTCAAATTTGATTACCTTACGTATAAAGATAAAGAAGACATATTCCGAATAAATTTGGTGGTAAAAAAGTGAAATACGTTTTCGCAAATGCCACGGCACAGAGGGAAAAAAAGTTAAATCCTCATGCAAATACCCTGGCAGCGGTAAAAATGAACGAAATTAATCCTAAATATGAACCTAAATATGAAAATACACGAAAAATACACCGGCTATTAACCAATCAATATCCAGGATTCTTATATAAGGTGTAATTATGACCGAAATACATAAAATCCAGTATTTTTTTATAGCGTATTCTAAACTTTCAGCGAACGTCGCCATTTAGTTTAGAGGACTTATTTAAGTTTGTACCATTACACTGAGTGTATTGCCACTTCCGATTGAGAAATGTTGGGTGTAGACACACATCACATTTCGTAGGTACAATCTAGGGATAGAAGAAGAGCAGCGGATGCACGCGAGCTTTACCGATTGAATACCAAATCTAACACGCAGATGTTCCTAGTGGTTGTTTAATTGGTGCATTAAAATACTATGTGGTTAGAATGTTCTTCAATTTTAGTGCAGTAACACTTATATACTTCCTCCATTTCCCGCTGCAGCTCGGATCGCTGCAACAGGAACGCAATGTCCTGTTCCACCATCTTGATCTATCGCTCGTCTGCTTGCTGCTTATGTGCAAGATTTGTTCTGTCCGGAACCTTTCTTGGACGTACCAACCCTTTCAGGAAAATATTTTTACTTTATAGGAAATATTCTAGCTTTAGATATGTTCCAATCTGATTAAAATCATATTCTCATCTTGCTCCCGTTTTCTGATATGTCGCTGCGTGAGAATCTGACGAAACGCCGTAGACATCCACGTGTCAGTGACCTAGGGTCATTGAATAAATTAGTTGCGCCTCATTAATATTCTATCCAATCAGATCGCTTTTTATATACAAGGTTCGATTAATATATTGAATATTGAATTTAATATCCAATTAAATTTTTAAAATAATGAATTAATTTTCTTGTACTTTAAAATTGTCAAACCTGTAGTTCTTGTCACAAGATTGAATGCTTCTTTTTTTGGAGACACTTTTATTTAAGTGTGCCTTTCAGGACAGTACCGGACCTGAAAATGAAAACAAGGTGCAACACCATGCTGAAAACTGGCTAGGGAAACAACTACAGTCTTTCTGAATGAAGTAACATGCAAATCAACTTTCTGGTGAATTTTTGCTTAATTAATTATATTTTATAAAGTGAAATCTTACCTCAACTTCAGTCCTTGTTCATGTTGTACACTTTCACTGGAGCCAGTGAAAGCCAAAGACCTTCTTGCAGGCTTCTTTACAATGTTACTTACAGCTGGTGCTGTAGAACTTTTATCAGTGTCTGACAGTAAATCTTGTAATGGTGGTATGTTTGTTAGATTCACAAATGTAAAACCGTTGGGAAATATTCTCTGAACTTTCAATGGTTGTTGAGTAACTGGAGATTTCAGAAATCTTTTTTCTGTAGATTTAGTTTTCGTACAGGTGAGCTGGTACGAGTGACGAACAGAAGATCTGGTATCATTAAGATCTTTTTGCAGTTTTAGTAAGTTATTTTGCATTTGCAAAACCTTCTCTATATTTCTATAACATGTTGTACAGACACCGTTTTTACCACACTGTTCACGATTAAAAGATTCTATGACATTCGAAATGTTTTGCATCCGCTCATCTGTCAAATTTACCTTTTTGTTCAGTGCTTTTCTCTCGATTTTTTGTCACGTGGATGTGAATAAAGGCAAATCCACATAAAATTACAAATATTCGCGCTTAAATAAATCCTTCTTGGGGTCAACGGACTTTTTACATTCATTCCTTACGATTATATTTTGTATTTTCTAACAACGTTCTACGATTTTTTACAAAACCAACGTGTTTACCGGATGTTTACGGAATAGTTGCGGTATTAATGAAGTCCGAGAATATCGAAAGCAAACATATACTAGCCGAGTTACTTCCCTTCATATCGTAATTACTTTCAAGATCCTGAAATCGGCAATCTGATTGGTCAATTCACTCATTGACCCTAGGTCACTGACACGAGGATGTCTACGGAGTTTCGTCAGATTCTCACGCAGCGACATATCAGAAAACGGGAGCAAGATGAGAATATGATTTTAATTTTAATATGATATGTTCATAAAAAAATACCAATAAGAATATCGGCAAATATTTAATATTTGTTTTGCAAAGAAATCTGCGTGACATATTATAATTTATTCTATTAACACTTTACTATAAGTAGTGGCATGTCGAAATAGTATATATAATAGTATAATATACAAGACATTGAAGATCAATCCCCATCCTCAGTAATATCGACCATAACAGGACAAAACGACAAAAGCTCCTGAAAATCTAGTTAATGCTTGGATTGGAACATACATTTGTATATCTAGAATACAGCTGTGTTCAACATATTAATGCCAATGGTCTCCTTTTCAGTAGAACTAGATCTCTAGTAATCAAGCATAGCCAACAATAATAAAAAAGATTGTCTTAAACAAGAAAAGATCAGTGAATGGTCTTAGTAAATTTACTAACTAAGAATGTGTAGTATATTGGATTTAGGCAATTTATACTTCAAGGACAACAACAATCAACATTAATACGTACATAATGTACTTCTTACAGATTAAAAATCAATTACAGAGGTAGCAATAGGAACCCCCCTCCCCCCTCCCCCCCCAATGATGGTTTTCAAGGGAAATCAAAATACGTATACAAATTTATCAAATGTGTCCACATTTTAACAGTGAGAAAAATATAACTAAATTTAGTTCTGATCTGGCAACATAAAGTAATATTTAGTTGAATACGATGAAAATAATATTATGGTATAGCTCGAATTGTAAAAGATGTGGAATAATTTGTTTCTTTAGAAAATGTACACAATGGTGGTTTGTATGGTGACTTATTAAGCGTATTGTTGGAACATTTGATCAAAACTGAGACTGTAGTTCTTTTTAATCAGTTATGTTATGATCTAATACTCTGGAACATTAATAGTTTTATACAATTTTTATCTGTTGATATCTTCATACAATTCGGATATGAAAATTACAAAAGCCGGCGGCACGTATTGAAGACTTATAACAATAATGGTCGTATTAACTTTATGAGGGGCTGGCAAAAATAAAAGAAGTAAACACAAACGCACGTCTTGTTAAATATTAGTTCAAATTACGTAGTATGTGATTATTTAAAAGTTAATATAACGGAGTATTGACTGGTTGTATTGTGTTCCCTTGTTTTCCCTTTGAATAACATAAGGCCTCGTTCAAAGATTTGTGTATCATATTTCTTATGTTAAAGAATGCCATTTTATATCAATGGATTTAATTCAATCTGCATACATTTCTTGTATACATGGAAAGAAAAGGTCTTAAGTTTATAATAAAGAAACTAAAGAGTCTAAAATCCTATTCAACGTTCTTTATAATTGTCCTTTTATGTTCGAGCCTTAAAGGACGAAAAACACAATACAGCGATCATAAATAAACTTGACTAGCGATATATTTATTTCTGATATGAAAATGTTAAACTGCGACTTGATGACGGGTTATTTTAAAGGAAACAAAAACGTTTCGTTTTTGTGTTGAAATCATTTTGAATTCTCTTTTTTCTCCGTTGAATGAAGTCATATGATATGGCCCTTTGGTAGTTGAAAACGATTGAAACTTACATGAAAAGGACATTGTAACAAGTTTGGCATAGCTCTGCTAAAGCTGAAAGGAGTCTCGTTTACAAGGCAAATTTTATCTTGATCGTTGATAGTTACTTTTATGTTGAGATGTAAAGTTATAATGGTATTGAACCAAAATCTACAAAGGTTTACCACGAGGGATATAATAACATTCTATCATTATACAAATTAGAAATCAAATATATGTTGAAGGAGCGACCATTCGGAAGATTTCTGTAAAAGTGTGGAAATATTTGTTGTTGTTGTTTGGATAAAAAGTGCTAGAATTGATCTATTAGATAATATTTAAATATAGGATTTATCTCTTTAAAGGTAGGTACTTTGTCCCATATTTTATATTATTTCTGTAGAAAAATGTACATTTTGCTCCTCGTTTTTACGGGTTTTATTTGCGGCAGGAGGTATCATCTTGTCTCGTCATAACTGGTTTTATTTAGGGGAGGAGGCATCACCTTGTCTCATCAATTCATCCGCCATTGTGTCTTCAGTAAGCCAGAACTACAGCTGTCTAATATCTCCTGTTATTATTCACAACTACGTTTCATCTTCAGTGGAAAATGACATAAGCTTAGATTAGATCATGTTAGTTTAACACCACTAGATAGGATTGTATCCAACACTCCTTCTCATGGATGAGAGCCAAACTCACAGATCCTAGTTATGGTAAACCTCTACTGTAAAGGTAGATGTAGATCCAGCTACCATATGCTGGTGACCATATAGAGGCTCCCGGAATATTAACGTGTTTAAGATTTCTACGGTTTAATACAACAAACATTTAAGTTTTACTGCTGATGGATATCATGGGTTTAACTTTTACTGCAGATATATTATATGGATGTAAATTTTACTACAGATATATTGTATGGATGTAAATTTTACTGCAGTAGAATTGTAGAGATGTAAGTGTTACTGGTGTGGAATAATGATATAGGTTTTACTGTTGGATCTAAGGACAAACATTCGATTTATCTAGACATTACTTTTACAATGTGGGCATGCTACTTATTCCATCATTGACAGCCCGGTGATTGTCTTTAAAGTCCACATGAAGCATTGATGTTTATCAAAAAAATCTTTTTCAATGCTCAGTATATCAACTAGAGGGAGGGCCCGGGTGGCTCAATGAGTTAGGTAGTTAGATTATCTAACAACTCATACAAGCCTATCACCAATACGGCGTGGGTTCGCGCCCGGCTTTGTTAATTACAAGAAAGGGTGCACTCGACTCGCAGTCGCAAGTGATAAAGTTTACCAGTTGCTTGCCCATGGTCGGTGGCTCTCTTCGGGTACTCCGGCTTCTTCCACCACTAAAACTGGTCGCCACAATATAGCTGAAATATTACTGAAAGTGGCGTTAAAACACTAAAAGAAAAAATCAAATCAACTAGAGGGCATATATTATTTTCTGATATGCTGAAATAGTATATATGAAACAATAGTCTCTTCAGAAAACATAGGGTTATTAATGGTTGGTTCTACATAAAATAAGTGTCTATAATCTACATAAGGCTAATCTATAAGAAGTGCTGACCCGATTCATAAACATGGGGGTGAATTAATGTTTTGTTCTATTGGTAATTTATATCTATGAAAAAAACCTTATATCTAAATGTAAGAACAATGTGATCTTGAAGATTATCACATGCAGTTGGAACCTTTCTTGTTGTCTGACAAAATTTGTTTTTATTGTGATAAAAAATGGAATCTATGGAAAAACTGAGACAGTACATCAGTTGTCACTTTTCTGATACATGTAACTGTACTTTATAGACCAAAATACAACATCATTAAAATGTATACTATAGAATATATAATATTAATAAATTAAAAGTTGAATTGTGGTCTGCTTGTTGATAAGATATCCTATGGAGAGGGGGTGTTGACCCCTAAATATATCCGGTCAATACACCCACGACAGTTAAACTGTCCAGACATTACGTATAGGAGAATGTCCAAGTAACTCTCCATTCCTTAAAGATAATGGAGCCGAGGCCCCGAAGGGTCCGAGACCCATTGTTTTTAAGGAATGGAGAGATACGAGGACATTCTCCAACTTAAAATCCACCCATTGTACTTTATTAATTTTATTAATTATTAATCTTGTAGCAAAAAAAAGTCTGTGTATAGTATCTAAGGTACAAAGTATTAAATTGTTTGCCCCTTGTGGGACCTTAAAAGTACAAAGAGAACAATAACTCTCCAAATAATGGAGAGTTTTGACAATAGATTTACATCACAGGTGGATTTTAAGGTATGTTTTCTATTAACTCTTCCAGTGAAGATACTCTTATTATAGGGTCACATGTGTCATCAGCTTTATAATGTAATAATATTTTGGTGTATGTGAGAAAAACAAAAATGAATTTAAATTAAAACAGAACAATTTAAATGTACGCCAAACCCCTGTTTCCTATGTGATTAACGAGTGTGCACGATTGTTAATCATTTAGGTTTCTTTATGTGAATGTCAGCCACCAGCGTAGAAAGGGAGATATAATAGACAATAGACAATATTTATTGGTACTAACACATTTACAATATATGATGATGACACATAAATAAAGATATACATGTAAAATATATATAATATCAATACATGTGGGAGCGACAGTGGCATCAGCTTGCATATGTACATATAATATGACTTCCTCCTCTGTTGAATCAATGAGTTTTGTCGCTGAGATGACAGGGGATAAAACTAGTTCTAGTTATCAAAACATGAAAGAGCAAGACTCGTGTATTCGTGATATACCAGTATGGATCTGTAAATTAACTTGGTAATATATGATAATGATGATACAATGACTACCAAAAAACTTGTCAATACACTCGCCATCATTAATAAAAGGCAAAGAAATACGGAATGTGATAGTTTAATCTTTTTGAGAAACTACTCTTGTAACTTTTATTGTGTTAATTTCTGTTTGATGTAAGATTGATTTTCGGTAGGCTTGCAGTATTAAGGAATAAGACAGATTGGATGACACGGAATCGGAATTATATGTCCGAGTGTACCGACATTGTCTACATGGGCACTGTTGTTGCAATGAAGTAGCTATACAAAAAGACAACTGAGAAATGTTGATCTAGTACAAAGTAGGCATCAAGATGTAAACTTGTTCTTGTCATTATAGAGCTAAATATTGCTCAATTGGCGTTAAGCCAAATAAATCACTCACATCATTTCCAAAAGTAGCACATGCTGTGAACGAGGTATATTTGATACATAACTCATTCCATGGACGGAGCATGAATATGTGCATCGTGTTTTAGAACGCCCTGGACTTGTACTACTGAAAACTTGCATCAATAGATTGTTAGAAGTAGATACTGATAGCCCACTGGGAGACATTTACCCTACACTGGCTATTATAGACTTAATCACATGTAGTAATTAAACCCTCCTCCTATGAGTCCTATCGTTATTCACATACCTGCTTGCTGTATTACTTGTTAACTTATTCTCGTCTTTGAATATTACTGCAATATTTCATACTTTACATCATACAACATCATACCAGAGCTCCAGATAATTTTCAAGTCCAGAGGGTAATTACCCCCTACTTTTGAAAATGATGGGTATTTGCATATTTCCTTTGCACTGTTGTACTCTCTACTTCAGAAAAGATTGCTTACATGTACATTTTTAAAATTATGATTGACACAAGTGTTATTCAATAAACGCAGGATGCAAGTGAAATGTATATATCTGTTTAATTTGACACGATTGTGTAATGTATATTAATAAAATGTTGTAAATATTTTGTTTTTTGCTCTTCGACTTCGGCAGTTTTCACAGCCGTTTTGATAATGTCATCAATGATTCCTTTAACTATACTGTCACTAGACACAGATGAAACTGTCAGGAACTTAAATATAGAATTTTCCATAGCGCTCTTGCGCTTAGTAGCGCGCTTATTTATGTTCTTGCTCATTTTCGGTAATCCCTCATTTTCAACGAACAACGTGTTCCCAAATTTACTTTCGTTTTAGTTCTTGCTTATTACGTAAACCGCATTTATTTGTAATATTGACCGCGATTGGATGATTTATCGTAAACATCCAATCAGATTTCTTTTGACATCGATGCTTAGAAAGGCAAACATTCGGTACCCCTCGGATGTATACGCTCTCTCCTTCGAAAAGTATAAAGGGAAGTAATTACGGGGAATTTCTCAAAGACAAAAATGTATTGTTATGTACACGACTGTACAAGTACGCTCCGAATTTGGAAAGTTTGTTTACACAGCAATATGTATGCGTAATGTGTACACTCTGATCTGATAATACATGCGTTTTTACTCGTTTTCATAGCGTAAAAACGCAAATACGCAGCTTATCTGGAGCTCTGCATACAAACAATCAAGAAATCAATGCTACACAAACGTCATCGTCGGTATCCCATGGATGATCATTCTCCGGTACTCTCCACTCCAATTGGCCAAACTTCGGGTAAATCTGTTGTTCTCCTTCTATCGGAATTGGTAGAGTGGTGATGAGTGTTTCCACTCATTACGATGAGTGAAGAGTATCGGAGCGTAATAAGTGAAGAGTATCGTATCGAGATGAGTGGAGAGCATAGAAGCGAGATGAGTGGGGAGTATCAGCAGCGGTTTCCCGACGATATATAAAGATAGATTATTAGGGAAGATGATCAATTTATTAAAATGCTTTGTTCCACCGTTTTGAAAATTCATAGCTTTGATATGGAGTAGCTCTGGTCATGCGTTATGCTATCTTTCAATTAAAACTGGCTATTATAATATAGTTGATATCATATAGATAATACATGTATAGCTATAATAATCAAAAGTAAGTGACTGAATAACAAATCTGACTAGTAGAAAAACATACATCTTTGTACCATTTTGTTTTCTACCATGGAACTCACTAATGCATTGAATAATAAGACAGAAGTCGATGTTTTGGAATTTGACACCGATTGAATGATTATCATATATCATATCAAATACTAATATGAACTAAGAGCTGTTATATAATACTCCTGTATTCAAGGATAAGAGAGATATAAAAAGCGAGATAACTCTAATGCTATCATACATCAATATTAATTCATTTAGTCCGGTGAATTACCTCCCTTATAACGTTTTATGTTTTTGGGTTATATTGGTATTTGTGATCACTTTCATCATTTATTCAAGTATGTACTAACACCAGACTTTATTTGGAAAGGAAAAAAAATCAGTTATAACGAATTGACAAGTGAAATTCCTGGCTTTGGGTATGTGTCTTGGAAGGGGTCTATGACATGAAACACTCGGCCATATACAGGCCAACACATGTTTTGTTGAATTGTTCTCAGTGTTGTAGTAGGAAGTTTGGAGGATATGGAGAATATGGTTATCGACTAACTAACTCCAAAAGGGATTACAACACTTATTTACAAAATTTATTAAATATGATGGTGTTTGCTTGATATGGACTTACAATGTTTCCCGTTCATTGAATTTTTTTTAAGCCACCCTTAGGTCTCTCATGTAATTGAAGTGTGTTAAATAACATTGTGTTGACGTCAATATGCTAGGTAGTTTTAATTGATATTATGAAGAAAAAACAACAATCTTTTATGTTTTGCTTGAAATTTGACATCTTGGACCACAACTAATTTTCGAATAGCTTAATCTCGTTTAAAGATTCTAAGTAGCCTCTCACACAGTCTGTCTCGTGGTATAAATTTCATTTTATTATCCATTCGAGTCAATCGTTTTATGGCATAACAGAGAGGCTGAGTTACAGCATTGCAATCCGTTCGTTTTCTTCTACAATGTATTGTAACAATCATTTAACAACTACAATGTATTGTAACAATCATTTAACATATAAAGTACATACATGATTTTACATTACCACAACCAACACAAAAATAAACATCATATAGTGTTCAATCTAAATTACTGTAAAACCTGCCCATGAGGTCACCTCTATTAAGCAGTCATCTGTATTAAAAGGTCACCTCTATTAAGCAGTCATCTGTATTAAAAGATCACCTCTATTAAGCAGTCATCTGTATTAAGAGGTCACCTCTATTAAGCAGTCATCTGTATTAACAGGTCACCTCTAATAAGCAGTCATCTGTATTAAAAGGTCACCTCTATTAAGCAGTCATCTGTATTAAAAGGTCACCTCTATTAAGCAGTCATCTGTATTAAAAGGTCACCTCTATTAAGCAGTCATCTGTATTAAAAGGTCACCTCTATTAAGCAGTCATCTGTATTAAAAGGTCACCTCTATTAAGCAGTCATCTGTATTAAAATGTCACCTCTATTAAGCAGTCATCTGTATTAAAAGGTCACCTCTATTAAGCAGTCATCTGTATTAACAGGTCACCTCTATTAAGCAGTCATCTGTATTAAAAGGTCACCTCTATTAAGCAGTCATCTGTATTAAAAGGTCACCTCTATTAAGCAGTCATCTGTATTAAAAGGTCACCTCTATTAAGCAGTCATCTGTATTAAAAGGTCACCTCTATTAAGCAATCATCTGTATTAACAGGTCACCTTTTTATTTTCCTTTTATAGAAAATTTCATATGAATGGAACCTCTTTTAAGATGTCACCTGTCTTATAAGGCCCCATTTTCTTTGTCCCAAAGGTGAACTCAGTACTCTTAATACAGATTTGGCTGTATATTTTGTTACATTGTATATAATGTAGCTGAGCTTTTTAATATATAAGTAGAAATGTAAGAAAGAGCTATGCTGGAAAAAAAAGATTAATGAAAAAGAATTTTGGCATGAAGATTTGTTGTTAACCAAAGTTGTGTTAATAGAATATATATATGTACAGTGTAGATAGGGGTTAGCGCCAGTTTCAACAATATTTAAGTAGTGTAGATAGAAGTAAGTATGCATTGAAGGGTCTATTAAAAGCTATTAAGGAACATTGATTTTTTTTCCAATTTGAAACAAGTGTAAATTCTTAAATAACCGAACCATTTCTGATTATACATGTTTATAAGATTGTACATGTTTATAAGATTATACATGTTTATAAGATTATACATGTTTATAAGATTATACATGTTTATAAGATTATACATGTTTATAAGATTATACATGTTTATAAGATTATACATGTTTATAAGATTGATTGTTTGATTGTTGTTTAATTTCAAGTATTCAGTAGTTCAGCTATATTCATGACGTGAGAAAGTTTATAAACAATAAAACATGAAGGTGAAAAGGTGGCGTAGAGATGGGTCAACGGGCGGAAATTTAGATCGCCACAGGAACAAAGAATATAGTGGATAAGGTCAGACAATTTTGTCTTTGCTCGTTAGAAGCTGCTACAATTACATACATGTATATTCCGTTTTATCGTTAAGTCTACGCCTTTGACGATTACGGAAATAAGGCACGCTGAAGAAAAATAATCTGGAAAAACTCTTCTCTGAAACTACAAATCCAATTTTACCAAACTTGGCAGGAATAGTCCTTGGGTTGTACCTATTCTAAATTGTATCCGATTAATTCGAACGCCAGCCAAGCCAGTAGCTCTGTTTAAATAGTAAAATTCTTAAATGGGCCAAAACAGCTTTATTTGAAGCCAGAATCTGCTTAATTTTAACCTCATTCGAACTCCATCCAAGATGGTCGCCGTTACTAAAATAGTAAATTCTTGGATTTGCCAAATACGCCTTGTTTGAAGCCAGATTCTGCTCAAATTTTAACCGTAAGAGCATGTTATTGAGCTCTTTAACATATATTTCGTTTTTTCGTCTCTACAATGTTATCGATTTTTGCAGAATTCGGAAACTACAACAGTTGTAATGGTTTGCTTAGGTGATCGATTCAGGCTCAGATCAACCTCTAGTTATTATATGACACTAGTATAGTATAAATGTATGTTGATTTCTTATTTCTCCATTTTTTTTTATTATACATTTAATTTGTTACTCTTGCCTGCAATACGTTTAGAAATGGGAGTCAATTTAGAAGCCACCCAAAAAACAAAATATTTTCTTACTTCAGGATGAAATGTGTATATTTCTATAACAATGTTGGACTTCATGGTATAAGCCCAGCCGGGTCAAACTAAGGATGAACTGTGTATGTTTCAATAACAATATTAGGCATCAGGGCTTAAGCCCAGTCGGGTTAATATTATAAGGATGAAATGCATATGTCTTAGCAAATTGCCACCAGGGTTTAACCCCAGTCGGGTTAATATGAGGATGAAATGTGTATGTTTCTAGCAATATAGTGGGTATCGAGATTTAAATCCAGTCGGTTTAATTTAAAGACTTCGTAAAACTCTACAAGCAAGGGGCGGAATAATTTCTTAAGTATTTTTGCACTATAAACGAATTGACATTAAAATGTGCGATTGACAGTTTTTCCCCACAAGATATAGATGAGAAATTGCCCACTTGGCATCAAGCAAAGTGAATACTAGTATTCACTCACTGGTTCCCATGCCGAACCTTCAACCTTGAAGATCAATTTCGATTTCCGAATGGCTTCGATTTTTGTCGTACGGATTAAGTGATATCTCTGGTTTACATCGGTCCTGGTTATATGTACATTAAATTTAATCAAATTTTACCACGTATTTTATGGTATTTCTCCATCAGCGTACACATTATTACACTATCATTAAGTTTTCAATAACTTGTGCATGTATAATGTCCAGTATATTCAAGAATCAAAATATGCATCTTGTATTTATTTAACACCACCATCAACATTAATTAAATTTGACAAAAAAGACTGTCGATAGATACCAAAAACTTTATACATGTATTTTTAGGTTTTTAGACTTTGAATTTATCCGTTTTCATCGGTCGAATGGACAGCATGTTGAAATATTTTTCTCATCATAAATTATTGACGCTTTCAAAATGTGTAGTAAGGGAGACAAATCAATTTGTTCATCGTTATTTGCAACAAAATAAAATAATTTCACATTGAGTTATCTTTCTTACTACAATAGTTTTTGTATTAAGAATATTTTGCAAATGCGACATTTTGTTGTTTACGTAATACATATAGTTGGACAATAAAAACGGAAAGAATGACATGCCCGTTCCTCTTGTTAATAACACTTAGACTATTTATTTTTGACCACTGGCACTGGTGTCATTTGTTATTTACCACTGGGCCTTTTTTTTTAATTTACCACTGCGCCATTAGCAATTTACCACTGCGCAATTAGCAATTTACCACTGAGGTCATTTGTAATTTATCAATGAGAAAATTTATTGTTTACCACTTGGGCCATTTATTATCTTCTATTGGGGCCATTTGTTATTTGCTACTGGCCCATTTGTGATTTACCACAAGGGCTATTTGTAATTTACCTTTGGTCGCATGATACTTAAACCCAAACCGCTAGTCTTGATATCCTGCATGGTCACCTGATTCTTAAACCCAAACCGCTAGTCTTTATTTCCAGCATAGACGCATGATACTTAAACACAAACCGCTAGTCTTGATTTCCTGCATGGTCGCCTGATACTTAAACCCAAACCGCTAGTTTTTATTTCCAGCATGGACGCATGATACTTAAACACAAACCACTAGTCTTTATTTCCTGCATGGTCGCCTGATTCTTAAACCCAAACCGCTAGTCTTTATTTCCAGCACGGTCGCCTGATTCTTACACCCAAACCTCTAGTCTTGATTTCCTGCATGGTCGCCTGATACTTAAACCCAAACCGCCAGTTTTTATTTCCAGCATGATTGCATGATACTTAAACACAAATCGCTATCTTGATTTCCTGCATGGTCGCCTGATACTTAAACCCAAACCGCTAATTTTTATTTCCAGCATGGTCGCCTGATACTTAAGCCTAAACCGTTAGTCTTTATTTCCAGCATGCATGGTCGCCCAAACCGCTAGTTTTTATTTCCAGCATGGTCGCCTGATTCTTAAATCCAATCCACTAGTCTTGATTTCCTGCATGGTCGCCTGATTCTTAAACCCAAACCACTAGTTTTTATTTCCAGCATGGTCGCCTGATTCTTAAACCCAAACCGCTAGTCTTTATTTCCAGCATGGTCGCCTGATACTTAAACCCAAACCACTAGTCTTGATTTCCTGCATGGTCGCCTGATTCTTAAACCCAAACCGCTAGTCTTTATTTCCAGCATGGTCGCCTGATTCTTAAACCCAAACCACTAGTCTTTATTTCCAGCATGGTCGCCTGATTCTTAAACCCAAGCCACTAGTCTTGATTTCCAGCATGGTCGCCTGATTCTTAAACCCAAACCACTAGTCTTGATTTCCAGCATGGTCGCCACTGAGGGGTACGTTTAACACAGGACTCGTATGTGGTAAATATCAAAACAGATTTTTTCTAGAATAGTTTATGTTCAGATATTCATAAATTTCGGAGAGCTGCCATTGCAAAAAGTAATTTGAAACAAAATCATATATACTTCACTTGTATATTTTTAATCATATTATCTGAACCGCATTGCATGAACCTTTGTAAATACGATATCTAGTATGACCACCAATACTGGATACTGTTTAACTGAAGTATAAATATAATATAATTTGTCTTGTGTCGTTGAGTTAAAAAAGTATTTAATTTACACAAGTTTTGGATAATAAAACTCGAGTTGTTTCCCTTTATACACTTTCAATTTGACAATTTGAGAAAATCTCGGGGAACCACCACATTCTTTCATAAAAATGTATCGATTCCAAATCATTGTTATGAGTATGATTTGTTTGACATTTTTAAATATTTGGAAACTTTAGCTGTATTTAATATCATCGTGTTGGTTATAAGTGTTTTTTGCAAATCATTTATTTTTCGATAACAAAGAGCAATGGTCAGCTCAGATTTCCAGATGATTAATTTCTCTTCCTCATATGTATATGTCCTGTACATGTTATTATTTTGTACAAGTTATAACTTGTACAAAATATTTATACAAGTTATAACTTGTATAACACCATCATACACGTTATAACTTGTCCAATTATTGCTATGCAAGTTATAACTTGTACAATTGTGATTGAAAATACATCATAACTTGCACAGTTTTATTTACAGTGGCCTATATGTGTAATTAACCCATATGATAACATTCATTGGCCTAAGCTTACCTTATATTATTTAATTACTACTATGGTGAGTATTTTTAAGGAGTTAATATATTGTAAACATTGTTGTTCAGTCTTTTGAATTATTTTGAAGTGTAAAGATGGCAAATACTGTTGAAACCAAATTTTATGATGAAGTTATAAAACTATTGGATGACAACAAGTCTACAAATAATATTATATTTACACGTGAAAGATATAATGAGACAATTCATAGTGTAAAGGAAACAAAATCAGTAACCAAAAAGAGACAACTTCAGTGATATTTGACAAAAAAGTATGATGCTTTGGAGATAGCAGGAATTGAAAAGCTTGTTCGTAAAGGGACGGACGTAATCTATTACTGTACTACCGAGGAGGACCTAAATGCACTGACAACGACTGAAACGCCTACCAATAGAAATGACACTAATCAAACAACTCCCGAAGCGGACACTGACATTGAAACTGAAACCAACACCGAACCTGAAACAGAAACCAACACCGAACCTGAAACAAAAACCAACACCGAACCTGAAACTGAAACCAACACCGAACCTGAAATAGAAACAAACACCGAACCTGAAACAGAAACAAACACCGCAACTGATGAATTAACTATCTTATATGTTCCTGATAATACAGAAATAAGTGTGAGAAAAGCCGTACAGTTGCTTTCTTTGTATGGTGGTCAAGGGCATATCCATTGCAGCTGTCGTAGTGGCTGCACAACTGGGAAATGCAAGTGTAAACGGAAAAATATATTGTGTAATTCCAGATGTCATGCATCTTTGTCATGTGCCAACAAATGAATTTCAAGAGACATTCAATGCCTCTATGAGATATGTGTTTCTTGACAATAAATGTTTGAAAAATTCATTTAGTCTAATTAAATTTGATTTAAATCTCAAGAAATTTCAAAGTTTCTATTTATAATGCGATCCGATCTTTCGTCAACACTGGGTATACAAATAAATATGTAATTACCCCAAAACAAAAACAAAAAATAAAATGAGATATTGGATATTGAATATCTACTGTCAATACAGTTGACATACATGTAGCTGTCATGTTTCCAACACAAATAATGCAAAAAGGCCTATGCACAACAAAGTTGTACAAGTTATGATGTATTTTCAATCACAATTGTACAAGTTATAACTTGCATAGCAATAATTGGACAAGTTATAACTTGCATAGCAATAATTGGACAAGTTATAACTTGTATGATGGTGTTATACAAGTTATAACTTGTATAAATATTTTGTACAAGTTATAACTTGTACAAAATAATAACATGTACACAACATATATACTACTAGTAAAATATACAGTGTGTTTTTTCTAAATGTCTCATTAAGTTGGTATTACACTAACTGTGGTTACTTGTGCAACAAATGTTTGGATATTCAAACCCTCTTTCCAAACTTGTACAAACTATACTTTCATGTGGCTTTGTTTTCGTATGGCGTTTTTATTCAAATTACGAATTTTTCCGAATATTAGAAACTATAACTCTACAGAATATCGGTCTATTTCCAGGTTCTAGACTAATTTCAAAAATGTACTTCTTGGATTGAATACCGAGACCACTGGTCATTGTCGACAAATAAATTGCTCAGATTAAACTCTGGCGATTAGTTTTTCTCCATTCAAACCGACATACTATTATCTCTCAAACCAACTATACTGGTCAACATGGATAGTTCATTAATGATTTGAGTCTGTCCTAGTTGTGGTTAAATGGACATCAAGCGAGTTCTTGATGTTCAAATTTCTTTCTCGTTTGTTCTTACAATAATTATGCAAAATATTGTATCTAGGATTTTCATAATTTTGTTTTAAATTACAGTTTTAATTTCTATGTAGATATACAAGAAAGTTTTTAACTGTATATAGCACGATTTTATTTGTACATACTAATTCTTTCTTTCTGGATCGAAAAATATTTGCAGCGCACCTAAAAGTACCTTGCATAATAATCAACTCGTTGATGGTGGCCAGTATTATGTAGAATCAGAAGCAGAAAACATGTATTATAGACATAATTGTTTTCCCGCCTCTATAATAGATAACGGAGAAAACGTTGACCGAAACAGAATCATTGTAGTGTGTATGTACCAGTATCAACAGGTTTAAACTCTCCTATCAAAATGGAAAATCTTATTCTAATAGTTAACTGGAGAAATTTTTAATTTAATTTTGATAGGTTTTAATGGGATTTTAATTAGATTTGTCATCTCATAAATTTGACAATATTTAAAAATGAGGAAGACTGAATATTTCTGTAACGGAAATAGGAAATATGCCCCTTTAATAAACCCATATAATATTAATCTTTCATATTGCTTATATTATTCTTACTTATATCTGGACACCTGCTTTCCTCTTAATTAGAAGTGAGAAATCGACAAAGTGCATTTGTCACATGTTAAACCTGGATATAAACTAATGAAAAATTTCTCCAATAAATTCGTTTATCCAATTAACACCCGGAGAATGTACATTTCGTTTCAAAAGGATTAGATTACGACGTGCTAGTATCGTCCAATTATGGACAGCTATTTTCACGAAATTGCGTAACTTAACGGACACTAGTGGCCATTTTCTCGCCCATATCTGATCGAATTTGACCATTATGATAGAAATAACGGGTGCTAATGAATAAGTATGAAATAAACAAACGGTGAGAAAATTCTCTAACGCATCGGAAATATTGGAATCAGTTTAATGAATTTAAACACGCAAACCGTTATTTTACTTGTACCTAACTGTGGATTATTACTATGTGTAGAAATATCAGTAAAGTAAAGATGTACATCTATAAAATATTGAGTTACCCACGTTTTTATTTTTATTTTTTATTGATTTAATTTGTTTCTGGTTGGTTTGGTTTAACGCCACTTTCAACAATATTTCAGCTGTATCGTGGCTGTAAAAATGTATATTCACAATTAAGGCTTCATAACGGAGTATGTGGGAAAGGTGGTTGCACCCTGGTAGAAAAAATATGAAAATCGACAATATTTGATATATTTCGTTGGCATTTAAAAACATTTTTTTGGACAAAACTAAGGTTCGAATATCATATAGAATCAAACATGTGAACAAAATATACAGATCCAAATGACATTCAATATTTTGTCTGTTTCTTTAAATTGTATACAGTTGGGTTACATGTTATATTTGTCACGTAAACACACTGACAATTTTATATTAATATTTACGGTGGCAATCGTTGCCCCTGTTATAAAGGGGTAATTTCTAAATAAAATATAATTATAGAACGCCTTAATAATCTGTTAGAATAATTTTAGAAAATGATTTTGCATTATTTTAAATTGTGGTATTTTTATTTATTTAAATGTATACTTAACATTTGAAAATAATGTACATTTTCTTAGCTATTTATATTGGTAATATTGCCATTAAATTAATAAAAATTTCATGTCTTGAGAATTTTTCATAATATGTCATAGATCTGGCATAATATTCACAAGTTTGTACCTAAACTTATATTTAACGCTACCAAGGTAAAGGACAGTTTCTCATAATTCATAAATATTAGAACTTTATTTTTGATCTCTTGAAATTGTCTACGTAACATATTTAATGGGATAAAAACAACAAAAGGGTAAAATTAATTTGTTTAATTTCTAAAACATTTCTGTTTGTTTTTTTACTTTTGAAAGAGAAAGAAAGTGGTATTGATAACCAAACTTCAATAAATTTAATGTACATTTAAACAAAATGATATTCTTTGATCTGGTCAGAAATTAAGCTATAATGTTTGAAATAATGTGATGTAATAAACATTTCTCAAATCGCGTTAAATTTAATGACTTTTTTTCTGCATAATTCTCAGGGAAAAAAATTAAGGCGAAAAAAAAAATTAGCATTATTTTCTCATATTCCTGCTGGCGTTCTTGAACCAAATAATATTACTACGATTATAATATTCAAAATTTAATCCCTAATTATGACCTAAATACAAAGAAATATTATTCCGTACTATTTACTTAAGACTCTGTTTAAATTAAAACATACGAAATCACAAAATCTTCTTAACATAAAAGAGTCTTGTTATCAATCCGAGAAAATGGTAGTTTTGAAAATAGAACGAACCCACAGTGGTAATCATTTTCCATCTTGTACAATAAATAAAAGAAAATAATTATTTACCAAATTCAAATATTACTAACTGTTGAGTTGTAGTAAACAAATAATAAAAGTTATTATTCGATCTCTGGTGAAAAATTCAGTTGATTCAAACTCCTTTGAAAAGGCGTTGAAAAATGTCATAAAACGATTCGGTTCGACACTCTGCGACAATCCCCTTTTGTGGGAAGTTTATTTATTTTTCAAGTTCTCGATGTAATTTTCCCATATCTTGCTGTTTTGTTGAATTAAAATTCTATTGCTTTATTCAGCAGTCATTGTGTGTCTAACGCTGACTCCAGAGCCTGCGGGAAACCAAGGCCAGGTCGGTTTCGTCGATTTTGTATTTACACATGGCTTCAAAAACCCCTTAATGCCAAAATTTTGTGTAGAAAATGAAGATTGATTAATAATTTAAGGAAGACCTCTTTTGTACCCATTAAGCAACACACATATTATTAATATATTTTGTGAACAACCCAATAACAAAAATAATTGAATTATTTTTGAAATACATATAAATATCTTATAAAAAAATAGATATTAAATTTGATCATATTTTGGATGATAAAACTCATAAATTAAAGATAAGTCATCATATAAAGCCTTGAATTTTATCTAAGAAAATTATTCAATTATCAGAATGTATTGAACAACTATACATAATAAATACGGTTCAGTCCACCTAATCCCACTTTTTATTTTTTTTTTAAAGAATTGCAGACAATGTCTAGCACTTTTCACATTCTTATGATTATGGATAATAAAGTTAAATGATGATAATTAATTTTTTTCAATCAATTTCCATTGAAATATAAATTATGTATATTTTTGTTATATTTTCAATTTATATATATATATACAATTTGCTTCACATACTACCTATATACAATACCACAGATATCAATGTTTATTTCCAAGAAAAAAATACACCTGAACTATTCTTTTATTCAAGTTTGGAAGAACATAAGCAGAATACACCCAAAGCAAATAATAATAATAATGATATAAAGAAGAACTCATTCTAATCTTAATCTAATGGTTTGACTGAGCTATGAACACTCATTTTGATTACCGTATCTTTGTTTGGTATTAAATGAAGTATTTAGCTTGATATTTTTTTTTATCATTAAAACATACATCTGATTCGAAAAAAAAAACGTAAAATTAAACAGCATTTTTTTTAATTCCTACTCAACATCATGTTAGAAGACCTATTACAACATGGTATATAATTTTAATACAACTGTATCACAAATTAGGTAAAAAATCTCGAAAAACAAGAACAGATATCAAACTGTATTACCAATCCCTTTTTTAAATATTATTTTTACATTAAAAGTAACAGAACTGTTTCCTATACTAAGGCAGTAGTTTTTTTTCATTATTCTAGTATAAATATTCTATAATTAAACTCTTATAAATATCTATTCTCTTAAATTATTATGATTACATAAGAATAGAGATACTTTTAGCATTCAGTATATCAGTTTACCAAAAATAAGTAAAAAAGATATATGGTTGGCCAAATATGAATACATGCTCTAACACGTGCTGAAAAGTAACAACTTTATGACAAATATTTCTTGTTGTTTGTTAGTTAAGACATAAATAAGTAGCTTAGTTTCGTTTAGTATGAGTGAATATATTAAAACTAAAGATTATATACTTGTGATGTACAAATCATACTTATTTTCTTCTTCTTTTTAAAAATTAATTTTGAATGTTTATTGAAGAAGTCATCTAGCTATTTTGTCGTCTTAAAACCACATACAAGCCTGATTAGACTTCATGATGAGAAGCGTATATCTAGATTTTGCATTTCATTGAATGAATTCAAACACAGCTTAAGAAAATCCTATTTGGTTATTCCAATCACGATTTTTCAGTTTCTGCTTTCTATTAAAATATTATACAGTTATATTATCATTTATAGCATTCAGAACAAAAGATAGGGCGATTTATCGCAAAGCTTTTGTCGGCGAGAACAATACCCTCGCTGAAGTCTTAGTGAATTTTGATATAAAACCTACGATATCACGGTTCAAGCTTCCAGCAGTCTATTAATGCTAAGACATGACAATTCCTATGAGAATACATCATTCTAAAGGATAGGAGAATACCAGTTAAACGTGTTGAACTTTTATGTTCCTACATACAGAATAACCAACAAGTCGCGAATGGTCCATCTTTATAAGACAATTGATAATCGTCTGATAATACAACCATCAATTATTTTATCTGATTTTGAGGAAAAAAAACTTTTAAAACCTGAAATGGATTTTTTTTTTATTATTCGAAATAAATATCGACCTGTTGTTATAATATACATTTTATTTTATATCTACAATGCATCATTCTCACTATTTATAAATTAAACTATATGGGTTAGAATTGGACATGAATTACCACAAATTATATAGTCCTTGTATTCCAACAAATACTGTACTCATAAACTCTGGTAGTCCCACAAAATGGGTTATGTTCTCATCACCTCCATTTCAATCTTTCCGCAAATAGAAATAGATCTTGACGGTGGAGTTTTACATTATTCGACAATGGCATTGACACTAAGAATGCTGTAAAAATGAGTATGTAAGTTGCTGAAAGCCAAGTGATTTTTATCTATTCATATGTACAATGTCCTCCAACATAAACTTTTTATTCGCAGACAATGTACATATATTGTGCTTATCCTGCAATGTCAACTGTTGTCAAATTAATGGGGAAAACAAAAACATAAAAGACACCAGAACATGCCAACACGGTTTAACGCGGACGTCGAAGAGAACATCTTTTAAATCAGTACTTGTTTACTACATGCCAACACGGTTTAACGCGGACGTCGAAGAGAACATGTTTTAAATCAGTACTGGTTTACTACATGCCAACACGGTTTAACGCGGACGTCGAAGAGAACATGTTTTAAATCAGTACTGGTTTACTACATGCCAACACGGTTTAACGCGGACGTCGAAGAGAACATGTTTTAAATCAGTACTTGTTTACTACATGCCAACACGGTTTAACGCGGACGTCGAAGAGAACATGTTTTAAATCAGTACTTGTTTACTACATGCCAACACGGTTTAACGCGGACGTCGAAGAGAACATGTTTTAAATCAGTACTTGTTTACTAAATGCTAACACGGTTTAACGCGGACGTCTAAGAGAACATCTTTTAAATCAGTATTGGTTTACTAGCCTCAGCTACTCAAGGTACCAGGCGACTGTCAGTAATTGTAAAATATTAAAATATATAATACCCTTTATACAGTCGATGTAGCCTCATTAAGGATACAATATTATATACATGTACCTACATGAGTTGGATTTTTACAGTGGTCGCTCAATGAAACAACAAACCATATTTTGACGTTCGCTACACTCGAACATATTATGACTTGGAGCAGACTTATCTTTGTATTTACCCCTGGAGTGCTCATCAGAGGAGCAGCTAATACCAATTTTCTAGTGTTTGGGGACTGAACCCATGACCTACCACATTCGAGGCGAGCAACCATTAAACCACCGATGACTTCTTTATATACAGACGTGGGTCGAGTAGTATGAACTCTTGACAGTGTATGAGGATATATCTATTCATATGATATTGTTATACCGGGGGTATTATTGATCATACACTTTATACCAACCTTATATACACAAACTAAGTTTGTAATTGTATACTTGTATACGTTATTGCTATTGAATTGATCCTTCCTACAGTCGGTATAAAATACTCCAGATGTCCAATGCGAAATAGGCATTCATCCTACTACAGTTTAAGAGATACAAAGTACCGCGCGTTATGTGTGTTGGAAATTCACTTATCGTGTCTATTGAGAACGCTGATTTAATGTTTTAAAAGAGGCATGGTAAGTCGTTCGAAAAAAACATTCATTTCGTGTGAATATGTTTTAATTCAGAATAACGCGACGGCTTTGTTTAATGTATTTAACTATGACAATGTTACTGAGACTGTATATAATATGTATTCCCACACTAGACCTGAAACAAGTACACACATGTAATTAGTTTTGTACACGCGTAAAAAATACCACATGGTATATGTATATGGTACAACACAACAAAACGACAAACAAAATCTACATCTACTGAGCTATTTATTACCATGTGTACCAATCTGTCACGAAAAGAATTTGTGACGTCTAGATATTTTCCTCGGTAACATTGGAGGTCACATTAAGTTGATCAAAATGTACAATGAACAAAATGTACATGTAACGATACACATTGCATCCAGCTTTCTGTTGACGTAATGCCACATATTAATACCAACCCGAGGAAAAAACCGAGGGTATCGAAATAAGAGCTAGTCTAACCGCTACATGGAACAACTCCTCAGAAATGGGCGCTAGCTGGTTGTGCAAGACGAAACAACTATGCAACTCGCCCTAATATGAGTGCATTGAGTTTAGAAAATGCCACTCTCCTTCAACGTTAACGACAACTTGCAGCAGAACCCAGTGAGCAGAAGCTTGTAAGGAGAGTACTTTGGTTAACCGTTGAATGCCCAATATTACGTCCCTTTTTTCCTGTGATAATTTACATTTCCGCCCATCATAGCCTCTCTCAGTATCATCTTTACCTATGTTATATATTGGTTTTAACCTTATTTTCGTCATAGATATAGCTGAAATATACTTATTTGACGCTAAACAACATTCAATCAATCATATTACCTCCACCTCTCTGCTGATGATACGATGCATTTAAGTTGACAGCACCTCTCTGTACAAGCAACCATAAATATTCTGATTACATTCTGTAGGCATAAACACACGACCCATTCTGCAGGTGCAACCATGCATTCACATTCTTCTCGCGGTTACTTTTGGTAAAAGTAGGTACGTCCCATTCATATGCCTCCTCATATCCACATCCACCCATTTATTGTGTAATTGTTCAACATATATTCCTGATTTTTCGTGAATTTGTAATTTTGTCTATGATAATGTTAGATAAGATCTAATTTTAACATAGTTTAATTAGTTTCTTATGAGAACATTTTCCTCGGTATACTCGACTGTTCAAACCCAAATATTAGATGAATGATCATTGTGTGGATTAGCTGTACAAGATTGGTGTCGATTCCAATTTCATGATGATGACGAAACTTTACATACATGTGTATGAGATCTTCTCCATAATAGATGTACTGATTGTACTACAACTGAATGAGAGACCACTGGATGGACCATTACAATGTGTACAGTGTTAATATTTTGAATTTTGTAAATACTTCTAGCATTAACCAGGTTAGTGATACAGGGTCATGTGAGCCTCTTGTTTGGTATTAAAAGAATGCAAGTATCTGTGCAGAATCATATATGGAAATGTGAAATGTTCTTTGGAAACATGTCAACCCTGTGGCTTCTAGTTCTTTTCAATTCATATTTAATTATCATTACGTTATTTTTTTGTTTGTTTTACAAAATAAAGGTATCAGATTATTTCCTGCATGCAGTTATTATTTCATATATTATCCTAGATTTAATCCATGACAATATTTTGTAATGCAATATCTGTAGTGCTGATTCTTAATTAAGAAGATCATTTCAATAATTAAGCCCATTTCCAAGGCTAGTTATTATCTGTCAAGCTCTGAAACAATCTCGTCTCACCTGTGTTTACCTGACCAGGTAATTACCATTGCCAACTAATGGAATGCTAGGTACATCATTCCGGCCGATTAATCTCCAGATCAGGTTCTGAAATCTCATTAAAATACCGCCGATATTCTCATTTACTATAAAACTGTAGGTGGGAATGAGACTGTATTAACACATTCTTTAAATGTGATTCATATTAAAGATTTATATATACATAAACAAGATGCTGTGCTCAAACGGTTTAAGCAAACATGTATTTGAAGCTAAGACAACAGAGGGGAGTTGAAAACAATTTTCTCCCTTACATTGAAGTACAATTCAAATCGTCTAGGATCAGTGGTTTTGAAAGGCTTGCCAAAATTAAGTTAAAAAATTAACTTAAAGTCGTCAAGCAGACACCTGTTTTAATAAGTAGCTAGCTTATATTACTTTTTGGTTTTAAATTTAACATATATTCAGAAATTGGAGTCTCGATAGACTAAGATGTGTTTTCGCGGACACCTGCAGAATATGAATTTACATGCATATTATTTTTGTATGCATAAATTTACTTTTACCAGTAATGAAGTATTTATGGGAGATAACTCTAAATTTATTTAGGCATGAAATAATATATTGTTTATTTGCTGTGTCATGCCTACCAATCAACTCGAATTGTTGTTTCTATCTTTTAAACATTTTTTTGTTTAATTTTAAATACGTTTTTATTCGATGATGGTAAAATTAGATAAACTTTTGTAGTACTTGCGTACTTCCAAAATTGTGAGTCTGTTAATACACATGCAAACATAAGCTAAAAAGTATGTAATCTAGGACTTATTGAAATGTGACAGGACCTAGGTCTTTTTCTTTTATTAGAATCGTAGAAATACCACCATTTAGACATATACAAACGGCTTTTGCATGGATGTCCAAATCAAGTATTTCTTGCATGTAAGAAGAAATTAAGGAATACAGTGTTATTCTATTGGTTGGAATAACTTTGTGTTGCTCATAATCAATTGACGAAAAGACGTTCAAATGTACCAGTTCTTAAGATGTTGTAACCACGGTCAGTTTCAACGCTGAAATACCGATATACATCTTTGATATGTTATAACATCGTAAATGTATTGTACATTAAAGGATAATTTCATTGTACGAAACAAACATGTAGATTGACACACAGAATTGTATACGATGTCATGTTAGTGCAGCATGTATACCATCAAATTTGTTGAGCTATATTGTATAAACACGGTTGAATACACAAACTGAGGGAAAGTGAAATTTAAGTCTCAATTTGTCAAACGGCTAGATTCCATGTGAGATTTTTGATTTAGTAACCACGGGACACCGGTATAAAATCTAATTTAAAAAGGATAAAGTTAGGCCTTTGGGCTATTGCGACCTTTATGATGGTCATTGTTCCTAGATCGTAATCGGAATAGAGTACCCGGTTATTTAACCGACAACATTTCTTTGGTAGTCCAATCCGTATTACATAATATTTGAATGAAAGGGGCGGGACATCCGGTCCGGAACAAGGTAAAAAGGCCACGAACATCAATCATTTTCTTCATAAGTCCGAAATAATCACCTTATTACGGAGGGTCTCACCGGGCGGTGTCAATTACACTCCCTATATCACGGCGATGACATGGCAGGGCAGAAACAATTGATCGATCGAAGAACCTCACTGACAAATGCACATTATTTTAAATCAATTGTAAAAATATTCAAATCTCGTAATATGTGAAATTTTATCCAAGCTTTGAAGTATGATTATGTTTCTTAAATTAGACTTTGAGATGATGTGATGTACTTTCAAACCTAGTACGGCTTCTGGCTATTCTGGTTAATGAATTATCATTTAATCAGGTTTAAAGTTTCTTTGGGAAATTAAAAATAAAAAAATCAAATATTTCACTATTGTGAAAGATAATCTTTTTTCCCCCCTCAAATTGCTCAATTACGTATAAATTGTGTGAAACATTTTTTCGTTAAAAATTACACGGGTAGTCTTTTTTAAGAGGGGGTGTCGTTTACCGCTGAAGACAGGGTATGAAAGTTTATATCTCCAAGATAAGAAACCCCCAGTTTACACTTAGAAACAAATACAAGTAAAAATATCAATTGTTGAAGGCGGTCATGTATTTGGTAGAAGTAAAAAATATTATGGAGTGTATGTTTACAGCATAGTTATATATACCTTGGTCTATATTTTTACTTGAGGTTCACAAAAATGTTAAGATCAACCTCTATAAAGTATCTCTATATGCACATAAAAAGGATAGAAGAAAGATGTCTAGTATATGCGTGTGTCCACATCAATATTTGAAAATGAACCCGAGTGCACGACCTTCAACATGTTAATGTCTACATTTCAGATTTTATATTAGTTTCATGTCCGTCTGCAATCATCTAAACTTTTTGACAAATAAAAATAGACCCTGCACGCAAGCTCGCTTTGATTACCCTTATTAGTCAGAAAATATTATACCATAAGTATACACTACAATTACAGACCCAGGTTAACTGTGTTTATTTCTATAATTACAAATAAGGATTGAACGATAACATAGTCACGGTCTTTTAAAAGTTCTCTTAGTCCGCTTATAAATATCTGTTTCTCTACATCTATATAGGAGGTAACGGGTACAGGCACATATAATCCGTCTGGTTGAAATGTAGTAAAGAAAACAATTGTAATTTGTTAAATATTTATTTGAAATTAAGCATTTCATCCTGTATCAACTTTTGGATGATAATAAATATTTTTTACATGAAATTTTGAACCATGTCATTGAAACAAATATCTTGTTTGTTTGTTTGTTTGTTTGTTTGTTTGTTTGTTTGTTGTTTGTTTGTTGTTTTTTTGTGTTTTTTTTTATCAAATTCCGTGAAGTACGGAACCGTTGTTGGGGAACTCCGTCAACAATGTTAAGGAGGATGTATTATGAAGTTTAACGCCACTTTCAACAATATTTCAGTTATATCGTGGCGGCTAATAAAATGTTAAAGTATATGAAAAAAAATTTCATAATGGGGTTAACAAGTAGGATGTAAGATTCTTCCTAAAATGTTGTAAATAGTAAGAATTATAAGTTGTCAGAAAAATGAGTACACACTCTGCATGTAACTCAGCAATATAGGAGACTATTTTCATACGCACTCAATTAAAATGTCTATTACAAGTTGTACGTTGTGACATCTTGTTTTCTGAAATCAATTTTCCCTGATAATAGAACCCAGGGTTCGCAAATTATGAAAATGTGGACATTGATTATTAAAACCTTTCTGACGAATGCCATTCATTCAATTATGATAGAGTCCTAATTATTGATTTAAACAGAAAGACATTTTCATAGCCCTTATACGGTTGTTAAGTGTTTCAGTGTGACATTCATCTATAGGTGCGTTTTCTCTCTCTTGCAATCTGTTCGTTAAAGTCCCCTTCTTTCGGCCACACACATACTCTTGTGATTGTGTTAGTTCAATTATAAATCCATCATTTTTGTTAAGTTTGTAAATTATGACAGTGAAAGTTGAAACCTGCATTATCGTATATTATTTTATTTGTCATACAACTTTGCATTTAATTGCCCAGAAAATGCTTCTTTTCAAATGCAGCAAGGTTGAACTAACCTGAAAAGAGAATGGGCAGTCCATACATGAATGTGAGTCGTTTGAATTGGTGTAAGAGCCATTGTTAAACTTGATATATATTGTGTAAGCCGCTTTAACATTAAATGATCAGGTTTAAATAGGTAATTGAAATGATATAACCTAAATTACTTCTAATATAGGTTAGAAATAGGTGACGTAAAATTGTCAATTAATTCGAAAATAGCAATATCATCGGACCTGTTCATACTTTAAATATTTTGACATTTTTACGAGATATTGAACATGAACCGGTAGCTTGGAATTTAGAAAGTAATTCTAGAAATAGTGTGAAATTAAAATAAATCATAAAATGTTCACAAATTGAATTTCGTGGGTTAAATATCTGAAATAGAATAGAAATGAACTTAAACAATATTTAATTAAATGTTGATTGGGAGTCGTTAACATACAGTGGACCTTTCGAAAAGTGCCAAGTTCACAATTACTTTGGTGTTAGTCAAGAAGGGTGTGTAACGGACCCACACTAGATAAAAATATATTTGTAATGTAATTTTGTAATAACGAACAGGCAATACTAAATTATTTAGAATGACTACTGAAAATTGGGTTATACAGACACGAGTGTAGAATTAAAGAAGACCAATTTTCCTGTGTGATTTTAAACATATATTCAGAAGAAAGGGATATTTCATATCGCAACGAACATTGCAGATGACGTGCAAATAGTCTGCCAAAGATTGACAATCTGATGCAATGTTCCGGGAACTCAATCCCACATGTTACGTAATTTTAATTTGACTAAGAACACAAAATTAAAAGTAAAACCAAATATTTTAGGAGGAACTTCTGTTCTAATGTTCATGCATAGTTCATAGGTCAACAGAAACAAGTAGGCACGTACACACTATTTTTTTCAAATTATTATTAAAGGTATGATTTTTTGTGTGTTTTATATGATATTTATGTTTTTTATGAGATAGATTTTTATGAAGTTAAATATGTAAATGCAATGGTTATAAAGCATAAAATAGTGAACCGTTAAATCAAATTTCTTTTTGTAGAAATAACAAAAAACCCCAGCTATTACGTAAATGGTAAATTATCTAGACAGATATTTTATGTTAATGTATTCAGTTGTTGTGCTTTTATATTGAAATAAAAATTCAAGATTACAGAAAAAATACTTTCTTTCAAAATGAAATTAAATTTTTATTATTTTTTCATTCAAATACGTTCCAAATCATTTTTCCTATTTGTTTACTGATGGAAAAGAATCCCAGCTGGTTATTTTTTTAGATATCAGAATCATTATATATATATATTCTAAAAAAATTTAAAAAAATGTCTGAGATCTTCAGCACTGCATCATTGATAGCGCACGTTAGATACAATGGAACAATTAGAACTAACGGTAAATACAAACAAAAGGGTAGAGATAGTCCGAAGATCTCAGATAGATAGCAAACTTGTAATAGATTAAATTACTGACGAATGTAGACATGCAATCTTGGGCCTATTGTTTTGGCACCAATCGTTATTTTTATTTGCAAACAAATGAAACAAAACAGGGTAATCTAGATGGCATAATTACTGCCTGATCATTATCTGTGTCCATAAACGTAAAACAATCTTTTGTTTTATATAATTTTGTCTTTAAAGTCATGCGATGAAATGTTTGTGGTAATTGAACTTTGAAAAATAAACTTTTAAGGTTTTAAATGAGAATTTGTAATTGTTATTGTTAAGGCATTGATTTGAAGAAACATATGAACACGAATTTCTAAACCTAGATTATAATGGTCAACACCTTAAGTAGTTTATTCCACATAAAGTTCCAGTTCCCAGTCTCCACAACTATATATAGAAGATGTATGTATATCTGTATGTATGTAATAAGTGCCTGTCATCACAAAAGAGCTTGTAAGTTTGACTGCGAGGTGTACTCGATAGAACATTATAATATTAAGTAATGTCTTCCAGTGACATTCGAAAGGTCACTCGTTTTCTTCATGTGTTTCAATTTCCTTTACCAATAAAACTGACTGTAGGTATATAAACATACAGGGCCACTAAGAGAATTTTTGGGCCCTAGGGCAAAAGGAAACTTGCCCCCCTCCTCCAATTCTTCAAATAATGATACTCAAACTAAGTCTACCACGGTGTGTCATAAGCAAGGAATCAGTACAACAAAAATGAATTGATGAATTGTGATTTAGAAAACAGCTTTCTACATGTTTATTTGTCTGGATCCTTAATTATAACTCGTGAGCCCCGGCTTACCCCCTCCCCCTCTCAGTGGGCCTGTAACCATAATATCATTGAAAGTAATTCTATAAACCATAAATAATTCTAATACAAAATATCATTCATAATAATATTAATGATATACTATAAGTGCATGTATCAATAAACATGTAACTTAATTAGGGATGTAAAACACTGCTAAGTGAAGACCCTTATCACACGCAGGAAAATGTTTGGCATGAGAATGTATCTATTCATTGTATTATTTTGTCACCTGCATTGTACATGCTATTCAATTTTGCATTATGCTGACTTATGCCAGTAATGTTTTCTGTGTAGTGTTTTGTAGTTCATTATTTGCCCCTTTGTCCCTTTTTTGTTTGGCCATAGTATTGGCTGTCCTTTGATTGACAGCTTCTGATTACCCCTTTGGTACCTTCAAATTGTTCTTAATACTTATGCTATCAATAAAATAATATCGTCATAGAGACCCTGGTAAAGACAAAATATACTGTAGAACAGTAGTTTCACTGATAGTACAATCAATGGTTGTGTGACACGAATCAACTACATGATTCGCACTAAGGAGGGACGACCAGAATGAGTGCTTAATGCCCCTCACGTAATCAAAAAAAAACCTACAACAGCTCATATGCTGTTTATGGTCCGCTAAAGCAAAATTGTTGGACCTCATCCATTGTTTTAACCGTTTCTTATGGTACCTCCACGGACCGTCCTATTTTCATTTGTCTATCTACATCCTAGTCCCGTTATTTGTCATGAACATATAGTTGTAATACTGCTTATTTGACGTTGAACGACAATCAGAGAAATAGCATTGTTCGTTTTGTCTATTCAAAGTTCAAGCTATGCATGAAATCGTCACAGGTTGGCATTGTACTATTGTCATCTGTATTTTGGTAATAATTGAATGAATTCAATCTTATCAAAGATTATGCAACCGTCCCAGATATTTGCTACTGCTAAGATTGGCCCCTTCAAATACACTGTAGCGATAGATCAACAATGAAATAGACTAAAACAGAATGTCAGGATAGTAAGATATTGTATCAGATGAATCGTTTTGTCATTTTCCCACTCCCATCCAATGTTCATTTCTATTTTGTTATACCTGTTGATTTGTGAAATTATTTTAAATATATCACCATATTAAACACCTGCAAGTATTACTTTGATGTTCCCTCGTCTGGGGGAGGCATCCTTGCGTTAATAAATAGCGGAAATAAATTCACCTTTTATGTATGTCGTTGAAATTCAAATTTGGGTACTTCTCTAAAATATTGTGTTCTAATGTTTTCATTAATCACCATTCTGTCAGCCATCCTCAAGAAAATGACCTACGAGAAATGAAATATCCATTACACGGCCCTCTGTTCCGAGAAATATCCCAATAAAATTCTACCTGAAGATCATTTAATGATTTCTCCATTAATCAGAGGGTGCTTTCAGGTTGGGAACAAAATTGGGGAAATTCATTAAAAATCATACCAGTTCAAATTGCAATTACTATTTTCATTAAATAAATTTTACATAAATTAAATCGTATTTCGTTCGAAAATTACACCAGTATCATCCATCAAATGTTTATAATAATTACTGCAGTTCTCAAAATGTAGAGAGCTTTTCCACCCCTGTTTGCTGCCTCAAGGTATTTCTAGATGTGGGAAAAAGCTGGGTAAATATCGTGTCACTATCCCACATTCAGACCACTAAAACATGCCATACGACAAATTGATCACCTGTGCACAACCCGTAAGATCATTTACTTTGATATTCACATTGATTACATGTAGTTTTCAAAAGGTTCCAACAATTCCCTATGTAGAATTTCATACTGAGGGAATTGTCTACAAATGGCTTATTCTCGACATCGTTAATTTTTCATTCTTCGATGTACTCCCTAGATATCCGTTATTTTACCGTGTCATTCAATTCAATTGTACTTTATGAATAGTATTTCAATTGCAGCATAGAATAGCGGAAGCTATAGAGCTATTCTTCTCTGCAATTAAAGGAACATATAGCAGTCTGTTTACTAATCGTAGCTAACTTTGTATAATGACTTACTAAACAGAAAGTAATTAAATATTAATATTTTTTGTATTTGTACAATAACAAACAAAGAGATCGTATTTTATCATTCTCTATAAAAGTAGACCATTTAACTCATAAAATCCGTTGCTTCATTAAGTTAAAAGTCAATCCTATTCGTTAATGATTAATTTCGTTGTTTGTTAATAAACCTTGACGAATCTCTACTTTTTATGAGTTTTGAAGAAAAAAACATCTCGTAAAGATACAATCCTGTGAGATTCTTTATTATTTTTAATTTTCAAATTGTTAGAATTAAAATGAGACCAAGTTACTAGTTATTGACCAATGAAACTGACTTTTGATTGTTTGAATGTAAATATTTCTGAACCACAACTCAAACCCCTATATTTGTGTTATAGGGGATAAACCGCAAAAATAGATAGCGATTTTGCCTTAGACTATACGATTAGGTTCCTTAAGACTATACGATTAGGTCGCCAATTTCAGACGAAACATATGAGAAGTCCTATATGATATATGCACAAATGATATATGAATAGACCCAGGTTTTCATTGGGAGACTTGCTGTGTTAGAAGGCTTATATACCAAACTTATTTGCGTTTAATTTTTACAGAAAATATTGGAATATGTCTGTATTTCCTAGAAAAATATAACAATAGATCTCTAATTCTTTTAAGAATATATGAATAGGTATATTATACATCAACATACATGTACAATGTATATCAATAGGGGGTAGTCTAAATCACAACTGCGCACCCTGTTCAATATAGCATGGAAGTGACCTTCACTTTCCAAACACCTCATCTTCGAGCTGCATACCTACAATGGTATTCCACGTATGACACGATGTTATACATATATTTATTTAAAATCGACAACTAAGAATTAGTAGATTAATAACGAAACGAAACTACCACGGCAATTACAAGAACTTAAATTATGACAGTGTCATTTAAATAATTGCTCCGACAATTAATCATAATTTCCCGTCTGATATGAAAAGACCACAATAACTCAGCTCCTCAGACAACATAATCACCCCACATGTCATACATACAAATTATACTGTTTTCTAAACGTATCACGGACACAGCAGATACGCATAATTACTTGAAATTATTTCTTAATTACAAAATCAGTACTAATCTTGTTGGTTTTGTTTTTTTGCGATAAGTTATGGAATTTCTTGTCTATATATGCCTGAGTAGGCAGTTTCCTATTCAAAAGAAAAAGGTTATTTCACCTTTCTTAGAAACATTATAGATCAAATAACATCTCATGCAACGAAACAATTAATGGACTCCTTCGATTATTTAAATTATGACATCCGCTGATAAAGGGATTCATAAAATTACGAAATAACCCCGGAAGAGATGATGTGAAACGAATGAAACATTTCATAACCATTTAGGAGGGGAAAAAATGAAGCAACAGTTTTTTTTTGTCGTTTTCATGATCACATCTTCCTCTTTGAACAACAGTCACAAAAGCCTCTGATTTGGAACACTGGATGTTCTTCATATCGTTGAACAAAGGGTGCGCTATTGCCTCGGATATATGTTCAATGGCTTGACTTTGAATGGTATATAATTTATATAAAAGCAGTGTTTAGTTGAAAGTATATAGGGTAAATAAAAGTAGATTTCATTCAACATGTAACATATCAACGTCTTCATTATATCCCCTACAAAAGGTAGTTTGATACTATCTTGTAATTCTTTAAGAGTAAAACTCTTTTGATAAATCGTAAGCGACCCACAACTCTTTTGATAAATCTTTAGCGACCCACTGACCTACTGTTCTTTTACAATGGCTGTATTTTCATTCTTTTTAATAGTTTTCTGTGGTATTTCATTCATAAATATTGCGGGAGCTATTATTCTGTAGTTTTCAATGTAGTTATTGTTAACTTTTGTGACCATTTCAAGCCTATTAGAAGAAATGAATTGATCCTAGCGTAATAAAATTTGACAATACTAGATGATTACACTCAAGAATCAATACTTTAAGTATAGATAACACGTAATATTTAGTAAGCATTTAATACCAATAACAACGTTTAGCTGGCATAAGTTGTATATATAAATCAACCAAAAAAGAGGCTTAGAATTTATGTGGGATCTAAATTGTATACGAATAGTATTTCAGTTGTTCGGTTTATGTCTGAAGCTTTGTTTCTATCTCTGATCATAGATTATGACAATTTTAGGAACTGTAGTCGTATCCACTGAAAGTAAAGATATTTAGAACAATGTCATAATTAATAGAGAGAATGATTTAATCACAACGTATCAAGGCGAGACCGTTACGTCGATTCATCAATACTAGTTAATGAATTAATTTGAGCCTCAAAAAAACCATAGCGATTAACGGACATCATTCTGTATTTACATAATAAAATTTAAATTGAAGATTAAATTAAAAAATAGACTTAGAATTTTGAATTTTGAAAGCCGAATTTATTTTCTGGTTTAAAGACACTCGATATCGTCCGTTTTCAATGAATGAAATGACTGTATTTCATTGGTTAATAATAAAAGTTGGCCGGATTGCAACAATATATCGAGAAAAAAGGATATATATATACAAGAAGTTTCTCCTGTTTGGTGAACAACTCTACAGAAATGACGTCGGTGGATACTAATGGATTATAGTGACCTGCATGTAACAATATACAATTATTGCCTGCGCTTAAGGTGAACATCATAATTGTTCACCCGAGGGGTATTGATGTTCACCGCAAGTGCAGGCAATAATTGTTTTATTATACCGAAACTCTATTTACAATAATGTTGGATGCAATAAACACTTATTTGTGTGTTTTTATCTTGTGTTTTCATAAACTTCATATTTGTGTTTTAAACTTCCGGTCAAGATTGTAATTCCGGAATACAAAAACGGCGAACAACAGTGATGTTTCGCTGGGGTACACATTTTGTAAAAACATCACTTTTATTTTATATATAATATATAATGTAAGGTATAATAACACACAATATTTCCTGATGTTACGAGTAATGATATTTGTAACCTAATATTTTAAAATTTTGTATTGATTATTTTCATAGTTTTACTGAAATATTTATGATCTATTTTAAAATTAAAACGGCAACTGATAATTACAGCAATGGTTTTGCTTGAACAAGATTTAAAATATATGCCGCATAAACTAGATCATCAAATTTATATTTCAATACTTCTCGTGTTATGCTCAACTCTTTTAATGGGAAATAAAATGCAGTTTTGTTTATGAAATACATAAATGGACGATTTTAGGGTTTTTGTCAACTTGAGCTTTTCAGTACCCAATATGTTCACTTTTGTTTTAAATATCAACGGGAACTGGTGAATAAAACAAAGTATTTTAATGAGCACTTAGGGTCCTAGACTTGTACGTTCTTCTTTGACTTATTAGTGTTGTGACGTGTGTAAGGTTGTCTTTCCTTGGTCCATTATATTGTATTCAACATTTGTTTATGCAAAACGAATTAAATGTGATGCCATTTAATTTAAATGCCATTTACCGTGAAATTACAAAGTGAATGCTGTGTCATTTTTGTTTTTGTAATTTTTAAATCAAAATTAAATTTTGCTGGTGATGTTTTTACGAAAAATGCATTAATTTAGCCATGTGTACGTTATATACGTTTAAATGCTAATAAAAATTCAAGGTTTGCATGCTATGTGGTATAATTAATGTTTTGGAACCCGAGCCACGATGTTATCGCCTCATATTATATCAGTGTATCGTTCTTCATCAGTGCATCAGTAAATTTCTCACGCTTATTTTAGGTTGATGGAGAAAAATCTAGAACACCTAGGTAAACTCGAACACAAAAGTTCGTTCGGACTTAAGTTGCTAGAGTTTTATATAACACCTGTAGGGATAATTTCCTTATCCAATAAGTGTCATTTCGACTTCCACTGTCTGTATCATTGACCTGGTTTCGGTTTAGATTCTCCACCACTGTGTTCCATATAGGTTACCACTGTCTACCTCATTCAAATCTACCCAGGGTTGACGGGTTTGAGAGAGTACACATTTTAATACATCCCTTAACTTATAATATCACTCAGAATCAGTTATTTTTAGATTATGTAGTCATCAACCTTTTTAAGAAATACATTTTTCTTTAATTTTGTACTCTATCAATGAATTAAATTGTTATTTTTAAAAGACAAATCAACCGATGAAAGAAAAGAAGCAAAAGTAAAATGTTTCTTAACATAATCGTCTTAGAAATAACTACTATAGGATCACTATATATGTTATCTACAATTTATGTATGGAATTAACAAGGAAGCTTTTTGAAATCGTGATTTATATAATTATCTATCATAGACATCCAAAATATAATAACAACAGTAAATATATATATATATTTTGAATTAAGATTTAATCTACGTAAATTAACATATTATCCAATAAAATTTTCCTCTCTCGTCAGTTCGGAAAGTCTTCTCTCCAAAGTCTTCCGTCTGATCAATATCTTTCTCTGACCTGACGGAAGATTTAAAAAAGTTTTTTTAACAACATTCTTCCTGTATATAATATACGGTAATTATCATTACACCCTCATATCTTCACAATAATTGACATGTTCGGCACCCGGACTCCGTAATTTTAAGATATGTCCATCAAAATGCGATCAGGCTCAACTCAGGTTTCCACTGATCTGTTTGACACCAAATTCTTTCAGAAAGAGGCTCTAAAGAAGTCACATCACATTGTTTTGGTGTATTGTTGATATTGAATTCCACGTGATATATGGTGCTGTTCTTTTTTTGTAAATATTGTTAAATTATCGTTGAAATTCTGAACTATGATAAAATTATTAAATATCAAAATAGTTCTACGTTCTTCTTAATTGTGATTTTAATTTGTTTTCTCGGTGCCTTGATTTTTTTGTCAGAAGTAGTTAAGCAACCTATATTATTAGTTGTTTGCTCCGCGCTTCTCAAATATAATGAAATAACCCATTGTTCAATAATTTATAACACATGATAATATATGTATCAATTATGACGTACATTTTGGTATTGTTAGATCATATTGCATTTTACGTAGAGTCATGTTGCATTTTATGTACATCGTCCATTGCAGTTTGACATGCACAAACTATTGTTATGGATGTATGTGGTGACAAGGATACCATATAATCGCTTGATGATATAAGATAATCGAATATTGAAAAATAAAACATCTAAAAAGTTTGATATTAGCATCGAGATATTTGAAACTTACAAAAATTGAGCTGTGAACGTTTGTAAATTTGAGTGATATTAATGGATTTTAATTGTTGTATTAATTTATCAATGGAATGATAATATACATTTATTGCATGCTGGTGAGGGAAATATGAAAATTTATTCACCCAAGAGTATCATATTCCCCGAGGGCAAGGCCCGAGGGGAATATGATACTCGTGGGTGAATAATTTTTCATATTTCCTGAACCCGCATGCTATAAATGTTTTATTATACCGAATGAAGCCAAGATAACATATACATGTAAAATACTGCTGGCAAACATATTTTAAGTCCATTACAACTTTGTCTCCGACATGTAATGCGTTCCGAGTGTCTCTGACGTTTTCCTGTCAAAGAACGATAACTCTGGCGGGAAAATCCGCGAAGCTTCCGAGGGGGTGGAATATGATTTTTATTTCACGGAATATGATTTTTGTCCTGTGTGGTCACGTGTTCTGATTTTTACCCATTGTCCAATCAAATTAATCTATTTATGGTAATTAATATATGAGGTATAATAATAGGATATGATTACTACAGTATCGTCCTAATCAATCCTGGTATGTTCTTACTTCATTTCATAATAAAAGTAATATCATGACTTACAGTGTTAGCATTGTCCCCTAGAATTGATAGTTCCGAGATAAGAATTTAAGTCCCGCCTCCTTAGCAATTGTTGCTATGCGCCACAAGCTTATCGGTTACATTTTCAAAATGGCTGCTCAACATCCCAAGCTCGCGTCCGATTCTTTAGAAAAAATTCACGATAATATCGCAGTTTCATTCTTACCCGACTTTGAATCGTTGTCCAAAAAGGCCTTAGAAAAGGGTTTAAAATATTTCACCCAAGGTTATATCCACAATATTAAAATTTCGGAAGCACGTGGAGCCATGCGTGTGGATGCAAGATGTTGGCGGTCAATGAGAAAAAGTCAAGATCCACACAACCTTCATGTCGAAATCGGCGATGACAAACTTTCAGAATCGTACTGTACCTGTAAAACTGGGTATATCAATCTTTTATATATTTTTGTTGTTTTTCTATCGGACAGCTTCAAGGCTAATTCAAACGATAAACAATAAATACCATTGTCCATTCTACACAGCGGGTCGTGCACTACGTAAACAGACAGCACATGCTGATCTACAACAATTGATATTTATCAAAGATAACGTCTGTTTACTAAGTTCATAATCAATGAATTGCTCTGATTTAAGATAATATTATCTCTTTTTTTTACCAAATAATTAATTATGCACAAACAGGATGAAAACGATCTTGAAATTCTTCCTTCATTCATTCGTAGACACGTGAAAATATTATGAAATCAATTCTTTTGTATTTGTATAAATCTAATACTCACGTGAATATTAATTTCTGCTGAGAAAGTTTATGTATTTGCGAAATATACAACTTTAAGAATGATAAGAGGACGACCATTTGATTTGGGTGTGCGTGTGAGGAAATGGGCGATTTTGTAAATAAATCATTTATTCTTGATGCCAGTGAAAATAATTAATTTAATATTACTTATCGAGAAAATAAATAATTTGGCCTTCATGTAGTTTAGGGGGCTCTATAATGCCTCTCAAGCATGAAGGGACTCAATGATACATTTGATGAACTAAATATGTAGTTTAAACACAGGCGCTTGTGTAGAGTCAAAAATATGCTCGCTATGTACCTAAAATACCACAAGGCCGGACTCACTCCTACTACCCCTGTCACTTCAATCGCTATTTCCCCTGTCAAAATGTCATTAGGACGCAAATCGCTTACTAATTTGCGTAGTGGAATGATTTTTCTTCAAGGAAAACCCGTTTTTTAGATCTTCCTACCATCTACACCCCCATACTGACAGATAATCCTCAGATTTGGTTGACAATGGACACCTAAGTGGCAACAAAGCGAAAGTAGGTCACGTGTGACATATTTCCGCCTTTTGGTCGTTCTCGGGTTTTATCATTGCCTTACGAAACATACCTGAGAAGTTCAGAAAGAAAAGTTCGGGAAACGTAATTATATATCAGTATTGTTACTGTATAATTATAATGTTCTTTAAATACAATTATTTCCTATGCCTTATTTTTAGTATTATTTGCATACCAAGAAGCACTGAAGTTTTCATTCATTTTGTCAGTCATATTTTGGCGCCTTGTAATGTTTCTAGTGTTTAGTAATTATATATGATAAAACCCGAGAACGACCGAAAGGCGGAAATATGTCGCACGTGACCTACTTTCGCTTTGCTGCCACTTAGGTGTCCATTGTCAACAAAATCTGAGGATTATCTGTCAGTATGGGGGTGTAGATGGTAGGAAGATATAAAAAAACGGGTTTTCCTTGAAGAAAAATCATTTCACTACGCAAATTAGTAAGCGATTTGCGTCCTATCGACATTTTGACAGGGGAAATAGCGATTGAAGTGACAGGGGTAGTAGGAGTGAGTCCGGCCTTGTGGTATTTTAGGTACATAGCGAGCATATTTTTGACTCTACACAAGCGCCTGTGGTTTAAATGACATTTTTTGGACCTCAGACCAACGTGACATTGGTGAAAATAAATAAGCAATCTTCATTTGACAGTTTTTTAATGTCTTTCGGGATATCGCTCATCTGAATTGCATGTCCCCCATGCACATTGAAGCACCATTTCGGCGATATAACTAGCAGAATTTATATATAAAACTACGTTCCCACAAATACACAACCCGGTTTGTTTGTGGGACAAAGATGGCATCACCTGATCTCATTAAAAATGCGGCGCACTGATTGGTGGGTTATTTTAGTCTGATTGACGTCTCGGAAGCATGAATTGCATGATTGGTTCAGAAAGGCCCGCTACACTCATACTTCTGACCGTTACGATATGTCTAAATATACTATATAGTCACAAGAAATCGTTTAGTGTCTTTAATATATTTCTGAAACATTAGGCAAATTCTTTATATTCAGTTCGTTATACTATATATGTTATGTTTATAAGCTAACATCAATTCTTGATGAAACTCGGTGTTAGTTTGTAATCATGACAATTCTAACATCTGTATGACGTGAACAATCGAAAAAGAAATACGATTCGTCGTCTGATCAGATATTTAAGATTGATTCTCACTGCTTCTTCTTAACCAACATAGAATTGCATAGACAGAACAAATCTTGATCAGATGTATATTTGAACAGTGTCTTTTGTGGCATGTTACTTAAAGTGGAGTTGGGTTTGATATTTTAGAACAGACAGACACCAACATATCATATGACAGTATGCTTTGTTCTGCTCATGGTGCAATTGAAGAAGAAAACACCGGTGATGTTAAACGATATTCTCTCTTTAATTTTTGTATATAGTATAGTGATAACGTGTGGTTGTTGGATACATACAAGATTTGATTTCGGATCTATGGTTCGTTGCTTGTCTTCTTCATAAAGGTCTCTCTTGTTTAAAAAAACATGTTTAATTAGTAAGAAAGGTTATGGATGTAAATAAATATGAGAGACTATCCAATTTTACACTTGTGACTTTTAATGTTTAATACTTTGAATATAGATTTATCTTAAGTTGCAAAATTGTTTCCTTAGTGTGTATTACAATACTTTTACAAATGTCACGAACCATTTTTTTTTAAATGGCGCATTTTGCAAAACGAATTTAAATAAGACCTTCAGTTAATTAAAGCAAGAGGGTATATGCCACAACCCTTGCATGCATTCCAAAACAACAAAATGTGAAAAAGCGACATTCAGTTATTAAAACAAAAGGGAATCTGCCACAATCCTTGCATACATTCCATAACAGCAAAATATGAAAAGAAAAATACGACTTGTTGATAGACCCCCTCTATTAGAGCCTCTCTTGACACCTCATTTGTTTTTAACGGGTCGTCATTCTGGATGATTACTTCGGGGTAACTCGGATAGAATTTCTACATGAGTGATCAACGAAGTTTTAAAACTGACACACCTTAACACAAAACTGTTTATCATATTACTAGTTTGTATGTGCGCTTTAACATAAAACAGGGATAAAGTTTCCAACACATCAACTTTGTAATTTTGAAAAGTCATACATGTATAATAATTATAAAGCCTTCAAATTCAAATGGAATATTAAGTAATATTTTGCATAGTTCAAAATTATACAGCCCGTATCGGTATGGTATAAGAACACAAGGTTTTTCACAATCAGTTCGGTCTGTTGAATTTTTGTTAAGTAACCGTTGTTATTCATACATTATTGAACTAAAAGACTCACATAATCCTCATAATAAGCTTTGGGTACACCATCCTGTGTTGAATCTCAATAAAGTAGATATGTAAATTATGTCTAAATTATGTGACGGTATGATATGTTGTTTATGAAGCACGTTCTTAGACAACATAGATTTAGTTCTTTTCTTTGCACGTTCTTGTGTAGGTAAACATTATTACAAAATGTCATTTTTTTACAAATAACAATATATATATATTGTCTACACATCCATAGTCTACATTACTATTGTCTACACATCCATATTCTACATTTCTATTATCTACACGTTCATAGTCTGCATTTCTATTGTTTACACGTCCATAGTCTACATTTCTATTGTCTACACGTCCATAGTCTACATTTCTATTGTTTACATGTCCATAGTCTACATTTCTATTGTCTACACGTCCATAGTCTACATTTCTATTATCTACACGGTCATAGTTTACATTTCTATTGTCTACACGTCCATAGTCTACATTTCTATTATCTACACACCCATAGTCTACATTTCTTTCGTCTACACGTACATAGTCTACTACATTTCTATTGTTTACACGCCCATAGTCTACATTTCTGTTGTCTACACGTCCATAGTCTACAGTTCTTTTGTCTACTCATCCATCGTTTACATTTCTTTCGTCCACACGTCGATAGTCTACATTTCTATTATCTGTACGTCCATAGTCTACATTTCTATTGTCAACACATCCAGTCTACATTTCTATTGTCTACACGTCCATAGTCTACATTTCAATTATCTACACACCCATAGTCTACATTTATTTCGTCTACACGTACATAGTCTACTACATTTCTATTGTTTACACGCCCATAGTCTACATTTCTGTTGTCTACACGTCCATAGTCTACAGTTCTTTTGTCTACTCATCCATCGTTTACATTTCTTTCGTCCACACGTCGATAGTCTACATTTCTATTATCTGTACGTCCATAGTCTACATTTCTATTGTCAACACATCCAGTCTACATTTATATTGTCTACACGGCCATAGTCTACATTTCTATTGTCTACACGCCCATAGTCTACATTTCTATTGTGTACGCATCCATAGTCTACATTTCTTTCGCTTACACGTTTATAGTCTACATTTCTATTGTTTACACGCCCATAGTCTACATTTCTGCTGTCTACACGTCCATAATCTACATTTCTATTGTCTACTCATCCATAGTCTACATTTCGTTCATCTACACGCCCATAGTCTACATTTCTATTGTGTATACGCCTATAGTCTACATTTCTATTGTGTACACGTCCATAGTCTACATTTCTATGTCTACACGTCCATATTCTACATGTATATTGTCTACATGTTCATAGTCTACATTTCTATTGTCTTCATGTCCATAGTCTACATTTCTATTATCTACACGTCCATAGTCTACAATTATATTGTCTACATGTCCATAGTCTACATTTCTATTGTCTACACGTCTATTGTCTACATTTCTATTATCTACACATCCAAAGTCTACATTTATGTTGTCTACACGTCCATAGTATACATTTCTAATGTCTACACGTTAATAGTCTACATTTCTATGGTCTACACGTCCATAGTCTACATTATTATTGCTTACGTGTCCATAGTCCATTTCTATTGTCTACGCATCCATAGTCTACATTTCTATTGTTTACACGTCCATAGTTTACGTTTCGATTATCTACACGTCCATAGTATATATTTATATTGTCTTCATGCCCATAGTCTACATCTATTTTGTCTACACGTCCACAGTCTACATTTCTATTGTATAAACGTCCATAGTTTACGTTTCGATTATCTACACGTCCATAGTATACATTTATATTGTCTTCATGCCCATAGTCTACATCTATTTTGTCTACACGTCCACAGTCTACATTTCTATTGTATAAACGTCCATAATCTACATTTCTATTATCTACACGTCCATAGTCTACATTTCTATTGTCTAGGTGTCCATAGCCTACATTTCTATTGTCTACACGTCTGTTGTCTATGTTTCTATTATATACACATCCAAAGTCTACATTTCTGCTGTCTACACGTCCATACATAGTCTACATTTCTATTGTCTACTCATCCATCGTCTACATTTCTTTCGTCTACGCGTCCATAGTCTACATTTCTATTATCTACACGGCCATAGTCTACATTTCTATTGTCTACACGTCCATAGTCTACATTTCTATTGTCTACGCATCCATAGTCTACATTTCTTTCGTCTACACGTCCATAGTATACATTTCTATTGTTTACATGTCCATAGTCTACATTTCTATTGTCTACACGTCCATAGTCTACATTTCTATTATCTACACGGTCATAGTTTACATTTCTATTGTCTACACGTCCATAGTCTACATTTCAATTATCTACACACCCATAGTCTACATTTCTTTCGTCTACACGTACATAGTCTACTACATTTCTATTGTTTACACGCCCATAGTCTACATTTCTGTTGTCTACACGTCCATAGTCTACAGTTCTTTTGTCTACTCATCCATCGTTTACATTTCTTTCGTCCACACGTCGATAGTCTACATTTCTATTATCTGTACGTCCATAGTCTACATTTCTATTGTCAACACATCCAGTCTACATTTATATTGTCTACACGGCCATAGTCTACATTTCTATTGTCTACACGCCCATAGTCTACATTTCTATTGTGTACGCATCCATAGTCTACATTTCTTTCGCTTACACGTTTATAGTCTACATTTCTATTGTTTACACGCCCATAGTCTACATTTCTGCTGTCTACACGTCCATAATCTACATTTCTATTGTCTACTCATCCATAGTCTACATTTCGTTCATCTACACGCCCATAGTCTACATTTCTATTGTGTATACGCCTATAGTCTACATTTCTATTGTGTACACGTCCATAATCTACATTTCTATGTCTACACGTCCATATTCTACATGTATATTGTCTACATGTCCATAGTCTACATTTCTATTGTCTACACGTCTATTGTCTACATTTCTATTATCTACACATCCAAAGTCTACATTTATGTTGTCTACACGTCCATAGTATACATTTCTAATGTCTACACGTTAATAGTCTACATTTCTATGGTCTACACGTCCATAGTCTACATTATTATTGCTTACGTGTCCATAGTCCATTTCTATTGTCTACGCATCCATAGTCTACATTTCTATTGTTTACACGTCCATAGTTTACGTTTCGATTATCTACACGTCCATAGTATACATTTATATTGTCTTCATGCCCATAGTCTACATCTATTTTGTCTACACGTCCACAGTCTACATTTCTATTGTATAAACGTCCATAATCTACATTTCTATTATCTACACGTCCATAGTCTACATTTCTATTGTCTAGGTGTCCATAGCCTACATTTCTATTGTCTACACGTCTGTTGTCTATGTTTCTATTATATACACATCCAAAGTCTACATTTCTGCTGTCTACACGTCCATTCATAGTCTACATTTCTATTGTCTACTCATCCATCGTCTACATTTCTTTCGTCTACGCGTCCATAGTCTACATTTCTATTATCTACACGGCCATAGTCTACATTTCTATTGTCTACACGTCCATAGTCTACATTTCTATTGTCTACGCATCCATAGTCTACATTTCTTTCGTCTACACGTCCATTGTCTACATTTCTATTGTCTACGCGCCCATAGTCTACATTTCTGTTGTCTACACGTTCATAGTCTACATTTCTGTTGTCTACAGTTCTTTTGCCTACTCATCCATCATTTACATTTCTTTTGTCTACACGTCCATAGTCTACATTTCTATTATCTACACGTCCATAGTCTACATTTCTATTATCTGTACGTCCATAGTCTACATTTCTATTGTCTACACGTCTATAGTCTACATTTATATTGTCTACACGCCCATAGTCTATATTTCTATTGTGTACGCATCCATAGTCTTCATTTCTTTCGTTTACACGTCCATAGTCTACATTTCTATTGTCTACACGCCCATAGTCTACATTTCTGCTGTCTACACGTCCATAGTATACATTTCTATTATCTACTCATTCATCGTCTACACGTCCATAGTCTACATTTCTATTGTGTACACGCCCATAGTCTATATTTCTATTGTCTACACATCCATAGTCTACATTACTATGTTTACACGTCCACATTCTACATGTATATTGTCTACATATTCATAGTCTACATTTCTATTGTCTACACGTCCATAGTCTACATTTCTGTTGTCTACACGTCCATGGTCTACATTACTCTTGTCTACACGTCCAGTCTACATTTCTATTGTCTACACGTCCACAGTATACATTTCTGTTGTCTACACGTCCATAGTCTACATTACTATTGTCTACACGTCCATTGTCTACATTTCTGTTGTCTACACGCCCATGGTCTACATTACACTTGTCTACACGTCCAGTCTACATTTCTATTGTCTACACGTCCACAGTCTACATTTCTGTTGTCTACACGTCCATAGTCTACATTACTATTGTCTACACGTCCATAGTCTACATTACTATTGTCTACACGTCCATAGTCTACATTTCTGTTGTCTACACGTCCATGGTCTACATTACTCTTGTCTACACGTCCAGTCTACATTTCTATTGTCTACACGTCCACAGTCTACATTTCTGTTGTCTACACGTCCATAGTCTACATTTCTGTTGTCTACACGTCCATGGTCTACATTACTCTTGTCTACACGTCCAGTCTACATTTCTATTGTCTACACGTCCACAGTATACATTTCTGTTGTCTACACGTCCATAGTCTACATTACTATTGTCTACACGTCCATTGTCTACATTTCTGTTGTCTACACGCCCATGGTCTACATTACACTTGTCTACACGTCCATAGTCTACATTTCTATTGTCTACACGTCCACAGTCTACATTTCTGTTGTCTACACGTCCATAGTCTACATTACTATTGTCTACACGTCCATAGTCTACATTACTATTGTCTACACGTCCATAGTCTACATTTCTGTTGTCTACACGTCCATGGTCTACATTACTCTTGTCTACACGTCCAGTCTACATTTCTATTGTCTACACGTCCACAGTCTACATTTCTGTTGTCTACACGTCCATAGTCTACATTACTATTGTCTACACGTCCATAGTCTACATTTCTGTTGTCTACACGTCCATGGTCTACATTACTCTTGTCTACACGTCCAGTCTACATTTCTATTGTCTACACATCCAGTCTACATTTATGTTGTCTACACGTCCATAGTCTACATTACTATTGTCTACATTACTATTGTTTACACGTCCATATTCTACATTACTATTGTCTACACGTCCATAGTCTGCATTACTATTGTCTATAGTCTACATACTATTGTCTACACGTCCATAGTCTACATTACTATTGTCTACACGTTCATAGTCTGCATTACTATTGTCTATACGTCTATAGTCTACATTTCTATTGTCTACACGTCCATAGTCTATGTTACTATTATCTACTTGCGCCAATAGTCTACATTTCTTTCGTCTACACGTGCATATTCTACATTTCTATTGTCTACACGTCCATAGTCTACATTTCTATTGTCTACACGTCCAAGATCTATATTTCTATTGTCTACACGTCCATAGTATACATTGCTATTGTCTACACGTCCATAGTCTACACACCCATAGTCTACATTACTATTGTCTACACGTCCATATTCTGCATTACTATTGTCTATACGTCTATAGTGTACATTTCTATTGTCTACACGTCCATAGTCTATGTTACTATTATCTACTTGCGCCAATAGTCTACATTTCTTTCGTATACACGTCCATATCCTACATTTCTATTGTCTACACGTCCATAGTCTACATTTCTAATGTCTACACGTCCATAGTATACATTGCTATTGTCTGCACGTCCATAGTCTACATTACTATTGTCTACACGTCCATAGTCTACATTACTATTGTCTACACGTCCATAGTCTACATTACTATTGTCTACACGTCCATAGTCTACATTTCTATTGTCTACACGTCCATAGTCTACATTACTATTGTCTACACGGCCATATTCTACATTGCTATTGTCTGCACGTCCATAGTCTACATTACTATTGTCTACACGTCCATAGTCTACATTTCTATTGTCTACACGTCCATAGTCTACATTACTATTGTCTACACGTCCATATTCTACATTGCTATTGTCTGCACGTCCATAGTCTACATTACTATTGTCTACACGTCCATAGTCTACATTACTATTGTCTACACGGCCATAGTCTACATTTATATTGTCTACACGTCCATAGTCTACATTACTATTGTCTATACGTCTAAGGTCTATATTTCTATTGTCTACACGTCCATACTCTACATTTCTATTGTCTACACGTCCATAGTCTACATTACTATTGTCTACACGGCCATAGTCTACATTTCTATTGTCTACACGTCCATAGTCTACATTACTATTGTCTACACGGCCATAGTCTACATTTATATTGTCTACACGTCCATAGTCTACATTACTATTGTCTACACGGCCATAGTCTACATTACTATTGTCTACACGGCCATAGTCTACATTTATATTGTCTACACGTCCATAGTCTACATTACTATTGTCTATACGTCTAAGGTCTATATTTCTATTGTCTACACGTCCATACTCTACATTGATATTGTCTGCACGTCCATAGTCTACATTTTTATTGTCTACAAGAGAAATCATTTGGATATTCTTTAACATGAACATTAACCCTTCTGAATCAGCGTTAACAAGAAATGAGATTTGAGTTATATTTCTCATTTGACCGTCATTTAGAAATTTGAAGAGCATCTAAAATGACAACAGTTGTGTGATAACAGACGGAATATGTAAATAAAACATTGCCGTCTTTTCTAATATAAAGCAATATTTACAAAAAAAAGTGTGTATGTTCTTGATTAGGATGGAATTGAAGATGACCGAAAGTCTGAGAGAGGACAAGTCAAAAGTTAAAAAGAACTTAAGGCACTCAGAATTAACCATGTGTAAAGACATTTGGCTGAGCAAGCACAAATTTAAATATATACTAAAACACAAGAAGTATCCTCCTATTCGAGACACTTTACAGGAGAACGTTGTGGACCTCCTTATTGTTCACGGTGATCTGGTTACATAAATTGTTTATTTCTGTTGTCATTTTAATATACATCATTTTAGGATTGTTATCCACGTTGTGGGTATAGTGTATCTAAATTAAACTGATTTGAATCTTTAAACGGCACAGTAACAGTAACTGTTCTAAGATGGTGGCATTGATACATCCAAGTGTCACGAAAATATCCGTTCTGATGCTATCGTATTCTACATAACGTCGGTGACCAATCAGGGTCGCCACGGATCAGTAGGTAAAAACAAAGATGGCGTTTAAAGGTTCCGCGCTATTCAAATATTTATATTAGGATCATATATATTAGGTGTGTTTGTTTTATCTAATGACGTCAAAGAATGGTTCGGTATTTAAAAAATAATTATGCAATTTTCTTAATCATGGTGTTGTAGTTATATCATTCTGAAACTTAAATAGAGATATAAAAAAAAATTAAATTTTAGACGAACTCACGTTCTCAATAAACAAATACTGACAATTTAATCGTGGTTCCCCCATTTGTTTCAAGATGCTTCTTCTTTCGTAGATTTTTCAGAATATTAGAATATTATTATACCAATCCAAACCAGATATTTTCTTACATCAAAGCATTAAGAAGTACACCATAATCCAGCACTACAGTGGAGTGACCCATTATTCAAATGTTTGATTACATTTTCATTAATTAAGTTCGATTTGTGGAGCTATATAGTTCTTTGTATTCAAAGGTAGTAGTCCGAAAAATCTAATTGCATTTATAGTTTTAGTTGTGTTACCAGGTATATCATTCTGTTTTCTATGTATGCATAATATTTATTGGGATGACCATCAACTTTAACTGAATCAAAATACCCCACGGCATTGTCACTAATTGGGTTTTGTTACCACAAAAGAGAAAAAAATAATTTTGGTAATTTTATTTGTAAACATCATTATAATTGGATAAACAGCCGTGTTTGCACAGCTTGAAATTTGAATTGAACCAAAACCCTCTGTCAAAAAGTCAAACAAATGAAGCATAAATCGCTCGTTTAATTGTATCATTTTGCTTTTTATCTGCGCGTTTGAAGGATAACTATTTGTGAGGAGAATTCAATTGCCTAACAAACCACCGACCTCCAGAATTTCGGATCTGACTCCCTTCGTTTGCAGATATTATCATTTTATCCATCAACTGTCTAAAAACCAACGGGAATGGAAACAATTTTAAAATTGCATCCCAATACATGTTCGCGTTTGATTTACTTTTTTGTTACATTTTAGGCTAATCAAATCAAAATTTATTGCCAAAGTACAGTCCATTTGATTTCATCAATAGTTGTTTTATTGGCTCTTTGTTAGATGTTCATGTGTACACGTTGTTTCATTACTCTGTTAGAAAATATTAATATTGTGATTCAATTAAAACACACCATCACATTTACTGAGTTTTGTCATCAATCATAATGTATTAATTGAAACAATCCGCCGACATAATAAAGTTCTTTTGGTAAGAATAGTTAATACGAAGAACCAAAGCAATTCTTCAGAAATTCTTTATAGAAACCATTATCAAGTCTACCACGACCATACTTTGAGTGTGTTCCCACAAACGTGTTGTGCACACAATATTAGATATCTACGTTTTCATTAAATAATGTTTAATTTCAGTTCATTGTTGAAGTTTGGCAGTTATAAGTGGCGTTAAACACAATGACCCCCTGAAGTTTGGCCAACTGGTGTTGGCATCCGGGGTATTTCAGTTGATGTGCGTTTGTTGCATAGCAAGGCTGACAAAAATAAAAGAGGAAAATTGATAAATGTATACATGTACACAATATAAGTAATACTAATTTTGATGAGTTTGGTTACGGCACCTTATAACCCTTACATGAACTTAAACAGTTTATAGGGAATTACAAGCCGTCTTCCAATGGGTGTTCAGATAGTATTTGTCCTTGAGCACTGTTCGATTAAGTAGAACAATTATTCCTCAATTCAATTTTCATTCTTTTTGTTTTAATTTATGTCTCTAGAAATCAGTACCATGTCGTTGTCTTAAATCAAATATGACGATATCTAAAGTTAAATTGTTATTGATTTATTTTATAAACATTAGTCTTCTAAATTCATAAACTGTGAACAACGAAAATTTACGTTTATTCATTTACACTTCAAAGCATTTGTTTTTCCTCGTTCTTAATGTATAGCAGTTAGATGCCTAATACAAATGAAAATAAGACATTTTATAAAATCAGCTTGCACATGTCTCTGGTAATTTATAGACTTGAAAGTGCAAAAGTCAAATATCAATGAAAACAAGAAATTCTCATGACTGAAAATGCTAAAGCTGGTGGAAATTTATAGACTTTTAAGTTCGAAAGTCATATCTTCCTGAACAATATTTACATCTTCTTATCTTTTTATGGTTGTTTAAGTACTTATTTGAAGAAAAGTTTGTTTACAGCCAAACAATAAGTGTTTTGTCTCATCTTCATTCGAATGTGGAAATGTCTTAATGTGCTATGCTTAAGTCTTTGGTACCGGCTCGTTAAGGGGTCTTTTTATGTCCATTAAATTCAACATTTATAAATCACGGTTATTAATTTAACCGATTCATTGCTTTTTAAATGTGATTTCATCAAAGATTTGTTTTATGATTTATTATTTTAAAATGAGTCCAGATAAGAAATAAGCCAATTGGCATAACTAATTTTCATTGAATTTGGTATGGTTGTGATTTTGATTCATTACCAGTTGTAAATTAGACAGACTATTTCATAACTATAGATAAGTTATTACTGAATATTGACATACAACTAGCTGTAACGCCGATTATAAATGAATAGGAAAATCAAGCCTTGAGAATATTGTAATAAATATTATTTTTGTATCGTTACAAAGATTGATTTGGGAGGCAAATCGTGACGTTTCTTTTTCTCCGTTAACAATTTGATATTGGATAAGATTTCTTTTTGAAATAAGCTCGATGGAACTCCTGGGCATAGAAATAGGACTTAGTTTCTCTGTTGCGGGTTCAACCCCTCAGAAAAATCAAACATAGAACTCGTCCTTCGGACTGGACGTACAGGATTGCCCCGTGTATATTGAATGTCACGTAGCTCCTTGCATGTACAATGCAATTTGCAGCAGCTCTACAATGAGTATTATCTTATTAGAAGTGGACATTGGTTGCCCATTACAAAGCAATATATTCCAGCCCTATCCTATATATCCTTGTTTTCCTGTGGCAATCTAACATTTCGACCATACATCGATGTTGTTATGGTTATCGTGCTCGCCTCAAGTGCTGTAGATCTTGGGTTCGAGCACCGGTCGTTTGATACCAAAGAAAATGTGTAGTATTTTGTCCACCAAAGTTTTCTCTTTTTGTTCCTTTGATTTTGGCCATTGTATTGTCTGTTTTTCGAATTACGGCTTCTGATTACACCTTAGATATCTTCTGATTACACCTTAGGTATCTTCTGATTACACCTTAGGTATCTTCTGATTACACCTTAGGTATCTTCTGATTACACCTTAGGTATCTTCAAACTTTTCTGTTTTTATCGTACAAGAGGTGTAAATTTAATTTTACACTTTGAATCTTCATATTGACTCGTATTTATTACTTGAACTTTTATTATCAAAAGCATTTTTTGTTTTAAATCTAACACCATTTGGTCATTATATTATACTGTGTTATATTCATTTCAGTAAATAATTCCCCCTGTGATTAATTCATTAAAACATATTCGTCTTTTCTTTCCATCATCTGCATTATTTGCGTGAAAAATTAATCTACTGATGACCCCTATTTTTAGTTACTATGAGTTATCTAACCTGTGTCAACTCTTTGATCGGTGAGGAGTGTAAGTTAATGTTGGTCTGTGAAACCTTAGTGAAATTATCTATGTTTGGTATAACAGAAGAAAATAAATAGTGATAAACATGTTACACCTTTAAATGAATTCTCAAATTGAAAATTTTCATTTCATTAACTCTGTAAGAAGTATGTTAAGAATAAGATTTCGGTGAATTCTACAACTTACTGTATAATGGCGATGAACTGTGTTTGAAAAATAATAGAGTTCCAATTTTATGAATAACATCTGGTTCATTTTATAGATATATAGCATATTTAATAGTTTGTATTGAAAAGAAATCCGCTATCTAAGAAAATAAAAATTGATGTAATCATCATATAAGTCTACTGAAGCATATCGTGCTACAAAATGTCACCGAAATGACAAAAACTGTAAACGATTTAAGTTATAGATTCAGAGACTTTTGTCACTTGATCCTTAAGATCAATTGTTTCTTAAATTATTGTACATACTCATTACTGCTATTAATTGTTGCTATTTAAGCAATAAGCTGGGCTAAGGAAAAAGCGATGATGTTTCTGACTATATGGTACTCACGTCAATGAAACTACTGTAGTATGGCATTGAATTGCATATATTCAGAATATGCCATGTGTATACTATACACGAACATACAACACTTTCTATTACAAGTGTTTTGTGGAACACAGTAAAAAGAGTTAACAGGAAGGTACAACACTTTTAAATTATGATAAGGATTTACACGAAGATACTAAACTCGTTGTATCAAGTGTTGTACTAAATAAAGGTGAGAAGAATTCACACAAAGATACAACACTTCTTGTTACAAGTGTTGTGCTGAACATAGAAGATCTACAACACCTAATGTAGCAAGTGTTGTGCTGAAAATGGTTTAAGACTCATTAATGTAATTTAATATTAAATGTATTAAGATCTCAAATGTAGAACATTAAAAATATATACAAATGTAAATATAGGATATATATCAATAGTTTTAAAAGTGCACTTTCAAGTAGCCCTCAAGTAAAGTTAAATAATCTTAAAAGATATCCCAAATCTAGTACATATTGTAGCTGTTTGTATAGTATCATATGAAATAGAATATACAAAACAATGACGTGGAATGGATTTAGTTACAATCACACGGATATAAATGTCGTAGACAGAACAATTAATCAATATAATGTTGTCGATTTCATTCATGTCTTTATCTTGTTGTGTGTTGTAGTGTTGTGTTTGACCTATGGTTTGGTTTGGTTTATAGTGTTTAACGCCACTTTCAACAATATTTCAGTTATATCGTGGTGGTCAGCTTTATTGGTGGAGGAAACCGGAGTATCCGGAGAAAAACACCGACTTGCCGCAAGTCACTGATAATGTTGTATCGAGTACACCTAACCTGAGTGGGATTCGACCTCACAACGTTAGTGGTGACAGGCACTGATTGCATGGGCACACTGTAATTATATATCCAACTTCATACTGTTTAAACTATATGTTTGTCTCTTTGGATTTCATACTCTATGTCAGGACCAAACACACTTTAATCTACGTGTGAAATTTATTAAAACTACATTTCATTGTTTTGTAATTACGATTTTAAATATGCATGATATAACAGTATCAGATTTGGGATAAAAGTGCTATAAATTTGAAATTAGATATATACAAATATGTTTGTTATTAATATTTTATAATTTTTGTAATGTCGACGATTAGGGTAATTTCAGTTTGGCTCCTTTTATAAAAGACCCCTTGCATTTAACAGTGATGATACTTATATGCATTAATAAACTTGTAGAAACATATACCCTATAATGGATTGAGAAGAGCTTCATATTTACCAGAGAAAGAAAGCACAATGGAACAGCAACAATACAACTTAAAAATACAGGAAGTCATATTTTAATTCTCATCGGCATGCACTTTTACATTAGATTGTTTGAATTTCGACGTTACTCTCAAATAGTACTTTAAAATAAAAAAAAGATAATTAATTTTTCAATTGGTTCAGGCTACTTTAATTTGATAAATTAAAATTTCTGATTTCACATAATTTTTTTAATTCAGTGAAATCTGTTTAAACCGAAACCCTTCCTAAACCAGACAGACTTTATATTTCGATCTACTCAAAGTCTATGTAAACTAAGCAAATGCTTCAGTACCAAAGGGTTTCGGCTTAGACAGGTTATACTGTAATTATTATAAGTTATTATACACACATTGACCATTTTGTTCTTAAAGCTCCTCGGTGACTAAGTGGCTGAGGTCGTTGACTTCTGACCACACACCTAACAAAACTGACGTAGGTTCCCCCTCCTCATCCAGATATGCACCTTAAGTGTTAAGATAAGGCTCCCAGACGCCTAGTTATAAGGAGATTCCCTGGATTAGTTCGTGACAACTGTCCGCGGTTTTCTTCCCCAATAATTCTATAGTAGTCACGATATAGCTAAACAAAATTGATGAAAGTGACGCAAATAACCCAACCCAGTACCTCTTACGAGATACACATGTGCATTTTATGTATATTTAAACGTGTATTTACAAACACAACTTGTATGTAAACGAATGTTTATGCTGCAATCAGTGCATTTACTGCTTTTATACATGTGTACGTATAAACATACGTCTACTAGGCGTATAAAGTTTACTGGTCTCCTGTGTCTTATGTAGAGCGAAGCTCAATAGACACTAATCATACATGGGCCAAGCTGTAGACGACCAACAAGAAATTCAACCAAAGTGTTCAATGTTTTTCCTTTTTAGTGTGTATGTATATTGTCAGAATATATATAAAGTTTATTTGTACTTGCACAAAAACAGGAAAGAAAACTTCGTCAGATGCACGCTTGTCTTCCTGTTTCTAAAGTTCGCTCAAACAAATATTATATTAGCGACAATGTACGTATATTGACTATACATGTATATAATTCAGATAACCATGATGTGGAAACGGCAACATGAATATCTCTTTGAAATAGAATACTTTGCAAATTACACGAGATTAACTGGTATCAAATATACCAGCGATTAATGTACTTAAACTATGCAAACGATCTTTCTTGTGGTGTTTGGTGTACCATTCCGCAGTACCTTGGATTTGATCCATATCTGTAAGATCATAAAATTCTATTAATTTATTTTCAAATAACTATAAATGGTTATGCATACAAACATATTTCTTTATTAATTAATCTCGCACATTGAAAGCTTATTTTCACTAAAAAGATAACGTATCTATCGCAGATTTTAATTTACCTAAACATCTTGATGATCAAGATTTTATCAAAAGCATAATTATGACAGACGACACATCCAAGATTGGGAAAGATGGTCGTTTCAGGTCATTAGGGGTCATGCGAGGAAAATAATATTCTTTTGATTTTTTTAATATCACAGGTGGGAATCCATGCGGTAAGCGATTACAAAATATTATGTGATGTTCCTAAGAGATAGAAAAACATCATAAAATTTAATTTTCCGACATAACTTTCACCTGTTTTCAAAGTCGCGCGCTGCCTGCGGTGAAACACCAGACGTTCTCTTTGCAAAAGAAAAAAAAACAAGTTCCACTGTGTCATTTTATTAGCAATAGCAGCAGTGTTAGTTGATTAATTTGCGCTCATATTTCTATGTTCTGTGTTTGTGGCTTTATCAGAATCTGTAGATTGCTATTTTGCTCGGAGACAATTCGTTTGTCTGTTAATTAGCACTTTAAAACTCATACTTTGCTTTTCACCACAGCCACAGATATCAGATATAGATAACGCATTATAGTGCGTGATTTGTGTGTGGTTAGCATAATAACGCGATTGATCAGTAGCAATAAAACCTTGTATAAACACTTGTTCACTTTATTAAAAACATTTTAAATTTGTTGTAATACCAATTAGTAGATTTATCTTGTATTAATAGTCAAATTAATCTCTGGAATTGAATGTTATCGAATGCACTTCAAACTAATACTTCTGCAATAATATTGATGGGGAATTTTTACATTGCACATAGTTCGTTTTTGATCTTTTTATTTGTTTTGATAATTTCGGTTTTAATGAATGTTTGGTTATGACGATTGTATGAACTAAAAATATTATCTTTTATAAGAGGTTTTATTGTGTTTTTTTTTAATATATGAGATATGCTAAAAGAAAAGTAAAATCATAGATGTCGCTAATTAAGGATAAGGTCAAAGTTCGGATTGCTTTCAGATCCACATGTTACATGCCGGTAGTAGATGCAGGAATATACTCAAGTTTGTCTGAAATGTTTAAAAGCACAGCATAGTACAGATTTGCGAACGAATCATTCACACTTTCGACATATTTTAATTGTTATCTGCAGAATTTTTTTAAGATGATAATTAAAATGACGGAATGTTTGACAAGGTTCTGGGAAAACTAAATTCAGACTTTCTCTACTGTGTAAAAACACTTGTGAATCCAATGCTCATTTTTAGATAAAATGTTTAAATTGTGGTCCCATTGGGTTTGAGGCATTTCAGACCAAACTCGATTTAAACATTCAAGTGATGTGATTAAAGATCACAATTTACTATAATTAGTATAACATGTATCGTATCTATTATTTACTATGTTTTATTCTTGTTCCACACAGAAACAATAAGGACATTTGAGGGTTAATGTTAGGATTATGCTTTTAATGCCACTTTCAACAATATTTCAGCCACATGTATATCATGGAAGTCATTATTGGTGGAGGAAACGGGAGTACCCGGTGAAAACCACCGACCTGTCGCAAGTCACTGGCAAACTTTATCACATAATGTTGTATCGAGTACACATCGCCATGAGCGGGATTCGAACTCACAACGTTTGTGGTGATACATGTAGGAACTGATTGCATATTTGAACAAAGTTTATCTCACAGCACTGTCTATATGTATATTCTCATTGACTTTATACCTTTAATTGAACGGCATAAATAAGTATATATAGAATTTACCTTCATGTTACAAACTGTATTATATACATACAGTTGTGGTTTATCTGTTTGTGTGTTTGTGTGTGTGTGTGTGTTTGGGGTGGGGCACTATTCTGACCATGGAATTGAGAATGATAATATCAAAAGTTAACGACCACGAAAAAGCACAATTTAAGTCTTACTTAACAGTTATTTGGCTATCCCAAAATCCTCCACACTGGTATTTCCTACAGTCGCGGAACTGACGGAGACAATGTGAACCGGAAAAATAAATAATTTAACAAAATATAACTATGTTTAACTAAAATAAAAGTACCAAGGGACGTGTTCGATTACTAACCCAGATGCATCCAAGCATAATTTTTCTCGCATCGTTATCAACAAATTATTTATACATAATTCACAGATTATTTATACATTTTTCATTACTATATACACAGCGAGATATGGTGTCATATGTATTTTATTAACTATTTCATGTTTGCGGGATGCCATGGACCTACCCAGAAAAACTCATTTCTTTCCACAGCTTGATATTGAATATATATGCATTATCGATCCACATTTGTTTTTTATCCCTTTCTTTAACATTTTGTTACCTTTCAAAGAAAACGATTACTGTACATGTTATTCATTTATATGAACTATTAAGGTATCGAGAAATAAACATTAATGTGGTTGATGAGTTTGTTTGATAATGTCTATTTCACTTTAAAAAAAACATTTGCATGATCTTATAATGGGGAAAGATGATTTGTATGTAAAGACTTTTATGACAATTTCTTTTTGTAATTTTTAATAAAAATTTAAAATTCAAGATTATTGATATCCTTTTGATATATATTTAAAAAAAAAATAAATATTCAAGGTAAAATTTATGTTAAATATTTACAATAGTATAATTACATGACTTGTGCTTTATACAACATAAAGTTACTTGGCGGTATTGAATGTCTTGCAACGTTTTTACTGGACATGTTGTCCTTGGCAGTATTTAGACCTCCATAACGTGTGTGCCATGTTACTCCGCTTTATGTTATAATAAAAATGGTGATTTGACGCAGTTTGTCAGTGCTGTTCAGCTAATCTCTGTTCTGAACCACATTATTATTAATTTAGTGATACTCCGTAAGGCAATGGTGGTCAGGAGTAAGTATCCCCTATGGATATCACTAGAAATTGCTCTCATACCAAAGTCAGTCATGAAAAAAGCAATATAACATAATTACCTCCTCGCACTTATAACTTGTGGGGCCTATTCTATCGGGACAACAACGTACAGGACTCTATTCTATCGGGACAACAACGTACAGGACTCTATTCTATCGGGACAACAACGTACAGGACTCTATTCTATCGGGACAACAACGTACAGGACTCTATTCTATCGGGACAACAACGTACAGGACTCTATTCTATCGGGACAACAACGTACAGGACTCTATTCTATCGGAACAACAACGTACAGGACTCTATTCTATCGGGACAACAACGTACAGGACTCTATTCTATCGGGACAACAACGTACAGGACTCTATTCTATCGGGACAACAACGTACAGGACTCTATTCTATCGGGACAACAACGTACAGGACTCTATTCTATCGGGAAAACAACGTACAGGACTCTATTCTATCGGAACAACAACGTACAGGACTCTATTCTATCGGGACAACAACGTACAGGACTCTATTCTATCGGGACAACAACGTACATGACTCTATTCTATCGGGACAACAACGTACAGGACTCTATTCTATCGGGAAAACAACGTACAGGACTCTATTCTATCGGGACAACAACGTACAGGACTCTATTCTATCGGGACAACAACGTACAGGACTTTATTCTATCGGGACAACAACGTACAGGACTCTATTCTATCGGGACAACGTACAGGACTCTATTCTATTGGGACAACAACGTACAGGACTCTATTCTATCGGGACAACAACGTACATGACTCTATTCTATCGGGACAACAACGTACAGGACTCTATTATATCGGGACAACAACGTACAGGACTCTATTCTATCGGGACAACAACGTACAGGACTCTATTCTATCGGGACAACAACGTACAGGACTCTATTCTATCGGGACAACAACGTACAGGACTCTATTCTATCGGGACAACAACGTACAGGACTTTATTCTATCGGGACAACAACGTACAGGACTCTATTCTATCGGGACAACGTACAGGACTCTATTCTATTGGGACAACAACGTACAGGACTCTATTCTATCGGGACAACAACGTACAGGACTCTATTCTATCGGGATAACAACGTACAGGACTCTATTATATCGGGACAACAACGTACAGGACTCTATTCTATCGGGACAACAACGTACAGGACTCTATTCTATCGGGACAACAACGTACAGGACTCTATTCTATCGGGACAACAACGTACAGGACTCTATTCTATCGGGACAACAACGTACAGGACTCTCTGAGTTAAAGGCAACATGAAAAGAAAGCATAAACAGTGATGGTCAACAACTCCACCAACAAAATTTGCCGATGAAAAGCAAATTTTCATTATGAATTCACATATTGAGCATATTTGGACAACCGAATCTGAAGACTTTTTGTGCGAGTTATCTCTCCTTAAATACTGACTAGTGGGTTGAACCATTAATACCCTGGAAATACCACCAAAGAACTTCTAACAATATGACATCTCACCTTGATCAAGATTCATATTCCAGTTTCCAGTTTTAGTAGTTTTTGTTACTCTAAAAGACAATATTATATGAACCATAAGAATAAGTGAGTGATTGTTGTTTAACGCCAAATGAGCATGATATATCGTGCTGATAACAAGTTACATTTGAAGAATTTATGATGATGTCCGTTTTGTACTAGACCAACACGCTTAGCTGGATTTTTATAGGGCTAGCTCACTGAACTATTGTTCGTTGGTAGAAATATCGATCCATTCGGACATATTATCCCGATTTCGAACAAACCATTATTTTCCCTTCCTTTAATGCTGCATGCTCAGCGGAGAAGCAGCAACTACCAATTTTCTTGTCTTTGGTTTGACACCACCGATACGGTTAGAACATTAAAGATGCTTTGGATAATTTAGAATGATTTAATACAGTATACATGTAAAAAAAAAAAATTGACAATGTATTTGAATTAAACATGATAAATGATTGTGTGTTCTTTACAATAGATTGTTGACACTGTTCATTTAGATAGGTCTAAAATACTCGTTCACACAGACAAAATGGAGAGAAAAATAAGTTAATGTTTGAAAAGTAGAGGAAACAATATACAACAATTACAATGACACTTAATATCTAAATTTATTATCATTGAAATAAATATTGAAATTGGACATGATAATCGCTTGTTATTATTGATGGCATCTCTGGGTTGTCATCGTATTAAATAACCGAATCCATGTTGAGATATTATCAATTAAAGTTGAAAAAAAATAACATCCAGGACGCGCACCTGACGTTAATTCCAATTAAAGAAATTATCTAATATTATTGATCATATTATTTTAATTATGAAATCGGATCATATTATCTTCTTTGTTGTATTTCATGGCGTGGAAATGGCAGAAAAATTGCTTCCTTTGTTTGTCTGATGTTGTCTAGGTACGAGTGATTTTTGACAACTCTCTCGCGCATTAACGTTTTGTAAACTGGGTTGAATTTCAGCATGGTAGCTTGTTAGCTGAATCTAAATAAATAGCAACTGATGTTCATAAATTGTCAATTATTTTATCGCACACCAAATATGCCTAATGCATGTGTGTGTGTGTGTCAAAAGGCACTGATATTTGAGTCGGGATCGAGCTGTTTTACATGTTGAAATTTACATTACCGAAGTGCAAAGATCATATTCGGCTTCAGATTTCAGAACCAAGTAGTTTTGAAGCCTCGATTTCAAAATATTACATTACTTTAACATAATAAACACAATAACTTATTACAGTAGATAAGAGTACACAATTGTCATGTCCGCATTCTGAGAAGTAGATCGTGTCGTGTCCGCAGTCTGAGAAGTAGATTGTGTCGTGTCCGCAGTCTGAGAAGTAGATTGTGTCGTGTCCGCAGTCTGAGAAGTAGATTGTGTCGTGTCCGCAGTCTGAGAAGTAGATTGTGTCGTGTCCGCAGTCTGAGAAGTAGATTGTGTCGTGTCCGCAGTCTGAGAAGTAGATTGTGTCGTGTCCGCAGTCTGAGAAGTAGATTGTGTCGTGTCCGCAGTCTGAGAAGTAGATTGTGTCGTGTCCGCAGTCTGAGAAGTAGATTGTGTCGTGTCCGCAGTCTGAGTAGTAGATTGTGTCGTGTCCGCAGTCTGAGAAGTAGATTGTGTCGTGTCCGCAGTCTGAGTAGTAGATTAGGTCGTGTCCGCAGTCTGAGTAGTAGATTGTGTCGTGTCCGCAGTCTGAGAAGTAGATTGTGTCGTGTCCGCAGTCTGTCTGAGAAGTAGATTGTGTCGTAGAAATTAGAACTAGATATTTCCCTGAAGGAATGGACCACTTTGACTAAAACTTATACTAGTATTGTAACGTCCCCAAACACTGTTCCAGATACGAACATGAAATTATACTAAATAATTACAATATTTCACTATGCTTTGCTGGGGATGTCGAATTTTGATGTAACCCCAGAGGGACGGACCACGTTGTGCCGTAGTCTAATTTAATACGATTGTCTTATAGCTTCATGTATGAACTTAAAACTGAATAAAATAAGGAGCAAACGACTATATAGACTACTTCGTAGGTTGGTAATTTTGATATTATACCAATAGAAATGGGTGACATTGGGGATGCTTGGTCCAAAGATCACCCCGTGACCCCATTCTGTTCCATATGAGAAACTGGATATCTATTTTACCGACAACTTGCTGTAGTTTTCTTAGTTGTACGAACACTTTATATTTCTGTATGATTAAAAACGACATGATTTAAAATATTGTTATCATTGCACAGATTGTCCAATAATAAGTTAGCTTGCTGGATGAATTTCTAATTAAATCAAGGTATCAAATTATCAAATACCAATTAATAGAAACTATCTTGGAAGATGGAACGGTTTTCCTCCCACAACACATAAACTCCAAATTACATGGTTTTGCGTAAATTTGATTTTCATCTTCATTATCATAAACTTTAGGTTACTATTGTAGTACGGCAGATAACATGTATTATATTATAGTGCTCCTCAGGTGGTAATTGTCACTGGGGGTATACTTTTCAGCATCCAATACCACCTGCCGTATCACCGTTTCGTACAATTATCAGCATATTGCCCCTAACTAATAAAAAATCGACCCTTCATACAAACCCCTTCGTAATTATTACTTGTAAATTCTACACCGAACAATGTCTTTGATTTTCTTCTTTGTTGCAAAATCTAAAAGAAAATTTGTTACTTTACATAATATGTTGGTCGAGGTCGGGATCATCAATTTTAAGATTGGGTTTTAAGTGTATCCTATTACAGACGACGTTTGTTATCAGGACATTAATGAGGTTGATGAGAATACGAAGGCGCGTGCCGCCGAGTAAACCATGAATATATAACGGAAAATTTGTGGTTATTGACACATAGTTAAAATAAATTAAGACATTCTTTAAGAACTATTAAAAGGTCTGTCCGATATTAAGGTCTGTTCGATTCGAAATCGCACAGACAAAAAACTGTTTGCGAACGTTTTGGCCAATTCAATACAATGTGGGTTTTGGAAGGCATATGGGTTAAAAGAAATACTTAGTTGCATGATTTAGAATCTGATAGTGATGCTTTATGCAAAAACATAAAGGAAAAACCAAAAGAATTTAATAATCCAATTAACATAACTAAAATAAGATATTTGTAGGAATTTTGTAGGCGATACACTTACGTTTAACAACTTTTCATACAGGGTCATGTTAGGTACATTGTAATCTTCAATAACTTTTCATACAGGATGATGCCGGGTACATTGTAATCCTCAATAACTTTTCATACAGTGTGGTGCTGGGTACATTGTAATCTTCAATACATATTTGACCGTCCACAAATATGCAAGACATTTAGATAAATATTGACCAATCGGACAACAGCTCGCAGTGTGTATTCAGTTTGTATGCCTCAAGACTTGGTAGGCTTGTCGCTGATTTGTCGATTAAAAATATAACCCTTGACATGACCCTATATTAGATGTCTTTCTATGTTTGTGTATAGCAAACAAAAGCTCCAACAAACATCTAATTTATATTGAGGAATGTGTATGCTTTATTTGTATACTTGTACAAAATGTATATGAATTTGTATGCTTTATTTGTATACTTGTACAAAATGTATATGAATTTGTATGCTTTATTTGTATACGTGTACAAAATGTATATGAATTTGTATGCTTTATTTGTATACTTGTACAAAATGTATATGAATGAGAACAAAGGAAGTTCTGCTTTAAAATCATTCGATGAATTAGATTTTTATTAAATTAATTTTATTCGTTTGTGAATCTTGCCAGATAACCAGAAAACTAAAAAATGTTGCGAATACCGAGCTTCTCTGTTTTATCTTTCATTGTTATTTTCGTTCTCAATAAGTATTCCTGATTTATGAAAATAAAATGTAAGTTGTACAGAATCATTTCTCACGATGTTGAACTGTCTATAACATTGAAGGAAGTCAAGGATACAAGTAGTGAGGACCCCATGTGAATGTCATTTGCTGTTGTTTATTTGATCTCTACTTCATTTAAAACCATAAGATTTCATAAAAACCGTGTCTTCCTCAATCAGAAGAGGTTATAATATTATGCAGTTGATATATTGAATGAAGTGTTGTTTCGCTACCTTTTACGGTTGAGTAAGAGTATGTACCACATATTGTTGACATAAGGAGAAATAAATTTAGAACGGAAAAATAATAGGTTCAACAAAATGGAAGACATAACTGTTTACGTCACTGTTATCATGTACTATGTTTCATTTCGAGCTCTTCGAAATGTTGGCGAAAGATGGCGAGAGAAAACAAGTCGAGCAAACGTATCAGAATATCTAAATGAAAACGTAGATTTTTAATTTAGTGCGCACGACGCGTTTCTGGAATAGCCTTCATCAAAGCCAAATAATTTAAAAATCATTGAGAGCAAGAAATCAAAGGGCCTAAGTGGTAGGGCCCAAATAGGAAACATCTATAACTTATAGAGGAGAACCTTAGATTTAATAATAATTACAACAAAGGGCCTAAGCGGTAGGGCCCAAATGGGAAACATCTATGACTTATGGAGGAGAACCTTAGTTTTAATAATAATTACAACAAAGGGCCTAAGCGGTAGGGCCCAAATGGGAAACATCTATGACTTATGGAGGAGAACCTTAGTTTTAATAATAATTACAACAAAGGGCCTAAGCGGTAGGACCCAAATGGGAAACATCTATGACTTATGGAGGAGAACCTTAGTTTTAATAATAATTACAACAAAGGGCCTAAGCGGTAGGGCCCAAATGGGAAACATCTATGACTTATGGAGGAGAACCTTAGTTTTAATAATAATTACAGTAAAGGGCCAAGCGGTATGGCCCAAATGGGAAACATCTATGACTTATGGAGGAGAACCTTAGTTTTAATAATAATTACGTTATTTAGGAACTGTGGATAAATAAGGCTTTCCCTATCGAAAGGTGAAAATGCTTGATTCAGTACATACATTTTACTTATCTATTTAAGGATGTCTACATCTGAGGTGACACGAGAAAGTCATAAGTACGAATATTATAAAAATAGAACGCTGAATGATACATATAATCGGTTTAGTTCTAAGCTCACTTCTACCTCTCATCCTGAAGTTTTACGGTTTGTTGTTTTCCATCTGAGAGGGTGAATTTGTAATGTGAAAAAGCGACGACCATTTGATGTATATTACCATGGTATTAATATACGAACCATGCGACTGATTGTTATACCTCTTGCCATAAAATAATTCATTCTAATGTCATATTTTTATAATTTTTCCACAGTTTTTATGCACTTTAAAGTTCTCTGTGAAGTGTTGTATACGAGTATACAATTACAGCTACATAACCATCAATACTATTACAAACTTATTATAATTCGCTTAGCAAATGAAATTTTCGCATAAAGGAGTGCATAATATTATATTGCACGGTTCATTATATTCGTGGACACTATAAGTTATTGCACATTTGACGTAATTCTAATGCTTTTGCTCGTCTTTCAAATATCACATTAAGAACTAAATCTAGACCGGACTAGTCCTTTCATCTTTCATTTCAATTTCTTTCTTTCCACATTAAATTCATATTAACAGAATAACATAATAATTAAAGTAATAGTGTGACGGTTCAAAGTTTATACATGTGCTTTTCTTATGAATCCGTGGAACATTGGAATTTCTTTTACGCAATATCACATTTTTAAGTGATTTTAATTTTAATATCTAGTATACTATCAAAAGAGATATTACATTTTTTATATGAAAAAATAAAAGCTGAAATGGCATAAAGACGTAGATATCAAAATTAGTGCGCTCGACGCGTTTCGGAAAATTGCCTAGTACCTAATATTTATAAGGAAATGATTCCGTTATTTTCTTTCAAATTTGACCGACATTTGTTGCGCAGTACAACACTCAAGTTGGTACATGAATCAACGTCTTAAAGTCAGACATATTTTTGTATATATATCATATTCCTATTAAATTCTCATCAACACGTAATTAGTCATTTTTTGGCTTGACATCTGTCAACTTTCACATTTATTTGGTCCTTCTTTTTAAAAGAAGAAATTCAGATTATACACCATTCACTGGAGTTGAATGAAACCGCATATCGAATAGGGATTTGGTTGATGATATTGTCTTTTAAATACCAAGACGAGCAACTACGCTGATATTTAATAGAAAAATACTGTCTCAGTGTGTCCTTGTAATATTTGAGAACAAATATAACAGTTTTTTATACCATATGCATAAAAGAAAAGGAATTGCATATGTGGTAGTAAGGTTAGTGTGTTCGTCTCGGGTGCAGTAAATCGGGAGTTCGAGCTCCGCGGTTGGGTCAAACCAAAGACTATAAAATTGGTAATTACTACTTATCCGCTTAGCAAGCAGCATTGAGAAGTAAGAAGAAAGAATGGTTGTCTCGTAATCATGATAATGTGTCCAAGTGGAGCGATATGTCTGCATCAGACTGCTGTTTCAGTGAGATACCACTATAAAAATCCAAGTACCGTAAGCCTGTTGGTCAAGTACAAAGCTGACATCATCATCTCATCGAAATGTAACGTGTTCTCGCTATGATATAGCTGAGCAATATGGTTACCAATTCTTCGCGAATACGTTTTATTCATTTATTTGTGTGAAACATAATTAATGCCGAGGCTTCTCATGAGATGCAAAAAAGCTAGCTTGGTCCTTTAATTCCACGTTCCACTATATAGATGATGGGTTTTTTCACTGTGTAATTCAAAGTGTGGTGACTATGTTGATTACATGTATCCCATTCAACCTGAAGGACACAACAGATATAGCTTCATGTCTAGACCTACACATATCAATGGAAAGTGAGGTTTGGTTGACAACGAAACTATAATACAAAAGATATGGTTTCAATTTTCTCATTGAGAACTTTTCTTTAATATGTAGCACCGTTCCCTATCTCTCAGTTGATATTATATTCCAAACTTGCCTTTCCCATCAGCATTTCACTGATAGATGGTTGCTGCTAATAAGGAAGCTACAAAACTTCATGTTCCTAGTAGTAATGTTGAAATAATAATTTTGAAAGTTTTACATCGCTATCATGACTTGGAAAGCCGTTGCATAATACCTGTGTCACAGATCACCACGGATATGTTCCGTTTACTATAGTAACAATCCCGTCCCCCTTTCTTCGTTCATGGCTTATCACCGAATATGACATTGTCATTTTTTGTTTTGGTCATTGCATCGGTGGTCCTTCGATTCGCAGCTTCTGATTAAACCTTTGGTATCATCAAACGTTTCTGCTGACAACACGATCTTCCACGAAAACTGGTAGCTATACTAGGTGCCGTCACATATGCATAAAAAATACCCGTGGTAAATTTCCCATTTCCAAAGTCAGTTAATGAAGCATTGAGATGTTTTCCTTTCCTCTATATTACACCCATCATAAACTAGAAGGATATACCGTGTGATATTAATTATGTGTTTCTTCTGGTCGGATGATGCATGAATTTTGTTTCTAAAAGTGATCTGGATCTAATCGTCATGGTCGTGATCGTATGGTAATTGGATTTCCAACTACCTATGCAGTCAGTGTCTATCACCACTAATGCTGTGAGTTCGAATCCCGCTCAGGCGAGATGTACTCGATACAATATTATGTGATAAAGTTTGTCAGTGACTTGCTGCATGTTGGTGGTTTTCTCCGGGTACTCCGGTTTCCTCCATCAATAAAACTGACCGTCATTATATAACTGAAATATTGTTGAAAGTGGCTTTAAACACCATTTCCCTATACCCCCCCCCCCCCCCCCCCCCATCCTAATCTGACATAAATATAATTTCAGCAATATGTTGAGTAATTGAGATAATAATTACCTTATCGATATTATTAGTTGTATGTGAACTTTACTAGTACACTGTTTTCTGAACTTGAAAATTTATGTTATTTCATCTTCTAACATTGAAAATGAGACAAATGATAAGTTAAACAGAACTGGTTGAAAACACACAACCAACCACAACAACAGAAATGGAAATGACAAAGTAAAAGACAAAAAAAGGGGGGGGGGAAACAGAGTGGCAAACCCCAACTTAATTTATTGATTGATTGATTGATTGATTGATTGGTGTTTAACACCAACTTTAGCAATAGTTCAGCTATATCGTGGCATGAACAAATTTTATTAATGGAAATGAATAAGATATATAAATAAATAAATATATAACAAGGAATACCAGAGAATCGGATGGAAACCAATGTCCTTTAATAGACAGACAAGCGACTTGTCTGATTGCTATCTTGAGTAACACAGTTGAAATTCTGTTCCTATTAATTAAATACAGATTTTTGGTAGGTGGTATATATTTTTGATATAATCTATGTAATTTCCAAGGATGTTATCAAATTTAATTGTTCATATTCTTTTCTCTACCATAATATGAGACAGATTGATATAGCGATATATGAGAATTAACATTATTAATTTCTGTATTATGTGCTTCGTTTTTAATATCATATATAATTACGACTAAAATAAAAACGAGACATCTTTAAATTTCAGATATACTAGATGGTAAAGTTGACAGAAATTTACGTTGTTAAGGGGAACAAATAAAAAAAAACAGTAATTGACAAAATGATTGGAAATTTGACATAACAACCTTGTCCAATATGAGATATTCCGATAGCAAATGAGCCTTGAGTAGCTTTGAATACATCCTTTTGTTAATAAGAAAATTTAAAACTTCTATATTTCAAGTCGGCCTTGGTCTTTTTTTTTTCATTAAAATTTTACTCGAAAGACTGATTGCAAAATTTTTCGCTAGACGTATACACACATACAATATTTATCTATAAGTGGAATTGAAGATTGCTAGTCAAATCTCGCGTTATCACGCTTGAATGAGATTTCCAATAGGATTTAATGTCGTCTGTTTGGTGGCTTGGGGATCGTCATTGTTCTTCTTTATTGCATTGCTAGATGTCTTTTCATAATTTTACTCTCTGAACTGCTCGCAATAATAGAAAACAGAATTAGACCGCTGAGTTGATTTCAATTTCAATAAATAAAAAAATTGGTAGATGCGGTCTTGTAATATCCTATTAGAGGGTCTCGAAATATGTAAACATTTGCTGACTTTGATTTATTATTAGAATTCACAAATTAAAAAGTTCTTATTAAAAGATCAGTACAAGCATTGAATACCGTATCCATATACTAAATAGTAGTTCAATAATATATATAGATTATAAATAGAAACATTTTAATATCATATACTACTACTGAATTTTATTATATTTCCCAGTTTAAAATGATAAAATAGACCAGATATTCGAATAAAATTATATTCAATTGACCAGAGTTTCCCATTAAAATCTAGATTTCAATGTATATCCAGTTAGAAAAACACTGAATATTTTAATTTTATAATTCTGTTTCTCTATTGGTTCTACTGAAAAGTGGCTCTATATTTAAGAAATAGTGCCCATATTTAAATTTAATATCAATGTTTTCTATATATAATTTAAATCTCTTTGAGTTTTCTCAAAATTTATAGTTTCATGTCCGAATTTCTCTTGTTTCACTGTGTTTTTGCCTGCAACAATTTGTTGTTCTGTGATAGTAAGTATACATGCCTATCGTTGATTTTATCTGTTTTGAAATTTAAAGCCTAAGAAGTCAGTGTATAAGTATTTTTGATAATATCACTTCTACAGAGTTGTCATGGTTGTTATACACTTGATAGAAAGCAAGCTTCGGATAGAATGTCAAACATATTGATTACTTTTCTAATTTACTTCAGTCTAACCATACAATTGTACTGTGGGTTTCTTCTTCCATGACAATTTATTATAATAATTTCTTGGAACAGAGATCGCCTACATCCGTGTTTAACTCTTTATTTGCCAATAACAATGTTTAATATGATTCTTGTGTATGATAATTTCTAGGTATATATAGCCATTTTTTAACCATATAGTTCAATATACTCAATCAATGCAAAAGCCACTCAAATAATTCATTTCCGAAGTAGACAGCAAATTGGAATCGCATTTGAATTGTCCTGAGAAATCAGTAAATGCATTCCAATGGACCCTCTTGGTATTTCCAATCATTGAAACGTAAAAACATTAATTAACTAATATCAAGTCTTGATAATTAAAATTTGTCCACTAGTACAACACGGACAAACAAATTAGATAGATTTTTAAGGTATATAAATTCGGCCTTTATTTTATGTGTTTTTCTTATTAATCGTTTGAGTGCACCACAGTGGAAATAAGTATTTGAATTAATTTTTTTTTAGATATTTTAGATTAACGACTTAAAGTTGATGGGATTTAAATAAATATCGAATTTCTACAGACATTTATTATGGCTTATTCTGTGTGAAAATAAGGATGTCTTTGTTTGTTATTTATAAACAAGACAATTGTAAAGTAAACCTGGTTATGGCGAATACTGATGTTGTGAATTGATAATTAGTTCAGTTGTATTTCAACATCCATGGAAAGAACGAAATTCTGTTATATTGAAACTTTTTTTTCTAACATTTATCAATATAAAAAAAATAATTATAGCGAACTTATTTCAGGGTCTCTATGTATAACGCATTTCGTTTACAACGAATGCATGTCAACATATAAAGAATTTCGGTTATAATGAAAGCATTTTGAACCTTTATGAGTATAGCGAATTAAATTTATAACAAAAGCATATTGAACCTTTATGGGTATAACAAATATACCATTTATAACACTTAACCTCTAATTTCAGGTGAGTTATAATGTCTCTTGGAAGCCTCTAGTTCACTGGTCTTTCTGTCTAACGTTTTACCCTCTAACTTCAGGTGAGTAATACAATCTCTGGTTTACTGGCCTTTCAACCTAATATTTACCTTCTAATTTCAGGTGAGTAATTCTGTCTCTTGAGAACCTCTGGTTTAACATTTTTGTCGCTTTTTTCTCTAACTGCATTTTTTTTTAAATCGCTTTAATATCCCGCTTATAAATAGGAAAAGTTACTATTGCTATTTTTGATATGCATGTAAAGTAACTGATTTGTCATCCCACGGGATACTGCGAGAAATATGTGAGATTTAATCCGAAAATTTACAAAATATACGGTCTAGGTGAAAGCTACACTGCAAAAGATATCTGTTGCTATCCATTATTTTACTGGTACTAGATAACTCGTTTTATCATGAAGTTCTGACAAGATAACAAAATCAGTTTATAGTTGCATGAACAATACTTAAAAGCCATATATATTCGGACTGACAAACCTTTGGAACAACGAATCTTCATACCAATGCAACTTCGGACTAGAAGCTGACCACACTCCGGACTGCTGGAATGCTGACAAAATACATGTCAATTGGAACTTTCTTTGTCTATTGTCCTCAACCTGAAATAAATAATAACATAAGTACATTTGACTGTGATTGTATGCAATGGATTTACATGCTTCATGCTCGAGGAAGTACTACATTTGTAGTATGCAAGAAAAGAGTGTAAATTTGAAATCTTGCCATTCGTCCAAGCTAAAGTGACACATTCGGACACATTATCTTGGCTCTTAGCCAAACAGTCTTTTCCATTTCCTTCAGGTTATGTTCTTAACGGAGAACTAAACACATACCAGTTGTCTAGTTTTTTGGTTTGACCCAACCTGGTTTAAACCCACGATCTGCCGCATTATAGCCGAGCAGACTTACCACTACGTCTACACCACCGAGGCGCCTAACTGGAAGCGTTTTTCGAAAACGTCGGATTTCTAGTTGGAATTTGACCATGCACGAAGTATCTTTTAAACATAACATTGCTGATTTTTTACAACATATAATTCTTTCTGATTTTTTTTTTTTTTTTATTTACATTGAGCATTTCTGGATTCTAATAAAACTGACATGGGTTAAATTCTGCATATTCAGTAAATGACATTCTATCCTTGAATGGCGATTTTTCAACGACTTACAAGGTTGACTGTTTGTTGTAAATTATATTTAGAGAAATGAGTAAACCACAATTATATACACAAATCTAGACCTCGTCAAATAAAACTAGATATAAACGATTCATATTTACAGTTGCTAAGCTTAGCAAGGACGGGAGATTAAATCCTGTTCGAAGCTTGATAAGCCTGTTTTATTAATGTATTTTATCACTTCTATGGCATATCATTAAGACAACTGGTTAAAACAATGTCTCCTTTATTTTTACAAGGTGTGCCAACATTGCTTTAGCTGATATCGGGCCGTCAGGTTTCTGGTAGTAAGTCGTCTCGTTGTACATTTCGAATAATTGTCCTTCGGTGTCAATAAAGTAAATGGGAATACTATTTCTGGTATTACATTGAAGTAAACAAAAATAAAACATATCTATTTAAAATAAAAAGTACTGTAAAAACATGCAACTGGTCACAAAATGTTACTCCTAACTTTCCCTTCGTGTCGGAGAAAAATAATGATAATACAAATTTGTTAAACAAAAACATTCGTATGATATGATGAATAATTTAATGCGCCAAAATATGGCCTCAAATTTGTCCATAAATATCCATTTTATGATCTTTTCTCATGCTATGTAGAACTCCGGAAGTTATATATAACAGTGTGTTATTAAACCAAGATGGCGGATATGATCACATGGTTGAATCAAAAGATACGGGCCATATATTTGCTGACCTAAGTTTATATGTTGAAATTCGTACATAGGTATTAATTTGGCTAATTTATCGTACATTTCACAATCAAATGACTATTATTACTCTATAATCCTGCCTAAAATTACAGACTTGTTCTCGTCCAAGATGACCTAAACCTTAATTGCCCTTGTTAACCGATACGTCTTTAAATACATATAACCGAGTCTAACAAATCCTATTGATTTCAAGGTTTCTTAATTTTCTTTAAAAACTAAAAGAACATACTATTTCTATTAAAAGCTACTGTTTCAGTCCGTCGAAATCATTTCTTCTACACAAATATGCTAAAATGAATTCTGTGTTTCATTTTAAATATGAAAACGGTTGCTCTTTTGGTAGCACGCTCCCCGGAAGTTAATTTACGACAACAGCGCGCGTTTGATGATTCGACTTCTGTCAAAATAATTTCTCAATTTCTAGTTTCAAAATTCAAAGTTTCTATTATCATTGTGTGGACATGTAGAAAATGTCCAAACACTGGCAGTATTATTGAGAACACAACATACTAATAAATATTGAATTAAAATTCTCTGATATTGTGATCATAGAAAATTATCCGGTTCGTTGAATGATAATCCCTAAAGTTCAGATCGTCTGCTTCTGCTGGCAGAATGTCTTCAGAGATATGAAAATTTAAGAATGTGTTGGTAACAATGAAGATGTCAGTATACGGTAAAAAATCATGTCAAAACTGTCAGGATAGAGACGTTCATAGGGCTGAAACTGTCAAAGACCGTAAAATTGCTTGTAATTGAGTGATAGTAACTGAAATTCCCCGATGGGTAGTGGTGATAATTTTATTAATCAAGATACAACTATGTGAACATCTTATACATAAACAAGATTTTACGGGTAAACAGTTAAAATTGATATACAAATGTGCTTTAGGTAAATTATACGCTTTCATTTACAAAATAATCTGATATAGGTATAGACGACATCTTATTATGCAACTGTCTTCTGTAGGTTGGAAATTTTAGCAATATTTGGTTGAGTCTTCATTGGAAAGCACCCGCTCACTGTCTTATCACACAACATTCCACATTTTATTTTACTGTCGAATGTTAGTGGGAGATGCTGGTACATGTAATAATACTGACTCTTCTTGAAAACTTGGGGGAGTTTCCATGACAACCTTCAATTTGTTTGAAGATGGATTATTAATTTTCTTTGAAGGGAGTGGATTCGAATGACGTTTATGCCTCTAATATTTGAAGTGTGTAGCACAAAAGATGATTCTTCATTTGGTTAGACGAATTAGTTTCTGATTTACTGTAAAAAGAAGAAAATGAATTGACTCAAAGTTCTAACACTTAAATCAGCCTAACACTTCGTATTCGTAAATCAATCAATCCATCCGTCCGTCCGTCCGTCCATCCGTCAATCAGTCAGTCAGTCAGTCAGTGACTTACGGAAGGTCGGTGGTTTTATCCGGGTACTCTGGTTTCCTTCACCAATAAAACTTGCCATCACTATAAAACTGAAATATTGTTGAAAGTGGCGTTAAACACCATAATCCTTACCCTTATCCAAACATAGTTCCATTAAAAATAAAATGTCTTTTCTCGGAGACGTAAAATTACATCCGTTCTCTATGATTTCAGCGTTTACATCCACGAACCACAGGCTTGGGTCCCTGAAAATAATTCTGCTTTCCACTCGCTAGATTTCGCCAAATACATACATGCTTGTTGTGCTCCCTTGTATCCGATAATGTAACTGACCACTCTGGCACTCTTATGCAAAATAGTCTAATTGACACCGCATCTTGGGGTATATTTCTGTATTTCTGGGTGTATAGATTTTTTTGATATTCTGATGTAGGGAAGAACGATGTATTGGGTAGACTTACAAAATCGGAAGCTCTTGCAAGTTTGTATTTTGTATAGAAAATATGTACTTTTCACACTTTATTTATAGTTTTCGTTCTTTGTCCCTGTTCTTTTCGGACATTTTAAATGGTAGATAAATTTAGCACTATAAAACTAAATATTTATGTTCGATCTGAACAACATAAGCAATGTGTATCTAACGTACAAATCAGAAAAATTATTTAAATAGTAACAAATTTGACATGTGTTGATAAATGACCAGGTATGGACCGGTCGTTACGATCGAAAAATACTTTATCATCCGAATGGGCTAATTTCTGTCGCGGCCGTATAACACGTGGTTCCGTAACCCCGCTTAAACTATTTACGAATTCCAATGCAGGCATCGCATCACGATGGAAAAATAAGTAAAAACCGGTATAAGAAGCTATCTGTTTCATTACAGATAAAGGATTTCCCATGATCAAAGTAAAATATTATCCGTCCAGTTATAATATATTCACAGAAATCGCGTTAATATTTGAGAAGACAAGCCTTTGTTTTGGTAAACTTAACAGTATTAGGTGATAAAGACTCGAAAGGGAGATAAGAAGGAGGTAGTTTTGATTGAAGATGACCATCAGACGTGTGCCGAAGTGCTCGTCCCTGGTCTACCAGGGTATTTCTATGTCATACATGGAATTACAAGGGATTTGTAACGGGATCAAAAATAAATACCGATAAATGGACTTTCCATTTTCAGTAATACAATTTATCGATTATGATTTGCGCGCCAAGATTTTTAAAAGCTAAAATTATGATAATGGATATTTTTATAAAATTTAATCGTCTGTTTCCTCCGGCCAGAATTTATACGTTAGAATAAACACGAACTCGGTCTCGGGTTCAAATTAATGGTTTTGGATCAAATAAGTACATATATAAATGATATACCCAGGATAATCATAAATTGCAACTTTAATGGATGATTTTTCTCCAAAATATCGCTTAATTTTCATTCATTTATGGACATGTTGTTCAACGATCGCTTTGCACTCGGCTCCTCATTTTGTTGTTCTTCTTTTAGATATCTATGTTTCTTTCACATTCATGCAACTATAAAGTTATCAATAAAATCTTCAAAAATCTGACAGTTCCAAAGTAGCGAAAAATAGGAGTTAGGGTTATGGTGTTTAGCACAACTTTCAACAATATTTCAGTTATATCGTGACGGTCAGTTTAATTGGTGGAGGAAACCGGAGTACCCGGAAAAAATAGAAATCATGTACTGTTCTAAAAATAGGTATATATGAACATTCTTGACATACATTTCGTGGTTTTACTTATATTAATTTACCTTCATGAGTAATATTTTTTTAAAGTTTTGATATGTCATACAATGTTTCACAAAGTTTCCAAAATAATGACGTTATTTTGACTTAGAACAAAAATACTCAGTTTAAATCTAATACCTACACTTAAGTTGGTTTGTTTTACCATTAGACGGTCATTAGTTGAATTTGCTTAAAACAAAATAATACTTTGAGAGCTTGTGACAATATTTGGACAGTCGCCATTTGTGATTCTTATCAAAACAAATTTAATGTAAACAATTATTTTTTATCCATTTGGTTAAAATAATAAACGAGGGTGCATGAACTTCAATTAAAAATTAATTCGATAATTAAATTTATTAATTAGTGCAAGGAAAAACGATCAAAGTCGGAACATTTTTAAGAATGTGACACAGGTGTCAAAGCCCCAGGGTTGACAGTGCCATTTTCACACTTTAAACTGTGTTTTTAGAGACACTACCATGTCAGACTTAAGTAAAACTGTCCAGGTAGCAGATTACCTGGGGCCCACTAATGAGGAGATTAAAAGAACAAACGGCTTGGACTACTAATAGCTTAAAACAATTTACTTAATCCTTTAAACACACACAGAGTACGCTCAAGTAATTTTATTATTGTGAACACAAGTTTTATAATACGGGATTAAAAGTTCACGTTTGTCTTTACTATCAAATTTTCGTGTATATGTGTAAATTATGACACACTGTTTCTATGTATTTCTACTTAAATATAAATGATCATGAAAATGATTTAAACAAGCATTTTTATTTTAATTGGTCATATTCAAATTCACAGCATACTTTAGTTGAATCATATTTTTACATTGCGACAGGTCGGTTATTTCCTCCGGGTACTCCTGTTTCCTCATATTTTTACATTGCGACAAGTCGGTGGTTTTCTCCAGGTACACCTGTTTCCTCCACCATTACAACTGACCGCCACGGTATAGCTGAAATATTGTTGAAAGTGGCGCTAAAGACCATAATCCACCCACCCAAGCCATATGTCTTACATTCGGTAATTTTCCCATATCGTTGTAAAAATTATATATAGTAAGGTTTTTCTGAAGATTTGGTTCGACATTCAGTAGCTTTTGTCTTATTTTTCTTTTTCTTTTCATGACAGTGATTAACGGTGACGGTCCGATAGTCCGAAGGTCCAATAGTCCGAATGTCCGATAGTCCGAAGGTCCAATAGTCCGAAGGTCCAATAGTCCAATAAATATTCGTTAACTGGCTCCGCTGACGCGTCGTCAGTAACTCAATTTGCGACCATTAAATCTCCAACTGATGCCGTGAAATTTTCAAATACAATACAGTTATCTCCTAATTCTGTTGTTATTGAAGAGTTGTATTGGAATGTTTCATAGTGGAGACCACTGCATCATTATTAGTTCTGCCGTTATATGATTGATTTATTGATTGATAGGTGTTTAACGCCAACATTAGCAATATCTCAGCTATATCGTAGCGTGCCGTTATATAAAGTGTATGATTTTCCTTTGTAAGAATATCGTTGAACTGTTTATGTGCTGTTGACAGTTACGGTGTCTAGTTTATGTTGAGAGACATTAGTTATAGTAGTGTGTAGGTGCTGTTGATATGCATAGCACCTACTAGTGTTTAGTTTCTGTTGATAGATTTGTTTAGGTGCTGTTGGTTGACATTGAGCATACATGTATTTGTGTTCAGATTCTGTTGATAAACATTGCGTATAGTTATGTTTAGGTGCTGTTGATAGACATAGGCATAGTTGTGTTCAGGTGCTGTTGATAGACATTGTGTTTATATGCTGTTGATAGACATTGTGTATAGTTGTGTTCAGATTCTGTTGATAGTCATTGCGCATAGTCATGTTTAGGTACTGTTGATATACATTACGTATAGTTATGTTTAGGTTCTATTGCTAGACATTCGGCATAGTTGTGTTCAGGTGCTGTTGATAGACATTGTGTATAGTTGTGTTTAGACGCTATTGATAGACATTGCGTATAGTTATGTTTAGGTGCCGTTGATAGACATTGTGTATAGTTGTGTTTAGGTGCTGTTGATATACATTGTGCATAGTTATATTTAGGTGCTGTTGTTAGACATTGTGCAAAGTTGTGTTTGGGTGTTGTTGATAGACATTGTGTATAATTGTGTTCAGATTCTGTTGATAGCCATTGCGCATAGTCATGTTTAGGTGCTGTTGATAGACATTGTGTATAGTTATGTTGAGGTGCCATTGATAGACATTGTGCATAGTTGTGTTTAGATGCTGTTGATAGACATTGTGTATAGTTATGTTGAGGTGCCGTAGATAGACATTGTGTATAGTTGTATTTAGATGCTGTTGATAGACATTGTGTATAGTTATGTTGAGGTGCCGTTGATAGACTTTGTGCATAGTTGTGTTTAGATGCTGTTGATAGACATTGTGTATAGTTATGTTGAGGTGCCGTAGATAGACATTGTGTATAGTTGTATTATTTAGATGCTGTTGATAGACATTGTGTATAGTTATGTTGAGGTGCCGTTGATAGACATTGTGTATAGTTATGTTTAGATGCTGTTGTTAGACATTGTGCAAAGTTGTGTTTAGGTGTTGTTGATAGACATTGTGTATGGTTGTGTTTAGGTGCTGTTGATAGACATTGTGTATAGGTATGTTTAGGTGCTGTTGTTAGACATTGTGTATAGTTGTCTTTTGGTGCTGTTAATAGACATTGTGTATTGTTGTGTTTAGGTGCTGTTAATAGACATTGTGTATAGTTATATTTAGGTGCTGTTGATAGACATTGTGTATGGTTGTGTTTAGGTGCTGTTGATAGACATTGTGTATAGTTATGTTTAGATGTTGTTGATAGACATTGTGTATGGTTGTGCTTAGGTGCTGTTGATAAACATTGTGTATAGTTATGTTTAGATGTTGTTGATAGACAATGTGTATAGTTATGTTTAGATGTTGTCGATGGACAATGTGTATGGTTGTGTTTAGGTGCTGTTGATAGACATTGTGCATAGTTGTGTTTAGGTGCTGTTGATAGACATTGTGCATAGTTATATTTAGGTGCTGTTGTTAGACATTGTGCAAAGTTGTGTTTAGGTGCTGTTGATAGACATTGTGCATAGTTGTGTGTAGGTGCTGTTGATAGACATTGTGTATAGTTGTGTTCAGGTGCTATTGATAGACATTGTGTTTATATGCTGTTGATAGACATTGTGTATAGTTTTGTTCAGATACTGTTGATAGTCATTGCGCATAGTCATGTTTAGGTACTGTTGATATACATTACGTATAGTTATGTTTAGGTTCTATTGCTAGACATTCGGCATAGTTGTGTTTAGGTGCTGTTGATAGATATTGTGTATAGTTGTGTTTAGACGCTATTGATAGACATTGCGTATAGTTATGTTTAGGTGCCGTTGATAGACATTGTGTATAGTTGTGTTTAGGTGCTGTTGATAGACATTGTGCATAGTTATATTTAGGTGCTGTTGTTAGACATTGTGCAAAGTTGTGTTTAGGTGTTGTTGATAGACATTGTGTATAGTTGTGTTTAGGTGCTGTTGATAGACATTGTGCATAGCTATGTTTAGGTGCTGTTGTTAGACATTGTGTATAGTTGTCTTTTGGTGCTGTTAATAGACGTTGTGTATTGTTGTGTTTAGGTGCTGTTAATAGACATTGTGTATAGTTATGTTTAGATGTTGTTGATAGACATTGTGTATGGTTGTGTTTAGGTGCTGTTGATAGACATTGTGTATAGTTATGTTTAGGTGCCGTAGATAGACATTGTGTATAGTTGTATTTAGATGCTGTTGATAGACATTGTGTATAGTTATGTTGAGGCGCCGTAGATAGACATTGTGTATAGTTGTATTTAGATGCTGTTGATAGACATTGTGTATAGTTATGTTGAGGTGCCGTTGATAGACATTGTGTATGGTTGTGTTTAGGCGCTGTTGATAGACATTGTGTATAGCTATGTTTAGGTGCTGTTGTTAGACATTGTGTATAGTTGTGTTTAGATTCTGTTAATAGACGTTGTGTATTGTTGTGTTTAGGTGCTGTTAATAGACATTGTGTATAGTTATGTTTAGATGTTGTTGATAGACATTGTGTATGGTTGTGCTTAGGTGCTGTTGATAGACATTGTGTATAGTTATGTTTAGATGTTGTTGATAGACAATGTGTATGGTTGTGTTTAGGTGCTGTTGATAGACATTGTGTATGGTTGTGTTTAGGTGCTGTTGATAGACATTGTGTATAGTTATGTTTAGATGTTGTTGATAGACAATGTGTATAGTTATGTTTAGATGTTGTCGATGGACAATGTGTATGGTTGTGTTTAGGTGCTGTTGATAGACATTGTGCATAGTTGTGTGTAGGTGCTGTTGATAGACATTGTGTATAGTTGTGTTTAGGTGCTGTTGATAGACATTGTGCATAGTTATATTTAGGTGCTGTTGTTAGACATTGTGCAAAGTTGTGTTTAGGTGTTGTTGATAGACATTGTGTATAGTTGTGTTCAGGTGCTGTTGATAGACATTGTGTTTATATGCTGTTGATAGACATTGTGTATAATTGTGTTCAGATTCTGTTGATAGTCATTGCGCATAGTCATGTTTAGGTGCTGTTGATATACATTACGTATAGTTATGTTTAGGTTATATTGCTAGGCATTGAGCATAGTTGTGTTTAGATGTTGCTGATAGCCATTACACCTAGATGTTTTTTTAATGCTGTTGATAAACATTGTGTATAATTATGTTTAGATTCTGTTGATAGACATTGTGTATAGTTATGTTGAGGTGCTGTTGATAGACATTGTGTATAGTTGTGTTTAGATTCTGTTGATATACATTGTGTATAGTTGTGTTGAGATTCTGTTGATAGACATTGTGTATAGTTGTGTTTAGATTCTGTTGATGGACATTGTGTATAGTTGTGTTCAGGTGCTGTTGTTAGACATTGTGCATAGTTGTGTTTAGATGCTGTTGATAGACATTGTGAATAGTTGTGTTTATGTGCTATTGATAGACATTGTATATAGTTGTATTTAGATGCTATTGATAGACATTGTATATAGTTGTGTTTAGAGGCTGTTGATAGACATTGTGTATAGTTATGTTTAGATGCTGTTGATAGACATTGTGTATGGTTGTGTTTAGGTGCTGTTGATATACATTGTGTATAGCTATGTTTAGGTGCTGTTGATAGACCTTGTGTATAGCTATGTTTAGGTGCTGTTGTTAGACATTGTGTATAGTTTTCTTTTGGTGCTGTTAATAGACGTTGTGTATAGTTATGTTTAGATGTTGTTGATAGACATTATGTATAGTTATGTTTAGATGTTGTTGATAGACAATGTGTATGGTTGTGTTTAGGTGCTGTTGGTAGACATTGTGCATAGTTGTGTCTAGGTGCTGTTGATAGACATTGTGTATAGTTATGTTTAGATGTTGTTGATAGACAATGTGTATGGTTGTGTTTAGGTGCTGTTGGTAGACATTGTGCATAGTTGTGTCTAGGTGCTGTTGATAGACATTGTTTATAGTTATGTTTAGATATTGTTGATAAACATTGTGTATAGTTATGTTTAGATTCTGTTGATAGACATTGTGTATAGTTGTGTTTAGATTCTGTTGATAGACATTGTGTATAGTTGTGTTTAGATATTGTTGATAGACATTGTGTATAGTTATGTTTAGATGTTGTTGATAGACATTGTGTATAGTTGTGTTTAGATTCTGTTGATAGACATTGTGTATAGTTATGTTTAGATGTTGTTGATAGACATTGTATATAGTTGTGTTTAGATTCTGTTGATATACATTGTGTATAGTTGTGTTTAGATTCTGTTGATAGACATTGTGTATAGTTGTGTTTAGATTCTGTTGATAGACATTGTGTATAGTTGTGTTTAGATATTGTTGTTAGACATTGTGTATAGTTATGTTTAGATGTTGTTGATAGACATTGTATATAGTTGTGTTTAGATTCTGTTGATAGACATTGTGTATAGTTGTGTTTAGATTCTGTTGATAGACATTGTGTATAGTTGTGTTTAGATTCTGTTGATGGACATTGTGTATAGTTGTGTTTAGGTGCTGTTGTTAGACATTGTGTATAGTTGTGTTTAGATGCTGTAGATAGACATTGTGTATAGTTTTGTTTAGATTCTGTTGTTAGACATTGTGTATAGTTGTGTTTAGATTCTGTTGTTAGACATTGTGTATAGTTGTGCTTAGATTCTGTTGATGGACATTGTGTATAGTTGTGTTTAGATTCTGTTGATGGACATTGTGTATAGTTGTGTTTAGATTCTGTTGATAGACATTGTGTATAGTTGTGTTTAGATTCTGTTGATGGACATTGTGTATAGTTGTGTCTAGGTGCTGTTGATAGACATTGTGTATAGTTATGTTTAGATGTTGTTGATAGACAATGTGTATGGTTGTGTTTAGGTGCTGTTGGTAGACATTGTGCATAGTTGTGTCTAGGTGCTGTTGATAGACATTGTGCATAGTTATGTTTAGATGCTGTTGATAGACATTGTGTTTAGTTGTGTTTAGATTCTGTTGATATACATTGTGTATAGTTGTGTTGAGATTCTGTTGATAGACATTGTGTATAGTTGTGTTTAGATTCTGTTGATGGACATTGTGTATAGTTGTGTTTAGGTTGTTAGACATTGTGTATAGTTGTGTTTAGGTGTTTTTGTTAGACATTGTGCATAGTTATATTTAGATGTTTTTGATAGCCATTACCAGGGCCGCCAAGAGAATTTGTGGGCCCCAGGGCAAAAGGAAACTTGGCCCTTCTCCTCCAATTCTCCAAATACTGATACTCAAACTAAGTCCACCACGGTGTATCATAAGCAAGGAATTAGTACAACAAAAATGAATTGATGAATTGTGATTTAGAAAACAGCTTTCTACTTGTTTATTTGTCTGGACCCTTAATTATAATGATCTGGTACATTTATTAATATATGTATTTTTATAAACTAAAAACAATAGTCAAATTATTTTATCGACAACCAATTATAAAACATATCTTCACTAATTTAAATCCCTATGCAGTTGAATAAGTAAAATGTTTTTTACAAGTCTCTTCATAACCTCATATATTTCAATATTTGCAATCGTAAGTTCGTAACATAGTCTCATTCCACACTCTCATTCTAAGAACACGTTTTAGTCTAAATCTACAACATTTTTATTTGAAAAAGCATAGGGCAAAAACAATTTCAGCAGCAAATTTTACTCAGATAGGATTCCGAGGCTTTGGAAAAAATTACCAAGAGGAACCCTCGTGCCTCGGTTAACCTATTTGCCTATGTAAGAATATTAATCAGTTTGAAGTTAAACTGAAGTCAATATACCAAAATTTAGTAGAAATTACTTTTGATACCAACAACTATTGTAGGCCTACTTTGGTCAGTTGACTTATGCGTGTTCAAGATGTCATCCTTTTTTTTTTTATCTCTCTCAGTCTCTCTCTCGACATCTTTTGTGCCGACCCGCTCAGCATACCTTGATTACAATTTGTTTAATTTGCATGTTACAATGTGTGACAATGACAATGTGGTGACTGACGAATTGAAATAAATAGATAAATAAATAAATAATAAAGGCTCACCTGAACGGAATCAATTGAGTTTAACAAAAGTCTGATCCTGTCTACTCACCATTAATGAGCCCCTCCCCCTGCAATCCTCGATCTGCTACTCTCAGAAGTAATTCTTAGTGACTTAGCCTGGGTCCCCATTTCCTATGTATTTGTCTATAGCAAATCACTTAGGCCTACATATTTCAGAGCCCTTATATAAAAAATTAGTGGGCACCTCCACCTGCAACCCTCGATCTGCCAGTGTCCATGGTTGTTCTTCGGGGAGCCCAATCAGTCGTGCTTAGCCCTCATTTGAGTCATTTAATGTACATTTACAAGTCGAAAATCACTAAATTTATGTACATGGTCCAGTGCCCCATACACCGTAACAGAAAAGTTGTTATACATCATCAAGGGCCCAATGAAAGTCATTAGTGGGCTCCTTCCTGAAACCTGGGGATACTTCTGTATGAAGAATTTTATATCCACTACACGAAATTGTCATTCACATACTCACGAAAGCACACATTTGATTTTGTTTGCCTTGCTCAAGGTACACCCTCTTTTTTTTCCTCGTTTGGCTTGTGGGCCCCCTAAACTCATGGGCCCTGGGGTGCCTCCCCGGCTGACCTCCCCCTCTCAGTGGGCCTGGCCATTGCACATAGTTGTGTTCAGGTGCTGTTGATAGACATTGTGTTTAGATGTTGTTGATAGCAATTACACATACAAATTGTAGCTGTGTTTAGGCAATGTTGATAGACATGGTGTATAGTTGTGTTCAGGTGCTGTTGATAGACATTGTGTTTAGATGCTGTTGATAGCCATTACACCTAGCTGTGTTTAGGTGGTGTTAATAGGCATCGTGTATAGTTGTGTTTAGATGCTTTTGATAGACATTGGATATGTTGTTGTGTTTAGCTACATGAGTCGTATACATGGCTGTGCTTAGATTGTGTATAGCTATATTTAGCTTCAGTTGTCATGTACAGTGTATAGTTGTGCTTAGCTGCAGGTGTTATGTATAGTGTATAGTTGTGCATAGCTACAGCTGTAATATACAGTGTATTGTTATGTTAAGCTGCAGTTGTCATGTACAGTGTATAGTTGTGCATAGCTACAGCTGTAATATACAGTGTATTGTTATGCTTAGCTGCAGTTGTCGTGTACAGTGTATAGTTGTGCATAGCTACAGCTGTAATATACAGTGTATTGTTATGTTAAGCTGCAGCTGTCATGTACAGTGTATAGTTGTGCATAGCTACAGCTGTAATATACAGTGTATTGTTATGTTAAGCTGCAGTTGTCATGTACAGTGTATAGTTGTGCATAGCTACAGCTGTAATATACAGTGTATTGTTATGTTAAGCTGCAGTTGTCATGTACAGTGTATAGTTGTGTATAGCTACAGATATAATATACAGTGTATTGCTATGTTTAGTTGCAGTTGTCGTGTACATTGTATAGTTGTGCATAGCTACAGCTGTAATATACAGTGTATTGTTATGCTTAGCTGCAGTTGTCATGTACAGTGTATAGTTGTGTATAGCTACAGCTGTAATATACAGTGTATTGTTATGTTTAGCTGCAGTTGTCGTGTACATTGTATAGTTGTACATAGCTACAGCTGTAATATACAGTGTATAATTGTGCTTAGCTGCAGTTGTCATGTACAGTGCATAGTTGTGCATAGCTACAGCTGTAATATACAGTGTATTGTTATGTTTAGCTGCAGTTGTCATGTACAGTGTATAGTTGTGTATAGCTACAGCTGTAATATACAGTGTATTGTTATGCTTAGTTGCAGTTGTCGTGTACATTGTATAGTTGTGTATAGCTACAGCTGTAATATACAGTGTATTGTTATGCTTAGCTGCAATTGTCATGTACAGTGTATAGTTGTGTATAGCTACAGCTGTAATATACAGTGTATTGTTATGTTTAGTTGCAGTTGTCGTGTACATTGTATAGTTGTACATAGCTACAGCTGTAATATACAGTGTATTGTTATGTTAAGCTGCAGTTGTCATGTACAGTGTATAGTTGTACATAGCTACAGCTGTAATATACAGTGTATTGTTATGTTAAGCTGCAGTTGTCATGTACAGTGTATAGTTGTGTATAGCTACAGCTGTAATATACAGTGTATTGTTATGCTTAGCTGCAGTTGTCATGTACAGTGTATAGTTGTGTATAGCTACAGCTGTAATATACAGTGTATTGTTATGCTTAGCTGCAGTTGTCATGTATAGTGTATAGTTGTGCATAGCTACAGCTGTAATATACAGTGTATTGTTATGTTTAACTGCAGGTGTTGTGTACATGTGTGTGCTTAGATACCTTTACTAGGTATTATGTATAGTTATGTTTAGATGTAGCTGTCATGTACATTGTATAGTTGTGTTATCTGCAGGTGGTATGTAAATGGCTGTGTTTAGATACACTTACTAGGTGTATTCAGCTGAAATCTAATTGAAATTAAATATTTATGGGATCTTTTATCCGTCGACTCACTAACATATAAAAACATTCGGTATACGTTCGGAAATTTTAACTCCTTCATAAAATCTTTAGTATTTTTCAATACATAAAGATTTTGTAGAGACGTAGATATCTAATTTAGTGCACACGGTACGTTTCTGGAATACTCTTCATCAGATACTCTCAAGGTGAACAGATTGGAAAGACAAATAATTTAAAGTTTTAGGAACATGAATACCAAAGGGTCTAAACAGCATAACCAAAATCAACTAAGGTCACCTATGTCTGAGGGAGGAAAACCATGGTTTTAATAATATTTACATTATTTAGATGATTTCCAAAAGGTATCCATTCATATTTCGATGTTAAAAGGAGACTGAAATTTGCTTAAAATAAAAAATTCAAGACAATTAAAATTGTTTGTTTCTCAAACGATTAATTTACTCAGCTGAGTTTGTTCCGAAGTTTAGAAACAAATCTATGCCTCTGAAATAATTAAACAGTTCTGTCGAGTCACAACAATTAAAAATATACTATTAATTTATTTTCTATATACTCAATAATATGTTATCTCAGTTTTGATCGAATGATATTAGGTCTTATATAGTACATGTATATTTATCTCGGAGTGACTTAGGTTGGATTATTACCATTAGTTAATGTTAGTGGTGAGATGGCATGTGCTTGTTTTATTTATTGTACTCTATAGAAAATCAGATTATTTATAGCCTTTCGTCCTTATTAATTTTATGTTAAATATGAATTTTAGAAGAAACTTTGTATAATCATGCACCCCCTTAACGTCAAAGGAAACGCTAATTTCAAAACAATTATTCCATTTTTAGAAACTTTTGTTGGTTGAAACGTTTTAATGACTTTGACAAACTTTTTTTTTGGTTTCTCGCATTTACTGATCGAAGTGATAATATAAATTTAAAAGGTAATTTAAAATAAATTACATTTGATCTTTTATCCAGATAAACATCATCACATTTTTACCAGAAGTCCATATTTTATGTAAACATTGCTAATAGCGAATAAACATCCTCGCAGTTTTAGCTAAATATCATCGATCCAGTACATAGGCTTTAATTTGTTCTCATTTGCTGGAGCACAAATAGTCGTAAATTGCCACAAATTAAATGGTTTCATAACCTAATACGCGTTTTGTTATACAGTCATTAAATATCATATTCATTCCAACTCATATAGGCCAAATTAACGGCTAGATTGCGTACTATCAATTGTTCGACGGTTTAAGCTATTCATAGGCGCTCTACACGTATATTGTTCGGACCGTGAAAATCTATAGTTGCTGTTATATAGTACATAATGGTAGATTGAAAAGAATTTGTTACCATTATCTCTGAATACAAAATATATTGTTAGAAATTTGAAAGAGACTTTTCTTATCCCGTTACATATTATATTGCCTAAGAGCACAGTCTCTATTTAAAATAAAGTTTATTGATAGGGCATACGAGTTTATATTGAGTTTTATTTCTGAGGTAGCATGTAGTTTATTTTTGAGGGATGTTAATATTAATACTTGTTTAATTATAGTGAAAATCACTTGTTTGTTTTAGGATAAAGAGATAAAAAAAAAAGTGAAATGTATGTCTTTCAAAGTCAGTCTATCTTTTTCAAGGAGTTGTGAAAATTGAATGATTTTTTAAATTCAGGGTAAGTTTTTTTTAATTAGTTATTTGCAGTCGGTATAAAATCAATAGTTATTCAATCAGAAAATGACATTTGCCTCCAAGAATGTTTTTTTTCTATCTTGGCACCAGGTGTTAAATTCGACATTGGTGTACATTTCAAGATATAAATCTCATTGCTGCGAGGAAAACTGTCACGGGTTGCATGTAAACTGATATTCTATTTCTCACTTGCACTCGTTCTTTCTCATTTAAGCCTAATTAATGTATTTCCTTGAAAGAAGTTACCGGTTTGGTGTTTTTCCTCAAAATGACATCGTCCTCTGGATTCATTCGTTGTTATAGGTGTCTTATCAACTGGTCCAAATCTATATTCTAAAAGATACTTGGGATAACTTTAATATATATGTAAAAATAGATTTTAAATAACTAACTTTAAAAAGTTTATTTTGTTGATTCAAGATGGCGGCGATAAAAATTGAAGGCTTAACCTATTACAGTGACTGTACGGTCGACTGGTTTTCTTGTATCTATTTGAAGAAATACTTAACTTTGTTTGTACATGTCTTTACAGAAGCGTTTAAATTTCGTACTTCTGTCTGAATTCAATCTTAAAATATTAGCTGTTTTTGACAGTAATACTCATATTTTTTTTACTGTATTGTCAGCAGGACAAATGAATAAAATTAATTTAGTATTTGGAATGAACAATTCTATTAAAAGGGGACAATTTTGGGATAAATGATTTTGAAAAATGCATATAAATAAAAAATATATGCCACTATTAGTATTATTATATTTATTTACCAATGTGGCACAACATATAATGTGACAAACAGTCAATATAGAAAAAAGGGAGTACAAATGAAGGAATTGCAGGTGTGTGACCGTAAGGGGGTCTTAAAACCAGATTTACAGAACTTATTAGGGGTATTTGTTAAAATAATCTTATTTAACTCCTAATTTCGTATATGTATAAATGCGAATTAAATATATATAACCACGGAAACTTGTAGATTATATACAAATGCTTTAGGGCTCCTTATAAATTGGTTGGTCAAAATTTTGGAAAACCATGGTGATAAATTAAGCATTTCTTTATTGGATATGACAAATTTAATTCTAAATTAGTATACATATATATAATACATATATATGCCGTAACTGTTGGTAGACTTATATATAGATTTAATAACATTAATTAGATTCTAACCACTTTTATCACTTGTTGATTATCACCCATTTTATTTGAAGAAATGACTTCTTAAAAGAAGATATTTTTATTTCAATTTTTAATCTTCTTAAAAAAAAAATTCGACAGACGCCATTAATTTGTTAATCTAGTATGAGTAATTCAGGATTAATGGTTACAAACGAGTATTAGTATTTTCTGTTTTTGTTTCTCTCTCTCAAAATTTCCCATGTAATAGTCTACTCGTGTGATGTCAATTACATACGGGTGTAAGTTTTGTGTTATCTAAACAATCAAATACTCGTAATTACAGAAATTTCTATTGAAAAGTTAATCTCAAATTTGTCACCTATTAAATTTGACAAGCACTAGAAGGGGAAAAAATCCTGTAAAATCAGAAAATTGCCCACAGAGAAAAATGATAATTTAATTATGTTCTAATTCCAATTAAAATGTACATCACACCTATGAAATAGACATATACTCTACGACCTGAAATTCAATTAGTTTTCACCATATTTATTTCCTGTCACTCAATAATTTGATAATTGAAGGAAATTTTTACCTTAATTTTCCGGGGGTTCCAACCGAGATGTACCCGTTAATTATACTAAATCAATTAATCACATCCGATTTTGTCTATTGTTACATATAATTCCATTTTCACTTTCCGTCCTTATGACAAAACGAGGATATCAAGCGATTATCACAGAAAACAGAGATTACATGTCATGACATATTTTAAGATGGGGGTTTAGTAATTAAAATCTGAAATATTAATTATCGAAATGATATATCATATTTGTTTTAATAACTGAAATTATAGTTGTTGATTTTGAATCAATATTATCAAAGTTTTTAGTCATTATGTTTACCAACAGTAATCTTTTAATTTGTGCCACAAGATTCTTCTCTTACGATATTCTAATCCATTGCCAAAAAAAAAATATATGTAATAATAATCCTTATTGATTTGAACTGTAATATACGTACAAATATATATAAGGTTTTTACCCTAAAAAAGTTGGGAGGAAAAGTAAATAACTTGAAGCAACATCCTCTTTTGTTGTTGTTGTTGTTGTGGTTTTTTTTTAACATTGCTTGTTGCCACGACAATAATAAACGACAATTTCGAACATTTGACTTTTTCTCTTATATTATTTTTGACTTGTTACTGTTGGTGTGGAACATGCACAAATGTGTGTACATGTATGTATGTGTTTGTTTGTGGAAAGGGGGTTTGTTAGTAGTTTTATTGATAAGTAAAGAAGATAGACCATGTAGTGATCGTGTCTGTCCCTGTAACAAAAACCAATACTGTCGATTTTATTCAGGAATCTAAATAAAATTATTACATCATAATGTCACAATTATTTGTATACAAATGTACATGTATATATTTCCCCGTGTAATAGATCTCCCCCCATTTTACCTAAGTTTTTAAAAGTCTTAAATACTTTTCGAAAATAAAACTTTACGATTGTTTAAATTTACTAGTTAGATTTGTTACATTTTAATGAAATACCAGAAATGCCACGGAAAACAATAAAATCTTGTATTTGACACTACAAATAATATAAAAATTAAAGTCTTATTCTTCAGGTGTGGAATGTTGTTCATACATTTTACTTATTACCAGTCTTTGATCTTAATTTTCGCATATGAAATAGAAAATTTTCTATGCTGACTCACTTATGGTGGACCAAAGTAATTAAGAATAATAGTTACTGGATCTAGAATTTCTATATATTTTCGTTGACAACGTTCTGTTTCTGGGATTAACTAACAATATCTTGGATAAAAATTGTAATCCCTCCCTTCTCAAGTCGGCGTTGGGGGTATAATTTTATATATTTTTAGATCAAGTTGGTTCAAAAACACGTGAAAATGTTTATATTCTAAAAAGTTTGACAAATTATGACTAATATTTATTTATATTTAAAAAAGACAATTTTGGTAAAACCTCTAGTTAGTCTATATAAACATGCTGGTAACTTTACATGTACATGTATCTTAAATATGTGCGTATGTCAAGAAATTGGGGGGGGGGGGGGAACTTGTTCAGAAACAAAAACTAAATTCGGGTAAAAAAACACGTGTAAATGTTTATATTTAAAAAACTAGGTCAGTTCCGTTAATTTTTAATTGTATTGTTGTCCTTACGGACAAGGTCAGAGTGGTTCTAGACATTTTTGATTCCCCTTTTGACCAAAATACAATGGCTATTCATTGCTATTCAATCCGCCATTGTTTGCCCTGCTCAACGTTATAGATATAAAACACAATACTAAACTGTAATTGAAACCTTTTATATACATGTATACAAATGTATATGAAAGAAATAAATACTTTATCCCTTTACTCTTTTGTAAAGAGTTACTTTTATATATTCAATGATATTATATTTGTGGACAATTAAACACGCTGTTTGTGAAAGGCACGTAAACAAATGTATACAGTTAGTATGCTTTAAATGTATAGGACAATTAAATAAGAATTGAAATCTGTTACATGTTACTTAAATGTGTAAGGTAAGATAATGATTGCAGGTTGAAAGTTAATGAATTATTACAAGATTTTTTTAAAAGTTCCTTGAAGTGCTTTTCAGTTTGATTCTGGATTTTCTTTTGCAAATCAAAATGACATCAACGGGAAAAACTGGTGTTTTTTTTATTTGTTTATTTTTTATGAGTTGAAATTTGATGAGTTTGTGCTCATCTAAAGAGGTGGACAACAATTTTTCTTTCATTTTAGATGCTTAAATGTTTAATTACAAGACCAATGCATATAAATGTTTAATTACAAGACCAATTCATATGCACATACCTAAGTTTAGTTGTATTTGAAGATACACATTCTTATGTTTTGCATCCTCTGTAGAAGCTAAGAACTAGGAACCTTTGCTGTGATTCCGTGTACATATGCAATTTATGTCCTAATAATTGTTTAAAACACATTTCTAAAATTGTTCTCAAGTATGTTTTATATCTGAGAGTTTGCAAAAAAAAAAAAAAACAACATTTTGCATAGAATGTTTTCCCCTCCAAATACAATGTGTAATTTTATAGCTTTTATGGATTCATATTTTTGTTAGATGTACATGTCTCAGTAATTTTCTAAGTAAACAGTTAATGGTAGTTAAACTCATTATTAATGTGTTGTTCAAGATTTCATCTTATCGAGGCATGTTACCCTTGCCTCGATCAGACAAGGAACCCTCCGAAAGTTGTCTTTTGCAATATATTTCGACCACTCAAGATTCAAGATTCATTATTTCTATTAAAACCATAGTTGAAACAAAGGTACAGATAATTTGCCAATTTAACATAAATAGATCAAGACAAGATGGTCTACAAAATTGAAAGATAATAACACAAATGAAATAATATCATTTTTTGAGGGGATGACAAAGATATGTGGTCAACTCAAGGGACATTATTGTATTTCATGCCTACAAAATTTTTAGCTAGTCGTGTTTTTATGGGAACGAACTTGGAAATTTTTTCCCCCCTAATATTGTCATAACTAAGTTTTTTTTCTATCATTAGTGACATCAAGTTTTCAGAACAATATAAAAATTAGGTTAAAAAAATAAATGTACATTTTTTAACAGATATTTGATGACCATATTTGAAATTTTTTTTTATTGAAGTATTTGAAAAAAAGAAAAGAAATAAAATATAAAAATAATAACACCTGATATTTCTAACGGGTAATTTCTTCATCTACATGTCAATAATAGGCCATGCCCACTTTTCACGACTTGAGCGATTCTCGACATGATTGAATTCACTCAATTGTTTGGACACGACAATAAAATTTACCTGACAAGCTCCGCCCACTTCTTCTCACACCTTGCTTATTGTAAAACAAATCACATTGAAGCTCGTGAATAGTGACACCAAAAACTCGAAAGAACTAATTTGATTGGACGGGGCCGTGTCTATTTGTTCACTGTCGAATCGATATCCCTTGTTTAGTAAACCGTATTAGCCAAAAGAATACGAAGAAGTCGAAATTGTAAGACCTGTTTTATAGTTTGCTAGTGAAAGCTGTATAGAGATTTATCATTTATTGGCCTTTATTGGACTTCAACTTATTCAAAAGCTATTGACTAGGTACACTTATTATAATCAGTGTATTGGACTTGTATAAAGCACGTGGAGTAGTGTTCAAACTTCAGAATATGGATGGTGACTTGTCGAAACAGGGACCAACAACAACATTACCCCCATCATCACAAGGAATGCACGTGCCGGTCACTGGAGGTATGAACATGCATCAACACCCAGCTCATCAACAGGTTCACTCGCCACCTTCTCCGGATATGAATGGACAACATAATAACAATAACAATCCGAGTATGGCTAACAAGAAGGCCGATGACCGTGTGAAAAGGCCTATGAACGCTTTTATGGTGTGGTCTCGTGGCCAACGAAGAAAAATGGCACAGGAAAACCCTAAAATGCACAATTCTGAAATCAGCAAGAGACTTGGTGCAGAATGGAAACTGTTGTCCGAAACTGAAAAACGTCCGTTCATAGACGAAGCTAAACGTCTACGCGCTATTCACATGAAGGACCATCCGGACTACAAATACAGGCCACGTAGGAAAACAAAGACACTGATGAAAAAGGACAAGTACGCGCTGCCTGGTATGCCTGGTGGTGGTGGACAACTTCAGTCGGACCCGAACAGAATGTACCCCGGAATGAACGGATACATGCCGAACGGATATCCAATGAATATGATGCACGATCCTAACGCCTATCATATGGCAAATCAAATGGGACTAGCTCAATATGGTAACTATCCTATACCAACTCAACAAATGTCCGCAAATCAGATGACCACTTCATCTTACATGAATGGGACCTCAAACTACACAATGTCAATGGGCATGGCCCCATACACAATGTCTCCGTCACAAGTTCCCACGTCCATCAAAAGGGAACCAAACCAGTCCGGAGGAATTTCGCAAGTTCCAGGAGGACCACGACAGGCAGGAGATTTACGTGAAATGATTAGTATGTATTTACCGGGAGATGCCAATGATCCCAATAGTGCGGCGGCTCACCATAGACTTATGCAACAACATTATCAGCAACAGACGGCACAATCTGAAGCAGGGGTAAATAATACAGTACCACTGACTCATATGTAAAATGTTGTGTTATTTTTTGTTTGACAATTATTGTGCTGCGAGAGAAAAGAAAAAAACATTATATTTCCCATTATCTATTGTTTAATCATTTTACATTTGTTGAATGGCTGTTCACTGAAATCCATGACATTGTGCGAATGCCTCATTGTATGAAGAAGAAGAAGAAGAAGAAAACGTTGATGATGTTGCGAATCTGACGAGCGGACGCGTGTGTGAATGTATATTTGATATCCATGGTGCGACTTTTGCAACAAAAATGTGCTGAAATTTATTGAAACTAGATTTATATTATTTTGTTACAATCATGACAGAAAACCTTATTTATATATATACCGACTGTTGAACGAGATGATTTTTGTAGAAAATATTTAGCATAATAGTTCGGGTTTCTCGCCGAAATTCGAATAAAAAAAACCCTAGGGACTTTTCCACACGTATTTATATTTGCTCACAGTAATTCGAATTTTCTGCATTTAGGTTTGTAAGTATTGTTAATTTTGTAATTTTTTTTTCTTCTATGAAACCGTGGAAAATATCCGTATTTTTATTTTATAAGTTTAATTAAATATTTTTTTTTACTATTCAAGTATTTGTCGGCTCAAGGTTGGTTTGGGAGTAAATATTCTGTTTGAACTAAACACTACTTAGTTTTTCTTGTTAAAATATTTTATTTTGTATATTTTTGTCAGTAGACCGCGGAATTGTGAACAAAATTATATACATATTTTATATATACATATAATGTTCGGTCCGTATATATAGTTTCTGCTATTTTAATTTGTTTACTATTTAAAATTTATTTGCATTTTTTGTATATAAGAATACTGTTTATTTGATAAAATGCAAAACAAGCAGAATTAAATGAAAAAAATACTGAATAATTGTATGTTTATTATTTATTTATTTATTTATTGCCATTTTGAAGCGAAATGGCAAATCTTATTACGAAATTCGACACATACCATAAAAAAAAATCCGGTTCACCTAAAAAGACCGGTTTTCTTGTATTTAAGAGAATTTCTGTTGGTATGTCTGTAGATTGTGTTTGAATGACATGTTTTTATTGTTTTTAACAAAACTTTCAAATCTTAAGGACCCTGTGATTTTCTTTTCAAGTGTTTTACAAATTTGTCTTTTCTTTAGAACGACAAATTATAGCGCAGTTTGATATTTTGTGTGTTATCTTCGATGGTGAAAATACATTACAAAACAAAGACTTGCCGTGAAGTGCCACTTTAAACAGTTGTATCAAAGTAGAGATAATATTTTCATTTTAAAAAAACTTATTTCTTTTCTTGATAAATTAAATATATTGTATATATAGATTAAAATATCTTGCAATGAAATATATTTGATATTTCTACTTGTTATACAATCGTTTAAGCTGTCAATTTCACCGGTCCCTCTCCCCCGTTCATACATGTACATGTTGTTGTTTGTTAGTTTACATCAAAATGTAATTTCATGCGAATTCATATCTGTTAAGAAAGATTTTTTTTTTCTAAGATCAAAATATTTCGCATTAAATTCCATCATGATTTATTCTCAAACAAAACTTTTCCAAATATTATCTATCCCGTGGAAACATTCACACATTCGAGGAAACCATATTTATATCTTTTCATCTTGTTGTTGCCCCATTTGTAATAAATATCTACACTTTACCGCAAAAATCGACATAAAAGAATGTTCAAATTAAGATGCATCATTACCGATCTGAAGAAATGAAACATGAAAACAATAAATTCGTATGGGAGTCTGGGCCACTAAATCATCTTCAGACTTTCACAAGTTCCTTTATTGATCAAATTAGCAGGCCACTATTTCTCATATTGTATATGACCCTTCCACTAAATTGTTTTAGCTAATTTTCCTGCAATTCATCATGTTTGGCCAATGAATTATGTCCTTACCATATAGCATTATCGCTTGGGCGACAAAATCATTTGACGACCATTTCTAATGTGTAATCCTTGGATCAAACGGTTTCAGTTAAACAAGATTTATGATTCGGTTATCATCCTTAATAAGATTATGATATAAACATTGTCTTACAGTTTTATCACCAGATAATTACGTTTTAGCAAAGACCTGATACAAGTCACAAGATTCCTCATATTTAATTTTACCCAATTAATCATTATTAAAAATAGTTCTAAATCAGTAAAGCAAAAACAACGTTTTAATAATAAAAAAAAATGGTTTTCTACAAAATATATGATGTCATTTGTATCTTGTGAACTTTATAATTCTTTATAAGTGATTTTTTCTTGAAATTTTAACGTGAAATTTTAATACACAATTCAAATTTATATTGTTTGTCTGTAATAAACATTTATTATAACATGAATTCGACAATATCTAACACACCTCAGCAAGTCTTTTGAAGTTTTCGTTTGAAATGTATATTTTAGTCATTAAAATTGTCCAATTGAGAAATACTTGCTAAAATAATATGGAAGAAAAACCTATAAAATTTTCAGCTCAAGAAAGCGCTTGGCATGTTGTTATTTTACCAAGGTGAACTTAATCACAAAATTCACTCCAGGTGGAAGTAGAAATTAGTCATGCGTTCAGACAACCTAATATTGTTTCGGCAGGGCCAAGTAGTTTTTAGATTGTCCTAGGTTTAAAATTACTCGATCTACCAGTTTTTTCTCATATCCAGCATTTGTGTTTGCTCGACCGATTTAATAGGTTTGGTAGCAATGTTTAATTTAAACGTAAAACAACAGGACAGAATTAAATGCCGTCTACCCGTATCAACTATATAATTTACGCATTGACGCTCTGAGATGATTAAAGGTTCCTATCCCCTTTATTCGGGTTTTGTTTTTAGGTTAAACATTTGTTACGAAGAAAGAATATAAGTTTATTACAACATAAATTTGAACATTCTTTAATTTCGATTTATTTACACCGAAATAAATATCCTCAACTTTACCTTGCTTTCTTGTGTACTTTTATATATAATCTAAATGTATTTATTTCCACATAGCCGCTTTGCCGAAAGAGCTAATTAAAAACTCGTAGACATATTTAATTCTCTGAATATCACAATCAATATTTCCTTCACAAAGTCCCCTTTTATATATGGTCACAGGATCAATGTGTCCAGTTTATGGTAAACCGGCACAATTCACATGTTTTAAAGTTTGTTGGCCTCTAAAATTCTTTGTTATAATGCCGTGTTTATTGTGTTTTATACAGCATTGAAGCGATGGCATTGATGTACTACACAAACTATTGGAGGCCTAATCTGAAGCTTTGAAATAATAATATAATCATACACCATGACAGAGAACATAACATGCAACATTTTACAGATCAACATCTATAGATTCAAATTATTGGAAAATATATTGCATCATGAAATCAAAAAGGCAGTTTTCATTACAAAAAAAAACCGCACACACCAAACTACCTATATATGCATTTGAAAATTAAACCCAACAGTGTTGGAATAAAATTTTTGAGTTGACAATTCTTTTGCTCAACTCTCAACGGGATTCGAATCGACACCTTTGATACGCTACAGTACAAATTGCCTATCTCCAGCGCCCTCAACCGCGCGGCCATATACGCTGTATACATGTATATGTGGTCGAGTGGTCTAGGGCGCTGGACGTAAGGCTAAGCGAATGGTGCTGCAGTGTATCAATGGTGTGGGTTCAAATCCCGTCGAGGGAAGAACAGAAATTTGACAGCTCTAAAATCTAATTCTAACACTGTTTGGTTTAATTTTCAGACATATATATATATATATATGTACCATTGCTTTTAATAGACATGATGAGATCAATTTTATAGCAATTATTGAACGCATACCTTCTACACAGATATGTTTGATCTTAATTGCAGATTCATATGTCAAAACCTACTTATGGAAATTGACACCATTTCTTATATTATACATATCTTTAATTAAAAAAACTCGAGTACAATGTAATTCCAAACAAAATTTTTCAGTAAATGAACAACAATTCGTGTTGGCTTCATTTTTAGTCAACCAATGGATTTCTCCGAATACTCCGGTTTCCTCCACCAATAAAACTGACAGACGCGATATAACTGAAATATTGTTGAAAGTGGCGTTAAACACCGTAGCCCTAACCCTTAGTCTACCAATATGAAATTGACTGCTCCGTCTTCTTTTGACGGACGTTGATCCATACCGTGTGCATTCAATATGAATGCATGACATTTGTATAACCATATAAGGTCACTGAATGCGTTAATGTGTGGTTGATGAATATTAAATTTAATATTACACTTAATTATTACCCTCATCAGAAGATTTCAGTTTCCATGGTGACACTCATTGTAAATAGATAACAGTTTTTATTCCATGGACCCCGTTTAGTATTTGACTGCAACACCAAGTCTATCTTCACAAACAAAATGTACAAATAGCCAGACAAATGAGCTTTGATATACATATGTACAAATAGCCAGACAAATGAGCTTTGATATACATATGTACAAATAGCCAGACAAATGAGCTTTGATATACATATGTACAAATAGCCAGACAAATGAGCTTTGATATACATATGTACAAATAGCCAGACAAATGAGCTTTGATATACATATGTACAAATAGCCAGACAAATGAGCTTTGATATACATATGTACAAATAGCCAGACAAATGAGCTTTGATATACATATGTACAAATAGCCAGACAAATGAGCTTTGATATACATATGTACAAATAGCCAGACAAATGAGCTTTGATATACATATGTACAAATAGCTAGACAAATGAGCTTTGATATACATATGTACAAATAGCCAGACAAATGAGCTTTGATATACATATGTACAAATAGCCAGACAAATGAGCTTTGATATACATATGTACAAACGGAAAAGAAGAAGAATAGAAAGGAAAACACATGAATATTACACAGGAGGGTTCAATATATGATCCTGAGGATTATAAATAGACTATTCTCCCCTAATATACAATGGTCTCTGTACACTCAATATAAAATCTTACTTGCTTTCGGTTATACCTATAACCATACCCTTTTTAAGAACTAGGAAGGGTTTCATCCTGTCCGAATATTCTCCTTCATCCAAAATGAATATTTGTATTTCATATTTATTTGTGAAATTTTGTCATTGTTTTAAGCCAGAAATGGTATAAACACAATGGGTATAAAATTAAAATCAGCTGATAATTGTCCAAATTTATTTGGTAATAAACCAGACAACACAGAATTGATACTTTATTTTGCTAACATCACAAGTAATAAGACAATACATACACACAAAATAAATATACAAATTATGAATAACTTTTGATAAATTTTGAAACAAATTCAGTAGTAACAAATTCCAATTTTAATGCTATTTGGTTTAGCATTCTATAACCTTCATGGTTTGTCAGTGACTTGTTGAAGGTCGGTGGTTTTCTTCGGGTACTCAGGTTTCCTCCACCAATAAAACAGACCTCCACGATGTAACTGAAATATTGTTGAAAGTGGCTATAAACAGCATAACCCTAACACTATAACCTTCACGTCTAAAGCAGATGAGAAATGAAAAGTCAAAGAAGAATAAAATCAGTTATAGTTTTAGATGCTATTTGAGGTTATAAAGGAGTTTGTTGTTATAGATCAATGATATAGACATGGATATTATGATTATAGTACCTGAACAGATTGATAAGATCAAATTTGTGGGATTCCTGATTTTGGATTCTGATATCAAATCGTGGTCAGGGACATCTTTAGCTTTAAAATTCGGGAAGGGTTATATAATATACAATACTTAGATGTAATTATTTCTTAAATAACACATTGGTAAATGTAAAAAGTTGGGGAATGCATCTTTTGCCGTTTAGATTTTTTAATATGTGTATGCGTGTGTAATAGGGACATCATATTGAGGTGGTTTTCTCCGGGTAATCCGTTTTCCTCCACCAATAAAACCGACCCCCACGATATAACTGAAAAATTGTTGAAGGTGGCGTTAAACACCACACACACACTCATATTGAGGTGACATCTCCAACAGATTTTACACCACAACTGTAGATGGGAATGAGGGTTATAGTATCACACCTCACCATCACAATTCTAATTCAGACTAATTAGTTTTTACCTGTGACGGTCAGATATCTACTGAGATAGAGACCAATGCTAAACATTTTATCATAGATCTATATAAACTTGATAGGATATTTTTTTTACGCATAATGAAATTTTGATGTAGTTATAAATATGAATTATAGATAGGATATTTTTTTTTACGCATAATGAAAATTTGATGTGGTGATAAATATAAATTAATGGTTTGTTTTCATAGATTCATAAACCTGATATATATTTTTTTTTTAGAAAATCTGCTCGCTAAAATCTCCATCGACTTCGCTCCTTTGTATAAATAAAAATATACATTGAAATTGGTCATAGCATTATTACCAAACACGTTTCATTGACATTATTAACAGAATTTCAACCCGGCTATCGTGTACTCCTCTTGGTAGATAACTGATAACTGCACAACACTCGCTTTACGTTTTACTTGATTTTTGTGTCGAGCTGTTATATAAATGGGTATATAATTTTGACAATAGTAACATTCTTGTACCTACAACCAGGACATATATTTATATCTATATCTGACTTGTTGTCATTTCTATGTTTAGATTCTTTATTTTTTTTTTTGAGTTTTCACTTGGTTATATTTATAGACCAACAAGGCGATCTTATTAATTTTTTTTCTATAAAATATATCCACACTGATTAAACTATATTTGTACTGATGTGGGACAGTGGTATTGTGTTCCAGGGGAGTAATCAATGACTATATTTTAAGACATTAAAAAGGGTCCAACCAGTAACTTTCCAAATTTAATTCAGTGTGGTTTATTGCATATTTAATGTTTCATATATATTATAAAAATTGTTTCAGTATTATTAGCACTGAGATCTAAAGAATAACAAGAGCTCATGTTCTGAATTTACTGTACATGTACCAGCCTAAAACACCTTTGACTTTTTCAGTATTTAATTAAAATGTTGAAAAGGAGCTTGGACTTTTGGAGTGTTAATTGTAAAATGCATTTGAATAAATTATATCACGTTGAAAAACTGATTTTGATTTAAAATAAAGTGAAAATTAAAACGTACACCTGTTACATACTATGATGAAGTGGTCAAGAATTTGACTTGTGTGTTGGAATGGGGTCATATTTTATCTTTACAAATAAACTTGCAATGCGAGGGATTTTCTTCCCCTCTCTCTATCTTCATGGATTCTATCTCGAGATTCGTTGTTAGGTCCGGGAGAGTAATACATTTTGTACACGAGAGATTGAATTTAGCCGAGGCTTGATTACAATTCTTCTGATATAACTCTTAATCGTATAAGCTTCTGATAGAAATCGGTAGCCAGTCGACTTTTATCAAATTTAGTGTGATCTACGAGTATCGTATTAAACAAATACAACCACATGGGGACAGAAAGGCTCATGAATTGTCATGAAAAATGGAAAATGACATATTTGTTAATTTACAAATATTGAGTTTCTTGTATACATATCTAAACATACATAAGCCAGTATGGAGTCTAGTTATCATTGGAATTTTTCGCTGTTATTTAGTATTGTACAAATATGTATTTTTTATTAGTCACCATACAAGAACAGAAGAAATGCATTTTGTAAATAAAGTCGGAGTTGTAAGTGGGTATTGTTTATTATGGGTTGTGGTATCAAGTCGGAGTTGTAAGTGGGTATTGTTTATTATGGGTTGTGGTATCAAGTCGGAGTTGTAAGTGGGTATTGTTTATTATGGGTTGTGATATCAAGTCGGAGTTGTAAGTGGGTATTGTTTATTATGGGTTGTGGTATCAAGTCGGAGTTGTAAGTGGGTATTGTTTATTATGGGTTGTGGTATCAAGTCGGAGTTGTAAGTGGGTATTGTTTATTATGGGTTGTGGTATCAAGTCGGAGTTGTAAGTGGGTATTGTTTATTATGGGTTGTGGTATCAAGTCGGAGTTGTAAGTGGGTATTGTTTATTATGGGTTGTGGTATCAAGTCGGAGTTGTAAGTGGGTATTGTTTATTATGGGTTGTGGTATCAAGTCGGAGTTGTAAGTGGGTATTGTTTATTATGGGTTGTGATATTCGTATTTATTGTTACTTTCAGTAATTTTTCAGTAATGTCATGGTTACCAGACTTAATGGAGGGGGTTTGTTTGTTTGGTGGTGTTTAGCGCCACTTTCAATGATATATCAGTTATATCGTGGCTGTCAGTTTTATTGGTGGAGGAAACCGGAGTACCCGGAGAAAACCACCAACCTGTCACAAGTCACTGACAAACTTTATCACATGGGAAAGGGGGGGGGAGGGGTGGAGGGAATCCTAGACAGACGAAAACAACTGACTGATGAAACCCGATGGTCATACGTAGGAGCCTGGAAACTTTAAACATCTGATGTGGGTAATGGGGCTAGAACTGTTTATTGTGATTTGGGAAATATAATTATGCAGTGTGTATTACCGATACAAGTGTTATACTTCGGTTCTATTATTTTATAATAAGGAAGAGACATTACTTATGTATCTGACATACACACAATTAAAGCCACCATCATTGTGGGACGAAAACAGTTATATTCGATGTGAACTTGTTTGGTGCACGTTCTTAGAATCTGAAAAATCCAAATTATGAGTAAGCGTGTATGATATCTAATAGTGTCTATCATTTTAGATTTGTCTAGATATATTGTGTCTTGTATATATTTAACCCCGTGTGTATATGTTAAAGTGGAAAAAGGTATATAGGTGTATTTTTGGCTTCCGCAATTAAACAGAAATAAACTTACAATAAATTCACATGTGTTATTTTATGGTCGATTTCGACCAAATTTGATAACACGTGATACATGATCCTGAGGTGTATTCCTTAAACGGAATTTTTATTTTTTATATATTGTCAATTTAAACCGTATCTCATCTCCACTGCAGACAGTAAATCTAAGTTTACAATTTTAAATAATGATTTATAACCCGTTGGTTAATTTTTCTTTAAATTGACAAGATAAAGTTTACACGGTTTGGATAATGTGTACTTTTCGTTGTCAATTTCGTCTGATATTGACACAAGCTTCAATCCAATACATATCACATCAGGCTTTGATTTGTGTCCCATTTTTGGGGAAAAGGGGGTTATGGGGTTATTGTGTTTAACGCTACTTTCAACAATATTTCAGTTACGTCGTGGCGGTCACGGAGTACCCGGAGAAAAACCCCCAACCTGCCACAAGTCGCTGACAAACTTTATCACATAATGCTGTATCGAGTACACCTCGCCATGAACGGGATTGAAACTGGTTGAGGGGATTCGCCTAGTTGCGCTCCTGTACACCAAGCCATCCTTTGCCAGAGACAAGTGTCAGAAAGTGAATTGTTCCATAGATTAAAATGTTAAATGTCAAATGTTCCTGACTTTCAAAACTAACATAATGAGCACACGAAGCAGGAACAGGTCGTACGTGTTACTAGAGGTTCAGAGAATCTGAAATAGTGTTATCCCTAGTCTTATATAGATGTTCATCTACCATCATAATCAACTATAATAAATTGTTTATTGGTCTATGTTACTAATTCTTTTTGTGGAAACTCCCCTTTTTTTATACACGATGTCATAACATGACGCAAATATGTCATTGCTGATAATTAGATCGTAGAAACATGTTTCTCTGTGGAATATTTTTCAATACTTTTAGTGCTTAGCGGGACCTTTTCAGAATGAAAGAACTAGAACACAGTCGATGTAAAATATCAATTTTCAATTAAACTTCGTCACCTCATCGAACTGTAAGCTTGGAAAAGGTTTCTGGGTACTTTTTCTCGACAGCGGTAACGTCATCCGGCGGACCACAGGCGAAGATGATTTCCGGTATCTCCGTGGTTCCGAATACAGATTCAAGTCTTATATCAATCTCGCTGTACGCAGTCCAATTTCTCTTTCTGTTTAGCATTTTAACAGTAGATAATTATATGTTCATTCCAGTTGTAGATATCCATGCCTTATTGCGCAATCGATCTATTTCACCTTTAGTTTTACATCAAATAACATTTCTGTCATTAAAATTTCATAGGAAAACATTGTCGAGTTTACGGTCAATGCGCTGGAAATATTTCCCCAGCTATTCATATTAAAAACCTTAACGATCCATAAATGGAAACAAATTGAGAACATCCGCGAAAATTTATTGTTATTTTGGAAATATATAAAAACTATTTCCAAGTCAACTAGAACATATGATATTTATGATAATTGTAAATTTTGATTTGTGGCAAAATATATGGAAAAATGGGATAAAAGGAGTGTATTTCTAATATATGCAAATTATATACATGTAGTTGCTAGACAATCAACTAAAATGCATGTATCGCTACTGGTCCATGTCATTTGTGAAATTATTTTTCTTAACAAGAATATAAGAGTGTTTTTGGCAAAGTAATATATTAACCCATGTATAACCATCGGTAAAAAGCTCTCGAGAGCTTATGTTTTTGTTTATATTACATGCCGAATTGAAAAAAAGTTTTACTTACTTACTTACTTACTTACTTACTTACCGAAATAATATAAAGAGAAAATGTCATATAAGGTGCACCATAATGAACTAAAATTAAGAATTAAACAAACGCACACTACCCGTCACACAGAAAGCCTGACCGTGGAACATAGGTATCATGTTTGGAAAGTGCCAAGTGCCTTACTTATTAAAGATTATTTGTAGATTGAGGAAAAATGCACATTGTAACCGCTACAAAAGGCTAGATTTTGCGTCAATACCCAACTCTCCATATGTTTCCAGTGGTAGTTTAACGTCATTGCCCCAGTGTCCCATTCATCTCCCATTTCTGTAAAATGGTCTTGGTTAAAGTTAACATGGTGTTATGCGCATTCAGCCTTCGAGCATCTGTCGAGTATGACGTCAGAGGTTCTCGAGAAGGAGGAAGTTCTCGTAGTGCAATTTTTGCTTCCTGTAGAAAACCTACATTTATTTTTAGTTAATTGAAATTATCCATTTCAGCAATCGTAAATTGTCACGAATAGAGGTGTCAAGTGTCAACTGCTTTCAATGTATTTTCTAATATCTTTTGTAATAAATACATTACATATTATTAAGAATAATCATGATCCTTTTCTTTAATGAACGTTTGTATCCCTTTTAAACAGCCCATGTTGTTACAAATACGTAAAGCGTATGTTGTCTACCGTATTCGTATATTATTTACATTTTTTAGGTGAATTCGATTATTGCTATTTTGCAGCAAGTCCAAAGAAAAAGTCCTGTAAATTGAAAAGTTTTGAAAATTTAACATTGTCTTAAATTTTTAAATTTTGTTTGTCTTAAATTAAAAAAAAAATAAATCTGTTTTATAACTTTTATATTGATAGGTGCAAAAAATAAATAATTTAGTTGACAACATTTTCACTACATGTATATACTTACACAGTAAATACATTACAATTGAGTTTAATTACCGATTAGTTCCAGACACTCTTCTCCATAAATAAAAAAATATGTTTACATGTAGTGTTATTATTTACTTAATGTGTGCCCCAATTAAATCCTTGGTATACAAAATAAAATTCACAAAAGACCTTTTATACATTGTGTCTGAGAGGCACTATATCCTTAAATGAACTTTTTCATTCATTCATTCACTATACATTGTATACGCTCTCTGGGTCAGTAATGCAAAATTTACAATAAGTATCATAAGCTTTTATTTGGATCAATTTGTACACTTGGATAACACACATTCATAACAGTCCCTTTTATAAGATGTGAACAAAAGAAGCATATTGTGGCGTTTTATTGTTAAAAGAATTAACTGATACATGTGGTACAATAGACAATTTCACCTTCATTTCAATGACAATTTTTCACATTCTACTTATAATGTTTTTGAATACACACAGTATGGTTGTTTACTATACCATAAAATGCTATTCTAAATTTGTCTATGTATGTACAACAATAGCCTCGCTATGGAAGCCGTCATTACGACTGATGCATCATCACAATAGATATACGGATCGGTTTACGGCAGAGGAGCTTACGAGAACGACAACCAACAATGGGGTGTTCTATACTGGAATTAACCAATTCATAGTTGTAATGTCATTTCAATAAAAAGAAATTTTATGAGATAGACAATTATTAAGTCATAATAATCAGTTGAAAATATAGAAGGAAATAACATTATGGAATATGAACTTTGAAAAATACTAAGAATTCAATCATGTTAAGGAAATTAAACATGGGATTTTCTTTTTGAAATATCAAACATGATGATATTTAGAAAATACGTATCATTTGACAGTGCACATTTCTAATTATATTTTTTTTAATGGAGTATTTATAATACGACTGAAATAAAACGCGACATGTTGCTACTCCAAAACTTTAAAACTTTTGCACATATTAATTTACATCTTATGTACATATGGATACTGCTGAACAAACAATAATCATTTGAAGGTTATATTGTTCAAATATATGACGAAGAACAAGCAAACTTAAATCTGGTAAATTAAAACAAAAGTTTAATTCCAAAGTACACAACACGTAAATATTACGTGTCAGTAAGTAACTTTGGCGAAGTAGGACGCATACATTATAATGATCCCTGGAACACATACTTTAACACCACAAGAGAATGGGGCGCATACATTATAATGATCCCTGGAACACAGGGGCTAGGTGCGTCCGAAAAAAATAAATAAAAAAAATACTATATAATACTACAAGGGGGCGAACTCACTTGCTCCCATTTTTTTAAGTCGTCGTGTTAAATTGATCGTAACTTCGGAACGCCTTAATATTTTCAAAAAATGTTTCCACCAGTCGAAAGTCAAGTAATTTTCCTTTCCAAAGAGACCTCAATTGTTAGTGTAGGCCTCCGAACTCCTGAGGTATCATACACGAACCAAAACAAAACGGCGTGAAAATCCGAAGTCGTACAAACGCTGGGATGACCACTTCCCATCTGGGTACAGACTTTCCCATGCGTAAACGAGTCATTTTGACTAGCTAAATACTTTCATCCATTCAAATTATGATAAAATGTCTTACCTTACGCCAATATATATGTCCTTTAAGTCTGTTTTTGAAAGAAATCCCATTTGCATCCTTGACAAACGCCATAGACGTGAAAATTGAGAGAGTTCTAACGGGCTTTTTGATTGGCTGAAACAGAGTGTTTCAGCCAATCAAGAGTGTTTCAGCCAATCAAAAACCCCGTTAGAACTCTCTCAATTGTGTACTACTGTGGGATTGTGTACTACTGTGTGATTGTTTACTACTGTGCGATTGTTTACTACTGTGTGATTGTTTCCTGTTGTATGGATTGTGTACTACTGTGTGATTGTGTATTACTGTGTGATTGTTTACTGTTGTGTGGATTGTGTACTACTGTGTGATTGTTTACTGTTGTGTGGATTGTGTACTACTGTGTGATTGTGTACTACTGTGTGATTGTTTACTGTTGTGTGGATTGTGTACTACTGTGTGATTGTTTACTGTTGTGTGGATTGTGTACTACTGTGTGATTGTTTACTGTTGTGTGGATTGTTTACTACTGTGTGATTGCTTACTGTTGTGTGGATTGTGTACTACTGTGTGATTGCTTACTGTTGTGTGGATTGTGTACTACTGTGTGATTGTGTACTACTGTGTGATTGTGTACTCCTGTGTGATTGTTTACGGTTGTGTGGATTGTGTACTACTGTGTGATTGTTTACTGTTGTGTGGATTGTTTACTACTGTGTGATTGCTTACTGTTGTGTGGATTGTGTACTACTGTGTGATTGTTTACTGTTGTGTGGATTGTGTACTGTGTGATTGTGTACTCCTGTGCGATTGTTTCCTGTTATGTGGATTGTGTACTACTGTGTGATTGTGTACTACTGTGTGATTGTGTACTCCTGTGTGATTGTTTACTGTTGTGTGGATTGTGTACTCCTGTGTGATTGTTGCCTGTTGTGTGGATTGTGTACTACTGTGTGATTGTGTACTACTGTGTGATTGTGTACTACTGTGTGATTGTTTACTGTTGTGTGGATTGTGTACTACTGTGTGATTGTGTACTACTGTGCGATTGTTTACTACTGTGTGATTGTGTACTACTGTGTGATTGTTTACTGCTGTGTTGATTTTGTACTACTGTGTGATTGTTTACTGTTGTGTGTATTGTTTACTATGGTGTGATTGTGTACTACTGTGTGATTGTTTACTACTGTGTGATTGTGTACTACTGTGTGATTGTTTACTGTTGTGTGGATTGTGTACTACTGTGTGATTGTTTACTCCTGTGTGATTGTTTCCTGTTGTGTGGATTGTGTACTCCTGTGTGATTGTTTCCTGTTGTGTGGATTGTGTACTACTATGTGATTGTTTACTGTTGTGTGGATTGTGTACTACTGTGTGATTGTGTACTCCTGTGTGATTATTTCCTGTTGTGTGGATTGTGTACTACTGTGCGAGTGTTTACTACTGTGTGATTGTTTCCTGTTGTGTGATTGTGTACTACTGTGTGATTGTGTACTACTGTGTGATTGTGTACTACTGTGTGATTGTTTACTACTGTGTGATTGTTTCCTGTTGCGTGATTGTGTACTACTGTGTGATTGTGTACTACTGTGCGATTGTTTACTACTGTGTGATTGTTTCCTGTTGTGTGATTGTGTACTACTGTGTGATTGTGTACTACTGTGTGATTGTGTACTACTGTGCGATTGTTTACTACTGTGTGATTGTCTACTATTGTGCGATTGTGTACTACTGTGTGATTGTCTACTACTGTGCGATTGTGTACTACTGTGTGATTGTTTCCTGATTGTTTACTGTTGTGTGGATTGTGTACTACCGTGCGATTGTTTACTACTGCGTGATTGTGTACTACTGTGTGATTGTTTACTACTGTGTGATTGCTTACTGTTGTGTGGATTGTGTACTACTGTGCGATTATTTACTACTGTGTGATTGTTTACTGTTGTGTGGTTGTGTACTACTGTGTGATTGTGTACAACTGTGTGATTGTTTACTACTGTGCGATTGTTTACTGTTGTGTGGATTGTGTACTACTGTGTGATTGTGTACTACTGTGTGATTGTTTCCTGTTGTGTGGTTGTGTACTACTGTGTGATTGTTTCTTGTTGTGTGATTGTGTACTACTGTGTGATTGTTTACTACTGTGCGATTGTTTACTGTTGTGTGGATTGTGTACTACTGTGGGATTGTGTACTACTGTGTGATTGTTTACTACTGTGCGATTGTTTACTACTGTGTGATTGTTTCCTGTTGTGTGGATTGTGTACTACTGTGTGATTGTGTATTACTGTGTGATTGTTTACTGTTGTGTGGATTGTGTACTACTGTGTGATTGTTTACTGTTGTGTGGATTGTGTACTACTGTGTGATTGTGTACTACTGTGTGATTGTTTACTGTTGTGTGGATTGTGTACTACTGTGTGATTGTTTACTGTTGTGTGGATTGTGTACTACTGTGTGATTGTTTACTGTTGTGTGGATTGTGTACGACTGTGTGATTGTTTACTGTTGTGTGTATTGTGTACTACTGTGTGATTGTGTACTCCTGTGTGATTGTTTCCTGTTGTGTGGATTGTGTACTACTGTGTGATTGTGTACTCCTGTGTGATTGTTTCCTGTTGTGTGGATTGTGTACTACTGTGTGATTGTGTACTCCTGTGTGATTGTTTACTGTTGTGTGGATTGTGTACTACTGTGTGATTGTTTACTGTTGTGTGGATTGTGTACTACTGTGTGATTGTTTCCTGTTGTGTGGATTGTGTACTATTGTGTGATTGTTTACTGTTGTGTGGATTGTGTACTACTGTGTGATTGTTTACTACTGTGTGATTGTGTACTACTGTGCGATTGTTTCCTGTTGTGTGGATTGTGTACTACTGTGTGATTGTTTACTGTTGTGTGGATTGTGTACTACTGTGTGATTGTTTACTGTTGTGTGGATTGTGTAGTACTGTGTGATTGTTTATTGTTGTGTGGATTGTGTACTACTGTGTGATTGTTTACTGTTGTGTGGATTGTGTACTACTGTGTGATTGTTTACTGTTGTGTGGATTGTGGACTACTGTGTGATTGTTTCCTGTTGTGTACTACTGTGTGATTGTGTACTACTGTGTGATTGTTTACTACTGTGTGATTGTGTACTACTGTGTGATTGTTTACTGTTGTGTGGATTGTGTACTACTGTGTGATTGTGTACTACTGTGCGATTTGTTTACTGTTGTGAGGATTGTGTACTACTGTGTGATTGTTTACTGTTGTGTGGATTGTGTACTACTGTGTGATTGTGTACTGTTATGTGGATTGTGTACTACTGTGTGATTGTTTACTGTTATGTGGATTGTGTACTACTGTGTGATTGTTTACTGTTGTGTGTATTGTGTACTACTGTGTGATTGTGTACTACTGTGCGATTGTTTACTGTTGTGTAGATTGTACTACTGTGTGATTGTTTACTGTTGTGTGGATTGTGTACTACTGTGTGATTGTTTACTGTTGTGTGGATTGTGTACTACTGTGTGATTGTTTACTGTTATGTGGATTGTGTACTACTGTGTGATTGTTTACTGTTGTGTGTATTGTGTACTACTGTGTGATTGTGTACTACTGTGCGATTGTTTACTGTTGTGTGGATTGTACTACTGTGTGATGGTTTACTGTTGTGTGGATTGTGTACTACTGTGTGATTGTTTACTGTTGTGTGGATTGTGTACTACTGTGTGATTGTTTACTGTTGTGTGGATTGTTTACTACTGTGTGAATGTGTACTAATGTGTAATTGTATGTCTTAAAGTTTTATATTGTAAGTTGACATTTTTCCAAATTTGTAAATTATAATACCTTGTAATGGTCTGACGATTGACGTGATATAGAATATACTACTTATATGTACACCTCTTTTTCCGGTTAATCTAGGTTCACCTAGATAGATCTTTATATTAATAGGTCTTATTTTTTAATTTTGTGGTAATATTTTCTTTTTATTATGCATTTTATATTTGTTATTGTAGTAAATAATATACGGAACTGAATCTTTACACTCATCTAAATATCATACACCCTATTCAAGTTTTAATTACAGTTGGACATTTTCTGTGTGTTTCTCATGTAATTGTTTAATTAACATACTTCAGACTGAAATATTTTAAAAACATAGAAGTTGTCGTGACAAATTTAAACAAAGACTACCTTCAACATATCTCAACGACAGGATACGCTGATTTTAAAGATATTTTTGAAATTCAATCCTTTCTTCTGTCGTTAAAAGACGGATCATTTCTGATCGAAGGTCACTGATACCTTCCGAATGTCCTTGCGCGGGAAGGTTTCAGGGGTATCTAATGGTTTTACGCTTGCTTGCTTAAACTGACCTCCAGCGTATAGCCGTCGTCATGTCGCCTCTGTATAATGTGTAACCACTTAGATTTGTGAGAAATATTACAATTCTGACTTTTAGATATGAGAAATGATTTGTATAATCCATAAACCTTTTTCTGGGTTGACATTTTATTTCTGAACTTCCTGGTTTATTGTTTTGTCTGTATATTTTATTTCTAAGCCAACAAATCTTTTTGTTCTACATTAAAGTAATATGAAAGGTAAATATCGCGGAATTTTTTTATTAAATATTTTCAATTAATATGTCACTTAATTTTAACTAAAATCAACTGCATAACATTAAAAATCCGCTCAAAAGCAGATTTTAAGAACAAATCGCAAAATATTTGACAGCAGATAATTCTGTTTTCCCGTACAGTAATGCAAAGGATATGCGCGTGACCCAAGATTTGAACTCTTTTGGGGAGATCATCGCTCATGCGCAATGTTCAGTTGATGAAAAAAATATATATATATTCCGTGTGTACCACATAAGAATAAGAATAATTGCAAAAAAAAAAATTGGTTCACACGACATGATTCCTCAATAATCATTGTCAGGAATGTGTGCGTGCTTACCTCAGCATCCATGATTGTTTATCTTTTCTTCACGAGGTCATGATCGGCAATCATCGGACCAAAACTTTTCTTCACGAGGTCATGATCGGTAATCATCGGAACAAAACAACCGAAAGTTAATTAGTCTCCACAACAATGGCCAGGCCGATAAACATGCACACGGATTTGCAGATTTCTAGTTGTTGGGAAAATATTTCGACTTGAAACATGCATGAATAGCTTAGTAAAGGTACCGCCGTATTCCAAATTGAATTTTAAGGGAAAAATGTTCTTCACCCAAAACTGGTGTAATATTACTTTAATATGTTATGTATATCTATATATGAGGATAATCACGTATTATTTTCATAAATATGTAGGGTAAAATCATATTTTCAAGAATCTATACAGAATTACTATCTAAATTGTAAGGAAACAACCCGTCATTTAATATTTAATATACGTGTATATAAATAATGTTAGGGGCTGTTCCAGCTGTCTGAAACCTTACATGTGCTTTAAATTTTTAAAAGTTGTGCTTTTTGTGGCTTGATTTCTCTAAGTATGTTTGTCATGTAAAATTTATACAAAGGACCCAGTGGAAATATTTTTGCTAGTCTATATTCTTTGAGTCCCTAGTTGGAAGGTATATGTCCTTTTAAAACATCCACCAAGAAAACTGACAGCCACGATATAACTGAAATATTGTTGAAAGGGGCGTTAAACACCATAACCCACCCACCCTTTTAAAACATTCGTGTTTCCGTAAAATAATAATAATACAAATAAAATTAAATTAAATAAAAGGATTTTCTATAGAAAAGATATTCACCTCCACTTCCTTCTTCATAATTCACATTATAATTAAAGAACCCCATCTTGACATTTCTGGTTCCGGAACAGGAATCAAGATGCCCTCCGCGACCATTTACGTGATAGAAACCCATTTCTCACTATTTAAAGAGCTATATCAGACTGTTATCAGAGACAATAGAAGATGTCGTCTGCGTTCAGCTTTCATCATATTGAAATAACCATTACTAAAGCTATCAGTAAAGCTATCGGATACACATCTAAGCGTTAATAACACCAGTAAACTGGCAGAATCCTGCCTTATTGAGTGTTCAATCCTTAACGATCAATTCATTAGCAGGGTTGTCTTCCCCGAAGCCCGATAATTAATAGATGGTAAAACAATGATTGAAATCGACATGCTCAGATGGTAATTACCGTGTTAGGGAAGATTGGAATCAATTTCATCCTCCAATCTGTAGCAATAAGGGCCTATCATTTAGATTTAATTGTACCGTAATTGGTTGAATGGGATGCTGGTCGGGAAGTAAGGCGGATAACTCTAATTATACCAGAATCAATTGTTTCTTGTTGATATCAAAGACATAACGTTATTGTCGACGGTTTGATTGTCAAAGAAAAGTTTAACGAATGGAAAAATAATATAATTGTTAGCGTAAAAAATGCAATCTTTAATTGTAAACCATAAATTAGATCATAAATAAAGACATTAAAATTTAATTTTTATTTGATTGGAAACATTCTATATGACGAGTTTGATTATTTTGGAAATCTGAGGTACCAAAAGCTTTGAAGTGCTTGATATACAAATCTACAAACATGTATTTGTAATGATTGTAGAAGAATAAATTAACCTGATTCTGATGACCGACAAGAAACAAACAACTCCGAACATAGAACATGCTTTATTGAAGCGAACTGCGTTAGCAGGATATCAGAGGAGGTTAATCTAACTAGAGGATTGGCGAATTATTTGTTAAAAAAATGATTTTATTGCCTATACACATGTATTATGAGGACAACGTACCTTTTCATTTTTTGAGATTTTTTTTATCAAAACGAGACGTGAAAATTTAATGGCACTTTTCTGAATGTTCTTTTGTTTATTTTCAGATATGAAAAAAATATATATTAAGTAGTGTCAAGACACAGAATACACTTGGGATGGACAAGAAGCAAGGTATGAAGTAAACGAAATATAAGGATATTCAAATTGATAATTCAGAAATGTATTAATTTAATATTTATAAAATGGTAGTCAAACAGTTTCGTCAGAGTTTTAGCGAGACAAAAAACGTCTTTTCTTCGTGTTCTGGTAAAAATTATCATTTTATGCTTTCGTTAAAACCTTCGCCACATTCACCCCTACCTATACTACCGAACTTGTGGTTGAATAAAACAATAATAATAAACCAATCTAGTATCGTTTATATAAGAAAATATATACAACTGACAATATCTAAGACACATACAAGAACAGAAACATTGTTTTAATACCAAGATCCTCAAAAAGGGAGGCGATACATTTTTAAGCTGTACATATAAATGTATATTCTACATGGAGATAGTCGTCACAAAAACTACCCCCTTCCATTCTAAGGTCGTCCCGTGTCTCCATTTCTATACAAAGGTCGTTCTGTGTTGAAATATGTAAAGTACATCGAATTGGAATGTTTTTAGTAGTTTTAGTATTTCACATAGACAATATATATATCGTTAAAACGTCAAAGGAATTTAATTGTTATGTGTGAATGAGCCCAATCGTCATTCTTATCGTGAGGAAAATCGACAGCCCAAACTAGAACATATCCTATTACAGATCCTCTTCTCAATATGACGGCATTTCTTTTGTTTTTAAGTAGTGGGGTATTTCAAATTTATGAGAGATAGCATTTCTATGTTAAAATCTTTATGGTTTGGATCTTCACAAAGCCTCTTTTGTTTTTCTACCTGACACAAGCATAAACCCGTAGAACCTTAATCTCTGTTTGTACAAAATATTAATTTTCGCCACCTTTTTGTTAATCTACACTTATGTTTTAAAATTCAAGTCATGTATTGAAATTAAATAAACCGTAATTCGTTAAGTGTTTCCCCAGCAATGCGTGATCTTATCAATATTTCATACGATGTAAATTGCTTTCTGTTAAATAGTGTATTACATCTGCAACTGAATAATGTATTCAAGATATCCGATGTTGAATTAAAAATTTATTTTCTGCATATTTAACAAACAAGAGTTAAATAACAAACGACTTTTATGTGGATATTCATACTTCGCTGCAATTTTGCATAATAATTACAACCGATCCATGATGGTATAAATGAATGCTGATCAGTTTAAGCCAAAGCTTTTGATATTCCACAGATTCAGTGATAAATACAAGAAAATTGACAAATCTCAAAAGTCAATAATAATTATTTTCTTGAGCTGTTCAATAATGTATATTTTAATTGTTGTAAATTCATAACCAATGTTTAAAGATACCTTAAATATTATGTGTATGACAATTTGGTGAAAAGGTTTGGGTTAGATTTACGGTGTTTAACAACACTTTCAACAATATTTCAGTTATATCGTGAAGGTCAGTGTTATTGGCGGAGGAAACCGGAGTACCTGGAGAAAACCACCGACCTGTCGCAAGTCACTGACAAACTTCATCACATAATGTTGTATCAAGTCACTGACAAACTTCATCACATAATGTTGTATTAAGTCACTGACAAACTTCATCACTTAATGTTGTATCAAGTCACTGACAAACTTCATCACAAAATGTTGTATCAAGTAACTGACAAACTTTATCACATAATGTTGTATCAAGTCACTGACAAACTTCATCGCATAATGTTGTATCAAGTCACTGACAAACTTTATCACATAATGTTGTATTAAGTCACTGACAAACTTCATCACATAATGTTGTATCAAGTCACTGACAAACTTCATCACATAATGTTGTATCAAGTAACTGACAAACTTTATCACATAATGTTGTATCAAGTCACTGACAAACTTCATCACATAATGTTGTATCAAGTCACTGACAAACTTCATCACATAATGTTGTATCGAGTACACCTCACCATGAACGGAGTTGAAACTCACAACGTTAGAGGTGATAGGCACTGATTGCACAGGTAGTTGTAAATCCAACTACCAAACGATTACGACCACCACGATCCCTTTTTAGTGAAAATGACGTGAGTAGTAAAGATCATTGGGTTCTGACCACAAACCTGTCATCACTGACGTTTGTTTGAATTCTTTTACCATGTTGTATTCAGGATCTGTGAGATATTTATTGTATTTTGCTTTCTGTCAAATCTTGTAATGATTTTTCCCCTTGTGGGCCCTCCATTGGTAATAAACAGAGCTTATCTTCTCTTATACCCGACTCAAGGTTTAAAGATATGAAACACCTACCAAAGACCAAAAGTCTCACTGGCCAGTTCCTTATAAAACTTTTCGGACTTCCCCAAAGAGACTGGTAGACTCGATATATCTACAGAATTGCTGAAAGTGACGTTAAACACCAATAAACCTTTTATTACACGAAATGACTAGTTTCATGTCTATTACTACTAAGATTGTTGTTGTAGACCAACAACGTTATTCTATATTATAACACAATGAATACATTTTCATGGTAAATCTGATTCACAAACCCTTTTAATAAAAAACAGCCTCGTTGTGTAGACATTTTATTCGACCTTATTGTTTTGTTTTATTACTTGGTGATTCGTCATTTATACCATAATTGATTGTGGTACCCAACCCCAATATTCCTTGTTCCCCATGAACATATCCGTGAAAAATGGATAGATGGTTTCTTTAATAATTAAAACAAGTATAATTCATTTATTTATATAAATTCTTGAGTTTGTTGTGTAAATAGTGTGTTAATTTGTCCCTCTGTACCTCTTTCCTCGCACAGTATAACATGATCCCTTGGAACGTAACGAAACAACACATCTCGTTAAACATTCCTTTATGTTCGTTAGATGAAGCACCTGAAAAAATAATATAACTGAAACTCAATCATGCATAGAAAGTTATGCCAGCTAATGTGGTTTTTAATTGCCATGTTACGTCTTCTGTTAATAGTCCCTTAATAATTTGTTTACAATTCACGCTATCTCTAGTGGTTAAAATCCTGGAACGACTGGGTATCGAACTCTTGAATCTACCCTTTTATGAGTCTAGATATACATCATTTTTCGCGATAAATGGCTGGAAAATCTGATATCTATAAAATAATAATGAAGAAAGTACTCGATATTGTCGGGCTGTGTATCAACCCGAGCCGTTCATCAAACATGTCGCTATTATGTTTGTTTGTTCAATTCACAAACTAGAAAGGTATTAGCGATTAATGTAACAATACTCTATAAAACAGATCGACAGATAAGTAAATGAAATGAGTAATGGTGTTATATGCTATTTGATCGGGTATTTTAAAACGAACAAATTTGTTGACCTTAAATCATTCAACGACTATCGTAAGTGGGTATTGTCATTTCCCGGCAATCAATGCTGAGCTGACTTCCGGTGATATATCACCGGTTTTTAGACAGCTACAGTGAGGTAAAATCTTGAAAAAAAGAATTCTCATTGATCTTATTCCAAATAATTTCTGGTAGAAATATAAGCAGCATATTTGTCATTTATGTATATTGCTGTGGTCGAAGGACAATATATCAATAATGGCGAGTTATTTGCCATAAAAGCGTGTCTACCATGTAGCCACACTTCATTGCAATTATACTAATTGTATTTAATAGGTAAATTGACAAATTGATGGGATCTTTTGCTGGTTTGACAAAAGAAAACCATAACGTTTGACGATTTGCAATTAATCACCTCGCTGATTAATGAAATTGAAGGGGATTTCTTTCTAAAATTGGCATAATTGAGAGTAGTAGAACTCTAAGATGTCGTATAAAATTTTGAAAATGTTAGTAAAGAATATTTATTGTTATGATTGATGAGATGGTTCAAGCTTGTTTCATTTTTCTGCTGTTGGCAAGGGCATAACACTGCAAACAGTTTCATAATGCAATGCTATTTCCTTTGGGATTCAATATTTGGTGTGAAAATGATTTTTTTATATCAGATACTAGTCTACAGCAGTAACAAAAAACAATTTCGTCAGTATGAAATGGAACAACCGTCAGCAGTATTCAGATCATAGTTCTTTAATCCATTTTGAATTATCTGACAATCTATGCTTTCAGCTTTAAGAGTTTTCATTACGTAAATACCAATATTACAGAATGTAAACTAGGAATGTATTACAAAGAGATGTCATTTAACAACATTACCAAGCCCATTGTCGTCTGCTTCTGTCAAATACTTTACAATATTTGTATTATTTTTATATTGTTTATCTAAATATGCAATGTACTTTTTTAAATACAAAATGAAAAAAAAATTCTAATCTTAAGACGAAACTGACTATTTTATGTGGAGGTTATACCTTAGGAGATATTGAAACAGAATATGTCAACCTGTTCGGAACACTACGTTCATTCTTTTTAATTTGTGTTTTGATTCAAGTCTGTGTCTACCATTATCATTTAAAACAACTGGATTAATTTTCAATCATCTTTTTGTACGAAGTTCTGGTCTTTCCTTGACCGTTTTGGAGCACACAGATTGATTTGCAGTTGGCTTTTTGTACGGGATTCTTGTCTTTCCTTTTCCATTCGGGAACACAAAGACTTTATTGTCTTTTAGTAGGATAATAAGATGTCCCTATACTCCAAGCAACTGGTTTCATTCTTGTTGTCATTGCATAAAACGAGCTACCGTATTTACCCAAAGCCCGAACACACTATGTCACTTCACCACTCCAATTTCTTCATTTAACAGTACCGGAAGAACAGCTTCTACCCTCAATTGCATTTTTCTTAGTAATTTATGCGTGTGGTATCATTTCAGATTGTCGTTTTGTTCGCAGCATCCCCTAACACTAAAAAGAGCTCAAAATTTATTTCCAACTGCCATTTCTAGGAATGCTACATGTATTTCCGACAGCTGTTTCAATGCACATTATTTAACAGTTATAGTTCATGTTTTCATATCCGTGTTTGAGCGAGTCTAATAGATGTTGAACATGATTTTCAAATATAAAATTCGTGTCTTCTTGGTTAACATTTGTTGTTAGAATAATATGTCCTTCCATAAAGTGCACTTAGTATGTTTTACTTTTTCAACATGTTTCCTTTTTGGTTTTCACACTTGTCTGTAAAATACACAAAAGAATGAGAGATTGAAGCCTATATTAGTAAACAAAAAAGTTGAAATAAAAATTCTTAATTTCAGTTCTTGCCATCACCTAGTTACAGTAGTCTGTTAATAGTTGCACATATTACATGTAATTAGAAATCGCAAGTGGAAACGTTCAGAAATGTTTTTATACGATTCTAAAAATGTAGGCTCATTTCGTTCCGATTCTTCTTCTAATATGGCGGCCATGAGATATAGTACTTTCTGATTGACTTAATTATTAAAGATATGTTCTTCTCTCAATATACTAAGATATTTGAACCGTTACATTGAGGAAATTCACTATTCATCGTGATCAAAAACAGTAAGACATTAAATATGACCGTCATGGCGCATAATAGTTTCTGATTGATTGAAATATCACAGATCTCACCACAAACCACTTGACCATTGGCGTTAAAGTGTACAGGAACGATTAATTGACCATCCTCCAAAATAAAGATCCTCCAAAATATATCATTCACAGGGCATGGCAGATTCTGTTTAGCTGAGATTTGAAACATGTATGAACTATTACTGTTAAGCAGAGGAGCGAGTGTTGACTTCACAGAGCCTGTAAAATCATGAATAATTGTTATTTATCAGTTGAGAGCATGGCAAGACAAAATTAACTGAACTACGTCTTAGGATGACTTTGCATTATTGTCTTCCATGTCTCATGATACTGATACAAAAAAATGTAAATCGTTGTTGTTGGTTACTTATAGTATTCTGGCTAGAACAGCATGTCAGTTTTATATTAACACTGTATAAACTTATTATTAAAGGCTTCTATATGGTTTGGAAGAGTACAAGAGATGAAAACGGGTAGCAGCAGAGAAGACGATAGGTGTTAACTAGTCTGTAATAAAACAAGATTTGTTTGTCTATAAGTACAAAGGAGACCAGTATATGTAAGTTTTCACATTAACTACATTATTCCCTTTTTGAATAGGTCAAGTAGTGAATTCTGTTACTTGTGTATTCCAAAATAAATCTATTTAACACAAGACCAATAACACATTTACCCATCCGGAGCACCTGAGTTCACTTCCGATTTTTTGTGTGGTTTGTGTTCCCTAATCTTTAATTTTCTGTGTAGTGTATTGTGGATGATTGTCTGTTTTTGTCCTCTTTCTTTTGGACCTTGTTGGCTTGTATTGTCTGTCCTTGTAAATTACCTGTTTGGTAACTTCAAACATTTCTTTCTTGTACAGAACTAGACATTTACTCTGAATTCTGAAAGGCGAATAAGAACAAAATTCTCAAAGCAAAATTATAGTGTTGCTATTCTTATGGTGTTGACAGTATCCACACATTTATCCAAGAGTGTTCATGTAAGACGGGGACATATGTTACTGACCGTGACATCTATTTCACGGTCAATTGATTCTATAAAATTCTCAATTATCATACATCTCTCTGTCAGTATAATTATGTACTGTTTTTCCATTTTTTAGGTATCAAATGAACTTGTCTGCCATTTCACTGTATTCAGTGACTCTCATGTTTTCTTATATTTGATCTACAATCTGATCATACAGTGTACATTTTAGATGACAATTTATGCTTATTTTAAGTCAAAATTAGCTAGAATATGTATCTGATGCTGCATGTCAATATTGTGTCTGACAGCACTTTGTCAAAATGATATGAAATGTAAACTTACAGTTGTATTTTTAGGGAAACTATTCTGGTATATGAGTATTAATTTGTAACTATATGAGAAACCATTCTGGATTCTATAATTAATATAATGCTATTCCTGTATTTTAAGATTTCCTTAATTGGTAGGTGACAGTTCTTACACTTTTATTTTTACTGACTTTCACACTGATAATGTGTAATAAATAAATAATATTAAAAAGTGGAAAACTGTTAATTAACAAATTATTATGTAGAGAAGAAACACAAATTATATAATTAAAAACAAACAAAACACAAAAAACACAAAAACAAAAGCATAAAAACAAAAACAAAAACAGAACCCCAACAAAAACAACAAAAACAACAAAAACACCTACAAAACAAATCCACAACAGAGAAAAACTACAAAGGATTGAGACATTTATCTTTATTTTATATTGAAAAACATTGTAGTTTTATTTAATTAAAATAATATTTATGGCAACTAAAGATTGTCAAATTTATGCACTCAAATTCCATCTACATGTATTATGTTAGATTTTTAAAATGTTTATATATATTGGTGTTCTCTTCCTCAATAACATCCATGATATAGCCCCCTCCCCCTTCTGTCCTTCGTTTGTTTATTAAATGATCAAGCTTACCGTGTAGGCTATCATCCAGATTTTAATTATAGCTTTTCTACAATACAATTTACCAATTTAATAACCCATAATTTTTTTTCAAGGCGTTCTTCAAGATGTGGTGAAATTGCTGATAGAATATGGAGTCCATCTATTGTTCTCTGGATTTATCCAGTACATTACATTTGAAACCGAGGTCATAGGATCACTTCGGTGGATTTTTCTCAGGAGCTGGCTTAGTCAAGCGTTGAGAGGTTAACATCTAGGTCAAGAGAACCGGACACTGCGAAGCACTTTACATGTGGATATTTCATTTTATTTCCAATTAGTGACCACAGCAATATTTGTGTCAACGTTTGATGGTGTTGACATTTTATATCGCAGGTGTAGACAGATTTTCATTATTTGTTTTAGCGCCGATTCATAATTTCGATTATTTGTTACAGAAAAACCGCGAAAAACAATGATAACAGTCTTATTAACAGGCAATATTAAATAGAAAATTATCTATTACATATGACGTCATGTTATTGTTCTATCTGTAATTGTCATATAAGAGAATGTTCCTTCTAATTTACAATCTATTATCACATATGGAAAAGCAATTGCATGACAGCATTATTTCACTAAGAGTGAAGGTATGAGCCTTTAAAACCGATTTAACACACAACTGTTTTAATTGAAGTGGCTTTACCAAGCTGGGAAAGTGAGCGGCCATGTATATATATATATATATATATACGTCTGAAAATTAAACCAAACAGTGTTAGAATTAGATTTTAGAGCTGTCAAATTTTTGTTCTTCCCTCGACGGGATTTGAACCCACACCATTGTTACACTGCAGCACCATTCGCTTAGCCTTACGTCCAGCGCCCTAGACCACTCGACTACATCCACTCCCTATAAAAGGAGCTTCAATAGTCGTAGTGTTACCTTGTCTCGTAAGGCAAATCTAGGGATAGGCGTAAGACATGTGTATAAGCGTGTGTAGATGGTACATATATACTTAATATTATAATTTGACAGCAATCTAACTCTGCAATTTTTAATATATTGGATAGGATAATGAAGAATTATTCACTATACAGTCACAGGAAATAAAGTATATTATACAAACGTCTAGAAGCAAGTGACAACCATACAATATATCTGTCCCACTGGATCTCAAAGTTACTTTAAAGGATACTAGGTTAATACTAATATATATATATATATATATATATATATATATATATATATATATATATATACTAGGTTAATACTAAATATATATATATATATATATATATATATATATATATATATATTATATATGGAGCGGATGTGGTCGAGTGGTCTAGGGCGCTGGACATAAGCTAAGCGATTGGTGCTGCAGTGTATCAATGGTGTGAGTTCAAATCCCGTCGAGGGAAGAACAAAAATTTGACAGCTCAAAAATCTAATTCTAACACTGTTTGGTTTAATTTTCAGGCGTATGTATATATATATATATATATGTGTTAGGGGTTTTCCTACCTTTCTACACATTTTCTATTAGAGTTTAGAATTGTTACAACAGTGTGGTAATTTTTGTTTTTCTATTAGAGTTTAGAATTGTTACAACAGTGTGGTAATTTTTGTTTTTCTATTAGATTTTAGAATTGTTACAACAGTGTGGTAATTTTTGTTTTTCTATTAGATTTTAGAATTGTTACAACAGTGTGGTAATTTTTGTTTTTCTATTAGATTTTAGAATTGTTACAACAGTGTGGTAATTTTTGTTTTTCTATTAGAGTTTAGAATTGTTACAACAGTGTGGTAATTTTTGTTTTTCTATTAGAGTTTAGAATTGTTACAACAGTGTGGTAATTTTTGTTTTTCTATTAGAGTTTAGAATTGTTACAACAGTGTGGTAATTTTTGTTTTTCTATTAGATTTTAGAATTGTTACAACAGTGTGGTAATTTTTGTTTTTCTATTAGATTTTAGAATTGTTACAACAGTGTGGTAATTTTTGTTTTTCTATTAGATTTTAGAATTGTTACAACAGTGTGGTAATTTTTGTTTTTCATTTTATTATATTACTTTCTGGAGAAAAAAAAAAGGATACAAGACTCCAACAGTGAAACTACTAAGTAGATTTCTGAAGAAAAAAAAGTTTTCCAGATCTGACAAGAATATTTCTTATTTGTAGAAACATCTTTTATCAATATCGAGAATTCTTCCTACATATAGACTACATTAAAGTATTTCAGAAAAGACAGCATTATTATTATTTGACTTCTCCTCCATCATACGGTGGACATAACCTTACATATTCTGCAGTTTCAATAAAAAAAAAAATCAAATACTAGATTAAACCGGCATCTCTGCAAATAAATTGAAAATTGTTAAAATTACTTCCAACCGGTTAATTACAGAATGTCAATTGGTACAATCAATTTCACTTTGGAAAGAACAACAAAGCTGATTGGTTGGCATTTCCTGCAGACATAGCTTTCTTTCAATTGTTCCACAAATAATGTGCAATATCACCTTCTGAAAAACCTTACATTGCATGGGTTTTTATTGTCAAACAATAATCATACCATGTTCTATACCCCAAAAGTAGGTTTGACATATTTGAAAACAGTGTCACGAAGTATAACAATTGTATCACAGAAAATTAAGATTTTCCAGAACTAAAATTAATTTTTTTTTTGTTCATGTAAAATGTTTTCTTCGCGTATTGCCAATCTTTTAATGATTTCATGAGGAATATCAAAGACCACAGAACAGCACGTGTATTTGGAACACCAAAGGCGATAAAATTACATCTACCAACAGAGAACCCGGAGAAAACCACCAAACTACAGTGACACTAACAAACTTGATCACGTAAGGTTGTATCGAGTACACCTTGCTACGCATGGGGATCGAACTCAAAACTTAAGTTCTACAAAAGATTATTGAATTCCACTATCAATGATATTTCAGTTAAATTGATGTGGACAATTTTATTGGTGGAGGAAACCGGTGAAAAGCCACCAACCTTCGACAAGTCACTGACAAACTTTATCACATAATGTTGTATCGAGTACAGTTTACTGCGAGAATGAATCGAACTCGTACACAGCGTAAGTTCTGTCTGTGATTGATAGGTGTCAACTCGATGAATTAACAAGTAACCAATCATCATTATTGTCTATTTAGAATCACTTCTTTTATTGCCTGCAGATGAGCGTTTATCTATGACTTCTAACATATATACTCTACATATGAGTTCTGCCTCACAGATGATAGTACCAGAAAGAATATAAATTATACGAAACAAGTAATTTTACAATTACTGTTATCAGAATACCGACATCGTAACAAAATACGAACAAGATATAAAGGACTTTGTCAAGATATTGACAATGGGCATTTTTAAAGGTACCAATCACTGCCCTAAAGTAAGAATTCTAGAAATATCAATAAAAAATAGGGAAAAAACAACCAAACAATAACCTATGAATACAGGAAAATATAGAAATCAACTCAAGATACTATAATGCATTTAATATTAAGATTCAAAAAGGATAACAACACGTATATTGCAATAATAACTACTGTATGTGAAATTTACATCCAGCGCTTAACTACTGTATGTGAAACTTATTTCCAAATTATAACTACTGTATATTAAGCTTACATCCAAAGATAACTACTGTATGTTAAACTTACATCCAAAATATAACTACAGTATGCTATACATGTACTTACATCCAAAGAAAACTACTGTATGTTAAACTTACATCCAAAGATAACTACTGTATGTTAAACTTACATCCAAAGATAACTACTGTATGTTAAGCTTACATCCAAAGATAACTACTGTATGCTAAAATTATATCCAAAATATAACTACAGTAAGCTATGCATGTACTTACATCCAAAGATAAGTACTGTATGTTAAACTTACATCCAAAGATAACTACTGTATGTTAAACTTACATCCAAAATATAACTACAGTATGCTATACATGTACTTACATCCAAAGATAACTACTGTATGTTAAACTTACATCCAAAGATAACTACTGTATGTTAAATTACATCCAAAGATAACTACTGTATGTTAAGCTTACATCCAAAGATAACTACTGTATGCTAAAATTATATCCAAAATATAACTACAGTAAGCTATGCATGTACTTACATCCAAAGATAAGTACTGTATGTTAAACTTACATCCAAAGATAACTGCTTTATGTTAAACTTACATCCAAAGATAACTACTGTATGTTAAATTTACATCCAAAGATAACTACTGTATGTTAAACTTACATCCAAATATAACTACTGTACGTTAAACTTACATCCAAAGATAACTACTGTATGTTAAACTTACATCCAAAGATAACTACTGTATGTTAAGCTTACATCCAAAGATAACTACTGTATGCGAAAATTACATCCAAAATATAACTACAGTAAGCTATGCATGTACTTACATCCAAAGATAGGTACTGTATGTTAAACTTACATCCAAAGATAACTGCTGTATGTTAAACTTACATCCAAAGATAACTACTGTATGTTAAACTTGCATCCAAATATAACTACTGTACGTTAAACTTACATCCAAAGATAACTACTGTATGCTAAGCTTACATCCAAAGAAAACTACTGTATATTAAACTTACATCCAAAATATAACTACAGTATGCTATACATGTACTTACATCCAAGGATAACTACTGTATGCTAAGCTTACATCCAAAGATAACTGCTGTATGTTAAACTTACATCCATAGATAACTGCTGTATGTTAAACTTACATCCAAAGATAACTACTGTATGTTAAACTTACATCCAAATATAACTACTGTACGTTAAACTTACATCCAAAGATAACTACTGTATGTTAAACTTACATCCAAGGATAACTACTGTATGTTAAACTTACATCCAAATATAACTACTGTACGTTAAACTTACATCCAAAGATAACTACTGTATGTTAAGCTTACATCCAAAGCTAACTACTGTATGTTAAACTTACATCCAAGAATAACTACTGTATGTTAAACTTACATCCAAAGATAACTGCTGTATATTAAACTTACATCCATAAATAACTGCTGTATGTTAAATTTACATCCAAAGATAACTACTGTATGTTAAACTTACATCCAAAGATAACTACTATATGTTAAACTTACATCCAAAGATAACTACTGTACGTTAAACGTACATCCAAAGATAACTACTGTATGTTAAACGTACATCCAAGGATAACTACTGTATGTTAAACTTACATCCAAAGATAACTACTGTATGTTAAACTTACATCCAATGATAACTACTGTATGTTAAACTTACATCCAAAGATAACTACTGTACGTTAAACGTACATCCAAAGATAACTACTGTATGTTAAACGTACATCCAAGGATAACTACTGTATGTTAAACTTACATCCAAAGATAACTACTGTATGTTAAACTTACATCCAAAGATAACTACTGTACGTTAAACGTACATCCAAAGATAACTACTGTATGTTAAACGTACATCCAAGGATAACTACTGTATGTTAAACTTACATCCAAAGATAACTACTGTATGTTAAACTTACATCCAAGGATAACTACTGTATGTTAAACTTACATCCAAAGATAACTGCTGTATGTTAAACTTACATCCATAAATAACTGCGGTATGTTAATCTTACATCCAAAGATAACTACTGTATGTTAAACTTACATCCAAAGATAACTACTTATATTAAACTTACATCTAAAGATAACTACTGTACGTTAAACGTACATCCAAAGATAACTACTGTATGCTAAAAGTACATCCAAGGATAACCACTGTATGTTAAACTTACATCCAAAGATAACTACTGTATGTTAAACTTACATCCAAAGATAACTACTGTATGTTAAACTTACATCCAAAGATAACTACTGTATGTTAAACTTACATCCAAAGATAACTACTATATGTTAAACTTACATCCAAAGATAACTACCTGTACGTTAAACTTACATACAAAGATAACTACTGTACGTTAAACTTACATCCAAAGATAACTACTGTATGCTAAACTTGCATACAAAGATAACTACTGTATGTTAAGCTTACATCCAAAGATAACTACTGTACGTTAAAGTTGCATCCAAAGATAACTATTGTATGTTAAACTTACATCCAAAGATAACTACTGTACGTTAGACTTATATCCAAAGATAATTACTGTACGCTAAACTTGCATCCAAAGATAACTACGGTATGTTAAACTTACATCCAAAGATAACCACTGTATGTTAAAATTACATCCAAAGATAACTACTGTATGTTAAACTTACATCCAAAGATAACTACTGTATGTTAAACTTGCATACAAAGATAACTACTGTATGTTAAACTTACATCCAAAGATAACTACTGTATGTTAATCTTACATCCAAAGATAACTACTGTATGTTAAAATTACATCCAAAGATAACTACTGTATGTTAAACTTACATCCAAAGATAACTGCTGTATGTTAAACTTACATCCAAAGATAACTACTGTATGTTAAACTTACATCCAAATATAACTACTGTACGTTAAACTTACATCCAAAGATAACTACTGTATGCTAAGCTTACATCCAAAGAAAACTACTGTATATTAAACTTACATCCAAAATATAACTACAGTATGCTATACATGTACTTACATCCAAGGATAACTACTGTATGCTAAGCTTACATCCAAAGATAACTGCTGTATGTTAAACTTACATCCATAGATAACTGCTGTATGTTAAACTTACATCCAAAGATAACTACTGTATGTTAAACTTACATCCAAATATAACTACTGTACGTTAAACTTACATCCAAAGATAACTACTGTATGTTAAACTTACATCCAAGGATAACTACTGTATGTTAAACTTACATCCAAATATAACTACTGTACGTTAAACTTACATCCAAAGATAACTACTGTATGTTAAGCTTACATCCAAAGCTAACTACTGTATGTTAAACTTACATCCAAGAATAACTACTGTATGTTAAACTTACATCCAAAGATAACTGCTGTATGTTAAACTTACATCCATAAATAACTGCTGTATGTTAAATTTACATCCAAAGATAACTACTGTATGTTAAACTTACATCCAAAGATAACTACTATATGTTAAACTTACATCCAAAGATAACTACTGTACGTTAAACGTACATCCAAAGATAACTACTGTATGTTAAACGTACATCCAAGGATAACTACTGTATGTTAAACTTACATCCAAAGATAACTACTGTATGTTAAACTTACATCCAATGATAACTACTGTATGTTAAACTTACATCCAAAGATAACTACTGTACGTTAAACGTACATCCAAAGATAACTACTGTATGTTAAACGTACATCCAAGGATAACTACTGTATGTTAAACTTACATCCAAAGATAACTACTGTATGTTAAACTTACATCCAAAGATAACTACTGTACGTTAAACGTACATCCAAAGATAACTACTGTATGTTAAACGTACATCCAAGGATAACTACTGTATGTTAAACTTACATCCAAAGATAACTACTGTATGTTAAACTTACATCCAAGGATAACTACTGTATGTTAAACTTACATCCAAAGATAACTGCTGTATGTTAAACTTACATCCATAAATAACTGCGGTATGTTAATCTTACATCCAAAGATAACTACTGTATGTTAAACTTACATCCAAAGATAACTACTTATATTAAACTTACATCTAAAGATAACTACTGTACGTTAAACGTACATCCAAAGATAACTACTGTATGTTAAAAGTACATCCAAGGATAACCACTGTATGTTAAACTTACATCCAAAGATAACTACTGTATGTTAAACTTACATCCAAAGATAACTACTGTATGTTAAACTTACATCCAAAGATAACTACTGTATGTTAAACTTACATCCAAAGATAACTACTATATGTTAAACTTACATCCAAAGATAACTACCTGTACGTTAAACTTACATACAAAGATAACTACTGTACGTTAAACTTACATCCAAAGATAACTACTGTATGCTAAACTTGCATACAAAGATAACTACTGTATGTTAAGTTTACATCCAAAGATAACTACTGTACGCTAAAGTTGCATCCAAAGATAACTATTGTATGTTAAACTTACATCCAAAGATAACTACTGTACGTTAGACTTATATCCAAAGATAATTACTGTACGCTAAACATGCATCCAAAGATAACTACTGTATGTTAAACTTACATCCAAAGATAACCACTGTATGTTAAAATTACATCCAAAGATAACTACTGTATGTTAAACTTACATCCAAAGATAACTACTGTATGTTAAACTTGCATACAAAGATAACTACTGTATGTTAAACTTACATCCAAAGATAACTACTGTATGTTAAACTTACATCCAAAGATAACTACTGTATGTTAAAATTACATCCAAAGATAACTACTGTATGTTAAACTTACATCCAAAGATAACTGCTGTATGTTAAACTTACATCCAAAGATAACTACTGTATGTTAAACTTACATCCAAATATAACTACTGTACGTTAAACTTACATCCAAAGATAACTACTGTATGCTAAGCTTACATCCAAAGAAAACTACTGTATATTAAACTTACATCCAAAATATAACTACAGTATGCTATACATGTACTTACATCCAAGGATAACTACTGTATGCTAAGCTTACATCCAAAGATAACTGCTGTATGTTAAACTTACATCCATAGATAACTGCTGTATGTTAAACTTACATCCAAAGATAACTACTGTATGTTAAACTTACATCCAAATATAACTACTGTACGTTAAACTTACATCCAAAGATAACTACTGTATGTTAAACTTACATCCAAGGATAACTACTGTATGTTAAACTTACATCCAAATATAACTACTGTACGTTAAACTTACATCCAAAGATAACTACTGTATGTTAAGCTTACATCCAAAGCTAACTACTGTATGTTAAACTTACATCCAAGAATAACTACTGTATGTTAAACTTACATCCAAAGATAACTGCTGTATGTTAAACTTACATCCATAAATAACTGCTGTATGTTAAATTTACATCCAAAGATAACTACTGTATGTTAAACTTACATCCAAAGATAACTACTATATGTTAAACTTACATCCAAAGATAACTACTGTACGTTAAACGTACATCCAAAGATAACTACTGTATGTTAAACGTACATCCAAGGATAACTACTGTATGTTAAACTTACATCCAAAGATAACTACTGTATGTTAAACTTACATCCAATGATAACTACTGTATGTTAAACTTACATCCAAAGATAACTACTGTACGTTAAACGTACATCCAAAGATAACTACTGTATGTTAAACGTACATCCAAGGATAACTACTGTATGTTAAACTTACATCCAAAGATAACTACTGTATGTTAAACTTACATCCAAAGATAACTACTGTACGTTAAACGTACATCCAAAGATAACTACTGTATGTTAAACGTACATCCAAGGATAACTACTGTATGTTAAACTTACATCCAAAGATAACTACTGTATGTTAAACTTACATCCAAGGATAACTACTGTATGTTAAACTTACATCCAAAGATAACTGCTGTATGTTAAACTTACATCCATAAATAACTGCGGTATGTTAATCTTACATCCAAAGATAACTACTGTATGTTAAACTTACAACCAAAGATAACTACTTATATTAAACTTACATCTAAAGATAACTACTGTACGTTAAACGTACATCCAAAGATAACTACTGTATGTTAAAAGTACATCCAAGGATAACCACTGTATGTTAAACTTACATCCAAAGATAACTACTGTATGTTAAACTTACATCCAAAGATAACTACTGTATGTTAAACTTACATCCAAAGATAACTACTGTATGTTAAACTTACATCCAAAGATAACTACTATATGTTAAACTTACATCCAAAGATAACTACCTGTACGTTAAACTTACATACAAAGATAACTACTGTACGTTAAACTTACATCCAAAGATAACTACTGTATGCTAAACTTGCATACAAAGATAACTACTGTATGTTAAGCTTACATCCAAAGATAACTACTGTACGTTAAAGTTGCATCCAAAGATAACTATTGTATGTTAAACTTACATCCAAAGATAACTACTGTACGTTAGACTTATATCCAAAGATAATTACTGTACGCTAAACTTGCATCCAAAGATAACTACTGTATGTTAAACTTACATCCAAAGATAACCACTGTATGTTAAAATTACATCCAAAGATAACTACTGTATGTTAAACTTACATCCAAAGATAACTACTGTATGTTAAACTTGCATACAAAGATAACTACTGTATGTTAAACTTACATCCAAAGATAACTACTGTATGTTAATCTTACATCCAAAGATAACTACTGTATGTTAAAATTACATCCAAAGATAACTACTATGTTAAACTTACATCCAAAGATAACTGCTGTATGTTAAACTTACATCCAAAGATAACTACTGTATGTTAAACTTACATCCAAAGATAACTACTGTATGTTAAACTTACATCCAAATATAACTACTGTACGTTAAACTTACATCCAAAGATAACTACTGTATGTTAAACTTACATCCAAAGATAACTACTGTATGTTAAGCTTACATCCAAAGATAACTACTGTATGCTAAAATTACATCCAAAATATAACTACAGTAAGCTATGCATGTACTTACATCCAAAGATAGGTACTGTATGTTAAACTTACATCCAAAGATAACTGCTGTATGTTAAACTTACATCCAAAGATAACTACTGTATGTTAAACTTACATCCAAATATAACTACTGTACGTTAAACTTACATCCAAAAATAACTACTGTATGTTAAACTTACATCCAAGGATAACTACTGTATGTTAGACTTACATCCAAAGATAACTGCTGTATGTTAAACTTACATCCATAAATAACTGCGGTATGTTAAACTTACATCCAAAGATAACTACTGTATGTTAAACTTACATCCAAAGATAACTACTTATATTAAACTTACATCCAAAGATAACTACTGTATGTTAAACGTACATCCAAAGATAACTACTGTATGTTAAACGTACATCCAAGGATAACTACTGTATGTTAAACTTACATCCAAAGATAACTACTGTATATTAAACTTACATCCAAAGATAACAACTGTATGTTAAACTTACATCCAAAGATAACTACTGTATGTTAAACTTACATCCAAAGATAACTACTATATGTTAAACTTACATCCAAAGATAACTACTGTACGTTAAACTTACATACAAAGATAACTACTGTACGTTAAACTTACATCCAAAGATAACTACTGTATGCTAAACTTGCATACAAAGATAACTACTGTATGTTAAGCTTACATCCAAAGATAACTACTGTACGTTAAAGTTGCATCCAAAGATAACTATTGTATGTTAAACTTACATCCAAAGATAACTACTGTACGTTAAACTTACATCCAAAGATAATTACTGTACGCTAAACTTGCATCCAAAGATAACTACTGTATGTTAAACTTACATCCAAAGATAACCACTGTATGTTAAAATTACATCCAAAGATAACTACTGTATGTTAAACTTACATCCAAAGATAACTACTGTATGTTAAACTTGCATACAAAGATAACTACTGTATGTTAAGCTTACATCCAAAGATAACTACTATGTTAAAATTACATGCAAAGATAACTACTGTATGTTAAACTTACATCCAAAGATAACTACTGTATGTTAATCTTACATCCAAAGATAACTACTGTATGTTAAAATTACAACCAAAGATAACTACTGTATGTTAAACTTACATACAAAGATAACTACTGTATGTTAAGCTTACATCCAAAGATAACTACTATGTTAAAATTACATGCAAAGATAACTACTGTATGTTAAACTTACATCCAAAGATAACTACTGTATGTTAAAATTACATCCAAAGATAACTACTGTATTTTAAACTTGCATGCAAAGATAACTACTGTATGTTAAACTTACATCCAAAGATAACTACTGTATGTTAAAATTACATCCAAAGATAACTACTGTATGTTAAACTTACATCCAAAGATAACTACTGTATATTAAACTTGCATACAAAGATAACTACTGTATGTTAAACTTACATCCAAAGATAACTACTGTATGTTAAACTTACATCCAAAGATAACTACTGTATGCTAAAATTACATCCAAAGATAACTACTGTATGTTAAACATACTTTTTTAACCCTGATTTAAAGGTCACTACCAGGAAAAGACTTTGAATATATGAAAGGGGTAAAATCAGAAGACGCAAATGGATGAAGGACGTACAACACGATGACGTACAACACAATGACGTACAACACAATGGCCAAAAGGAAAAAAATAACAAAAAGACCAACAATGATCTACAAAACACTACACAGAAAACTAAAGTTTAAACAACACGAACCTACTTAAAACCGAGGGTGAACTCGTGGGCTCTGGAAATGTAAGCAGTTGCTGATCCACCAATGGCACTCGTTATTAAACAGAAAGCATACACTTATTATTTCTTGTTCACTTTTAATATATGAAGCAGTTAGTTTTACCATTTAGATAATTTATATATATTAGCAAAGCTTTATAATTTTACTGAACGAAATAATATGATTGGAACTTTAACGATTCGATAGTAAAGTTTATCATTGGTCACTTCAATTCTTTTCATATATAAAAGACAAACATCTCCGATGTACTTTTTGCGACTTGCATAAAAAAATTCTGGTAAACTGGAAATTAATACAAATATGTATATAAATGAATTCACACCCAAAAACGCTTACCGGTATAGTGTTCTATTTTCGTGCAAAGCGATACCTCGAGTGCAATTTGACAAAATTAACTCTTTCAGACACATATTAATTTTAATAAAATTATTGTAGTTTCAATACATCACAAATTTAATGTGTCCATGTATCGACATAGCGTTGAGTCCCAGATACCAAAAGTAATATAACGTATAGAAGATTGTCAATCAAACGTAACGAATGTCGTTTTCATTTTCTCTAATGGAATAAGCTATACAGTTTTTGTTAATACACTCTCCGTGTACAGAACAAATCCTACTGTTTTAAACTAATTATTTTGCTTCAACAGCAAATCCCTACCTGTCGACAGACTTTCCTTGGTTTGACCTGTTGCTAGTCTTCAAAGTGTTTATTTTCATAGTATTTACTGTTATTGAGCTAAGTTATCGATCGACAGGGTGATAAATTTTGATAATGCCTCAACAACGATAATATATGTTTTTGAAAAGATAAAATATACTATTTACCAATGTGACATTCGAGTTATGTGGATCATAAGCCAAAATAAAACACATAAATCAAGTTCAGTTAGGTAAGGACCAAGATTCAGGCCAACACACCCTTTTAATTATATAAATCCCGTTTAAGATCTTAATTTGAACCAGATATGGAGAAAGAATGATTATTTTTTTAAGTCAACTTGGTAATATTACAGAAAACAGGTCTTTATTTGAATCAGATGTGAACAAAGAAAGATGGTTTTGAATTATTTCACGTTTGCTTATTTGAATGAAATATTGGTTATACTAATGAAAGGTGATTTTTCAGTAAACCTGCTAAATTCTGGTCAAGAAGCATCTTAACTTAAACCATGCATAGACAAAGAAAGATAATTTTCGTGTCGACTTGGAAATTTTACTCAAAACGGGGAAACCTGGGGTTTGGTTCTTGTAATAATGCTGTACCTTATTACACTAACATTCAAAAGTATATTTTGAATTTGGAATTGAATAGTATTTCAAGCAATACGCAGTACTGTGTTATCGTGAAAGTCTCCCGAAAATTGTAGCTAAAATGTGATTATTGTTATCTTTATAAATATTTTTACATTTTGTATATGAATATTACATGCGCCATTATAGGTGTAAGAAAAAAACAGAAACAAACAAAAAGAGATTTATAAACACAACATACATGAAAACATAAAATATGAAAAAAAGTCATAAGAATAATAATATTATGATCAGAAAGCATAGAGTTTTATTCTCATGACCAACGTGGACATCATCTTCTCTGCTTATAAAGTCACGTATACTTCACGAAAGTTCTATTTGAATATTTAAGATCAAATTTAATTTGCAAAAGTATCCTTGGTGTATCCTGAAATTTTCTAAATATAATTTTAAGATTAAAACTGAAAAATCAATGTATTTTTAATTTTTAACATGCAGATTACAAAAGTTGATACTTTATAAATAAATATTTAGAATACAATAAGTATAAACATACAATAAGTATAAACATACAATAAGTATAAACATACATGTTAACAATATTAGTAAATGAAGGCTAAAACCAAGATATGTAGACAAGTTCTACACACGAGGAAACGTTCCTACTCATTTCTTAATGGACCTTAAGAAATACAAGGATTTTCTTAAAAGCTTTCTCTCGCTCTGACATGATTAGTTTTTCAACAAATATCCACTAAAGCCCTTCTAATGCAATTCAAATCCCCACCTTATTAACGGAATAAGTATAGCTCATTAGCACTACATAATACTGGCTTTTACCGTTTTGTGAAAGGGATTTGAATTAAGAAGGTTGTAGTAGCGGTTTTATGTAGATTAAGGGTGTTCCAAAAGATAATGTCGTTCATCTTAACCGAAACTCTTTCCTGACATTACTGGAGTTTGACGGATATAAGAAAGTGACACTCGTACATTTCAATTGAAATATATGCATTTTTAATGAGTTTACAGAGAGAGAAATTGTACACCTGTATAAAAGCAAATTTGTGTTTTTTCAAGTTTGGTAGAACGACAGAAATCAAATCTGAGAAATTACATTTAATTAATAATATTTCAAATTAAATCAAAACAGAGTTAACAGGTATGTAAAAATCATTTTAATTGAAGAATATATTTCAACCATTGGTGATATTCACATCTTTATTTATTTTCCATGCTACAGTCATAGATTATCTAACAGCTCACTAATGTACCGCTTGCATTGTGTTATGATTAGCATACTCAACTGGAGTTAGTGAGGTCAGATGTTTGAGCCCTCATTTGGTCAAATTAATGCTACTGCTAATAGGCAACATCTGAAAACAAAACTGTTCAGGATAGTGATAATAATGTGTTCTGTTAGGGTTAACATATCTACTGATCTACTTAGTGTCTCTTACCATTCGTGTCTAGTAACTATGTGTCCTCTAGAGTTGACATATCTACTGAGTGTCTCTTACCTTTCATGTCTAGTAACTATGTGTCCTCTAGAGTTGACATATCTACTGAGTGTCTCTTACCTTTTGTGTCTAGTAACTATGTGTCCTCTTGAGTTGACATATCTACTGAGTGTCTCTTACCTTTCATGTCTAGTAACTATGTGTCCTCTAGAGTTGACATATCTACTGAGTGTCTCTTACCTTTTGTGTCTAGTAACTATGTGTCCTCTAGAGTTGACATATCTACTAAGTGTCTCTTACCTTTCATGTCTAGTAACTATTTGTCCTCTAGAGTTGACATATCTACCGAGTGTCTCTTACCTTTTGTGTCTAGTAACTATGTGTCCTCTAGAGTTGACATATCTACTGAGTGTCTCTTACCTTTCATGTCTAGTAACTATGTGTCCTCTAGAGTTGACATATCTACTGAGTGTCTCTTACCTTTTGTGTCTAGTAACTATGTGTCCTCTAGAGTTGACATATCTACTGAGTGTCTTACCTTTTGTGTCTAGTAACTATGTGTCCTCTAGAGTTGACATATCTACTGAGTGTCTCTTACCTTTCGTGTCTAGTGACTATGTGTCCTCTAGAGTTGACATATCTACTGAGTGTCTCTTACCTTTCATGTCTAGTAACTATATGTCCTCTAGAGTTGACATATCTACTTAGTGTCTCTTACCTTTTGTGTCTAGTAACTACGTGTCCTCTAGAGTTGACATATCTACTGAGTGTCTCTTACCTTTTGTGTCTAGTAACTATGTGTCCTCTTGAGTTGAGATATCTACTGAGTGTCTCTTACCTTTTGTGTCTAGTAACTATGTGTCCTCTAGAGTTGATATATCTACTGAGTGTCTCTTACCTTTCGTGTCTAGTAACTATGTGTCCTCTTGAGTTGACATATCTACTGAGTGTCTCTTACCTTTTGTGTCTAGTAACTATGTGTCCTCTTGAGTTGACATATCTACTGAGTGTCTCTTACCTTTTGTGTCTAGTAACTATGTGTCCTCTAGAGTTGACATATCTACTGAGTGTCTCTTACCTTTTGTGTCTAGTAACTATGTGTCCTCTTGAGTTGACATATCTACTGAGTGTCTCTTACCTTTTGTGTCTAGTAACTATGTGTCCTCTAGAGTTGAAATATCTACTGAGTGTCTCTTACCTTTTGTGTCTAGTAACTATGTGTCCTCTAGAGTTGACATATCTACTGAGTGTCTCTTACCTTTCATGTCTAGTAACTATGTGTCCTCTTGAGTTGACATATCTGAGGGTCTTATTATTTGTGTCTAGTAACAATGTGTCTTCTTGGGTTGACATATCTACTAAGTGTCTTACCTTTTGTGTCTGATAGCAATATGTCCTGTTGGGATGACTGACTGTCTCTTACCTTTTATGTTTAGTAGCAAAGTGTCCTTTTGGATGGACATATCTACCAAGGGTCTAGTAACAATGTGTACTGTTTTTGAATTTTTAGTGACTTTGCGAGCAAAACCAAAAATAAATAAAATATAATTAAACCGCGAAAGGTTAAATATTACGATAATTTCATGATAAAACATATCAAAATAATGGACGGGTAAAAGATCCAGGTCCAGCGGAATTTTATTTTTTTTAAATGGTGGAACAAATTTATAAGTTAATTTTATAAATTGGCTGCATTCATTTCGAAATTGCCAAATAAAAAATATCTGTACTTCATTTAAGTTATTTAAACTATAATCAATTGTTTTGTTGACATATTTGTCCAAAATCTGTATTAATTGTTCTCTATAAACGACAAACGAAAAGAGGTGTCCACTGAAAAACGGAAATTACGTAATGAAATCGTTGACAGTGGTAGAAAAACAGCAAAGGCATCTAGGCAGTTAATCTGTTACGTAGAAATAGTCCCATTTACCGCTTCACGAATCAATCAAGACGGAAATACCGACACCTCGGATAGATTCCAACCAGCAAGACCGTAACTAATTCTATTAAACTACCCCCGGGCTTAAAGTAATCGGTTTGTGACACCAAGATTTGACCTCAGTCATGAAATAGCCTAAAGGTCATCCTTTTAATGTCTTATTTACAAATTTCGTAAACCGTTGAAATTTATATTGTTTTCCTTCCAGCAAATTTCACTGCGTGTTTCATTGGATTAAGCACACTCTAGTTTAAGCTTACGTTGCAATTAAAATGTATTGGGTCATAACAATTTACATAACGGTACATTGTATATAGTATGTACACTTTATTAAATGTATTTATATATAACAGTCGAAATAGTTTCAACTGACAACCCAAACACCAAGTTAACATATTAAAAGTGTTTCCGATCTGAAATCAATAATAATAAAAAAAAATAATGGGAATTGAAAGTGTAGAAGGAATTTTAACTGCAAATGAAAATTATAATTTGATTTTTAATGCATATATTTTTTTTTTACATAATATGCGATTTTAATATAGGGACAAATTATGTGTTTAAACACTATGTATTGAACTTAGGAGAAATATATATATATTCTCATAAACCAAAGTTACAATGGTACAGACATGTTTATTTATTAATTGTTGTTAAATGTTTAATAACCCAGGAATACTCCAGTTAAGTTCACAACAAGAACAAAAAAAAAATACGATGCAAAAAACAGATAATTTTTCTTCAAATTTAACTATTTTTGTTGTGGTTGAAAACTGCACGTCAGATTTTATGTCAATATATTGTTTTCTCTAAAATTTGGTGACAGAAAAATACTAGTTATAGATTGTCGTCTCGTTCCTCATCATCACTACTGAATGGTGTGAAAAGTAACGTTAAATGACCATATAATCAATAATCTAGTCTAACAGATGTTGAAATAATTTAACTATTATAAATTAGAATGATTTGTTTCAATATTACAAAGCCTGATAGGGCACGAAAATCAACAATACAAAAAAAAACCAGATGAATATTTCACATTTATAAACGTCCATTTAAATCGATCTTTTAAAAATTATAATTAAAGGGAAATAACTCAATGTTTAAAAAATAATTAAATTATAATACATGTATTTCATACAACCAAAACTATAAGTAACAACCCCCGGTTTTTAGTGGGGTTCGTGTTACTCGATCTTTAGTTTTGTGTTACTCGATCTTTAGTTTTATATGTATGTTTTGTTGATCGTTGTTTGTCCTTTTGTACTTTTTCTTTTGGCCATTGCGTTGTCTGTTCTTCTTCGATTCTGGTTGCCCCTTTTACGGTATCTTTAAACTCTTCTTACGTCAGATTGTATATAAATTTATATATTTAGCTACATGTATTATATTGAAAACTTATATTTCCATAATTGATGAGATATCAATAAATTTAAGTGTTAATAAGTTATTTTATCAATTAATATGCAGCAGATAATATTGACCTCTTTCACTTGATTACATTTCATTGATGATAGTAACAGGATTTTAATTCATTTCGAATTCATTTTAATATTGCCTGTTTTGACACTCTGTAAATGAAACACAATTATCCAATGAGGCTCAAACATTGAAAATTCAATGAAAATTTTCTGTCACCGTATTGGCGTCATGGTATATAGATTTTTCCATCTGCCCGACCTTGTATGCCTTGTTATAACTTAAGGGATGAAGTCGGATTAACTCTAAAGAAATATACAAGTAAAAAGACATTTCTACTTGATTAAATCATATATCAAATGATTTGCAAATACATTTACAACTTGGAAGTCAGCGTGCGGTTATTAAGTGCACTGTTCATTTTATACTGAAATCGAATAAGTATGTTTATTTCAAGATCAATATCAATAAGTCGGGTATTTACTGCGGAGATTGATGGCTGTCAATCAAGTCAGCGTTTTGCATACATAATTATTAGATAGAGAACTTTATTTCTATACCATCAATAGATGTAACTATGTTGGTCAATTTCTCGATTTTTTAGTAATAAAGATATAGCGACTTAATACTTACGGAAAATTGTACTGAAATATATTTAATATTATATACAAATATATATTTTCTTTTCTGAAATAAAATTATTTCAAGACTGTATTTTCTAATATCACATGAAAACATAGTTTTTCGATCTTTTCGTTTCTTTAAACATAATGCATTTACATTACATACGTTTAATTGATATTGGTGTACTTGTGGACCATCACTGTTTAAACTTTTTTTCATAAGACTGGCAAATAAACGTTAGAGAATACCGAAGGGCCAATCATAAATGAACAATAAGAGAAACTGGCAACATAGGGGACACAAGACGAAGAAAAACAAAACAAAAACACAACACAATCCAACTATCAGATGACTAAAATAACGTGTCAATGATTTCGAACACTTTCATAAAAAAAGAATATCGAACAATGACCTCTCCTTTATAGCATCGGAAGTTTTTGAAATTAAAAAAAAACTGTGTCAAACGGCTTAACCTGATATTTATTGCTTAGAATAGTTTACAGCTGGCAAGATAATGATAGTGAGACAAAGCTAACAATGTAATTATAACATGCGGAACGACAAAGCCAAAGCTACTACTATAACTTGGGAATAAATATTATTAAGCTTAAGTTCAGTACTGGAATACGTGCATACACTTAACTCAAATGTTGTGCAGGCGATGCCCACATTGTAAGACTGTATTATATTAATCTAATTAAATAATACTTGTTGCTCGTGTCTAGTGTTTTTACAAAAGTGTGATCTTGAAGTAAGAAAAATGGCATTCGAAAATGTAATGATATTTATCTCCAATTTGCTGATTAAAACACAAATTATTAAAAACGATTTTCTCTGTCTATGCTATTCATGTTTCAATAGGCAGCTTATTATAAACTGTTATCATAAATCTAAAAAAACTGACAGAATCACTATATTTCAGAATTTAAAAAAATTCTCCAAACTCTAATTTTGATTGAATAATTCTATAGTTAATAGCTTTTAATGGGTTAGGATCAGCGTATTCGAGCACAGATAGAAAAATAATGACCTGGCAGTTGTTGTTTAATTACATTTTATACCATTCTATTCTTATTAAGATATGTGTGTAGAACAACACCCATTAAGCCACTCTTAAACAAGATCTATCCATTTGATTTGCACATCGTTCTGTGAATTTATTTGTCGGACCAGTGTGTCGTACATGTGTGTGCCATAAATGTAATAATTATGTTTGTTTGCCACTAACTGACCCCAACCTCACAAAACAAACAAACCCCAACACAAACAAACAAGCAAAAAACGACTAAAAAAAACAAACAAAAACAAAAGCAAACAAAAAACAAACCCCCCCCCCCAAAAAAACCAACCACCCCCCCAAAACAACCACCCCCCAAAAAAAATAGAGAAAAAACCCAATAAATAACCAAAAACAAAAACACTAACCAAAAAAAAAAAAAAAAAAGAAAAAAAAAGCAAAATAAAACAGAAAAATAAAAAGCAACAACAGAGAAAAAGAAAAGAAAATGATAAAATGTTTACATCTGTCTCAAGAGGATGACAACTTAGATAAGTAGATCAACTTATATGTGTAACATTTAAAATATAAGAGTTTTACCAATTATCTACTACTTTATTATTGCTAAATCCACAGACGTAACACCCACACAGGAGTATAGACTTGACCAACTCATAGTAGAGATCAAATAGACATGTTATTATAGGTAATTGATCAATTCTTCCTATTTTCAACCTAAAATATAAGTTTTAGAGCTTTGATAAAATTCTTTTTCGTTTGGTTAATTCTACGTGTATTTATAAATATGACCCTATTGAGTTATAACGTTTAATTATGTCAATGTTCATGTTATTGAATGTACATTTATGATAATCAAGTAGGTGTCCAAATCTAAAAGATGATTTTGATAACATTAACTGTTAATTTTCAGATTTTAACAATGCATTTACGTGTTGAAATAACTTCTTTACATATGTTTGTTTACAAACTGCACCAGTAGTGTAATGATTAGCATGCTCACCTCGAGTGTGGTAGATCGTGACTTCGAGCCCGGGTCGGATAAAACCAAAGACTATAAAATTGGTATTTGTTACTTCCCTGCTTAGCCCACAGCACTAAGGAGCGAGAGCAAAGACTGATTGGCTGTTGTTTCAGTGAACTAGTACTGTCAAAATACAACTCAGCACATTGGCCTAGTATACAGCTGACATCATTATCATCATCATCATCATCATCATCATCATCATCATCAAATTGTAACTTGCTCTTACACACATGTGTTGTGATAGCTTCTCTACATATGTGTGTCAAGACATTTATGTCGCTGTTAATGATAGTCATATTGCTGCTGTTGATAGTCATATTGATCCTTAGGGGGCCGTCGCGTGAACGTATGCTAATAGGATTTCAACTACCTATGGATTAAGTGTCTATCACTACTAAATTTGTGAGTTCGAATCCCGCTCATGGCGATGTGTATTCAATACAACATTATGTCATAAAGTTTGTCAGTGACTTCTCTGGGTACTCCGGACTCCGGTTTCCTCCACCCATAAAACTGATCGCCACGATATAACTGAAATATTGTTGAGATTGGCTTGAAACACCATAACTCTAACCCAACACCCAAAACGCATTGATCCTAAGGAGAGTCATATTGCTGTTAATAATAGTCATAATAGTCATATTGTTGCTGCTGAAGACAGTCATATTACTGCTGACCATTGTCATGTTGGTGCTTATCAGTCATATTACTGATGATGATATTCTAGTTGCTGCTGAAGACAGTCATATTACTGCTGACCATTGTCATGTTGGTGCTTATCAGTCATATTACTGATGATGATATTCAAGTTGCTGCTGAAGACAGTCATATTGCTGCTGACCATTGTCATATTGGTGCTTATCAGTCATATTACTGATGATGATATTCAAGTTGCTGCTGAAGACAGTCATATTGCTGCTGACCATTGTCATATTGGTGCTTATCAGTCATATTACTGATGATGATATTCAAGTTGCTGCTGAAGACAGTTATATTGCTGCTGACCATTGTCATATTAGTGCTTATCAGTCATATTACTGATGATGATATTCAAGTTGCTGCTGAAGACAGTCATATTACTGTTGACCATTGTCATATTGGTGCTTATCAGCCATATTACTGATGATGATATTCTAGTTGCTGCTGAAGACAGTCATATTGCTGCTGACCATTGTCATATTAGTGCTTATCAGTCATATTACTGATGATGATATTCTAGTTGCTGCTGAAGACAGTCATATTGCTGCTGACCATTGTCATATTGGTGCTTATCAGTCATATTACTGATGATAATATTCAAGTTGCTGCTGAAGACAGTTATATTGCTGTTGACCATTGTCATATTGGTGCTTATCAGTCATATTACTGATGATGATATTCAAGTTGCTGCTGAAGACAGTCATATTACTGTTGACCATTGTCATATTGGTGCTTATCAGCCATATTACTGATGATGATATTCTAGTTGCTGCTGAAGACAGTCATATTGCTGCTGACCATTGTCATATTAGTGCTTATCATTCATATTACTGATGATGATATTCTAGTTGCTGCTGAAGACAGTCATATTGCTGCTGACCATTGTCATATTGGTGCTTATCAGTCATATTACTGATGATGATATTCAAGTTGCTGCTGAAGACAGTTATATTGCTGCTGACCATTGTCATATTAGTGCTTATCAGTCATATTACTGATGATGATATTCAAGTTGCTGCTGAAGACAATCATATTACTGCTGACCATTGTCATATTGGTGCTTATCAGTCATATTACTGATGATGATATTCTAGCTGCTGCTGAAGACAGTCATATTGCTGCTGACCATTGTCATATTGGTGCTTATCAGTCATATTACTGATGATGATATTCTAGTTGCTGCTGAAGACAGTCATATTGCTGCTGACCATTGTCATATTGGTGCTTATCAGTCATATTACTGATGATGATATTCTAGTTGCTGCTGAAGACAGTCATATTGCTGCTGACCATTGTCATATTAGTGCTTATCAGTCATATTACTGATGATGATATTCTAGTTGCTGCTGAAGACAGTCATATTGCTGCTGACCATTGTCATATTGGTGCTTATCAGTCATATTACTGATGATGATATTCAAGTTGCTGCTGAAGACAGTTATATTGCTGCTGACCATTGTCATATTGGTGCTTATCAGTCATATTACTGTTGATGATATTCAAGTTGCTGCTGAAGACAGTCATATTACTGCTGACCATTGTCATATTGGTGCTTATCAATCATATTACTGATGATGATATTCTAGCTGCTGCTGAAGACAGTCATATTGCTGCTGACCATTGTCATATTGGTGCTTATCAGTCATATTACTGATGATGATATTCTAGTTGCTGCTGAAGACAGTCATATTGCTGCTGACCATTGTCATATTGGTGCTTATCAGTCATATTACTGATGATGATATTCAAGTTGCTGCTGAGGACAGTCATATTACTGCTGACTATAGTCATACTGCATCTGAGGATGTCATACTGCTACTGGGGATCGTCATATTGCTTTGCCTGCTTTATAAGATATGTTCTTTAAGAAGCCTTTAAATGTTAGTCTAGCTCTTCTACATTTCTTAGATTTGTGAAACGTCTGATGCACCAAGTTTATATATTATGTCTGTATATATTTGAGAAGTATTTTCCTGACTAATGATATATAATATTTGGTTGCTATGGTAGTCTTTATCTTCCGTCTTAATGGTAGGGGTAGTTTAGATATATCAGTATTTATCGTTGTTATATACACAAACATAATTTCAACATTAGTAAGACATTGTTTTATATGTCGTATTCCATAAAAACTAAATTTCTAAGATAACGACTTTTTTTTAAAGATGGACAGTCAAAAATGATCAGGATACACATTTAAATATATTTGTAAATGGCTTAGACGTAGATATACATCTCAGCGCACACGACGCGTTTCTGTAATAACCATCACCAGATATGCTCAAAATTAAAAGGATGGAAAGCCGAAAATATATTTGTGCAATTAGTCTAAGCTCAGTTTTATCATGTCACGAATCTAACCGCTGTTTTCCTCTCAGGATTTGTGATAACACCCAATTATATTATTTTTAATCTTCCTAGCATATGACAGCAATACTAGATTTCAAGGCAAGAAAAACACATGATACTCGCATGTGGAAAGCACCGCACCATTTCACCAACAAGGGGGGTTTGGGCCTATACAACTAGTCTAACACCGCCACGTTCTAATGAAGCGCCTGTACCAAGCCCGGAAAGTGAGCGGTCATGTATTTGTGTACTAGGAGTATCGGGATTTGCTCCTTTTTATGATATATCAATTGGAGTTTGGAGCTGTTCAGAGAGTGTGGTATGTTTTCTTTTTCATTATATTCATAGATATCAATGTCCTATTTGGAACCATAGCAACTCAATACGTACTAAAAGTGACACCAGAAATCAGCATTGTTTTATGACAATAAAGTGAAATGAACTGAAGAATTATAATTTTATGGAATTTACGACTGTATAATATTTTTTTGCTATCACGTGAATAAGTTTTTGTGACGACTGTTTGCTTTAGAGTATGTCAAAATACCACCAACCAATGCGAACGGCCAATCCACGTCAATGGTATAGATTTATTGATGGTCAGCGAGATACAACCAAAGTACTATTAATACAACTTCCGTCATTAATACATTTGCACCAGGATTAATGAATTAATGTATTTTGGAGGAGTTTAGAGTTTTATTTTCGTTGAAATAATGATATTGATTAGTATATAAAGAAACAAATTTCATTAAAAAAAATTGTGTTTTAAACATCAAACCCTTGCTAGAACCAGTGAAACAGAATGAATTTGCGGTGCAATGTTTCTTAAATTAAGAAAAGGTACATACATATGACTATTGTTCGTTGAACAGAATTGAAGGGTGATAGAGTGATAATGTGTGGCACAAACTTTCAGAGTGATGGTCTACTATAAGTGATAGCAGTTTTGGATCATAGTAGGCCTACAAATATGGCATAGATAAACCGGTTAACGAGGATCTTAGTAGGCCCACAAATATGGCATAGATCAACCACAAATATGACATAGATAAACCGGTTAACGAGGATCTTAGTAGGCCCACACATATGACATAGATAAACCACAAATATGACATAGATAAACCACAAATATAACATAGATAAACCACAAATATGACATAGATAAACCACAAATATGACATAGATAAACCACAAATATGACATAGATAAACCACAAATATGACATAGATAAACCACAAATATGACATAGATAAACCACAAATATGGCATAGATAAACCACAAATATGACATAGATAAACCACAAATATGATATAGATAAACCACAAATATGACATAGATAAACCACAAATATAACATAGATAAACCACAAATATGACATAGATAAACCACAAATATGGCATAGATAAACCACAAATATGACATAGATAAACCACAAATATGACATAGATAAACCACAAATATGACATAGATAAACCACAAATATGACATAGATAAACCACAAATATGGCATAGATAAACCACAAATACGACATAGATAAACCACAAATATGACATAGATAAACCACAAATATAACATAGATAAATCACAAATATGACATAGATAAACCACAAATATGACATAGATAAACCACAAATACGACATAGATAAACCACAAATATAACATAGATAAACCACAAATATGACATAGATAAACCACAAATATGACATAGATAAACCACAAATACGACATAGATAAACCACAAATACGACATAGATAAACCACAAATACGACATAGATAAACCACAAATATGACATAGATAAACCACAAATATAACATAGATAAACCACAAATACGACATAGATAAACCACAAATATGACATAGATAAGCCACAAATATAACATAGATAAATCACAAATATGACACAGATAAACCACAAATACGACATAGATAAACCACAAATATGACATAGATAAACCATAAATATGGCATAGATAAACCACAAATACGACATAGATAAACCACAAATATGACATAGATAAACCATAAATATGGCATAGATAAACCACAAATACGACATAGATAAACCACAAATATGACATAGATAAACCATAAATATGGCATAGATAAACCACAAATACGACATAGATAAACCACAAATATGACATAGATAAACCACAAATATAACATAGATAAATCACAAATACGACATAGATAAACCACAAATACGACATAGATAAACCACAAATATGACATAGATAAACCATAAATATGGCATAGATAAACCACAAATACGACATAGATAAACCACAAATATGACATAGATAAACCACAAATATAACATAGATAAATCACAAATATGACATAGATAAACCACAAATATGACATAGATAAACCACAAATACGACATAGATAAACCACAAATATAACATAGATAAACCACAAATATGACATAGATAAACCACACATATAACATAGATAAACCACAAATACGACATAGATAAACCACAATACGATATAGATAAACCACAAATATGACATAGATAAACCACAAATATAACATAGATAAACCACAAATACGACATAGATAAACCACAAATATGACATAGATAAACCACAAATACGACATAGACAAACCACAAATATGGCATAGATAAACCACAAATACGACATAGATAAACCACAAATATGACATAGATAAACCACAAATACGACATAGACAAACCACAAATATGACATAGATAAACCACAAATACGACATAGATAAACCACAAATACGACATAGATAAACCACAAATATAACATAGATAAACCACAAATATGACATAGATAAACCACAAATACGACATAGATAAACCACAAATATGGCATATATAAACCACAAATACGACATAGATAAACCACACATATGACATAGATAAACCACAAATATGACATAGATAAACCACAAATATGACATAGATAACCCACAAATACGACATAGATAAACCACAAATATGGCATAGATAAACCACAAATACGACATAGATAAACCACAAATATGACATAGATAAACCACAAATATGACATAGATAAACCACAAATACGACATAGATAAACCACAAATATGACATAGATAAACCGGTTTACGAGACTCCAACTATACCTTGTAAGAATAAGGTATAAAAAAATACTGTTTTCATTATTATTCGTGGTATACTAATTTTCGTGGATTTGGTAGATAATATGCAAAAATGCAACGAATGTGTGTCAATTAATATATATATTCGTTGAATTTACATACGATGCAAAACGCAATTGATACATTCTATGAATATGATATTGATTAATCATAAACATCAAAATAATTTAAGGAAAATAAAGATACAGAAGTTGTTGAAGATCGTATCACCCGAGATTATATAGGGAGTGGATGTAGTCGAGTGGTCTAGGGCGCTGGACGTAAGGCTAAGCGAATGGTGCTGCAGTCTATCAATGGTGTGGGTTCAAATCCCGTCGAGGGAAGAACAAAAATTTGACAGCTCTAAAATCTAATTCTATATATATATGTATACTCGATATGCAGGTGCTGGAGGAATGTTCCAACATAAAAATAGAAAGTTCACAATGGGAAAATTGAAATAATCTCTCTTGTCGTAAGGTTTCGTTTTTAACTGGCACTCACCGTCAATTTCTAGGTGTTGGACAATGTATGTAGCAAACCTAGCTGTATGCATGTATATGGTATCTTTTATTTCCACACATGATTTGTACAAATAATTCAGTTTTGAAACAGGTACCACAAGAAGACAATATTATATAAAGCACTCTGTCGTCAAACGTTTATAAGGTAGTTATCAAATAAAAAGTCACAGGATATGAAAGGAGATTTTATGTTTTATTTGAAGTCACGTTAAAGTAGTTTACTATATCAATAATAACGTAACAGTCTAATTAGATAACGATATTAATATGTTGATACTAACCCCTAACACATGTGAATAACATTAAGTCGGTTAACAGTTCAATCAATTAGCATTGACAAAAAACCCCAACAAAAACCAGTCTCCACCCCCGAAATGTATTGTGATAAAAACGTAGAAATCTATTTAAATGTGTATGAATCATTTCTGGAATAAAGTTCACCAGGTACGCTCACAACAAAAATACGGAATAATTTGAAAGTAAACATGATGGTCAAAATTCAGCTAACGTTACCTATGCATGTCAACCGCATCCGTGGTGTAAATGTTAGCGTGCTCGACTCGAGTGCGGTAGGTCGTCGGTTCGAGCCCCGATCGGGCCAATACAAAGACTATAAAATTGGCATTGTTGCTTCTCTGCTAGGAACGCAGCATTAAGGACAAAAACTGGTTGGTTCGGAATAAGGATAATGTGTCCGAGTGGGGCGACATGTCTATCCACAGACTGTTGTTTCAGTGAGCTAGCACTATAAAAATCGAACTAAGCGTGTTGGTCTAGTACAATGCGGACCATATCTTCAACTCATTGAAAATTAACTCGTTCTCGCTATGATACAGGTGAAGAATTGCTGAGTTGGCATTAAACAACAAATCACTCACTCACTCCTATGCATGAGGGAGATCGACCGTAGCTATGAGTTAACATGGGGATATCTGACTAGCCCCACTCATTTACGTTAAATCAATAGTGAAAGTGAACTTTTCGAAAAGGCGAACTTAACAACCATTCCAAATCTTTTGATTTTTAGCGTACCTGATGAAAGTTTTTCCGTAAGCACGCCGTGCGCTCTAAATTAGATATCCTCGCTTTTATTGTATATATTTTCTTCTAGCTAAAAATACTGAAAGTGTAGTATAGCCAAAATCAATTGTTAGTGGTTTGTCAGATATTTGAGCTTTACTGTTATTTTGACTGTAACGTACATAAAGACAATGATCTAATTGATTATAAACAACAGCTGCTAAAAACGACGTATTGTTTCATTAATTATGCTAAGATCAATTTCAACAAATTGTTTGCTTTGTTGATAAAATCAATTTAAAGTACGGATAAGATGGAATATATACTGTAATTTTTTCTAATTTTGTCTTTTTACATTCATATAGAGTTTGTATTTCACGGTGAATATCACTTATATATTTATATATATATATATATATATACACACCTATGATGATCAGTCCTCATTTAAAACCAGAGGCTCACAGATCTATGTATGTTTTTCTCACCCGTAAATCATCTTTATAATCATCAGTTGGGTACTAAATAATACGTTTTATTCTAGTCTCTTGGTATAATACTCTTACATGATAGTTTGTTCTTTATGACTAATATGCTATCACCTGGTTTGGTCACTAGAGTAACAACACGTGTGATACTAGTGGGGTTCATCCCCGGTTTTTAGTGTGGTTCGTGTTGCTAGATCGTCAGTTTTCTGTGTAATGTCTTGTAGATAGCGTTATGTCCTTTTGTCCTTTTCTCTTGGTCATTGTGTTGTCTGTTCTTCTTCCATATACGGATTATGATTTCCCCTTTGGTATCTTCAAACTCTTCTTATAATGGCCTGTATTCTTAATTGATTAATTGATGTTAGGGATCAGTAACTGGAAGAGGTCTTTGTGAAAAAAAGACTCCTTGAGCAAAAATTAAACTCAGAGAGCTAAGAATTTCTTCTACCTCTACCAATAACTGACCACCTTCAACAAGTTGAATATTATGGAAGAGGTTGTAGATGACATTTGAAACAAGTGACACCTATTTATAAGTTTCGTAAATTAGAGAAGACAGCAGCCTTGAATGTTGCAACTGAGCAACTCAAAATAAAGGACCGTGGTAGCCAGTTCCAATCAGATATCATACGAAGGAAAAGCGATTCTTGTCTTACCAGGAGGGATAATGAAAAACGGGGAATGCACGTGTCATGATTGTCTCAAGGGTGACTTAAGTCTGTCTTTTATAGTAATAGCTACTGATTGAATTAGAAAAAAACACATGTTAATATAATTAAAGTGTGGTTTTGTTTGGCATTTGCAGATTCAGAGGCGATTTGTTTTATAAATTGGTCAATAAGCAATAAGGATTTCCTACTGCGATTGTTTGGTATTTTAGTTCAGACCTTCAAGACTATCATTCCTACCAGGTGGCACAATTCTCTGTAGCTCAGTTTTGACTACTGATGTTAAGAATTTGGAAGAAGCTTTCTGGAAGCATTCGACACCAAACAATATAAAGCTGTTTGTAAGGACGTTTATACAATTAAGGTGAGGGACGATCCATTTCTTCATATTCGGTTCAAAATCCAAAGGAGCACAAAACAGACCGATGGTAGTTAAGTTGATTTAATAACCTTTACGAATGTCTGTGTCACGGATATGTTCCATTTATCGCATTTAAGTCCGGCCGGTCCTCGTTAATGACTTGTGACCAGTGGAGCAGGAACTGCTTATTCGTCCGGAGTTAAATGGGGTTCGAGTTACGTAATCTGTAGTTTTCCATGTAGTATTTTGAGGTCCATTGTTTTTCTTTTCGCCTTTTTTCTTTGGCTATTGTATTGTCTATCCTTATTTTTACAACGTCTGATAACCCCTTTAGTATCTACCAACGCGAATTAGCTCTATTCCATAGAACTTATTGTTTTGTGCGCATCTGAATGCAATACGAGAAATGCTTCTAGCAATAAAATCATATATTCTTGATGTTTACAGTCGTATTTTCCTCATAGACAAATAGCCGAGATTGTAATTGAGCTAAATCTATTTTCTGAATTTAATAGTTAAAAAATAAAATTCTAATACAAAATCGTAAAATAAATATACGTTAGAGAACACCGAAGGGACAATCAAAAATAGAGTATCCAAAGACACATGCTGCATTGAGCACAAGACACAGAACGCAGACCAACAAATAAAACTTAAAGAAGGAGCAGCACGGATCCCAAATAAACAACCGGGAGTGATGCCAGGTGCTCTCGAAACTTGCTATATGCATAAATCAAAGTTGTAGCAACACATGCACACGGAGATAAGATATTCAACAACATGTGTATCATATAGTGGTTTCCTGGAGAGAGGATTGTCCATGACGAACTAAATTGCATACACATGAATTCATGACAATTGTAATCTTCAGTTGGATGTTTTGCATCGCCACCTTGTATTGATTGTTCGGTACCCAGAGTCTGTCTCACCGTAATGCCTTTCCGTCCCTTTTATCTCGCTCATGACCCTTTTCACAATAACCCTGATTAATAGCAAGGCGCTACATGAGGAGCAGAAAACGCTTAATCTTAAGGAGCACATAAATTCATTCGCGTTTTGCCATGCATTTCGTGTTAATAACCCTTCATTGTTTGTGTTTATTCACGGTGATTAACGTATTAATGTTTGTCCTGGTTTCTTTCTATTTTGATTTATGATATTTGAAAATAAAGGAATTAATAATTGTTTGACACAATTACCACCTATATCAAAAACATAGAAACTAAAGTTAATTTAGTTCATCACATTAAATATTTTGTTGGAAGTAGTCAACAAATATTTCAGCCAAACGACCTTTATACTATATTAAGTGGATGGTATGAATCCGTAAGTAATTGGGGTCTTTAATGAAATTAAAACTCCTTGAGTGAAAATGGAAGCTCAAAGCGTTTTTACTTCTACTAAATATTGAACGCCATCAACAGGTTTAAAATTATGCCAGAAGTTGAAAAAGACAATTGACAAAAGCTACAGCTATTTACAAGTTTCGTAAATTAGCATTAGATAGAAAAGACAGCAGCCTTGAATGTTACAACTGAGCTACTCGAAACAATGGTCCACCAAATACTGACCGCCTTCAACAGGTTGAAGATTATGTCAGAGGTTGCATATGACAATTGAAAAAAAAACTATTTACAAGTTTCGTAAATTAGTATTAGATAGAAAAGACAACTGCCTGTAATGTTTCAACTGAGCGACTCAAAACTATGGGCCATGGTAGCCGGTTCTACTGAGCCACTCAAAACTATCGGCCATGGTAGCCAGTCAAATGTCATACGAGAGAAAAAAACAATTCCTGTAGTTGTTGAGTCTTACCAGGATGGATAATGAAAAATGGATAATGAAAAATGGATAATGAAAAACGGGCAATGCACGTGACATGATTGTCTCAAGGTTGACTTAAGTCTGTCTTTTATAGTAATAGCTACTGACTGAATTAGAAAAAAACACATGTTAATATAATTCTAATTCTGATATAGACCAATCCTGTCATATATATCAGAGGAGTTTACGCTTATAAATGTAATTAGAAAGTATTTCTGTTGGGAATGATTAGAAATAAAATATTCAGAGCTTTTTTGCTTCTAACATTTTTAGCTCTTATTACCCTGATTATAAAATCTTTCCATTTTCGACAACATCTTAAATATACAGTTTGTACAATACAAGTTATGAATTTACAATCATTTCCTTTCAACACGAAATAAGAATTAAGACTATTAATTTGTGGTCACCATTATAATGATAATATGAATTAAGGCATTAGCTGCCAGTGTGATGTATCTACTCGTGCTACTATGAAAAGACGAGAAGAAAAATAATCCCTTCAATCAGGGAAAATGTAAATCAGTAATGTACATTATTGTACGTCCTCTTAATTGAAATCTGAAAACGAGCAACGGAAACAATAGAAAATGAAAATAATAAGCTTAACACCTTTCTGAGATTTTTAAAATTTGCCACACGCAACGCCTTTCTTGGTGCACCCAATGATCCTTTGTGTTCCTTCTATGGCGACTGAATGGCGTATTAAATTAGTTACGATCAAATTATAATACACGGGATAACAACGAACTGTTTCCGTTTCTAAAAGAAATATAATCGAGTGAACAAAGATACATAATATAGATAAAGAAGAGATTGAATCTCAGTTATTACATTTCACAACAACACCAATAATCATTTGTCATTTTATTGATATCAACTATGATTTTAGAGTATCTTACACTTGAAGTTTTCACGCCCATCAGATGACATGGCAAACCAATATCTATATTATTTGATAATTTTTGGATTTGAAATTGTTCATACTACCAGTCATAGACAATAATAATGATGACGTATAGAATACAGAACAATCCTAATATTTGAACCAATCAGTTTTTGGTTGTTTTACTCTGATTACGAATCACACGAACAACTCAAACGAACTAAATGAACGCTTTATATCTTTATTTCAACACATCTTTGAAACTTTATTCTTCTGAGAGACATTATGGACAGACAAATTATGTTGAATGAGTGGTTAAAGCCATGAGATCAATTCTTCAGCTAAATCATGGTGTGAACATGTTACATTTCGAGGAGATGATGTCCACTTTGTACCTCACCAACACGTTTAGTTGGATTTTTGTAGTGCTAACTCATTGACACAACAATCCTCCACAACAATCGTCCACAGCAATCCTCCACAACAATCCTCCACAACAATCCTCCACAGCAATCCTCCACAACAATCGTCCACAGCAATCCTCCACAACAATCCTCCACAACAATCGTCCACAGCAATCCTCCACAACAATCCCCCACGGCAATCCTCCACAACAATCCTCCACAACAATCCCCCACAGCAATCCTCCACAGCAATCCTCCACAACAATCGTCCACAGCAATCCTCCACAACAATCCTCCACAACAATCCTCTACAACAATCCTCCACAACAATCCCCCACAGCAATCCTCCACAGCAATCCTCCACAACAATCGTCCACAGCAATCCTCCACAACAATCCTCCACAGCAATCCTCCACAACAATCGTCCACAGCAATCCTCCACAACAATCCTCCACAACAATCCTCCACAGCAATCCTCCACAACAATCCCCCACGCAATCCTCCACAACAATCCCCCACGGCAATCCTCCACAACAATCCTCCACGGGTAGACATGTAGCTCGGAAAAAATATTCTTATTCTTAGCTCTTACGTCTTAATAATTCGTGCTTAGCAGAGAAACAGCAAATGTAAATTTTAAAATTGTTGACCTGGTCGGTGCACGAACCCACCATCTACCATACCATAAGCATACTAAACAATACACCATCGATGCGGTTGCACGAACCCACCATCTACCATACCATTAGCATACCAACCAATACACCACCGATGCGGATGAAATTCATGTGGTATAGAACCCAATAAAGTCGTGCATTTTTGGTTTATACATTTAATACATTTGTTGTTGCTCAGTATTTGTTTTTAAAGGAAATATTGCAGACTCAGCAAATTTATATGTTTCAGAGAATATACCTTATTCCTTGATCCCGTCTTTCCAAAAGTGTATTTTCCTCTAATATTCTACTTACATATTTGTGGTCCTTTTAGAAGGGTCGTGCACAGTCATTATTACCTCTTTATGTATGTTGTCGTCGTCGTCTAAAACATCTAACTGTTTACGTGCTAATAAGAACGTCCAGAGCCAATAAGACATGAGTATGCGTAATTATAAAAGAGGTTGATAGAAAATCTACGTTGTCCGCTATTCTCAGTAAAAATATATCTTACATTTGAACCAAACTTATTTTGTGAGTTGTTGGTTTTTTTGGTTTATTTTTAGCTTAGGTTTGTTTGTATGTTTCATTCACATTATTTTGTATATCTTGACTGTGATGCATAGTTCTCTCGCATTGGTGTTTCTTGTGTTTTTAATGTAACTCCTCTATGATTTGTCGTCTGTAATATGATCCTGTGTAATTACATGATATAATGATAATCGGCCATTTTCTCCACATATGTACCATCTATTGTCATTAAGATAATAACAATAAATGCTATGTATATTTACCTTCACAAGATAAACACACAATATACCAATAACGTTTTTGCATAGTCTCGATGATGAAGAAAAGCTAGAATAAGAAAAAATTCGAATGCCAAAAAGTTAGAATGTCAAAAATTTGAATGCCAAAAAATTAGAATGCCAAAAAATTAGATTGTCAAAACATTAGAATGTCAAAAAATTAGAATGGCAAAATATTAGAATGCCAAGACATTATAATTCCAAAATAGTTCCAAATTCATTCGGAATCATAATCGGAAGCGCCTCATAGTGTAGACGTAATAATTATTTGTATCCACATCTATGGGTTCACAACTGTAAACGTATAATATAAAGACAAAGTAGGCATGTCTATCTACATTTTGCAGTCCACAGCTGCAAACCAATAATGGAAAGACAAAGTAGGCATGTCTATCTACATTTTGCAGTCCACAGCTGCAAACCAATAATGGAAAGACAAAGTAGGCATGTCTATCTATATTTTGCAGTCCACAGCTGCAAACCAATAATGGAAAGACAATGTTAGCCTGAGTATCACCAGTTAATGGTCATTAGTTGTAAAAAAAGCCAATTTTTATATTACTTTCTAATGTCTCCTTTCCTATTAAGATTGGAACATGATTTTGCTTATACCTTGCACAAGCTTAAAAGTTACTACAAGCTACAGGATTATAAGCTGATTCAGACATGTCGGACATCACATTATAAAGAGAAATAATATTGTAAAACCGAGGTGTGACAGATTAACTTATCTATATTTGGATTTGTTTTATTTTCAACAATTTGGGTATTTTTGTTTGTTTGTCTTATCTGGCAATGTAACCGTGTTTGGTAAGCGTCACTAAGAGGCTGAATACAAATCTGTTAATCTGTTGTACTAACTCAATCATGAAATATTTAATCTTTATTACATGCACTTTATTATTTCCAGTTTTTTGGATATATTGTTATATTATTTATTCTTAAATTGCTATGGTATTACTTTGTTTATTACAATTGTGATTTTTGTGCTGTTATGTCTAAATGATGTTTTACTTTATGTTGTGTGAAGATTAGATATCCTTTTAAACTTGAATGAATGTGCTTTATTCTCATTGACGCCTATTCGTTTTTCGTAAACCCATGATATCCAGTTTTGATAAAATATGCATAATGTAACACACCAGAGTGTTACATAATTCTATTTGCAATTTTGATGACTTGATTCCAGTTAGGTCAATTTTGAAAAAAGCATCTTGGCTAAATATGATCAAGTGAAATCATGATGGCCACTGTATCTGGTATGTTGATAGGATTAGAAAATATAACAACCTCAACAAGTCTCAATAAAAAAAAACAAAAAACGAATAAAGTGTGGGCTCATAAAACTAGTTTCACCACACCCCTTTTTTTAATTGAATTGCATGTATCAAACCAGGAAAGGGAGTTGTCTTGTATTTGTGTGCTAAAGGTATCGATTGTGACGCTTTATGCCATTTTTCTATTGAATTTTGGAACTGCTCCAACAGTGTGATATATTTTGTTTTTCATTTTATTAGCTGTGGCCAAGGCAAACATGAAAAGAACAATTATGTGTAGTTGTTTCTCATATAAAGGAGGTCTCTAGTAATACTATGGTATCGTTGTCTTTCTATTATACATCCGTGCATGTTCTATTTTCAGAAATAGAATATCTTTACTTCATTTTTGTTCACACATAAAGCTTAGAACACTTTAATTTCCTTAAGTAGGCTGTCTAACAACTTTAACAGTTATTAAACAAGAGGAAATTAAAACGACCATTACAGAAAAATAAATACGCCGAAGAAACTGGTTTTTCTGGTCGAGATTTGTTCCATCCCGGGGATCAAATACTAATTAAGATAATCCAATTTTCCTCCTTTGATGGAATGATGAGCTTCTCAGGTAACATGTGCGAGATGCTGGTTTCCATTTCTACAAATTACATTTTATTTACGGATGAGTAAATTTAATTATTTTATAAAGACTCGGAGATACAGTTTCAAACAAACTTAGCTTATTGCACTTGGTTTCGTTTACTTTACAGCGAGTTCAGTAAGGATTTTTTTATACCGGAAGTTGATTCACTGATGTTTATATCTGATAGCGACAGTTTTCATATTTTACCTAGTTCCGGTATTTTGTTTTCTTAATTAAACTCATTTAATTTTTTTTTCTCCAATTTATAAGTAATGATGTATCAGATGTTGTTGCCTTTATATCTGGCAATGCTAATTGATTATGTAAATAGACTCTAGTTTTTGCAGCCCTCACTTTTCTTGATGAACTGAATGTCTACATGACTCGTGAATACTGCTATTTGATCATAATTTTAAAGGAGAATATTGTCAATTAGTTTAAAAAGTCTCTTAATATTTGTTTTTAAGATAAAAGATAGCATTGCATGGTTTGAAAACAAAATGAAATATTAAAAAGGCTTAAAACAGAAAGACGTGCAAAGGAGAACATGGTTACATATAATCTTGGTTCCAAACCAACCTGGCTTTGCTTCATGTGTGCTTAGAGGAGAAGCAACAGGTACCCATTTGTTTTTAGCTTTGTTTTGATTTTCACGCGGTAATTAAACAAGCTAAATAATTGCTTATTAATAGGAATACATAGACACAATGTGTTTGATAGATATAATATTTATACTGAAAATGAGAAAATTACAATTGGAAAATTAAAAAGATGACGATTGTATTAAATTCAAAACACCATATTCAAGTCAGCGATTTTTCATCTTTTTGTTATTTTTTTTTCACAATCTCTACTTTTCAAAAATGAATAAAAAAAAAATCAATAACGTTAGTTCTTGAGGTACATAAAATGTAATTGAAATTCCTATATTGTTATATTGTATTTTTATACACAAAATTGGGATTGCAATACATTATTTTGGTTGATTAAAAATTCGAAATAGAAAACAAATTGATGATGTTACCACATGATTTTGAACCAATGACTTAAAGAGACGATTATCAAGACGAAATTAAAAACATCATCCAAAGTTGCTAAGAAAGAGTCTATAAAGTAGACTATACTGGTTTATTAAAACCACTGACTTAGTGACTGGTGAATGTGTAGGTGGCTTTGTACCTCTGATTTTAATACATTAGTTGATGGTACATGTAGTACAATAAATGCTATTAATAGTAAAGATTCAGCTTAAGATTGAAGCAAATATGTTATCCTTTGTCTGCAACTTTCCCATGGAGAACAATCTTATGGATTATAAACATTCCAAACTTGGTGATTATGTTGATCTCATCTATCCCATTAAGTTTGAAATAAAAGATACCACATATATGGCTAGATCTGCTTCATAACGTGACCTTCAACTAAATATTGACAGTGCGAGCCTATTCAGGATGAAGCTGTGCGACAAAAGAGATGATTTTAATTTTCCCATTGTGAACTTTCCATTTATATGTAGAAACATTCCAGCAACACCTGCATATGCAGTATATATCTCTCAGTTGATCCGGTATTCCAGAGCTTGTGGTTCCTATCAATATTCCTTGAGAGAGGGTTGCTGCTAACCTGGAAGAAACGGAACCAATGGTTCATGAAGTCATCACTTCGAACGTTTTACAGTCGCCACCTTGACTTGGTTAACTGTGAATCACAAATGACCACGGATATGTTCCACTTGTCATATGTACTTCCCGGTCCTTTTCTCATTCATGACTTATCACCGGGTTTGTAAATAGAGTAACACAACGGTTGCCACTGATGATGCAGGAACTGCCTACCCTTCCGGAACACATGGGTTTAGTTGTTAGTGAGGTAATATACTGAACGAAGGGTTGCTATTGGCTATGTTGAAGTCATCACTACGAACGCTTTACGATCACCACCATGACTTGATTAACCGTTACGGAATATGTGTCACAAATGACCAAGGACACGTTCCACTTGTCGTAAGCACTTTCCGGTCCTTTCCTCATTCATGACTTATCATCGAGTTTGTAACTAGAGTACCACGATGGGTGCCACTGGTGGAGTAAGAACTGTTTACCCTTCCGTATAACTCAGACTTAGTTTTTTGTGGAGTTTTTGTTGTTCAATACTTAGTTTTCTAATTAGTGTTTTGTAGATCATTGTTTATCCTTCGGCCGTTTTCGTTTGGCCATGGTGTTGTCTGTGATTCGTCGGTTTACGCCTTCTTATTGGGCCATGGTTTTGTCTGTGATTCGTCGGTTTATGCCTTCTTATTGGGCCATGGTGTTGTCTTTGATTCGTCGGTTTGTGCCTTCTTATTAGTTGTCTGTGATTCGTCGGTTTACGCCTTCTTATTGGGCCATGGTGTTGTCTGTGATTCGTCGGTTTACGTCTTCTTATTGGGCCATGGTGTTGTCTGTGATTCGTCGGTTTACGCCTTCTTATTGGGCCATGGTGTTGTCTGTGATTCGTCGGTTTACGCCATCTTATTAGTTGTTTGTGATTCGTCGGTTTACGCCTTCTTATTAGTTGTCTGTGATTCGTCGGTTTACGCCTTCTTATTGGGCCATGATGTTGTCTGTGATTCGTCGGTTTACCCGTTATTATCCGTTTGGTATCTTCAAACCTTTCTTACAGTTGCGTTTGTGTTGATGAGGTCAAAAGTTTAATCTATAGACTATGTACAATGTTTTTGTTTATATTATTGGTGATGTACCCATCACCAATAATATAAACAAAAACATTTTATCATTGTTAGACTCACAACATAGTTTGTAGTGTCTCATTTGGTAGTTTAGTAACATGACATTTGGTTGCTCATATTTGGATAAAACGATATAGATAAAGGTAGATGAAGGCGATATTTGTTTGATCCGTATGTGTACACATAACATGTCTCACTTGTGTAGTCAACCGTGGTGGTGAATAGCGTGCTCGCTCTGAGTACGGTAGATCGTGGAATAGAAGAGCGGTCATGTCAAACCGAAGACTATCGCTCTGAGTACGGTAGATCGTGGAATAGAAGAGCGGTCATGTCAAGCCGAAGACTATCGCTCTGAGTACGGTAGATCATGGAATAGAAGAGCGGCCATGTCAAACCGAAGACTATCGCTCTGAGTACGGTAGATCGTGGAATAGAAGAGCGGCCATGTCAAACCGAAGACTATCGCTCTGAGTACGGTAGATCATGGAATAGAAGAGCGGCCATGTCAAACCGAAGACTATCGCTCTGAGTACGGTAGATCGTGGAATAGAAGAGCGGCCATGTCAAACCGAAGACTATCGCTCTGAGTACGGTAGATCATGGAATAGAAGAGCGGCCATGTCAAACCGAAGACTATCGCTCTGAGTACGGTAGATCGTGGAATAGAAGAGCGGCCATGTCAAACCGAAGACTATCGCTCTGAGTACGGTAGATCGTGGAATAGAAGAGCGGCCATGTCAAACCGAAGACTATCGCTCTGAGTACGGTAGATCGTGGAATAGAAGAGCGGCCATGTCAAACCGAAGACTATCGCTCTGAGTACGGTAGATCGTGGAATAGAAGAGCGGCCATGTCAAACCGAAGACTATCGCTCTGAGTACGGTAGATCATGGAATAGAAGAGCGGCCATGTCAAACCGAAGACTATCGCTCTGAGTACGGTAGATCGTGGAATAGAAGAGCGGTCATGTCAAACCGAAGACTATCGCTCTGAGTACGGTAGATCGTGGAATAGAAGAGCGGTCATGTCAAACCGAAGACTATCGCTCTGAGTACGGTAGATCATGGAATAGAAGAGCGGCCATGTCAAACCGAAGACTATCGCTCTGAGTACGGTAGATCGTGGAATAGAAGAGCGGCCATGTCAAACCGAAGACTATCGCTCTGAGTACGGTAGATCGTGGAATAGAAAAGCGGCCATGTCAAATCGAAGACTATCGCTCTGAGTACAGTAGATCGTGGAATAGAAGAGTGGCCATGTCAAACCGAAGACTATCGCTCTGAGTACGGTAGATCATGGAATAGAAGAGCGGCCATGTCAAACCGAAGACTATCGCTCTGAGTACGGTAGATCGTGGAATAGAAGAGCGGCCATGTCAAACCGAAGACTATCGCTCTGAGTACGGTAGATCGTGGAATAGAAGAGCGGCCATGTCAAACCGAAGACTATCGCTCTGAGTACGGTAGATCGTGGAATAGAAGAGCGGCCATGTCAAACCGAAGACTATCGCTCTGAGTACGGTAGATCGTGGAATAGAAGAGCGGCCATGTCAAACCGAAGACTATCGCTCTGAGTACGGTAGATCGTGGAATAGAAGAGCGGCCATGTCAAACCGAAGACTATCGCTCTGAGTACGCTAGATCGTGGAATAGAAGAGCGGTCATGTCAAACCGAAGACTATCGCTCTGAGTACGGTAGATCATGGAATAGAAGAGCGTCATGTCAAACCGAAGACTATCGCTCTGAGTACGGTAGATCGTGGAATAGAAGAGCGGCCATGTCAAACCGAAGACAATTGGTATTGTCTCATTCTTGGCTATCAGGATAATGTGTCCAAATGGCAGGACATTTCTACCGGCGAATTGCAAGCACCTAGCATTATAACAATCACTTGAGTGTTCCGTACGTATACATGTAATTTTCTCACTTTTGTGGTCCGTACGCATGCTGATACAAGTATTACTTGTGAGCTTTGTGTGTAGACAGTAGCTTGTGTCATTTAACAAAAAAAAACAAAAAACAAAACATGTGATCAATAATAGATATCTCTGACGAAACCGACTGGACTAATGATCCATCATGACATCACTGTTGTTGTCTCAAGACACCCTGTGGGCCTTCATCGATTTTTTTAAAAATCTTACAATGGACGGATACAGTGCTGACATTCGGCATTACCTTAACGTAAGGCCCCTAATGTCTTATGCTATGAACCAATTTCTTTGTAATTGTGCATGGCCTTACCTTGAAGAAACAATACGTGAGTTCGTATGGTATCCTTTGAGAATGAAATGTCTAAAGCCAAATCAAATGACACTGAAATATATCATAAAGGACAAATTCTGTATGCTTAGATATGGTTTGTTTTACTTGAAGCTATCCTGAATGTTGATGAATTACAATGATTTACTCTCTTGGAATGGACAGACATATGGCCAACCACAATTCCAACATTTAAACCTAGAAATTTCGAACAGTCATGTTTATTTTAAAACTAATGGTTTAAATTAGCATTAAAATAAGCAATATGTCATTTATGTTTCACTATGTAAAATTAATGACAAAAATAAAAGAAATAACCATTATTTCCTCTGTAAATGACGTAAAATATGAGTAACAATCATTCTCCAGCAACATGTAATAACGTAATGTAAAGTTTGATATAAAAGTGTGAAGATAAAAACTATTTATAATGAAAGAAAAACATGCTAGAAACAGTAAAAACAATTATATCTTAAAAAGAAATTTACTTGAAAAGTCTTTGACACAATGACTTCGAGAAAAATATCAAGAAACGTTTGTAGATACCAAAGGGTTAATAAAACAAATCCTGTCGAATTCGAAAATAGGAAAACGCATCTTTTTACAAGAAAGTGTAGCTTCAATCTTTTCCATTTTAGTTTACTCAATGTCTTCGTATGCATTGCTTATTAATTAGATATTGTGATCCGGTCTTCAGCCATGATCTAACTGAAATATTGTTGAAAGTGGCGTTAAGCACCATAAACCAACCAACCACTGATACTAGTTACTTCAGCCTTGTTAACAGAAAATAAAACGACGAATGGTCAGTTCTTCCGCCTTATTCTTATGACAATAAACATACGATATACTTGTTGATTGTACGAACCTGTTTTTGTTTACCATACCTGGTATTTAGTATTATATATTTTAGCCGAGGCTGTTTCTTGTTAGTATGTACTTAAATTAGTTAAAGGCTATTCTGATATCGCTAATTAATAGAAATAACAAGATAATTATTATTTTCTCCAAGAATATTAGGAAACTAATTAAGAGTGCAGAACGGAAATAACTCATATTGGAATAAAAAGTTTAATTAGAGTTTCATCTGTCTTCCAGGAGCTCTTACCCACTTAAGGCGATGAGTTGATGAAATTAACCTCAAACAGAAAGAATCTTTATCGTAACTACCTAATTATTACTCTATTTCTTGGCTGTGTCGTGAAGCTGGAGTCGGCCATGCTGCTGTGATGACAGGAAGTAGTCCTGTAAAGGACAGCTTAATTAGCGACGTACCGCTAGAGCACGAGACCTTGTAGCGGAAATTAACACGGGGGTTTAGAGAACACCTGAAGATGACAATGGAAATGAACAAGCTATGTATAGCCGCAGGTCAGATTTCTCAAAATTAGAAAGAAAATTAAAATTGGATACTTCCCAAAATAAATCACTGATGGAATTTAAGTTTACCTGTCTGATACAGAGGAAATAATTAATTGAAGTTTTTTTTTGTACATGAGAGGGTAGAAATTAGGAAGGTTAAGATATAATCGGTGATTAGTCCTGTTCTATATTTATATAACATATATTTTTTGAAAAATAATAGCCAATTGCTGTCCTGTCATGACAAAGAGATGACATTACCTAAATAGACTAATCAGGAAGGACAACCGACATTTGATACTTGATATTATAAAATGTCAGATGACAAACATTACTCAACTATCATAATTTGATATTACTGTCTTTTGATCAGATGTGTTTCATTACGCCTTGTCAGAAATGGATTGGTCTATATATATTTTCTAGTTCAATTAGTTCATTTTGTAGGAAAACCAAGCCTTTGTTTTAATTTTGTACCTGTTGTTCAACCGATAAATGCTACTTAAATCAATGTCATTGAGCTTTATGTTCTTTTGTTTTGTTTTCCGTTAGTCTTTTATCCATTTGGTATCGCACAGTGGCTGTAATTCCGTGGCCCGTTAGTAATTCGTAGCTCTTGCTACCACATAGTGTCTGTTGCGCAATGGTCATATTATATGTACCACTTGGTACTGCTTATTGTCTGTAGCTTAATTGACTTTAGTTATTTGGTACCACATAGTGTAGCAGTTAAATAGTGTTTGTAAGCGTTTCATATTTTCATTCAGAACTGCTGAGCCAACTGTAATGAGATGAATGGCGGATATCTAATAATTCGTAGCATGAGATGATTTCCACGCTACGAATCAGAAAAGGGGGGGGGGGGTAAAAAAAGAAAATGAGATTTTTTCTAAAGGTACATGTTACGAGGAAATCCAACAAATGAAAATGAAGTTGACTTTCAAGGTAGGGGTCAGAAGGGGAAGCGAACAATTTAAATGAAGTTGACTTTCAAGGTAGGGGTCAGAAGGGGAAGCGAACAATTGAAATGAAGTTTGTCATTTCCACCTTAATTAATATGACTGATTCTTATAACATTAGACTAAATTCTCATCTATATGATCGAACGTGGTTAGTTTCTTTCTCATCTAAATATGAATGGATTACTTTCAAATTATTTGGCATAAATTGGTTAATTGCTTTCTTTTTCAACTCCAGCTCCATTAGATAAATAAAACCCACTAAAACCAGATAAAACACAGTTTCACAAGTTTACATCACGAACCTCTCTAAAACAATTACATGGTATATCTTAATTATACATATGATAAATGTAGCCTGAACTATGAATAGGTATTGGTGATGATTCAGGGCCCAAATCACACAGAGGGACTTTACGACACCAGGTGGAGGATATGGAATGCCCTCTTGATGGCAAGAGGAATATTGTCAGGTTAAAATATCGTGAACCGTAGTGAATGTCGTGTTTGGCGAGTGTCACGCTCATTTCACTTTAAATACCCTCTTATGTAGACTTCGGTATATATTAGGCGAATTGTAGCCACTGTCAAAGGCTATGCTTTGCTTCGTCCTTACTAAACTCTGCATATTTTCCGATTTGCAGTCCAAAGTCCTTGCTATGTTTGTCCCATTCCGCCATCATTTCTGTATAGTTTTTTCAATTGTTAAACTTGTTGCTGAATATGCATGACAAATCAATCAATCTATCAACATGAACTAATTGTTTGTATCAAATTTAGACTATAATATTGACATATATTTTGAAACATATAGAGTGGGCATTTTATTCTCGTTGACATATTGATGATGGGTCAACTGGACTATGGTTAGTATGTTAATTACATTGGAATACCTGTGTCAGATCAGAAAACTGACCTGATGTAATGAAGAGCTCTTCTTTGTGAAGGTAAGATTAATTTCCGTTCGGATGACGGGGAGGCAGCGATTTAAATAATCGAACACCTCCATTTGCTTTGTTCTCATGACAATAGTGTCCAGATTCACCATCCATCTGAAGGATCTATTATATAATGGACCCTCCACTTACAAGATACACTATTGTTCCGTTCTTTAAAGTCCGCACTTGAAAATATTTCAACTAGCGACGTCACATCAAATATTTAAACAGATTTTAATCCTTCGTCGAGTCAAACTGTGAAGATTTTCATTAATATTGATGTGACTGTCAGCTCCTAGGATTATTAATTGAATATTTAATCACCCTTTTACTTTACTCGCACTCAAATAGTTTAGCATTGATTAATTTATTTTTGTGATGCCACGAGAGGCTTTCGCTAAGATGCAAAAGTGACTTTATTTTCCAAGATTTTTATTTTAAACTTAGATATATATATATATATATATGTTACACTAAGCTTAAAAAACCATATAACCCCCTGAAATAAGACGCAAAAATAAGCATATCTACAATAAAATGTCATACGATTTTATAAATTAATATATATATATATATGTACACTTACTCTTCTGTACGAAATGTACTTAAATATAATAATTATATGAATATATTTTGTGGTGACATTAACCCTCCAGAAAATACTTTACTGTTCCCATCCTGTACAGCTTTCTTTTACTAGATAAAATTGAAATTTGCAACAATACGAATGAGAAATTGTCTCTCGGCTTCTCAATCTAAAGTTCATTTAAGATGTCTCAAACATATGTGAAAATAATGGCCATCTCTACATTATTATCGACCCCTATAATTATTGAGAGCAAGCTGTTACGACCTCTTTGATTGGTCGATGATTAAAATGTTGTAGCAAACACAATATTTAACACTCTGCTTCATTTAAAAGAATCGCCTGGAGTAACGACAGTAATGAATGTTAAAGATGATATTGGATGGGAGACAAACATGTATCATTTTATTATTACGTATATACTTAAAATCCTATTTATGTCTAATTGGGAAAAACATAACAAGTAGGTAAACAATACACGAATGGTTGAATAATGTCTGATGATTTTTATTTTTTTATTAAAATGTTATTAAGATCTGCAAACCAAAACAAAGACACAGGGTATAATAGGTTAGCTTCAGGGTTTTGGTGGTTAACGCCACTTTCAACAATATTTAAGTTATCTCGTGCCGGGCAATTTTATTGGTGGAGGAAACAGGAATACCGGGAGAAAACCACCGACCTTCCGCGAAAAAAGTTACCACAAGGATAATCAGAATCGATAAATCGAAGGACTGACAACACAATGGACAAACGAAAAAGGACAAAAAGACAAACAACGCTCTACAAAGCATTACACATAGCACTAATGATCAAGTAACACGAATCCACTAAAAACCGGGGGTGGATTCTGGTGTTCACTAGTGGCACCCGTCGTGTTATTCTAGTTACAAACCCGGTGATAAGTCATGAATGAGGAAAGGACCGGAAAGTGTTTGCGACAAGTGGAACAAATCCGTGGTCATTTGAAAAACAACTGTGTTGTAACGGTTAACCAAGTCAAAACTTTCGAATTGTTGACTTCAGCTTAAACAATTGGAATACTACGTTCAGTAGCTTCCTTGTTAGCAGCAACCCCCTATCAATGAAATCCTGATAGTAACCACAAGCTCTGGAATATCGGATCAACTGAGAGATATATACTCCATATGCTGAAATGTTGCTACATATAAATGGAAAATTCAGAATGGGAAAATTGAAAACATCTCTTTTGTCGTAAAGTTTCGTCCTTAACCGCCCTTCACTGTCAATTTCGAGGTGTAGGTCAAGATATGAAGCAAACCTATCTGTATATGTGGTATCCTTTATTTCAAGCTCAATGGGATAGATGCGATCAACAAAATCACCAAAACCTAGAATTATTTAGTGAAAGGACATCATCTATATAGCGGAACGTGAAAGTAAAGCATCGGACTAGCTTATTTTCGTTTTATCATGAGAAGCCACTGTATGAAGTCTTCCTCGTACGATTAAAGGAAACAGTCGGCGAGAAGAAGAGCACAGTTTGTACCCATAGAACTATCTGTTGAAAAATACGCCCATCAAACATAACAAATATGTTGTCAATCAAAAGCTCGAGGATTTTGATGCAATCAGTTTCAGAGAACATTTGGTAGAATCAGAGTGTTTTTTTTTTACAAAATAAGATTTGTTCTTTCCTAGGACAAGTTTTTTGTATTTACGATGGTCATTCCTTTTAATGAAACACAGTTGGACCAACTCCCTTAATCTGTCTTTCAGCTTTGAGTGGGGAATAGCTGTGTAGAGGGTAGAGAAATCAAATATTTAAATGCTATGACAGGAGAAGGTGGTCCTTGATTGAATGTACTCTCAGAACTACATCTGATTCACACCACTCCTTGAGTAGCTAGTGGTACAGTTACTCTGAAGCCCAGTTTTGACCGCTGATAGAATATATACAGATTAATACATGGTCATTTCCATATTGGCCTGGTTATCATCCCGAGACCCCCATATTGGCCCGAGACGGAGTCGGAGGCCAATGTGGGTCGAGGGATGATAACCAGGCCAATATGGAAATGCCCATGTATTAAACTATTTATTACATACTTCCGACATCTAGAAAAGAGACACCCATATTGGCCTGAGACGAAGTCGAGGCTCATATTGGCCCGGGCCAATATGGGCCTCGATGTGGAAATGATCTTGTAGTAATCCAATAACCGGTTATTTTCTCGGGGTGTGAAAATATGGACAGTTTACTTCCGGTCATATTGGTCATACAAAAATGCCTTTATTTGAACTAAGTATGTAATAAATGTTAATAATTTGGAAAGATGTTTCGTGGAGCATTTGGCAGACCCAGCAATATAACGCTGTTTATAAGTACACTTGTGTAATTTAGGAGACCGCTGATAGAATATATGTTAATAATTCGAATAACATTAATTCTACCTGCTCGACTTCAATACAGCGAGATTCAACTCTAATGAAAAAAATGATCTGTTTTTGTTTTTCAATATCCATCAATAGAGAAGATATAATGTAAACATATGTCATATTTTATTCTCATATATGAATGTAATATATGCATAAGTTAGGTGTTGTGATCACAGCTTTATCTTTTTTTTATAATTTGTTATCATCGTAACATGTTGGAATAAGTAATATAAATATTGCTGATGATGAATAAATTTCTACTGCAATCTCATATCATTATCTTGTATATACAGTTGTTGTAATTGACATCGAATATTAACAAATTAGCATTCTGATCACAAAAGTTGGGGGAAAAACAATAAAACACCCAAAATAAAAGAAAATAATGTTTTATCAGTAATGTTTGATAGTCGAATATTACTGACAAAAATAAATATGCATGCCCTTTTAGGACACAAGGATTTACTGTTGAGTTTCAGATCCAAGACGTCTTCACTATTCTCTTCTTTCACAAATAGTTAACCTCGACTCCACAAATTATATGGTTAGGTACTGACTATAGATCTGCAGCATATCTTAATTGATGTAAATACTATTAATTAATGACTTATCACCGGGCTTGTAACCGAGTTCACCCCGGTTTTTAGTGGGATTCGTGTTGCTTGATCTTTAGTTTTATATGTATGTTTAATAGATTGTTGTTTGTCCTTTTGGCCTTTTTCTTTTGGTCATTGTGTTGTCTGCTCTTCTTCGATATACGATTTCTGATTGCCCCTTTGGTATCTTCAAACTCTTCTTATTATTATCTTACTGAGAATATTCAATAGGTCTGGATGTGTATGTAGTAATAGATTCATTCAAAATACCAATGTACATTTATTTTTATTTTTATTTAGAGTAAAGCTTTCAACATGATCCTTGTCTAGATAAAATTGGCTACCGCCATTAACGGAACCTCCTATTTATTTTGTGACCCTTTTGCTTGGTTATTGGATATCAATATGTCTACCATGATGGGTGTCTTATAAGAAGCAGGAACTTCCTACATTTCGCGAGCACCTGTGTTCACCCAAGGTATTTGGGTCCGTGTTGCTCATCAGTTTAGTTTTCTGTGCTGTTTATTTTTGCTTGTCTTCGTCCTATGTCTTCGGTGACCTTCGTTGCCGATCTATCTGGATTGTCAATTCTTGATTGCCCTTGCGGCTTTTTCTAGCGTATATTTATTACTAGGATCGAATGGTTGACATTAACTGGTTCTTGGTCGTTTTATTTCTACGTTTAGAGTACTTTCCAGAAATGTTGTAAAATGAATTGCTACCTATACATGTCCTATGGTTGGTCACGAATATGCATGTTTTCGCTACATGAAATATCACCAAGAGCAATTCACGAGTTCAGAATTCCTGCTGATATTTACAATATGTTCACTTAACACCAGAAAAGATATATGTATACTTATTCAGTACTTACACAGACCGAAAAAAAACTTTATTTAAGTTTAAAACATGCAAAATGTGAGAATATACGAGTCTATATCAATGTCTTATAGTCAAACGAAACAATCGTATCGAAGTTAGAATAACACTTACCTATGCAATCGATGTCAATCACCACTAAAGTTGTGAGTTCGATTCCCCACAGTCAAGTATATGTAACTATATACATTTTTTATGATAGTTGGTCTGTGACTTGGGCCTTCTCATGTATTTCCATGTAGTCCGGCTTTCACCATCAATACAATGGCCCGCTATAATTTTAACTGAAATATTTCTTAATGTGACGTCCAATACTGAATACTCTGTAGTATAATCTATTGGTGTTAGTAGTCGAAATGTACTGGTGTCAGATTATATATGATGAAGATTTTCAGGATATCAAATGGAGTAATACAAATCCGTAAATCGAAGAAGACAGACAACACAATGGCCAAATGTAAAAGGACGAACAACGATCTACAAAACACTACACAAAAAACTAATGATTATGTATAATTTTATTCGTATATTATGTTTGAAGTTGAGATAGCATGTGAACGTGTGTAATATGTGTTTGACATTGAACATGCTAACACCGTGTTATATGTTAAAATTAGGATATGATGTGAAGGGTGTTACATTCTAAATCTGGGATAACATTCGAACATGTTGATTGATCTTGCAATGCGGACAGCTTGTTTACATGTTTAATTATTGTTACATTTCATAGCTTAGATTGTATGTGACCATGTTCAATGACTACTGATACACTATAAAGTTGGATATGAACATATTTGATGGATGCTACTAGTATTATAATGTTGCATATCATGGAAAAATGAAAAGATCGACAGTTGAGTTTGATCAGAATCTTATATTTTAGCTCACTACCGATTTTTCTAAATACATAAATTATATAATTTGCTAATTTGCTGTTTATGTTTCTTAAAGGTTAATGGATATTATTTCCAAATCGAGTATTTTTTTGAAAAAGTAATGTTTGTACACTCTTATACATATGTATGATTGTAATGTATATTAATGTAAGCATTTGGATTATCTTCATCAGTACTTCTTTTTCTGTTTGTTCAGGGTTTACCCTTTACGTGTAATATCTCATTTCATTTTTACTAGTTTTATTAATTTCCATTTTCGTTCTCTTCAGTGTTGGATTGGTTGAATTGATGACTGTGGTCTGATAATCATTCGGTCTCCAGTTTTATATTAGGTGGCACAGGATTCACACGAACAAGGATCTGTTCTTATAGCCAATGATGCGCATATACAGTAAAGTCTTTGTACAGCATGTTGTCTGTAATTCTCAAATGTCCTATTGGCAAAAATGTAATGGACGTTACTGAAATGCACCAACAATGTACATGCACACACCATGTCGTGTTTAGTGTATATAACCTACACCATGACGAACTTAAAATCATATAATTCCACAAGTTCCTTGATCAGCATTTATTCCAAGTTCAGATACATGGTTGAATGTTATCGTGCATACCTTTCAAGATGTTAAGCAAATGTGATTAAACGCTGCATTTTCTGCTTGTGTACGGTACATCGTTCATTGGTAGCACGTGTTCTACATATCAATATTATATTTATAACTTATTTGGGTTATATGTTTATTACACATATATATTTTGATTTGGGAAAATTTGCATCGACTTGTCCTTTTAAAAGCCATTATAAGACATATTTATCACCATTAAATTTTTATTTGAGATGAAAAGAAGAAAAGAAAGCAAAACAAAAACCGCGTAATCATTTGCAAGTTTTTGATTTGAGATAATTCCAGTCGCCATCTTATGCAATTGATGTAAATTTAATGGAACCATTACGTAAACCCAGAGTTGCATCTTTGCTTGATTTAATAAAGAGATTTGCTTCAACAAAAGTATCTAATGTAATGCCAATATTTATTTGATTTCATCTTAATTCTGTATTGCATGATCCATTTACATTTCTATATTTTGATAAGCTTCATTAATTTACAACACATTTGCCTTAATTTATTTTCCTATTTGATATTAACATATTTTATTTTATGCCTTATTAAGTCATTATTTCCACATCGCTTTAATTTTCGTGTGTATTTTCTATTATAATTTGATTTTATGTTATGCCACATAATACACCCTCATTTTTTGCCAAAACAAAATTTATTGTGTAAAAATTATTTTAGATCTTGTAATTATACAAATTGCGTTGCTATGCACTTATTACTAGTTGTATTGTGTAAAGTACATAATCGTCACTCATTGAACTGGCACTTTCCTAGGCAGGAATTATATGCTCACACAGAAACAGTGTTTCGGGGAGATCCGGATTGATTATATTTTGTTTTATTTTCTGTAAGCAGTGCCATTGTTTATAGAAGTAATATAAATAAGGACATTCCAGTTTGTACTCCCTAATTAGGCATTACTTCGTGTTTTCATGCACATGACATTTCAAAGCAACAAAATTCATTATTTGTTAATGAAAAAATTGTTCAGTTAATTCATGACAAGAGCAGGCTAAGATTTGTAGAGATTATTATGAAGATGTCTACATGGTACTAATCCTACACGCTAGGTTATATCTATATGGTGCTGGCTTACCTAAACAACAATCAACATGTCGCTCATCTCGGGCACATTACCTTGACTCCGAACTAACCAGTGGTCCTCTTACTTCTGAATATTGCAGCAGAGAAGAAGTAAAAGCTATGTTATAGTCCTTGGTTATCTATTCCATGATATACTGTACTCATGAAGAGCTCTCATTCCCCACACAGCTGATGTAGTCTCATAGTTTGCAAAAGTTGCACAACATCTTTTTTTTTTTTTTTTTTTTTTTTTTTATTATATTAATATGTGATGTTCCTTTCAAAAAATGAAAGTGAATCAGTGTTACTAATCGACAATCTCACCAACCATAACTTCACAACGATAGAAGCTATGGAAATCTAGGACTCATTTTTGGCTAAGGACAATATATTTGCTGTGCTAAAGTAGTTCATGGGCATCAAACGTCCCCTCTCGACAACCAGATTGTCAGCAGTCAAACAAATATAAGCAATAAACAACATGCACAGATTAACAACCATTCTGTTTCTTCTGTTTCTTCTCTTTCATTCGTTGTAGTTGACCTTTGTAGTGTATCCTATCAATATATCACTATTTGTTAGAATTGTTTTCTTTCTGTTTTACCAAATAAATTTTCTTCTTATGTGTTTTGTTTTGCTTTGTTTCGTTTTTTGTTTGTTGTTTTTTGTTTTTGTTTTTGTTTTTGTTTTTTGTTTTTGTTTTTGTTTTTGTTTTTGTTCTTGTTTTTTGTTTGTTTTGTTAAACAGATAATTACATTTAATTTGAATTGGTTACATAATGAAGATGAAGTTCCAATTAGATGGAAAAGCATGCAAAAACATGCACCCGCCAGTGAGACAATGTACATAAAATATTATTTATCAGACGTTATTTATGATGCATTATATATAAATAAGCAATAATTATTCTCAATTTAAATAGGTATTGTTACCTCATGATAGGCACCTTGACAATGGGATTGTACTATATATTAATACAATTGTTGAGGGTTTTATTTATTTTGTGTTGTTATATATGCCTTTCCTGTTTGCTACATTTGCTTAGAGATTAAAACAATATATTGGAGTAGTTTCTTAGTGTATATTTATTTGTGTACAATGTCATTATAATTGTATAGCAATTGCAAAAAATATATAAAAACTGTCAATATCTGTTGATGATAGAGTTATGAATTGAGTTATATTTAGCAATCCATTATGACAAATGTTGTCAACCATCTTGTTTTCCCATTCCACACATTAGTTAGATTGAAGATGCGAACAAAACACTCATATTTCACATGCTTCATGAAGCATTATGTCATCAAGAAACATCGTCATCCTCGTCACGGAGAGTTTCCGTGTGCCAGAAGTGCTCGTAGAACATAATAGAAAAGAAACAATTCCAAAGCACTTGGACATTATCCCCTTGAGAGTCCTCTTAGAGCGCTCTAACGCTGTAGTACAGCCAAGATTACTCCTTAATTGGCAAGACTTAATGAAATCACGGCGATATAAAAGCATTTAAATAGAATTTCGCGTGATGATGATGAAAATAAAGTAAGTTAGCTCCGACCCATATCGCTGTTTCTGTGTCTTTTATTTATTTCATTTGCCTTCATTTGTAGCTTATTCATTTCAAATTTAAAGATAATTCATTCACCGGTCAACTGATGACAGCGTTCTCTCTTGTCGTATTTGAGGCAACGTTATTTTCCTGGGATCACGAAACACGTAGTCCAATTAATATTTAGGAGATGATTTTATTATCTATCGCTTGGTAGTAATGGTTAGTTCTCATGCTAAAACATTTTCTTAAAGTCCCGTCTTTCAGGAAGTTCGTGTCTTTTAAGATGATGTTTTGTTGTTTTTTCTACACCTGTTGCTCATGTTTTTTTCAAAGTTGGTTATTATTATTTGCCATATAACGACAGTGTGTAGAGTTTGTTGCACCTAACATACGTGATGTTTTGATGCCCCAATACTAGGAATATGGTATATTCTTGCATGATGTTCGTCTTATTCTGCAGAACATGGTATACAATCACAATGTTATATTTAAAGAAATATGATCCTTAGAATACCCTCTATTACTGTACATATTATGTACCATCATTGTTGGTTAGCCCATAAACTTTGTGCCATATTTTGCTCTACAATGATATATGATTCGTTCCAAAACAAAATACACTATAACTAAAAAAAAACTAGATTTAGATTTCAGATATATTTTTATTGATGATGCTTTAATCTTGATGTTTCTTCACGATTCCTGACCTATATTATCTTCGCTGTCAGGTCTGTACGTTTTATGTAGACATTATTCTATAGAGGATGCATACATAACATAATAATCAAGTACCAAACTATACTATTGTATCGACTTTGAGACAAGTACCAAACTATAGTATTGTATCAACATTGAGACTAGTACCAAACTATTGTATTGTATCGACTTTGCGACTAGTACCAAACTATAGTATTGTATCGACATTGAGACCAGTACCAAACTATACTATTTTATCGACATTGAGACAAGTACCAAACAATAGTATTGTATCGACTTTGAGACTAGTACCAAACTATGGTATTGTATCGACTTTGAGACTAGCACCAAACTATTGTATTGTATCGACTTTGAGACTAGTACCAAACAATAGTATTGTATCGACTTTGAGACTAGTACCAAACAATAGTATTGTATCGACTTTGAGACTAGTACCAAACTATACTATTGTATCGACTTTGAGACTAGTACCAAACTATGGTATTGTATCGACTTTGAGACTAGTACCAAACAATAGTATTGTATCGACTTTGAGACTAGTACCAAACTATTGTATTGTATCGGCTTTGAGACTAGTACCAAACTATTGTATTGTATCGGCTTTGAGACTAGTACCAAACTATAGTATTGTATCGACTTTGAGACTAGTACCAAACTATTGTATTGCATCGACATTGAGACTGGTATCAAACTATTGTATTGTATCGACTCTGCGACAAGTATCAAACTACAGCAATTTAAGAACTTTGAGACAAGTACAAAGCTTCTAAGAGAAAACCATCGACCTGCCACAGTTACTTGCGGTAGCTCGGTGCTTTCTTCGGGTACTACGGTTTCCTCAACCAATAAAGCTAACCACCACGATATATCTGTAATATTGTTGGCGTTAAGAAACACCCTAACCCTAACCCTAGCTAAAACAATGGATGACCATTGAGACAAGTACCTAACTAAAACAATGGATGACAATTGAGACAAGTACCTAACTAAAACAATGGATGGACATTGAGACAAGTACCTAACTAAAACAATGGATGACCATTGAGACAAGTACCTAACTAAAACAATGGATGACCATTGAGACAAGTACCTAACTAAAACAATGGATGGACATTGAGACAAGTACCTAACTAAAACAATGGATGACATTGAGACAAGTACCTAACTAAAACAATGGATGGGCATTGAGACAAGTACTTAACTAAAACAATGGATGGGCATTGAGACAAATACCGGTCTCCTGTTTTATATAACACTATTTACAATATTTGGGTTAAGACTCACAGAACTAATGAAGTTTTATTAAGCTGAATACAATCAAATACAGATTTACTTCTGTTGGTTAACATTTTATGAATCGTATTAGTGAAATTACATAATTATACATTTCACTTGATTGCTTGATTTCATCTCGTTAGCTAATATCCAATTTGTAACAAGACCGTTATCAAAGGCCATCATATTTGATCTGGTAATATTCAATTTCAGCCAGATCATTAGTCCCCCTAAAGTGACCTAATACTGACCCCAAATCAATTAGAATGATTAATTACGTAATGATATCATTTTGTTTCATTAATTGGCTATGAATAAAGATGGTTTTTGTGATTAAAAATATCTGATCACTAATATGTGAGAAAAAAAGCTTAATATTGTTGACAGTTTTTTTAATGCTATATGGAAATGGCTTGACGACAAAGTAATGTTCATAATTTTGCAGTGAGCTGCAGCGATTTTAGTCAGTATGCTTAGAGGTAGGTAATAAAAAAATATATATCAGAACACCGGTAAAATTTAATTGTGAATACTGAATTGGAGCTGGTGACTGATAGGATAGTACCTGTAATGTGCAAACTATGGTATATTTCAAGTATCTAAAATAGGGGGAAATATTTTGTGATGCACTGTCAAATAGAAAAAAACGGAAATTTTTGGGTAATTTAAACTTTGAATTATTCATTAACTACCTTTGTAAACGGAAGTAAGCATAAATAAAAACGTAGATATTAAATTTGGTGCGTAGGAATGACCTTCATCAGGTACGCTCAAGGTCAAAATATTAAATAGGTGTCATTCACACTGGATTTATAGTCATTGGCATGTTTGACAGATATTTTGGAAAGGTGATTGAAAGTACTTTTGCAACATATGTCACTTTATTTATATATATTTTTTGATTTATGAAAAATAAGTAAAAATGTCCCTATTGTTAGCTGGAACACCTGAATCCACATCCGGTTATTTTTGGGGTTCCTGTCGTGCTGTTAATTATCTATGTTGTGTTTTGTAGATCGTCGCTTGTCCTGTGTTTTGTGTCATTGTATTGTCTGTGCTTCTTCTATTCACGGTTTCTGGTTACCTCTTTATATCTTCTGTCTTGTCTTACACACTATTTACATTTTAGTCAGCAACATTTTTTCTCCCACATTTATTACCACGAGTGGTGTCAATGAACCTTTAATACAAGTCATTGTGAAGAAACGTCAACTGAACTAGTATATGTACCTTGTACACTATATTGATTGATTGATTGATTGAACATACACACAGACAAATACAAAGGGCTAAATTATAGTGTACAAACACATGCCAATGCACTATAATTCTATATTATATCAACATGAACGTATAGTTAGGAGTCACCAAGGAGATTTCAGGAGCTGGCAAACCTGACACATTCTATAATCGGATTTAGCAAGCTTACATGATAGGTATAAAAATTGATTAGAGATGTAGTTGACAGAAATTGTTAATCTTCTAGAATAGTAATGTAAAATCTCAGTGATTTAATGAATGTGACGATATAAAAATTGTAAATTTATGAGTGCATTCCTTGAAATTACTTATGAATTATTACTATTTGATATACAGGTCTTGATTTTTATAGCACACAATTACAAAAAAATATGCAGTATGAATGGTGTTTTTGGGAGTAAATTATAGTGTTGTGCATTATCCTCGATAACCCGTCTTTTTGTAAGGTATACACCGCATTTGTTATTTCACAAACAATAACACAATACAATTCATTTATAACGACTATATATGTTTAAAACGAATAAACCTGTGAGAAAACCAAAGCGGTAAAATACAAGAGACACTGGCAACATTGGCAACACGACACAGAAGACAACAATACAATAAACACAACACAGAAAACTAACATGATTACCAACACAGACAACAACACTACATTTCATCACAAGCAACATGATTTAACATATATAAAGACAACACAGAAAACTAACATGATTACCAACACAGACAACAACACTACATTTCATCACAAGCAACATGATTTAACATCTATAAAGACAACACAGAAAACTAACATGATTACCAACACAGACAACAACACTACATTTCATCACAAGCAACATGATTTAACATATATAAACACAACACAGAAAACTAACATGATTACCAACACAGACAACAACACTACATTTCATCACAAGCAACATGATTTAACATATATAAAGACAACACAGAAAACTAACATGATTACCAACACAGACAACAACACTACATTTCATCACAAGCAACATGATTTAACATATATAAACACAACACAGAAAACTAACATGATTACCAACACAGACAACAACACTACATTTCATCACAAGCAACATGATTTAACATATATAAACACAACACAGAAAACTAACATGATTACCAACACAGACAACAACACTACATTTCATCACAAGCAACATGATTTAACATATATAAACACAACACAGAAAACTAACATGATTACCAACACAGACAACAACACTACATTTCATCACAAGCAACATGATTTAACATATATAAACACAACACAGAAAACTAACATGATTACCAACACGGACAACAACACTACATTTCATCACAAGCAACATGATTTAACATATATAAACACAACACAGAAAACTAACATGATTACCAACACGGACAACAACACTACATTTCATCACAAGCACAGGATTTAACATATATAAACACAACACAGAAAACTAACATGATTACCAACACAGACAACAACACTACATTTCATCACAAGCAACATGATTTAACATATATAAACACAACACAGAAAACTAACATGATTACCAACACGGACAACAACACTACATTTCATCACAAGCAACATGATTTAACATATATAAACACAACACAGAAAACTAACATGATTACCAACACGGACAACAACACTACATTTCATCACAAGCAACAGGATTTAACATATATAAACACAACACAGAAAACTAACATGATTACCAACACAGACAACAACACTACATTTCATCACAAGCAACATGATTTAACATATATAAACACAACACAGAAAACTAACATGATTACCAACACGGACAACAACACTACATTTCATCACAAGCAACATGATTTAACATATATAAAAACAACACAGAAAATTAACATGATTACCAATACGGACAACAACACTACATTTCTTCACAAGCAACATGATTTAACATATATAAACACAACACAGAAAACTAACATGATTACCAACACGGACAACAACACTACATTTCATCCCAAGCAACAGGATTTAACATATATAAACACAACACAGAAAACTAACATGATTACCAACACGGACAACAACACTACATTTCATCCCAAGCAACAGGATTTAACATATATAAACACAACACAGAAAACTAACATGATTACCAACACGGACAACAACACTACATTTCATCCCAAGCAACAGGATTTAACATATATAAACACATGGTATTAGAAGCAAATATGATAAAAGCAAAACCAAATTACCATGACATTGTTACTATAACCTAGGGTTAGAGTTATGGTTGTTTAACACTGCTATCAGCAATAGTTCTGCCATCAGTTATATTGGTGGAGGAAATAGGAGTACCTATATAAAACAACTGACCTACCAACAGTAACAAACGTAACAACATAAGGTTGTATCGAATACGCCTGAACTGAAGCAGGAATCGAACCCACATTTTAAGTGGTGATAGGAACTGGCTGTATTGGTAGATGGATTGACACACTACTCTAATGGAATCTACAGTTTCAAAAAATACCACACTGTTGGAACAATTCCAAAATCTAATAGAACAAAAAATACCACACTGCTAAAACAATTCCAAAATCTGATAGAACAAAAAATACCACACTGTTAGAACAATTCCAAAATCTAATAGAACAAAAAAATAACACACTGTTAGAACAATTCCAAAATCTAATAGAACAAAAAATACCACAGTTAGAACAATTCCAAAATCTAATAGAACAAAAAATACCACACTGCTAGAACAATTCCAAAATCTGATAGAACAAAAAAAACCCACACTGTTAGAACAATTCCAAAATATAATAGAACAAAAAATACCCCCTGTTAGAACAATTCCAAAATCTAATAGAACAAAAAATACCACACTGCTAGAACAATCCCAAAATATAATGAAACAAAAAATACCACACTGCTAGAACAATTCCAAAATCTAATAGAACAAAAAATACCACACTGTTAGAACAATTCCAAAATATAATAGAACAAAAAATACCACACTGTTAGAACAATTCCAAAATATAATAGAACAAAAATACCACCCTGTTAGAACAATTCCAAAATCTAATAGAACAAAAAATACCACACTGTTAGAACAATTCCAAAATATAATGGAACAAAAAATACCACACTGTTAGAACAATTCCAAAATACAATGGAACAAAAAATACCACACTGTTAGAACAATTCCAAAATCTAATAGAACAAAAAATACCACACTGCTAGAACAATTCCAAAATCTAATAGAACAAAAAATACCACACTGCTAGAACAATTCCAAAATCTGATAGAACAAAAAATACCACACTGTTAGAACAATTCCAAAATCTAATAGAACAAAAAATACCACACTGTTAGAACAATTCCAAAATCTAATAGAACAAAAAATACCACACTGTTAGAACAATTCCAAAATATAATGGAACAAAAAATACCACACTGTTAGAACAATTCCAAAATCTAATAGAACAAAAAATACCACACTGCTAGAACAATTCCAAAATCTAATAGAACAAAAAATACCACACTGCTAGAACAATTCCAAAATCTGATAGAACAAAAAATACCACACTGTTAGAACAATTCCAAAATCTAATAGAACAAAAAATACCACACTGCTAGAACAATTCCAAAATCTGATAGAGCAAAAAATACCACACTGTTAGAACAATTCCAAAATATAATGGAACAAAAAATACCACACTGTTAGAACAATTCCAAAATATAATAGAACAAAAAATACCACACTGTTAGAACAATTCCAAAATATAATGGAACAAAAAATACCACACTGTTAGAACAATTCCAAAATCTAATAGAACAAAAAAACCACACTGTTAGAACAATTCCAAAATATAATAGAACAAAAAATACCACACTGTTAGAACAATTCCAAAATCTAATAGAACAAAAAATACCACCCTGTTAGAACAATTCCAAAATATAATGGAACAAAAATACCACACTGCTAGAACAATTCCAAAATATAATGGAGCAAAAAATACCACACTGTTAGAACAATTCCAAAATCTAATAGAACAAAAAATACCACACTGCTAGAACAATTCCAAAATCTAATAGAACAAAAAATACCACACTGTTAGGACAATTCCAAAATCTAATAGAACAAAAAATACCACACTGCTAGAACAATTCCAAAATCTGATAGAACAAAAAATACCACACTGTTAGAACAATTCCAAAATATAATAGAACAAAAATACCACCCTGTTATAACAATTCCAAAATCTAATAGAACAAAAAATACCACACTGCTAGAACAATTCCAAAATCTAATAGAACAAAAAATACCACACTGCTAGAACAATTCCAAAATCTGATAGAACAAAAAATACCACACTGTTAGAACAATTCCAAAATCTAATAGAACAAAAAATACCACACTGTTAGAACAATTCCAAAATCTAATAGAGCAAAAAATACCACACTGCTAGAACAATTCCAAAATCTGATAGAACAAAAAATACCACACTGTTAGAACAATTCCAAAATCTAATAGAACAAAAAATACCACACTGTTAGAACAATTCCAAAATATAATGGAACAAAAAATACCACACTGTTAGAACAATTCCAAAATCTAATAGAACAAAAAATACCACACTGTTAGAACAATTCCAAAATATAATAGAACAAAAAATACCACACTGTTAGAACAATTCCAAAATCTAATAGAACAAAAAATACCACCCTGTTAGAACAATTCCAAAATATAATGGAACAAAAATACCACACTGCTAGAACAATCCCAAAATATAATGGAGCAAAAAATACCACACTGTTAGAACAATTCCAAAATCTAATAGAACAAAAAATACCACACTGCTAGAACAATTCCAAAATCTAATAGAACAAAAAATACCACACTGTTAGGACAATTCCAAAATCTAATAGAACAAAAAATACCACACTGCTAGAACAATTCCAAAATCTGATAGAACAAAAAATACCACACTGTTAGAACAATTCCAAAATCTAATAGAGCAAAAAATACCAGACTGTTAGAACAATTCCAAAATATAATAGAACAAAAATACCACACTGTTATAACAATTCCAAAATCTAATAGAACAAAAAATACCACACTGTTAGAACAATTCCTAAATATAATGGAACAAAAAATACCACACTGTTAGAACAATTCTAAAATCTAATAGAACAAAAAATACCACACTGCTAGAACAATTCCAAAATCTAATAGAACAAAAAATACCACACTGCTAGAACAATTCCAAAATCTGATAGAACAAAAAATACCACACTGTTAGAACAATTCCAAAATATAAGAGAACAAAAATACCACCCTGTTATAACAATTCCAAAATCTAATAGAACAAAAAATACCACACAGTTAGAACAATTCCAAAATCTAATAGAGCAAAAAATACCACACTGCTAGAACAATTCCAAAATCTGATAGAACAAAAAATACCACACTGTTAGAACAATTCCAAAATCTAATAGAACAAAAAATACCACACTGTTAGAAAAATTCCAAAATATAATGGAACAAAAAATACCACACTGTTAGAACAATTCCAAAATCTAATAGAACAAAAAATACCACACTGTTAGAACAATTCCAAAATATAATAGAACAAAAAATACCACACTGTTAGAACAATTCCAAAATATAATAGAACAAAAAATACCCCCTGTTAGAACAATTCCAAAATATAATGGAACAAAAAATACCACACTGCTAGAACAATTCCAAAATGTAATGGAACAAAAAATACCACACTGCTAGAACAATTCCAAAATCTGATAGAACAAAAAATACCACACTGTTAGAACAATTCCAAAATCTAATAGAACAAAAAATACCACACTGGTAGAACAATTCCAAAATATAATAGAACAAAAATACCACCCTGTTATAACAATTCCAAAATCTAATAGAACAAAAAATACCACACTGCTAGAACAATTTCAAAATACAATGGAACAAAAAATACCACACTGTTAGAACAATTCCAAAATACAATGGAACAAAAAATACCACACTGTTAGAACAATTCCAAAATCTAATAGAACAAAAAATACCACACTGCTAGAACAATTCCAAAATCTAATAGAACAAAAAATACCACACTGCTAGAACAATTCCAAAATCTGATAGAACAAAAAATACCACACTGTTAGAACAATTCCAAAATCTAATAGAACAAAAAATACCACACAGTTAGAACAATTCCAAAATATAATGGAACAAAAAATACCACACTGTTAGAACAATTCCAAAATCTAATAGAACAAAAAATACCACACTGTTAGAACAATTCCAAAATATAATGGAACAAAAAATACCACACTGTTAGAACAATTCCAAAATCTAATAGAACAAAAAATACCACACTGTTAGAACAATTCCAAAATATAATGGAACAAAAAATACCACACTGTTAGAACAATTCCAAAATCTAATAGAACAAAAAATACCACACTGCTAGAACAATTCCAAAATATAATGGAACAAAAAATACAACACTGTTAGAACAATTCCAAAATCTAATAGAACAAAAAATACCACACTGTTAGAACAATTCCAAAATCTAATAGAACAAAAAATACCACACTGTTAGAACAATTCCAAAATATAATAGAACAAAAAATACCACACTGTTAGAACAATTCCAAAATATAATGGAACAAAAAATACCACACTGTTAGAACAATTCCAAAATCTAATAGAACAAAAAATACCACACTGTTAGAACAATTCCAAAATATAATGGAACAAAAAATACCACACTGTTAGAACAATTCCAAAATATAATAGAAAAGTAGTAGTAACAGGTCAAATCGATGACCCTAACACACATATACATGACCGCTCATTCCCCTGGTTTTGTTCAGGAAATTCAATAAAAAGTGACAGAGTTGAACTAGTTTTATAGGCCCAAACAGTAAAATATATATGGAAATCTGTTGTTCCGAAAGAGTCGTACAAATTCTTGAATATAAATATAGATTGCTAGATTAAATCTTCCAAACTGGTCACTGGTCATACCAAATAGTTATGTTTTAACAAGAATCTAATGTTATCAAGACGAACCAAACGAACTCTAAGCATAAGCACCCCCACTCAATGGGAAATTCGAATTAGAAAATCGAAAAATAGACTATATAATCATAGCTTTAGACAACAACATAGATCGATGGAACAATGGGTGATCTAATTTTTTAATAGAATATCATTACATAACATGAAATATGCATCTGATGTTCAACAAAGTGTTTGTTATCAAAGACTAAATCGTTTTATTGAAATACGTAATTATCCTACTATTGGAAATATGTCAACATTTCAACAACAATTTATTTTATCATTTTCAAAATGAATTTTATGGCTGACAACATTCAAAAAGAATTTCTTCGAGAATCCTTGACACTATAAAGAACGTATTCAGGGGTTCGGCTCATTTCGCTCGTAATCAGTTAGGAAGACTACTAAAATAAGGATGTAATTTAATTTTTTAATAGAAGAACAATAAGATCTAGAGAATATCTTTTATTTCGAAGATTTAATATTGATTTGAAGTATTGAATTCTACACGTTTGGTTTGTTTTTATGACGTTCGATTGTCTTATCTTTCCCCGTATCATAAATTGTAATAATGATTGACAAAAACGAATAGATATTCAATTTATAAACATAATCCTATTTTCCAATAAAATAACATTTATGAGTGTGTGTAAACTAATATGTATACATACATGCATTTTAATTGTTAATTATAATGTACCCCTACACTACAGTAGACATTTTCAAGTGATCATTTTATATATATATATATATATTGATATAATCAAAAAATATAGAATATTTAAAAAAAGCATTAATAAAAACGTAGGATATCTAATTTAATGTGCACGACGCGTTTCTGGAATAACCTTCATCAAGTACGTTCAAAATAACCTTCATCAAGTACGTTCAAAATAACCTTCATCAAGTACGTTCAAAATAACCTTCATCAAGTACGTTCAAAATAACCTTCATCAAGTACGTTCAAAATAACCTTCATCAAGTACGTTCAAAATAACCTTCATCAAGTACGTTCAAAATCGAAATATTGGAAATACAAATAATTTAAAAGCTTAATTATGTTTAATTTATTTGAAATTATAGACAATTATATGCCATTTAGAATACAAATGTATATAGCCAAATGAAGTGTGTAAATATAATTGCTGTCTTATTCTCTCGTCTGGTCATGTCATTACTTAACCTTCCAATTCATTTGCTGTGTACGTAGGAAATGCTCTTCTTTTTGTACAGATGTATATATAAAATATTTGGCAAGAAGTTTGAAAAATTATATATAATTCTAACATGACCTCCTTCTTTCGCTTTGTTAATAAACGAGCGAGTTATCCATTCGGACTTTTTCATTGGCATCATAAATTGTAACCCGAATAATGCCGATAGAGGGCGCAGTATTATTCGAGTTACATAAATTGTATGCGACATTTTCCGCAAGAGTAAATATAAATTACCGTCTTCTAATCAAGTATATTACCGTATTTGTACTCTTAGACATATCAGAATCGAAATAAATCATGGAAGCCAGAATATGTTTTGAGTTTTAACATGGATTGGCGTATATTAGTAAATTTTGTCCCTCCCTTCTGGCTCGGGATAAAATACTAATATCCGCCAATCCATGTTAAAACTCCCAACACATTCTGGCTTCCATGATTTATTTCTTAAATAGTTTATGCAATTTGACTTAAAAAAAAAGTCCTAATTAAGATATCACGTATATAGGTCAGTTTTGAATAATAAAATACATGTAGTGCCCTAGTTTTGGGATACTACCACATTCCAACTTAAAAAAAAAAAAAAAGCCATCGGCCATTCTGGCAGGGCCTATGAAGTTTCATTTTATTTATATAATGGTGGGAGTGGAAGTCATTTTTTGCATTCAACCATTTTATGGTTCTAGATGATGCTGCATTGACATAAGAAACAAGATTCTCTTCCTTTCTCTGTTGGTTTGGCTCGTCATCTTGGTATTCTAACCTTCACTATTTGAAATCTTATAAAGATGATAAATAACATTTAAAGTAATATTGTTTGTATTTGAATATATTTCTTATTGTTACCATTATCAGTAGTCTGTGTTTATTTTTGCTACACGTGGAAATGAATTCATTTCATTAATGAATTATTTTACCATTCCTACATACCGGTATAATTTTTCTCAGACATGCATATGTTTTAGTCATTCTTTGTTTGTGGTTTGAGGTGAAATGTGGTTGTTTGTTTTGTATATACTGGTGGAATAGTTGACCATCACTTTTTAGACTTTCTTTTCATGATATAGAAGATAATGAACGTTAGAGAAAACCGAAGGGGCAATCACGAATGGACACTCCAGAGACACAGGTAACATTGTATGAGTATAAACATAAATTATTTTCTTATTAAACGTTTAAAATAAAGATGGGTGGTATTCATATATAGTAATGTTTTCAGAGCACATATTCTATCTTCTGATATATAAGTCAATTCAGTATTGACATTCACTGAACCTGGTTTTTGTTATGTCAATGCTTACTCTGACGTCTCTTGTGGTTTTTTTTGAAAGTATTTGGTCGTATTACGTTGAATCGAATTTGTGAATTATAAATACCGAGTACGTCATAAAGTCACTCTGTAATACATTAACTGGTACCCTTTTATAAGTATGTGTCCATCAGGAACCAGATTTACATCATATACTGTAACCTACTTGGTTGAAGGTGAGGCAGAGGAATGGTTCTCGCTTTAGTTCGTAAGCATTGATCCTTCAAATACTTTTCATTGTCGCTTTTATAGTTTTATTTAAGCCTTGGCTGTTTATCCATTGCGTTTCTAAATTTGTTTTACAATTGTAAATAGGCTTTGATCTTGTTTAACTCCGCCATATTTTTGTGTCTAATTTTAACTAAGATCAATTTTAATCTGTTGCTTCTCTTTCCCATCACATTTGTGGTTTGCTATATTTTGTATTTTAGCTGTTTATTATTTATTCAGTTTTCTTGCACAACAGGAACTTCTTTAATCATGGTTATTAATCCGAAACTTCTATGAACTGAACAAATTTCAGATATGGTTTGATGAACTATGTGTTAAAAAAGATTATGAGTCAATAATAATGAAAAATAATATTAAAATTTCTGGCTTATATAAAGTTGGAACAATCAAATGATATAACAGCAATAGAACAAATATATGAAAAACATCTAACATATAAATAAGAAAAAAAATACAAGATAGTAATGTGTAGAAATTTGATACAGCCAAATAAATAACATAACTTGTATTATTACGTTAATATTCCAGAAACGTTAACTCGAAGAATGACAGACAATATCATGACAAAGGGAAAAAGACGAAAGGACAAATAATTATCTACATAACACTACACTAAAAGTAAAGCTTGACCAATGCGAAATGGTGGGTCGCAAGAAATAAGAAAATCATCAAAATTAACCTTTAGTGAGAATAGTATTGATAAAATAAAAAAACAGAGAATACCACACTGTCCGAACAATTCTAAATTCAAATATCAAAATTGTAAAAAGAGGCAAAATGGATACTCCTTACACACAAATACATGGCCATTAACTGTCCTGGTGTGGTACAGGCACTTCAATAAAAGGTGGCGGATCTGAGTGTTATTATGACGCAAATTCTCTTTTAATTCAAACATATTTTATTAATTAATTCAATATCACATTACAATATTCAACTATATACATTACATAATAAGAAGTAATTAATAGGATTGGGAAACAAGTTACAAGAACTTATATTAATCCCTATTCCCTTTTAGATGACATTCGTCAATATTAATAGTTGTTTATCAATCAAACGATAGGAAACTGTGTTCATTTCGTTTGGTTTTAATAACAATTTGGGGCAAAATATGAATAATGGTTTGTATCGTGTATTGTTTCAAATATTTTAAAATTTAATTCATTGCAATTAGAAAAAATAGAGCAAATCAATATATTTTCCATTTATTTTCATCAGGAATGGATGCATTAATTATTTGAAAAATATTCACTAATGCAGTTAATGATTATTGTATGAAAACAGATATTGAAACTCATATCATATATTTTGTAAAAGTTTAGATTTGATTAATTAGAAATTTATTTATTTATTTGTCTATTACATAGATACATGTGTGTGGAAGTTAAATGAATTAACAATCAGAAAAGAGTGAAAATATATTTACATTTTGTATAAATATTGCATATTGAATGGAATAATGTCTAATACATATAATGGAGCATTTAAGATAGATAAACAAAATATATGTCAACAATCAAATTGACATTTCAAAGGAGAAAATGGGTTGATATTTTTACGAGTATTTTACAAAATGATAAATCAATTATATATTCACAATTTAATTTGAAATTCTAAACAGAGAGTAAGCCGGTGTCGTTATTTACTAATAAAGATTTATGATATTTGAACTTTGACGGGTCACAAAAATTTCAAAAACAATTTAATGACTCCGCGGGTCTGTTGATCAACTTTTGTTCAGAGGGATTCTCATAAAATTAGCCGAGACAGGGGTTTGCCTTCTGCATTCTTTCTAAGCTGTTCTCGATTCACCATGACGACAGCATTAATTCAGAGATATCTAACAAGCGTGATCGGCTGAAAATGACAACCGGAAGCACTATATCGTTGACATTGATAGTTAATAAGTCATTTAGATAGCCTCAAATTGTTTTCTGTCGTTGTAAATCTGCCACTCACGAGATTTCCTGAAATATTCATAAACGGTATAAAATTGGTGAGATATTTTCCTTATTAACTTTGAAGAATCTTCATAGCTGTTTTTCTTTATCTGCAACTATTAATGATGGTTTTCAAAATACTTATAATATGTTTGTACTTTGATTCCGTCTATAATAACTGATTTTGTAGTAAGGCAATGAATGTTGAAATGTAAAATAAAAAAAATAAAAAAACGTGAATTAGAAGGGATCATGTCTTATTTACATTATTTGTGTTTGTTTACATATAGTGGTGTCTAACACATATTATGTTGTGTTTTTGTTTTGTTTTTCTTGGTCTTGTTGACAGTTTCTCTAGATTGTCCATATTTGATTTTTGGTATTCTCTAACGTATATTTACCTACTACTATCATTTCCTTTAAAATACCAATAGATCTAATTTAAAATAAATTTCTTCAAAATACTATAGCTAGTACTCAACGGAGGTCATCAGTACATTTCGTAGTACTATGTAATATAAAATGGACTTGCTGTTATGTACCCTAATTTCTTTAAAACCAAGTTTCAAAAGTATGTGTAACGGTACAAGTTATATAAATAAAAGACCATTAAATGTTTTTAATATATGATGGTACACAACATGTAATGGAAAAAAAATAACATTAATAGACATTCACAAAAATGCCAAGAAAATTGTATTTTATACATGACCAGCCCTAATAAATTATGTATACATGTATCCTCACCACTTTAAGAAACACCACAAGTTGGTTCTATCTATGGCCTTGGAAGTTAAGCAGTCACCATTTATAAGATGGTGTTTTTGAAATATGATATAGCTTTGATCAATTCTTGTATTGAAGAGGTATTGAAAGAAAAAATACATATTTATTGAGATATTTCAGTTTTGTAATGGTGAGAGAATTTCCTTATTTGGTTCCTCTTGATAGACAAGAAAGAACTTTAAGAAAAACATAAAGTACCCAAGTCTGAATGAATTGTCGAGTAAAGTGAGGATCCGGGTACAAATGCAACAGTAGTACAAACACAACAAACAAACAGAACATAAGCTGGGGCAAGACATAGTCCCCTTAAACTGGTATCAATGTTTTATGCTTTATGTATGTGTTTTACAATGTATAATGTATTGTCTTTTTATGCACTGATTATGTCTGTTTATGTATGTTATGTGTTGAAATGAAAATGTTAAAGATGCTGAAATATATTTTATGAACTTTATCATATATCCTTAATATTGCATGTCATATGTATGTTTTTACTTAAAATGTTTGTATATAGTACACATTTGTTTGCATCATAAATGTTAGACGTAGGGGTAGTTCTGAATAAATAGATAAATATCTCTGAAACAAATACAAATGTCTCTAGATATGTTGTTGTGACAGTTGTAAGCCAGATTCTAGGATTCATTTAATTTTTTGTCTCATTTTTATATTGCTGGTGAGAGGATTGTGTCTGTTTTGTTTTACTGTCGTTTGTTGAACTGAATACTTTAACTGATTGCCTTATTGTATTACTTTAGACAACTTCTGTCTACAACATTGCCTTTGCTGCTTAGTAAATTATGTAAGAAACATTTTATTATCATAGTTTGTTGATGGCAAAAATACATTTGTCTTAGAGTAATATTATGAAAAGTCAGTTTAAACAGTGATGCTCACCAATACCACTAATATCAACAAAACGAAAAATCACCTCTCATCTCAACTAAGCTCATTGAACACAACAAGACCATGAGATGTGACGTTGGAAATCCAGGTCCTGGCTTGGGACAGGCACAATATTTATATTTTTGAACAGACATATGAAATATTTGGTGGTTTATTTGTGTAAGCATTTTATGTGTTGGATTCACAACTATTTTACAATTATTAATGAAAATAAGACCATAAATCTAGCTTAACTCTGCTACTTTGTTTTATTGTAGTGCCTGTACCAAGCCAGGGAAGTGTTCTGTTGTAGTGCCTGTACCAAGCCAGGAAAGTGTTCTGTTGTAGTGCCTGTACCAAGCCAGGAAAGTGTTCTGTTGTAGTGCCTGTACCAAGCCAGGGAAGTGTTCTGTTGTAGTGCCTGTACCAAACCAGGAAAGTGTTCTGTTGTAGTGCCTGTACCAAGCTAGGGAAGTGTTCTATTGTAGTGCCTGTACCAAGCCAGGGAAGTGTTCTGTTGTAGTGCCTGTACCAAGCCAGGGAAGTGTTCTGTTGTAGTGCATGTACCAAGCCAGGGAAGTGTTCTGTTGTAGTGCCTGTACCAAGCCATGGAAGTGTTCTGTTGTAGTGCCTGTACCAAGCCAGGGAAGTGTTCTGTTGTAGTGCCTGTACCAAGCCAGGGAAGTGTTCTGTTGTAGTGCCTGTACCAAGCCAGGGAAGTGTTCTGCTGTAGTGCATGTACCAAGCCAGGGAAGTGTTCTGTTGTAGTGCCTGTACCAAGCCGGGGAAGTGTTCTGTTGTAGTGTCTGTACCAAGCCAGGGAAGTGTTCTGTTGTAGTGACTGTACCAAGCCAAGGACGTGTTCTGCTGTAGTGCCTGTACCAAGCCAGGGAAGTGTTCTGTTGTAGTGCCTGTACCAAGCCAGGGAAGTGTTCTGTTGTAGTGCCTGTACCAAGCCAGGGAAGTGTTCTTTGTAGTGCATGTACCAAGCCAGGGAAGTGTTCTGTTGTAGTGCCTGTACTAAGCCAGGGAAGTGTTCTGTTGTAGTGTCTGTACCAAGCCAGGGAAGTGTTCTGTTGTAGTGTCTGTACCAAGCCAGGGAAGTGTTCTGTTGTAGTGTCTGTACCAAGCCAGGGAAGTGTTCTGTTGTAGTGCCTGTACCAAGCCAGGTAAGTGTTCTGTTGTAATGCCTATACCAAGCCAGGGAAGTGTTCTGTTGTAGTGCCTGTACTAAGACAGGAAATTGTTCTGTTGTAGTGCCTGTACCAAGCCAGGAAAGTGTTCTGTTGTAGTGCATGTACCAAGCTAGGGAAGTGTTCTGTTATGGTGCCTGTACCAAGCCAGGGAAGTGTTCTGTTGTAGTGTTTGTACCAAGCCAGGGAAGTGTTCTGTTGTAGTGCCTGTACCAAGCCTGGGAAGTGTTCTGTTGTAGTGCCTGTACCAAGCAAGGAAAGTGTTCTGTTGTAGTGCCTGTACCAAGCCAGGAAAGTGTTCTGTTGTAGTGCCTGTACCAAGCAAGGAAAGTGTTCTGTTGTAGTGCCTGTACCAAGCCAGGAAAGTGTTCTGTTGTAGTGCCTGTACCAAGCCAGGGAAATGTTCTGTTATTGTGCCTGTACCAAGCCAGGGAAGTGTTCTGTTATAGTGCCTGTACTAAACCAGGGAAGTGTTCTGTTGTAGTGCCTGTACCAAGCCAGGGAAGTGTTCTTTGTAGTGCATGTACCAAGCCAGGGAAGTGTTCTGTTGTAGTGCCTGTACTAAGCCAGGGAAGTGTTCTGTTGTAGTGCATGTACCAAGCCAGGGAAGTGTTCTGTTGTAGTGCCTGTACCAAGCCAGGGAAGTGTTCTGTTATAGTGCCTGTACCAAGCCAGGGAAGTGTTCTGTTATAGTGCCTGTACCAAACCAGGGAAGTGTTCTGTTATAGTGCCTGTACCAAGCCAGGGAAGTGTTCTGTGATAGTGCCTGTACCAAGCCAGGGAAGTGTTCTGTTGTAGTGCCCGTACCAAGCCAGGGAAGTGTTCTGTTATAGTGTCTGTACCAAGCCTGGGAAGTGTTCTGTTATAGTGCATGTACCAAGCCAGGGAAGTGTTCTGTTGTAGTGCCTGTACTAAGCCAGGGAAGTGTTCTGTTGTAGTGCCTGTACCAAGCCAGGAAAGTGTTCTGTTGTAGTGCCTGTACCAAGTCAGGGAAGTGTTCTGCTGTAGTGCCTGTACTAAGCCAGGGAAGTGTTCTGTTGTAGTGCCTGTACCAAGCCGGAGAAGTGTTCTGTTGTAGTGCCTGTACTAAGCCAGGGAAGTGTTCTGTTGTAGTGCCTGTACCAAGCCAGGGAAGTGTTCTGTTGTAGTGCCTGTACCAAGCCAGGGAAGTGTTCTGTTATAGTGCCTGTACCAAGCCAGGGAAGTGTTCTGTTATAGTGCCTGTACCAAACCAGGGAAGTGTTCTGTTATAGTGCCTGTACCAAGCCAGGGAAATGTTCTGTTATAGTGCCTGTACCAAGCCAGGGAAGTGTTCTGTTATAGTGCCTGTACCAAACCAGGGAAGTGTTCTGGTATAGTGCCTGTACCAAGCCAGGGAAGTGTTCTGTTATAGTGCCTGTACTAAGCCAGGGAAGTGTTCTGTCATGTATTATGTGTATCAATCGTATGGATTGTGCTTATGTTTCTACGATTATTCGATTAGATTTTGAAATTGTTCCGACAGTGTGGTATTTTTAGTTTTCCTTTCATTTATAAGAAATAAAAGATATTCTAAATAATCCATATTTTATTAATGATATCTTTATTGTTTTTGACTGTTTCCGAAATGTAATTTACCCCCACGCATCAAAGCAAAGGAGGAACAAAAATATAGTTTAATTACAGTATGTATATACAAAAAGGAATTCTTTAATATGTACTGGTTGTATCTGGACTGTGATTATTACATTTCTGTTATGTCTATTTTGTCGTTGGCATTACTAACTGATCTGATACAATGTTGTCTCCCAAAACTAGAGAGCTTTAAGTGTAAACATGTTGATTAAAAGACATGTTTAAATTAAGTTATAACGAGAAATACTGACAGCTGCTACAGGCAAAAACGGGAAAGTAAATAAAACGGTCTTTAGTTAGTCAATTTTATTGACCTTATATTCTTTGTTTTTATTTGTTTTAATTGTAAATGTTAACATTTTTTTTCCAACTTTTTTTTACAAATACCGTTTAGGTATCGTTGTCCTAATTTTGTTGTTCTAGTGTTTGTTTGTATTCTGAACCCGTATCTGTTCTACACTAAAAGTATGATAAGAAATACTTTAACATTTACTATTACATGATATATGGAGTTTTGGAATTGGACATGTGATGTTTTAGAAACAAGATATGTGTACACCAAGGGAAAACAAACTAATTTATTGTATTTTGTCACATTACAAACCAGTTGATATCCAGATTATAAACTTGGATTCTATTAAAATATAGGAATATTTTTGCGAAACTCAATTTAATCTCAAACGAATGTGACTTAGCGGTAAATCTTAAATGTTGGAAACAAAACTGACAGAAAATTTAGACTTGATATTGCACTTGAAAACTATATGACAAGCATAAATATTTGTTTCATATTGGAGGTTGCAATTTTTTTGGTAAGCAAACAACTTTGTTTTTCTTCAATAAAGTGCATAGCCTGTAATTTTAAAACAGTTAAAATAAACACTCTGTAAAAGAATATGGTCAGATTAGTAATTTGTAACATTATTCAAAATATTTGCCTGAAACATCATTTTGTGTTTAATTGTTTGATAACTAGAAAATGAATTTAAATAAAAGGACAAAATCCCAAAAATACTCTTACTGGAAAATCTCTTCATTCAGTGATCATATAACTTCTTTTCATACTATATTTGGGTGTGTGTTTTCATCTTACACAGAATTTGATTAAAATAAAGATTGTAATTATTTTACTTAAAATACAAAAAATGCAATGTAGATTTCTTATAAATTTCTGAGATAAAGCACATTTTTACGTCACTATTGGAAACAAACCTGACATGTGTTTATTACAAATGAATGATTCCTTTATCTCATTTGCATAAACCCAAGGGAGGTTAACGTTGGTTTGGAACATTCATCAATCTGTTCAGATTTTTTGTTTCTGGTACTTAGGACAGATATTTATTAAATTGAATATTATATTGTCTGTCGTCTACCAGTGGGGCACTGATTGGTAACATAAAAATGATGAAAGCTGCTTTATTAGTTTACACATATAACATTTAATTTTTTTTATTTTGATAAGTATTATTGGTGACCATATGCAGGAAAAGTTAAAACCGTTTTGTTGTACATGCGCTTGAAATCTTGATTAATACAATGTTAAAGATGTTATCTAAAATTATGATTGATGTTTTCACCTAAGCTTACGTCTTAAAAAGGTAAAAAAAAATCGTTCATAAAACTCATATTCCATGCGTCAGGCGGTAAAGAGATAACAACCTTGAATAGGAAATTTAATTCTGTTGTGACGGCTGATAGAAAGAAATGATTGCCAACAAAACCATTTTACCCATAATATACCAATTGTAATAATTGCTTTAATTATCTAAAATTTTAATAATTTTCAACCTTAACTAAGACCTCAGAATTTTCACATGATTTAAATAAAAAATAATTTAAAAGTAAGACAGAAGTGAAAGGGGCAACTTGCGTAATATTTGTGAATGCTCTGACGTGGTCTTATCATTAGTCATGCTATATTTATTATGATCGTTCAAATAGACGTTTTTTTCTCCTCAGTTTTTCTCTCCTAATCGAGGTTACCTAGTTTATAATTCAAGTATGCTAACAGTAATTAATTATGTGTTTTTACGAAAATGGAAGGCCGCAATAAATTTTAAAATCTGAGGAAAAAAATGTTTTCTATCACTGGCATATCACATAACACAAAAATATGAAAAAACAAAAAACCAATGAAAATACCACACTCTCTGAATAGTTTAAAAATCTAACAATGAAATCGTAGAAAGGAGGCTGAAGCTTTTTTGTTGTTGAAAAAGTCAGAATTATTGTTTATTGCTTGCAAAATATCAAATTGTCATCCGTGTTTTATAAATGATAGAAACCTAATTTCAAAGCTTCATCTAATGTCTGATAATTTCATTATGATTTAATGTTGAAAACTAGACAGCATAATTGATGAAAAAGCAAGCAAATCTCAAAGATATGGAACATGAGAGCATGGTTCTGTTAACCTGGTTGGAGGACAACTATTAAATATTGGACTCAATATCGGACTGGTATTTATACAATATTATTGGTCTACACATATGGCTGATGTTTATATAAAATTATTGATCTAAGCATAGGACTGATATTCATAGAATAAATTATTGGTCTACACAGAGGGCTGATATTCATATAAAATATTGGACCATACAAAGGGCTGATATTTGTACAAAGGATCATTACTCCATTAATGGACATTAATAGAAACAATATTATATATCTGATATAATATTGTCTTATTTAACACATTATAGACTATTAAATATTATTTCAGTTTTTTTTTCAAGTTTATTTAAATAAGTTCAATGTTCCTTGAAAACCTAGGAGGTGTAGATATATACTTAAAACGGCAGCATTCAACAAGAAAAAGGTGCTATTTCTGAATTAATTATGAAATGTACGAGAGATTATCCGGTTTGACAAATGTTTGCTGGGCACATATGGTAGGGAATTAAGGTCACATACTAATACTGTTAAAGTAAATTCTAAATACAAACAAATTTATTTATCTACGTTTACACTCTTTGTCCGAACACAAAAAAAGTTCACATATGAAAAATTAAACTGTAATAGGAGAAGCTTCTAACACCATCAATGACAAAACATGTATTGATACAAACTGTTCAATAACTCTTGTTAAAATAGAAATTGTGTGTGTGAATGTGTCTCTTTAACATCACATTAGTAAACACACTATATTTATACATCATTTGGCTCGATAGATTAGGGCTAGGAACATTGTGTATAGTAATTTTGTTGCAATGTTATTTCAATAATAAACGGTTTTGTATAATGCTTTAATATTTGTAATATGTTCGATAAAAACACAACGGTGTAGGATATTAAATGTAGTTTGATTAAGGGTTGTTTTGTAACATAAATGAAATGTGTAGTTATGTAAGTATATTTATACTTATTCTGTTTTAATGTAGTCCAAGAAATGAAAGAAATAAACAACATAGCCCATTTATTTCTTTGAACTTTGGCTAAAGGGGTAATAAGTTGAATAAAATACAAATTGAATTTCACAGGCCTATATTTGCTATCACGTGTTCAGTTTTATTTATTATTTAGTGGTCACGTTAAAATGATATAAGACATTAATATATATTTTTGTAAAGAATATTTATTTTAAAGAGGTATCTTTATCAATTAAATTAGAATGCATTTATGCATTTAAATCATAATTTTACATCACATTATTTCTGGCATAGAAATCAATTAGCTAACAATTTATCACCTGTATATAGTAAAAACATAATAACATAAACACTTTAAAAAATGAAGAAAGAAAAAAGCTTTTGGTGAGAAAAGATATGTTTTTGTCCTTGTAAATATCTTTATACTGTCAGAAATAAACTAAAACATTTTTTTAAAGACTGTGATTTTTTTTTATTATTGCATCATGACAATAATTTTTATATTATGGATAATAAAATGAAAAGCAAAAAAATATCCCACTGTCCGAACTGTGAAATAGTTAAAATAAAATAAAGAAAATTTAGAAAAATAGCAAGATTTGTTATCGATTATGAAAATATACACAAAAAAGGTTTAGTAAAACATCTAATGCTGACACTTCACAAAGCGAGAAATATTTTAAAAAAATGATTAGAGGAAATTATCACAAACATAGTTAGACATGTAATTGCATTAAACACCTCCAAGTTTGTAATGATCGATCCCTATATCAATCAAAATACTGATGATTACAGGTAACGAAGACAATAAAATTAAGTCAAAATATAATTCAATTTGTTTGGCAATATTGACAGCTATGGTTCCCAACATCTATCTAAATTAATGTCTCTACGGGTAAAAGATGCTAATTCTCGTCTTCTATAATTAGAGTTCAATAATTTGTGAACCTTGCAAGATAATGCTAGTCTAGCGGCTGATTTAGCGCCTTTAAATGTGATAATTATAATTATATTCTAAAATCAATCCCTACCGCGTAAAGCATGTTCCAGGGTATTAATATATTATCTTGTTAGAAAACACTTAATTTGTCATAATCTGTAATTTTGATTCTATTGGCTTAAAAAAAGATGTGATTAACGATAACTAAGATGTTCTGGGTTTTTGTCTCTACAAAGCTAACAAGATTCATACCATGATTTGTCTAATATTTTCATTTAACTACAAACATATTTTTCAACTAGATAAAATATTAGCTTCCTCAATTAGTGATATGAGTAAGGGAAAAAATACTAAAGTGTGTAGGATATACAGGGAAATTGTCTTCGTTCTCTGACGCAATGTACTTATATTGTAAGAAAGGAATTCGAAAAAAAAACTAAAGTACATTAGAATATACAAGGAAAGGTATTCGTACTTCGACCTGACGCAATGTACTTAATATTGCATAAAAATAAAAATTATTTATAAATTTTGCTGTTTAAAATTAATAAGGAATAGTAAAAAAAAAAGTGCTGATAAAGATTCTTTCTAATTTAAGTCGAACACAGAATATCCAGTTCAGAGGTTATCTTGTACAAATCATGCACTCTTAAATAAATGTACACACAAAATCATAAATATCTATCTGCTTTCAAAATATTTTTAAGATTCAATATGCGAGTGTTTATAATATTTCTTGACGTTTCAAATTGACTGCGCTTAGAATAGTTCTTTTTTTCCATTAAACAAAATTCCAAAACCTTTGTCTGCTTTTATAATGTTTCTTTACAATTTAAAACAATACCTTTTAAAATGTATCTGTCATTTAAAAGTCTACTCTTAAAATGTGTGTAAAATCCAAAACATCTACTTTAAAAATATGCCATTACCATCAAAACTCAAATTACCAAATCTATGTTCGCTTTTAGAACATTTCTTTATGATTGAAAACTCAAATTCCCAAATTTGTTTCTGATTCCATTCCAAACATATTTTGTGTGACTTATTTTTAAATATATCTGCTCAATTGAAAACTCCAAATCCTAGATATTGTATACCATCAGAAAAAAAAATCATAATATTAAAGAAAAAAACATTACTAATAGGAATATAAATAATGACTGTCAAAAATTTAAGAAAATTAATTCATTTTTTCTTTGTGTGGTGTCAGGAATCAAAGGAAAAGATTGAGAAATGGTGGTATAATTTATGGATAATTAAACCAAATAACATAACTTCATTAGTTCATCCCCCGGTTCAATTTCTGATAAAAGAGTGTCTTTATAAGACCACATTTAGAATTAAAGGTTTGTAAGGTCAACCAACAGAGTTAATCAGAGATGGTATTTGTCTTCTAGCAATGTTTTTACATTTTTTGTTGCTAAAGAATGATTGTGTGTTACTAATCAGGCCTATGTCAACAGCATCATGTATTTTATTAAAATGTTTCGTTTTGTAAAATTTCACCACCTAATGACTTATGGTTAAGGAGCAATAATCAGTAATAAGGACGTTTGATGAAATCGTGTCCTGATCAAATATATGACAAGATCAGATTTCACCTCCTTTGTTGAAGATCGTCATTTACCCTATTCACTGCAGAATATTATCCGGAATTTGAATAGTATAATTTTCCGAATAACGGTGGACACAAAGGCCATAGGCGAGATAATCTTGGCGGTTTTGATCGTCACAATGTAACCTCAGTGATAGATAGATGTAGAGAATTCATAATAAGTGATTTTCATCAGTTCCTGCCATCTATTTAGCTGATTAGTTCCTACTCGCCCTTTATGTTGGAGAGATCATGTCTGATGAATTTTTACATCTCAATTATGGATAATATCAATCAGGACCTCATACTAAATCACGCCGAAAAAAATATTAACCTTATTTCAAACAATTGATTTATTAAAATTAATATTTCATAGAACTGAAATATTGTTGAAAGTGGTGTTAAACACCATCAAACAAACAAACAAACAAACAAACCGATAAATATATAATTCACAAAATGCTCACAATTTTGTAGATGTAAATTGTTGTAGAAATATTGTTTTGACATCTAGAAACCTATAATTTCGAATAAAACATAAAAAATATAAAAAACTTATATCAGAAAAGAACATTAAAAAAACCGCATAGTGAAAACAAGATTATATTGAACAATAAACCCTTTCTTAACAAATCGTTATATTTTCCATTTAAACAGAACATTTAGAGTTTCAAAATGAAAATGTAATATTCTTTAACTACATTTAATATGATATTAACACAGAAATATTAAATTAAAAAAAATAAATGTTCTTCAATATTTTTAATATGTCGATTTTACTTTCAAAGGAAGACATATTCTACGATAAATAAAAAAATATATATAATGTTGCCAAGGCTATTAACGTTTATTTTTGCTGAATAAGAAATGTGTGTGTTATTTCTATTTAAGTTATTAATGATAAAATTAAAAGAGAAGCATTGTTAATAAACAGAAATATATATAATATAAGTATTAAATATTATTTGATATGATTTTATTATTTCTATATTTCTAAATATAACACACCTATTTTATTTGTCTCATAGTTATCGTAAGAAAATGAAACACAAATGATACCACTATTGGATGATTTACTGAATAAAATGACAAAAAATCCAACAACAATTATTGGATTGTTTCTCATGTAATATACGTACAAATGTATACCCAAATACCTATTAAAAATGTATTTCGTTTGTACGGCAACTGTATCGCCACGATATAACTGAAATATTGTTGAAAGTGGCGTTAAACACCATAAACCAACATGCAGCAACTATCGTTGATTGTTATGCACGAATACATAGACAAAAATAAATTCAATAAAATATAATTATGATTTCTTAAAAATGCTTATTGGTAGTTCATGCTTAATGCTATCATAACAGATACAAATATAATTAGTCATGGAAATGTTTCAGCTGTACATAGTCGAGCGATATTTAAATAAATAAGCTTCCCAGTAATATGATAACTAAAATACATTTCAAAGTGGACAAGATTTATTCACAGCTAAAAGATATGTTTTTTGTTTTACTTTGAAATATTATAAGTGTCTTCTTTCATTTTGTTCCTTATAAATAGTTGATTAATACATATGCAAATAGTCTACCAAATGTAAAAGTTATGTTTATTTTTTTTGTAGAACAATGCAATCTATTGCCGATGTCCTTAACTTGATGTTTAAAACCATATATTTGCTATGCAAAAAATGATTCTGTTTAATTTTGATTTCAGAGATCAAAAACGAACACAGGTCTAAAAGTGCACTTTGAAAATCAAATTATTCATATTTCAGTGAAAGAAAAGCAAAGGTTTGCATGTCCTTTAAAACACTTCAAAAACAAAAATTAATAAAAAAAGAAAAATGCAGTTTTTTTTTCTAAAAATATCCTTAGAAAAAAAAAATATTCATCTTGCTAAAATAAAACTAATTAAATTCAAACAATGAGTTCTTAATATTTTACAGTTTTTTCTACAAAATAGTAAAAAAAAAAATATAAATAGCAAAGCTCTGATTTTCACTTTCAAAGTATTGCTTATTTTTTCTTGAATAAATTAGTTTGCTCTCCCAAGAGTAAGTAAAGAATTTGAAGGATGAAATCGAAACATGCTTTTGTGAATGTTCAGTGAAACGTGTAATAAATGACGTCACTAGAAGATATACCCCACAACAAATATACCCGACGCATTTCAGTGGCTTTATGGGTCATCACATCTCATTTTCCTTGAGATGTCTCGTTTGATATACTAAATATACTACAAAAACAACATCAATTCAAAATATTATTAATCAAATACAATTTAAATAGTACAAATAATTTCGGGAGCGAAATTAAAAAGAACAATACTTGCGTTTATCACAAAACACGCTGTCTTTGCGATACTAGTACCCGGTTCCCGGGACCCGGTTATACAGGTACATAAATGAACACTGTTTCTATTAATCTTACCACGCCTATGTCTCATATATCGGAATTAGGTCATAATCTTAACGAGAAACAAAATAGAATCCAAAATTTGATTACACAACACACATAGGAATATAAGATTTTACAAATTAAACCAAGGTAGATTCCTGATAAATAATTCCATTCCTTATAAACAGAAGTGTGGCAGCCGAATGAAAACGACAGTTAGACGACTTAAATGTATCAATACAAAAACTAGGATTCGATCGAAAGATTTGAAAAAAACGGATTTAGCTTTTCAGCTGTAATGAAAAGGGCTATTATAGTAGAAACCTCATCAAAAGCTATATGGGCATGTATAGTAAAGAACTAAGGATTTTCTTTCATTGTGACTGTCGCTTGTTCAATTGAAGCATAATCACGGTTTGTATGACAAATAAACACCCAGCTGACGTTTGCCAGCAGGTTTAAGTCGAAAGCAGAATTAAATCTTCCAATGAAATTACAACGTATTTATGCCTACACACAATAATTCATTCAAATAACGCACACAGCGAACTGAAGTTTTTTTTCTCTTGACAATAACTCCCATCGCTCTGTAAATTCATTATCTGATTCCTATTATTGGCTGATGTACAATGGTTGCTATGGTCTTCGTGATCGTTGTTATTCAGCCTCACGTCGAGAATCCATTGAGTTAAGTCAAAGCAATATTCATTTATATCCATAAAAATAGTCAGACGACCATTTCTAATGGCCATATTTCAATTTCATAAAATAATATATTCAAAAGCCACACATTAAGCCGCTGTGCAATACACCGCCTAATTTTGTAAGGTAATATGATCAGATATATCTACAACTCATCAAAATATTATATACTATAAATATATTGTAAATATTATGATCTGAAATTAGCTATATTTGTATATCAACAAGAAATAATTCCATTATTGGAGCCTTGTTAGATTACACAGTGCATATCAACAAGAAATAATTCCCTTATAGATAATTGTTTTCATAGAATACACTGTGCCATGATAACATATGAATATATCAATGATAGAATAAACATTTTACAAAAATACCACACTGTCGGAACAGTTTCAAAATCCAATTTATGTTTAAAAAGTTATTATTCGAAATGTACTTTGAAGTGCGATTAAAATCTAGGTAATTTACAAATTAATAACAAAATATAAATACATTGTAAAAAATAAAGAATTGTGGAATCATAATCAGTATAGATTTGGGTGACATGAAACATACACTTGATGCCTCAGGCTCACAATAATAATAATAATAATGTGTACTGCAATATAAACGAATTAAACATTCAAAATATATATTTAATCTATCAATGTTTAATCGTTGATATTACGATTGATTCTTGTTAAAACCATATCAATTCGGCGTCGATTTTATTCGTAGAAGGAAAGAAATAATAATGGTATTCCGCCTATTTTGTTCTAAACTGTTATTTTGAAAATAATGATTGAATGAGACAGATATATTTACAAAAAGCAACAGTATTGAGTAAACATGGGAGATAACTCATAGAAAAACAAACAGTTTATTGATAATGTATATGAAACAAACTGTCTTCTTTATATCAAAACCAATACAATCCTATAAAAGGCTATGACTTTGAATTTAATATGAGGTTTATATTATGATCATGCACTAATCAGTCTCTGTGTGTACTTTTCAGATGTATCAGTCAACTGTATGCAATTGTACAAATTTAACAAGAAAATGTATTTAACTACATATTTTGTATTTCAAAGTTTTGCCAGATACATTGAGATTGAGAATTCAAATAACATCAAACTATTTTTTTTATTTACAGACCAAAATTACCTTTGAAATAGCATGCAGAGTGTTTTGTTCCAAGGCATTGAAATTGAAATATATTTCTTGAAAGATGTTCTATAGCAACCAGGATATGTCATTGTGTGTTTGGCGTCTAAACAACCTATACAAATGATGGACAACGATATATCTCAGGAGAAAGTTATTTCTGGATACAAAATACAATCATGACAATAAACATTGAGGAAAAGAAAAACAATAACTTGAACAAGGAAAAACTGTGAGAATTGTTTGAAGATACACAAAGGGTAACCGGAAGTCGTAAATCAAAGAAGGACAGACAATGCAATGGCCGAAAGAAATAGGACAAACGGACAAACAACGATCTACAAAACATTACACAGAAAACAAAATATGAAGCAATACGAATCACACAAAAACAGGAGGTGAACTCAGATGGTCATGAAGGGTAACATGTTCCTGCTCCACTGGAATTGTTTAATTGTTTTCAACCTTTACTTATCTTTCTCACTGTTTGACTATAAAGAGTGGCAATTCGGATTCCTCAGAAAATTGAGGATTTAACAGAATATATTGTATACAATTTTCCTACAACACAACTATCGCTGTAATATTTATCTCAAAATATTTAAATCACATTTAGATTTGTCTAGCTCCATGAGACATTATCTAAATTTTCATAGACATAAACAATATACGAGGTTTTTATTATGACGCATATACAAGTTATAATGCCACAAGCATTCTGAAAATGTAAATCATGTATCGTCACGATACTGCCATTTTGTTTTGTTTTGATTTTAATATTTAATCACAACTACATAAATTTAGGATAGCCTGTTAAAATTTAAATATTTAAAACAACAAATGACCTAATTTGTTAAACTGAAATGTTGCACTTGTTTGATATTTCTTTTTCGCTTTAAATCACTGTATACTGTAATTTCGTTTTTAATTAAAATGCGGAAATGAGAATGAAAACATCGAATTTCTCCCATGACTTGCTAAAGGCGACATAGTCTAATTATTAAAAACTTCCTAGGGTCGGGTATGAGTGGCTCTTTGTTGGACATTTTCCAATTTCTTTGATAAAAAATGTAATTATATTTTCCCTGGTGAGATAGTATGGAGTTGTTGACACACTCGATATTTTAAATTTTACATCGGGTACATTGTGCCGGAAGGCAATGATATTTGAAACAGTAACGTTTTCTAATAAATGAATGGGATATGAGACACTCGAAATCACCATAAAGGATACACTTAACCGCTTCTATAATTCTGATGGCACGTCTAAAACAAACTTCTAATCTAAATTAACGACACAAGTTTTTTTAAAGGCCATTAGGTGGTGGATGATTCAGGAAGCATGTGCAAAAAAGTCTTTTGTTTGACAATAAGTCATAAAAATAGTAAAGAAATGGTGACCATGTTCCCATTCCTATATTTTGGATTCTCGTTTATTAAATTACATATCATGCATGTATAGTGTCGAACACATAATACCCATGTTCAAACCTTTTTTCTATCAATCTCTGTTCACTCTGTCATGTATTATAGTGCTATATGTTGTATATATGTCCTCATGTTACACAATTTATGTCTGAGTGTTGTTGAATAAACTTGTAAACTTGTAAACTTGTAAAACTTGTATAACTTGTAAACTTGTAAACTTGTAAAACTTGTAAAACTTGTAAACGTGGTTAAAAAAATAACAACAACTGCAAAAACAAAGGATACACAAAGGAAAAGAACAAAAGCTCGTACAATTAGAACTCCCTGCTATTGAACTGCTCACGTTTATAGTGTGTGGTCTTTTCAAGTACATATCTTTGTATTGTCTGTTTACAGCAGTATTGTCATTGGACATCCAATTAGCGAGGAGGAGGGTTGTGGTCGAAATAAATAGTAAAAACACCATCATAATATTTTGTCCCCGTTCCAATCCAAGTTCTATATTTTCATCAGTTTATATGTTTTTTTTTTAATTTAGTTCATTGATTACGTGTTATATGTAGTTGTTCGTCTTGTTGATATTAGTTGAATGGCTGACCATCAATTTTCAAACTTTTTATTCATAATGTGCTAGATATTGTAGCTTCTCCTCGCCTCAAATAGCATTCAATATGAACTGCGGAGAAGGCGCCAATATTGTTTCGTCCGTGGAAACCGCGACGAACACACAACCTATACACACACATTGAATGTACATTAATAAAACTCCATATACACAGAATGTATTACAACACAGAAACACAAGATGTATTGTAGTAATACCGGCAAATCATAATGGGTATCAGAACACATAGCACATGTATAACATGTAGGACAACAATAACTCCTAATAGAGGCAAAATTAGGAATGAGATTAGTTGTTCTTGGATGACATTTATTGCCTTTCCGGTCAATGACCGTCTTGGTGAAGCTATAATACGAAATCCAGACTAGGAGACAGGGCTTCACCTTTATATAATAAAATAATTCTACAATCAGTTTCGACTCTGGAATTCTACTCAACCATTTCATCATGGTTATCATTCCTGTAGCTGCAACTTACGTTTACATTACTAGTTGCACTGGTTGAGTAATTTGACCCACAAGAGTTACCCATTTTACAAATTCCAGTAATCACATAGGATACAACTCTTCAGAAGTAGAGGCAGGATGTATTATTAGATAATACAGGACATGGTGGATCACATAATATCATGTCAATGGTCCTAGTTTATCACATGTTAAATAGCTTTAAAATGTTATCAAAACAATGGAGGAGGAATTCTCATTGATGACGGATAAGAGGTTGTTATCAAAACAATGGAGGAGGAATTCTCATTTATGACGGATGAGAGGTTCGTGTTGTTACAGTTGTTTATTGTGTGCGTTGGTAATCATGATGTAATCTTCTTTATTCTGATTTTAATAATTGTTTGTGCGTAGAATATAAAATAAAGATATTTGTTGTTAAAAAATACACAAATTGAAAAACTGATATTGTAAAATTGATTGTGGAGATGCATATATAGTAAAATGTACTTTCTAGCAATTTAATTAAAATTAGACCTTTGTTGTTGGTTTTTTTTAAGTTTCTTTCTATGGTGATACACTATTCTAACAACATCACGTTTGGGGTCATGCCATGCAACCTTTCATTCATTTTTGGTCGTCCAATTGTATGCAAAACAGTTAAACATATTGACCAATTGGACAACAGATCTTGATGTGTAACTGGGTTTGATACCTAAAGATTTAGTAGGCTCATCACCGATTGGTTGGTTAAAACATGAACCATGACGTGATGCATACGAGAGATGTCCTTAAATGTTGGTGTATATTCAAGGAAAAAAGATAAACAAACATGTAATTTTAATTAGATTGACTTTTTGGTGGATTAAGTTTATCAAATCCACTTTTTGTTGCTTAATCTCAGTCCTCCATCTTTTTATGTTATGCCCATCTATTAATAGCTTGACATTTTTAAGAAACAATTTCTATCGTTTAATGACTTGTTAAATCCTTTCAGTACATTTCGGATATTCTTGAACATATTTTATTATGATGAATAACCTATCATCCTGATACAGTATCAAATCAAGAACAATTCTCATGTGCATTCAAATAATAAGAAAGAATGTTCCCTTTGTTGCCCAAACAATAAAAAGACGTTATACAGTAGTAAATAAAGGTTGATAAATGTACATATATAACTGAACAACATCGGGAAGAGGTATTAAATGTGCAACATGTGGTCGGAAATTGATCGTACCTGTTCCGCAATTGATTTTAGAGAATCGATTATAGTTGTACTTTCTTGATTACGTCACTGTATCGTATTACATATCGTAAAGATTACGGTTAAAAATAGCGGTATCAGATATCCAGTAGAATGTCGTTGATGCGTCGATAAATGTCATCAAAATTATCAGCAATTTAGACTCGATGTATGCATTAAAATATTCCAAAAGAGACGAATGCGATACCACTAACACGTATATACGTGACACGCTCACTCGACACCACTAACACGTATATACGTGACACGCTCACTCGACACCACTAACACATATATACGTGACACGCTCACCCGATACCACTAACACGTATATACGTGACACGCTCACTCGACACCACTAACATGTATATACGTGACACGCTCACTCGACACCACTAACACGTATATACGTGACCACTCACTCAATACCACTAACACGTATATACGTGACACGCTCACTCAATACCACTAACACGTATATACGCGACACGCTCACTCGATACCACTAACACGTATATACGTGACACGCTCACTCGACACCACTAACACGTACATACGTGACACGCTCACTCGATACCACTAACACGTACATACGTGACACGCTCACTCGACACCACACACGTATATACGTGACACGCTCACTCGACACCACTAACACGTACATACGTGACACGCTCACTCGACACCACTAACACGTACATACGTGACACGCTCACTCGATACCACTAACACGTATATACGTGACACGCTCACTCGATACCACTAACACGTATATACGTGACACGCTCACTCGACACCACTAACACGTACATACGTGACACGCTCACTCGATACCACTAACACGTACATACGTGACACGCTCACTCGACACCACTAACACGTATATACGTGACACGCTCACCCGACACCACTAACACGTACATACGTGACACGCTCACTCGACACCACTAACACGTACATACGTGACACGCTCACTCGATACCACTAACACGTATATACGTGACACGCTCACTCGATACCACTAACACGTATATACGTGACACGCTCACTCGACACCACTAACACGTATATACGTGAACGCTCACTCAATACCACTAACACTTATATACGTGACACGCTCACTCGATACCACTAACACGTATATACGTGACACGCTCACTCGATACCACTAACACGTATATACGTGACACGCTCACTCGACACCACTAACACGTACATACGTGACACGCTCACTCGATACCACTAACACGTACATACGTGACACGCTCACTCGACACCACTAACACGTATATACGTGACACGCTCACTCGACACCACTAACACGTACATACGTGACACGCTCACTCGACACCACTAACACGTATATACGTGACACGCTCACTCGATACCACTAACACGTATATACGTGACACGTTCACTCGATACCACTAACACGTATATACGTGACACGCTCACTCGACACCACTAACAAGTATATACGTGAACGCTCACTCAATACCACTAACACTTATATACGTGAACGCTCACTCAATACCACTAACACGTATATACGTGACACGCTCACTCGATACCACTAACACGTATATACGTGACACGCTCACTCGATACCACTAACACGTATATACGTGAACGATCACTCAATACCACTAACACGTATATACGTGACACGCTCACTCGATACCACTAACACGTATATACGTGAACGCTCACTCAATACCACTAACACTTATATATGTGACCGCTCACTCGATACCACTAACACGTACATACGTAACCACTCACTCGATACCACTAACACGTATATACGTGATCGCTCACTCGATACCCCTAACACGTATATACGTGACCGCTCACTCGATACCCCTAACACGCATATACGTGACCGCTCCCTTGATACCCCTAAAACGTATATACGTGACCGCTCACTCGATACCCCTACCACGTATATACGTGACCACTCACTCGATACCACTAACACGTGTACCGCTCACTCGATACCACTAACACGTATACCGCTCACTCAATACCCCTAACACGTATATACGTGACCAGTGACTCGATAACACTAACACGTATATACATGACCGCTCACTCGATACCACTAACACGTATATACGTGACCGCTCACTTTTCTGGCTTTGTACAGATGCTTCAATAAAATTTAAGTTTACCAGTTGCTTGCCCATGGTCGGTGGTTCTCTCCGAGTACTCCGGCTTCTTCCACTACTAAAACTGGTCGCCATGATATAGCTGAAATATTGCTGATAGTGGCGTTAAAACACCAAAAATCAATCAAATCAAAATCAATAAAATTTAGTGGGGTTAAATTAGTTTTATTAGCCCAAATCTCCACTATTAGTGAAATAATGCTGTCATGCAAGTGTGTTCAACATGTGGGTAAAATGTCAACCCTAACAAAAACATAATCGGGCGAACGTCGTTGTTATAAAAATCGCCATAATCTTGAACAATAAGGCCTAAAAAAAAAAATTCTGTGATTCCGGTAACGGGTAAAAAAAAATAGAGTAGGTAGGTAGGTCGTTATTTGCTTGTTTTTTGTGTTTTTTTTTAATATAGCGTTGCTGACATGTTCCTGCTGTAATTTCCGCATGTTTAGAACCTTCTACATGTTCTGTGCGTGTGTCGGAGCTGTTATGGATATTAATTGTCTGAGTGTCCGAGGTGGGCGCATAAAAAGCACAATATTTGTGTTTGAATTCAAAATCTGTTTTACTGTCTTTTAAAGTACGAGTACCAAGTTTAAATATCGCTGTTACCAGAAGTCTGATACATGTTTCTGTACATAGTAATATGTTTGTGATTTTAATAATACTTTAAACCTCAAAAATGGATTTCATGTCGGACCAACTGTTGATATAATATAAATAAACCAAAATAAACACGCTTTAAAAATAACAGAGCACTTTGTAAATGGCAATTCAACACTTTTCAAAACTCTTGTGACAAAAAAAACCCCCCATTGCGTCTTGGAACCCAAAACTAAATTGGGCCAACTTATGCTCTGACATTTATACGTACACTTTAATTTAATAATACATGTAGCAAGTACTGATATAAATAATCGTGTCGAAAAATATATACTGGGCAGACATTTTTGGGGATATGAAGGCGGACAGACACACATATAAAGAATGGGTGTATAAATACAACGTGCATGTATATAAGACACATTGAAACAAAATAATTCAACTCTTTGCTTGCCTGGCTTCACGGCTTGAGTACAATGTCAGGTTGGAATTTAATATAAAGACATTAAGATACAGAATGCGCATTTGTATCTGGGAAGGGGGTAGTCTTTTTTTATATTAAATTAAAATTCCATCTGAAACTAAAATTTTGAATTATTGTAAAGGGAAACCATTTGATTCTGTGGGGATGGCTAGGAAGACTTGGTAGTGGGTGTATGAATTATTTAAAAAAATTTTGCAGTTGTGGTTGGCCAGTTTCCCTTATGCTAGCAGAAACATGCCACATCTACGATAATTTTACATTTTTTAACCTACTTTGAGGTTTTTTCTTAAGATATTTAACTCCACCAGCCATCAAAACTTCAAAAGCATTTACTGCTTTCTTTGTTACAGTTTCAGCCGCTGTATCTAACATTTGCACAAATGCAGTTACCTCTGTTTCATGAGAAGATCATTAAAAGTTGATATACTTTGTCCCAAAATTGTTTTTTATTTCTCCAACGCTTAAAGTTGACACTACTTCGAATTTTTCTTTCTGTGTACAGATATCGGTCCCGACGGTACATTCAATTCTCAGATCTGACCCCATAGGTTCATCCTCAAAAATTTCATTCAATGTTCTTCTATGTTCAACACATTTTACAATGTTCTTTTGATCCATGTGCTTACATTTCTTGAACTGAAATGCAAGTACAGAAATGGTTGGAACAGTGCAAGCCATGCTTCTCTTTAGTTTTTAGCGTGCATACTAAATTTTGAGTCCGTTCCGGAAACGGAAATCACCGCGATCCGGATTTGCCGCGATTTTTTTTTTTTTTTGCCCCAAAAAAATTAGGGTCGGTGCCGAAAAAATAGGGTCGGTCGGGTTACCGGAAACACATAACTTTTTTTTAGGCCTAAACATAACAGATGGAGGCAACGGCATTATTCATCATTTAAATATTAGATAGTGCACAAGGCTATCGTAAGACATAATAATAAAACTTTGAACCAACATCTACTTGCCTATACCATCTTTAGTTATCTGTGAACCAACATCTACTAGCCAATACCATCTTTAGTTATCTGTGAACCAACATCTACTTGCCAATACCATCTTTAGTTATCTGTGAACCAACATCTACTAGCCAATACCATCTTTAGTTATCTGTGAACGAACATCTACTAGCCAATACCATCTTTAGTTATCTGTGAACGAACATCTACTTGCCAATACCATCTTTAGTTATCTGTGAACGAACATCTACTTGCCAATACCATCTTTCGTTATCTGTGCGCAAGTGACAGAATATTGTTCAACAAGATGTTGATATTTTTAAATGAATCTTTGCAATCGTGGACTTCATATTTTAGTACTCAGAAGACGGGAACGCTGTAAACAGAAAAGCCTGAATACAAAATACAAGCTTGGTAGGAGTTGTGAAATATACACTCCATACGATGAGGCGGTTGGTCTATTACTATCAAGGTGCGGAAGATATATGGCAACATCTTATCTGTATCGAGTTGAATTTCTAACAAATATATAGGCACTATTTTTTCACAAATCTTGCTTCGTGGATGAATACCAATTTCGATGCATTTTTGCAATACGATAGTAATTTTATTCCGAGTTTATCTGTCATATGTAAAGACTTATTCCTATGACGGCAATAGACCGAATGTAAAATATATTACATGATATCATTTTGAGATTAAATTGAAAAATACTTTGGAGAGAATACAATATAGGTCCCTCTCCTCCTGTAATAGCATTAACACATTTGACTTCTCTACCCTCTACACAGCTATTCCTCACTCTAAGTTGAAAGACAGATTATGGAATTGTTCAAACTGTGTTTCATAAAAAAGAATGGCCAACGTAGATACAAATATCTTGCGCTAGGAAGGGACAGATCTTATTTTGTAAAAAAAAACTACTCTGGTTCTACCGAAAAGTTCTCTGAAACTGATATCAACATGCTCGAGTTTTTGATTGACAACATATTTGCTATGTTTGGAGAACGTTTTAACTAAGATATAATAAAATATATAATACGCAAAATTACGGAATGTTGTCTCCTCTCTCAGGCATAGGTGACAATAGCCGATTTTGGCTATTGTGTTTAGGCCCATTGGTTTTCTTGCTTCCATAGATTTTAAATTATTTGGCTTTCAAATATTTTGGCTTTGAGGATTCATGATGAAGGATATTCCAGAAACGCGTCGTGCGCACTAAATTTGATATCTACGTTTTTTTCTAATACAGTAACGTAAATAACATCTATTATTATTTTTTTAAATATTTCAAATTAATCTGATTGGATGATAACTGCCATGTGATTAAAAAACAAATTGAATGTTTTTTTTTACAAAATTTGGCGATCGAGGGTTACCCTATTGTTACCCTCCCAACAACCCCTATTTTCCCCCACAAGGGAGATAACTCCGTATCGTCTGGTAACAACAAAAACAATACGGCCGTCTCACCTGCTGGTTGGGAGACGCTGGCCGAAAATTTGCGGTTTCAACGCAGCACTGATGAGTATATAGAAAAACTTTTGCATGAAAAGGACTCTCTAAGCACCAAAAGGGCCACAAAAGGTGCATTGATGTGTTTGCAACAGTATTTATTGGCAACAAACAGGGAAGTAGATCTGGAAAGCTGCTGCTCGTCGGAGCTTCAGCTTTCGGCGATGTTGGTAAATTTCTACGCAGATGTTAGGAAGAAAAAGGGGGCACATTATAAACTTTCTGCCCTCAAGAGCATACGATTTGGACTGGCTAGACATTTTAGCTCTGAACATGGAATAGACATTATAAAAGACCCTACGTTCAAAAGGGCTAATGAGGTTTTTTACGCAGTCTGTGTTGGGTTGAAAAGAGCTGGCTTAGGTAAAGTGGATCACACCCCATCATTGGAAGAAAATGACCTCAAGTACATTTATTGTAGTACAACTATGAGTGCAAAAACACCAACAGGTTTGCAGCACGAAACATGGTTTGATATAATGTACTTTTTGTGCAGACGAGGGAGAGAGAACTTGAGCACAATGACAAAGGATACATTCAAAGTTGCAACTGATAGCCATGGTAGAGAATATGTATACCAGCACAAAGATGAACTAGACAAAAATCATAGAGAAAATGTGGACTCTAACCAGTCAGTAACTGAAGGCAGAATGTATGTGGTCCCAGGTAAAAAACGTCTTATTCAAATTTGCATTTTACTAGTACAATTCAGTCATCGAAATAAGCACAGGACAGATATCCCATGTCCTGTAAAAATCACTTCGGTCCTGTAGATTTTGGTGAATTTTGTAATACAATCTAAAGAGAAAAATGAATTTTCATGAATTCAGTCCTGTAAATTCCAAACTCTAATTTCGATGACTGATACATACATTTTATGAAAATATGATCGGAGATGTATCATTAAATGTAAAATATATAATGAAACAGACAGATAAAAAGGCGTTAAAATAAGCACATATAGATAAAAACAAAAAAATGCTTAATAACAGATAGAAGATATCGAACCAACTGAGTTAAATGGTGAATATATATTGTCATTTTGTGTTTTGCTTTCATAATTGTATTATGAATAACATAGAGTCTTGCTTGCGCCCAGTTTTGTTTTACCCTTGGAAAAATAATTAAAAATGTTCACCTTTGTAACTGTTATTGTCAACATGTTATACACAATGTTTGTGTATGGATTGTTGATTTTGCACGAGGATGTTTTTGTATTCATCTGATTTAATATTAAAAATATTGATTTTATGATGTTTATTTTTCAGGTAATCCCTTATGTCCTGTACAGTTATTCCGTGAATACACATAAACATTGCACCCGGCTAATGAATGGTTGTGGTAAAGACCAGTTGACACTTGTCATCAAAATACAATTTATTGGTATACCAATCAAGTTCTTGGGAAAAACACCTTGGCCGGTATGATGAAAACAATATGTAGGCAAGCTGGATTAGAGCGTGAGTTGAACAACCATTCCATCAGAGCTACTAGTTTCACTGTGTTGGATGTCAATACATTTTCAAATCGTGACATAATGTCTGTTTCCGGTTACAGATCAGAAACTTCTTTGAAGACAAACACCAGTAGAGTGTCAGTTCAAAGGAAATATGAAATGAGCATGGCCTTAACAGAGGCATTTATTCCAAAGGTTTTTTACAGTCAATGAAAATGAGGTTGTAAACGAAGCAGAAAGGGGCATTGTTTGCGATGGTACTACTAATTTAACACCAGCTGAAATTGAGGAATTCATGGTGCCAATGGAATGTGAAAGGCCATTGGACTAAAATATACAAGTCGCAAAGGAAGTTACTCCCGAGACGGTTATAACCCCGTAAGACAAGAACTTTCTGATATAACAAATGTCATGAAATGTGTCAGTGACAACAAAATGGGTTTTATGCCATACATCACTGGATGTGTTGTAAACTTTAATGTCAACTATTCAAAATAAGAACCTTCATCTGTTACTTATTTGTTAAATTGTTATATATTTGTTAAAATGTTAAATTATAAGATATTGAAAAGTTTATTTTTTTATTTATTATTTAGGTATGTCAAAATTACATGAACTATGACGTTCAACAACATAAAAAAACACAGAAACATCTACTTCTAACGCATGATGATCTAGAATATACAGTTCCACAATCAATGATAATGAACAAAAAATATACAAAAAATATAAAAAAAAGAATATTCTTCTGCAAGATACACATGTTAACAACAGAAAAAACAGAATAAATTAAAAACAGTTTTAATAATTGTTTAATTTCAAATTTTGTACAGGAATTTAAAGGTAAATAAATCAAATTCTGTTACGGTAAAACACTGTCATTGGAAATGAGGTTGTTTGTCTATTGTTTCCTAGAAAAATGGATTATTTCACATGAAATAGTTGAGCAAGGGTTAAAAAGTTATTTAGGTGTTGTTTTTTGTTCCAGAGTTGTTTCCCATGGCATCACATGTATATAAAAAAAGAACTGAGGTTGTTAGTCCATTGCTTCCCATGGGATCACATATATAACGTATTGAATACATGAAGTATATCTTTCTATTGTTTTGAAAAATATAATAAAACAATTATTGCCCTTATTAGAGGAAGACATACAAATTCGCCAACCCTTGACAGGTTGTTTTCCCTAGGGCAAGCCCTCAGGAAAACAACCTCTCTCGGGCAAACCCTCGGGAAAACAACCTCTCTCGGGTTGACAAATCTGAATATCTACCTCTAATAAGGGCCATAATTGTATATTGAGACTTAAGACTGTCATATTAGAACAATCATCACATTCTGGGAGTTTGACTGTTATAGTTGAACAATCGTCACCTTCTGACGCTTTGACTGATAGAATAGAACAAACGCCACATTCTGAGAGTTTCGCTGTTACAACAGAAAAAACGCCACATTCTAGGAGTTTCGCTGCTACAACAGAACAAACGCCACATTCGGAGAGTTTCGCTGCTACAACAGAACAAACGCCACATTCTGGGAGTTTCGCTGTTACAACAGAACAAACGCCACATTCGGAGAGTTTCGCTGCTACAACAGAACAAACGCCACATTCTGGGAGTTTCGCTGCTACAACTGAACAAACGCCACATTCTGGAAGTTTCGCTGTTACAACAGAACAAACGCCACATTCTGGGAGTTTCGCTGTTACAACAGAAGAAACGCCACATTCTGGGAGTTTCGCTGTTACAACAGAACAAACGCCACATTCTGGGAGTTTCGCTGTTACAACAGAACAAACGCCACATTCTGGGAGTTTCGCTGTTACAACAGAAGAAACGCCACATTCTGGGAGTTTCGCTGTTACAACAGAAGAAACGCCACATTCTTGGAGTTTCGCTGCTACAACAGAACAAACGCCACATTCTGGGAGTTTCGCTGTTACAACAGAACAAACGCCACATTCTGAGAGTTTCGCTGCTACAACAGAACAAACGCCACATTCTGGCAGCTTGACTGTTACAACAGAACAAACGCCACATTCTGGGAGTTTGACTGTTACAACAGAACAAACGCAACATTCTGGGAGTTTCGCTGCTACAACAGAACAAACGCCACATTCTGGGAGTTTGACTGTTACAACAGAACAAACGCCACATTCTGGGAGTTTCGCTGCTACAACAGAAGAAACGCCACATTTTGGGAGTTTCGCTGCTACAACAGAACAAACGCCACATTCTGGGAGTTTCGCTGCTACAACAGAACAAACACCACATTCTGGGAGTTTGACTGTTACAACAGAACAAACGCCACATTCTGGGAGTTTCGCTGTTACAACAGAACAAACGCTACATTCTGGGAGTTTCGCTGCTACAACTGAACAAACGCCACATTCTGGAAGTTTCGCTGTTACAACAGAACAAACGCCACATTCTGGGAGTTTCGCTGCTACAACAGAAAAAACGCCACATTCTGGGAGTTTCGCTGTTACAACAGAACAAACGCCACATTCTGGGAGTTTCGCTGCTACAACTGAACAAACGCCACATTCTGGAAGTTTCGCTGTTACAACAGAACAAACGCCACATTCTGGGAGTTTCGCTGTTACAACAGAAGAAACGCCACATTCTGGGAGTTTCGCTGTTACAACAGAAGAAACGACATATTCTAGGAGCTTCGCTGCTACAACAGAACAAACGCCACATTCTGGGAGTTTCGCTGCTACAACAGAACAAACGCTACATTCTGGGAGTTTGACTGTTACAATAGAACAAACGCCACATTCTGGGAGTTTGACTGTTACAACAGAAGAAACGCCACATTCTGGGAGTTTCGCTGCTACAACAGAACAAACGACACATTCTAGGAGTTTCGCTGGTACAACAGAACAAACGCCACATTCTGGGAGTTTCGCTGTTACAACAGAACAAACGCCACATTCTGGGAGTTTCGCTGCTACAACAGAACAAACGCCACATTCTGGGAGTTTCGCTGCTACAACAGAAGAAACGCCACATTCTGAGAGTTTCGCTGCTACAACTGAACAAACGCCACATTCTGGAAGTTTCGCTGTAACAACAGAACAAACGCCACATTCTGGGAGTTTCGCTGTTACAACAGAAGAAACGCCACATTCTGGGAGTTTTGCTGCTACAACAGAACAAACGACATATTCTGGGAGTTTCGCTGCTACAACAGAACAAACGCCACATTATGGGAGTTTCGCTGCTACAACAGAGCAAACGCCAAATTCTGGGAGTTTGACTGTTACAACAGAACAAACGCCACATTCTGGGAATTTCGCTGCTACAACAGAACAAACGCCACATTCTGGGAGTTTGACTGTTACAACAGAACAAACGCCACATTCTGGGAGTTTCGCTGCTACAACAGAACAAACGCCACATTCTGGGAGTTTCGCTGTTACAACAGAACAAACGCCTCATTCTGGGAGTTTCGCTGCTACAACAGAACAAACGCCACATTCGGAGAGTTTCGCTGCTACAATAGAACAAACGCCACATTCTGGGAGTTTCGCTGTTACAAAAGAACAAACTACACATTCGGGGAGTTTCGCTGTTACAACAGAAGAAGCGCCACATTCTGGGAGTTTCGCTGCTACAACAGAAGAAGCGCCACATTCTGGGAGTTTCGCTGCTACAACAGAAGAAGCGCCACATTCTGGGAGTTTCGCTGTTACAACAGAACAAACGCCACATTCTGGGAGTTTCGCTGCTACAACAGAACAAACGACACATTCTGGGAGTTTCGCTGTTACAACAGAACAAACGACACATTCTGGGAGTTTCGCTGTTACAACAGAACAAACGACACATTCTGGGAGTTTCGCTGTTACAACAGAACAAACGCCACATTCTGGGAGTTTCGCGGCTACAACAGAACAAACGCCACATTCTGGGAGTTTCGCTGTTACAACAGAACAAACGCCACATTCTGGGAGTTTCGCTGTTACAACAGAACAAACGCCATATTCTGGGAGTTTCGCTGCTACAACAGAACAAACGCCACATTCTGGGTGTTTGATTGTTATGATAGAATAAACGCGACTGCTGGAGTTTGAATGTTATAATAGAATAAACGCGACTGCTGGAGTTTGAATGTTATAATAGAATAAACGCGACTGCTGGAGTTTGAATGTTATAATAAAATAAACGCGACTGCTGGAGCTTGAATGTTAGAATAGAGTAAACGCCACAGGCTGGAAGAATGACTGTTACTACAGAACAAACGCCACAGGCTGGGAGAATGACTGTTACAACAGAACAAACGCCACATTATTTGACTTTGACTGTTATAACAGAACAAACGAAACAATCTAAGATGCTGTCCATTATGTTGTTTGTTTGGTCCGTTTTAAGCATCTTGTCTGTTCTATCTGAATTGTAATGTTTAATATATTACATTGACAATGGAGGTTTACCATTATCTAAATCAAAATAATGAAATAGATTTAAATTCACATGGAACTCCATACTTTTTGGAAACCGAAAAGAAAAGAGCATACTATTTTCATGCTTGTGGCTCTCATGATGTGCAATAACGGATGAAGTTTAATTTTCGTAGTATAATTAATGAACTCTGATAGATAGGAGATAAAAAAAATCAATACATGGTCTATGAAGGAAGAAAGTCATGAGTTTCTTAAACATAAGGGGTTCGGAAACGAATTTATCATAGTCCATATAGAATAAAGAACCATTGTAAGCTTACAAATTGTAGGAAAGTCAAGTCGGGGATATGAAAGAAGCTTTTCAAAACCAATAGAACTGATTCCAAAGTATCAAAGAAATGGTCTTTGTTACAAAATACACACATCAACATAGATATATAAAGAAACATTACAAAATCTCATTTTCTTAGATAAATATTCAGTCTTTAATCAGAAATTGTTCAAATACAGAAAAATAAAAAGGACCAAATATTTGAGGAGTTTTGTCACTGACGAACAAAAGATAATAAAATAACTGACAAACATTTAGAAATCTCACCATTTCTATTTTCTTTTCTCCCAAAAGCAAAGAATTATTGAAAATTATACTATTCACAAACCATTGTTAATAATTCTAACAAGTAGATATAACCTGAATGAGAATTAGTTAACGAGTAAATATATTTCTTTAAGTAATGATTACTTTTTCTTCAAGAAAAAGAAGCCGGTGTGAACTGGTGGTGATTATAAATAAACACTGGTTCCGTGAGACTTGTTGATTTTTACAGTTCAAGTGTCGCAAGATTTACAAATCTAAGCGTTAGTTGTAGTTAGATTTAGATGGTAAATAAAACGTAGATAAATATATTATGCAATACCCAATTATTTTATTATTTATTTTAAAAGTAAACAACACTTTAATGTTTACATAAGAAATCTAGGGTGTGAATGTAAGTTTTGACAAAGAAGACATTCGTATTTAAAAACTTAATCTGTTTTTTTCTCAAACATATAATAATACATTCTATTCTATATCTATTATACACTACACAATCATTATATATAAATAAAGACCCATACGTAATGTAACTATAACTAGGAACAATATTATTTTTATTATTTATACATCATTGAAGTATAGGTGTTATATTTGACTCATATTTGACCAGATTTGTCTTTCATCGTGAACCCGCGGAAGCAACATACTATAGAAATAGGGTACAGTTTTCTCCGCTGTACAACCTCTCTGAAAGGGGCATCAGCTAGTTGTACGGGAGGAATAAAATACATATCTCACCCTTAGGAAGGGACGCAAAGCAGTGCCTCGTGTTTTGAGAATTTCTCGTTCCTTGTACGTAAAAGACAACATGCAGCAGCTCCTCATTATCAATAATAACTTACTTTTAGAAGTGGTCGTTGGTTTCCCGTGTCAACGCATTTTTCCGACCTTACCCAATGTATCCTATTTTGTCTATAAGGAACTAAATTCCAACCAAGAGGCCCATTCCTCGGTCATCATTTTACCAAGGTGGATTGTATGTAAACTTTTTCTCGTTTTAAGCATTGCTGAACTATTGTCTACTTAACGTTAAACAACAATCAATCATGTCCTTACAAGAATGGATAGTTGTCCCTAATTTCTGAATCTATGACATAACGTTAACGGTATTTAGCTTATATCAAGGAAGAATGCAGATTTGTTACTATTAGAATAAGAAAAATATCTTAAATTTTCAAGCTGGGTAAATAATACGATTGCCTTTATTTATTATTTATTTCTTGTCGACGATAGATAATGGAGGGAAAAAATGAAAAACTTAAATTGTCACACCGTCAGATCGTAAAAACAGCGGCAATATCGATACTTCTAACTCACATATACATGACCGCTCACTCTTCTGATTTGACATAGATAGGCACTGCAATAAAAAAAAAGTGGTGTGGGTAAAATAGGTTGATGGGTCCAATCATCCACTCTTAATAAAATGGTGCTGTTGTACCGGTGTTTTCTACATATAAGTAAAATGCCAACCCTCACAGCAGCGTTGTTGTAATTGCAGCTTCAAAAGGGAAAATCAATCTTTATCTTTACCAATGAATCTACATGGAGTTCGGAACCAATGTTTTCCAACTGTTACCAAGACAGAACCTATAATTTTATTTATTTTTTTTGGGGGGGAAGGGGGGTTGAGGGTTTATGGTACACAGGATGAGATATGTGTAATTGTTTGGATCCACTGTTTAGCTTCAGTGTGTCAAAATTATATACATTATAAAACTTAACATGATTAAAGCCTTAGTTTGGTACACACGAGATGATCAAATACTTTAGATGGACAATAATTGTTTCTTGCGCTCTGATCAATCTCCAGTGTTTGCAGTTTCAATGTGCAGATCGAGGCAGCAATACTAATTACGTTCATTCCATGGCACAGAATGGTGGCACTAACTACAGGCGCTTGTGTAGAGTCAAAAATATGCTCGCTATGTACCTAAAATACCACAAGGCCGGACTCACTCCTACTACCCCTGTCACTTCAATAGCTATTTACCCTGTCAAAATGTCGATAGGACGCAAATCGTTTACTAATTTGCGTAGTGAAATGATTTTTCTTCAAGGAAAACCCGTTTTTTATATCTTCCTACCATCTACACCCCCATACTGACAGATAATCCTCAGATTTTGTTGACAATAGACACCTAAGTGGCAGCAAAGCGAAAGTAGGTCACGTGCGACATATTTCCGCCTTTCGGTCGTTCTCGGGTTTTATCATTGCCTTACGAAACATACCTGAGAAGTTCAGAAAGAAAAGTTCGGGAAACGTAATTATATATCAGTATTGTTACTGTATAATTATAATGTTTTTTTAAATACAATTATTTCCTATGCCTTATTTTTAGTATTATTTGCACACCAAGAAGCACTGAAGTTTTCATTCATTTTGTCAGTCATATTTTGGCGCCTTGTAATGTTTCTAGTGTTTAGTAATTATATATGATAAAACCCGAGAACGACCGAAAGGCGGAAATATGTCGCACGCGACCTACTTTCGCTTTGCTGCCACTTAGGTGTCCATTGTCAACAAAATCTTGAAGAAAAATCATTTCACTACGCAAATTAGTAAGCGATTTGCGTCCTATCGACATTTTGACAGGGGAAATAGCGATTGAAGTGACAGGGGTAGTAGGAGTGAGTCCGGCCTTGTGGTATTTTAGGTACATAGCGAGCATATTTTTGACTCTACACAAGCGCCTGTGCACTAACCTTAATAATTACTCCATGAAAAAGAGCAAGAGTATTTTCTTTATTATTTAAATGAGCATACTCATATTTGCTCATATTTGTGGTTAATCTTCAACTACCGTCTCTAAATTCTTCAACTTTTACTCCAAATTTAAAGTAAATGTGCATATATTCACAGGTGTGAAAATTATCATAAAAATAAATAAAAAAGGGTGCGCTTAAAACTTTTAATTTACATTACACGGGTATCAGTTAACGAGATCTTCAAACAACAGGTGTTAATTATGTTAAATTCAAGCTTCTAACCGACGGACTTTCAGTGTTGAGGAGGTTGTGTCAATATTTGGTCTATGTCAACAAAACGCTTGTATCCTTTGGCAAGTTTGGCTTGTCCATGAATACAAATATTAACAATTCTTTTAAATGAGAGTTATTCCATTAGTTTCCGCCATTGTGTAAATAAAACAACGCTTCATTGCTTGTCAATTTACTATTTATATATTTACCGATTAAGTGACAATTTTAGAGTAGGAAGAATTGAAAACAGTATCGAGGTCAAACATCAGTTTTGGCGGGAAAGACGACAGTTAGTGCATTGTCTACCGATTTATTAACCTTTTTATTCTATAAAGTACAATATCCACGTTCATTTCGATTAATCAAAATAAATAAAGTAACTTGAGTACCGCTTCCAATCAAAGAGAAAAATATAACATACCAAACACCAAATATGGATTTGTTTTAAACAATTAATTAAAAACAGAAAGTAAATAAAATATTACAATGAAAGAACGCAGTGATATAGTGAGTGAGTGATTGCTGTTTAACGCCAAATCAGCAATTTTTCAGCTATATCATGGCGAGAACAAGTTAATTTTTAATGAGATCATGATGAGGTCCGATTTGTACTACACCAACACGATTAGTTGGATTTTTATAGTGCTAGCTCCTGAAACAACAGTCTGCGGATAGAGATGTCGTCCCAATCAGACACATTATCCTGATTCCGAGCCAACCAGTTTTTGCTCCTTTTTCTTAATGCTGCGTTCTATAGGAGAAGTAACAAATACCAATTTCATAGTCGTTGGTTTGACCCAACCGGAGTTCACACCCAGACCAACCTCACTCGAGGCGAGCACGTAATCCATAAGGAACCGACCATTTAACTTGAAAGGGGGGGGGGGGGGGGGTTAAGGTTTTTTGTTTAGTTCAGAAATTGTTTTTCGGACAACACAAGAGTTAGAATATTTATTTTTTTTGTCGCCAAGGCGCGAAATGTTTTCCCAAAATTTAACATTAGGTTATATGACAAAAACTCTGAATCAGATTATTAATTTTTTCCTCCACCAAAATCAGAATATTTTTTTAGAAAAAACCATAACCCCCCCCCTTTCAAGTTAAATGGTCGTTCCCTTACACTAAACATGTGGTATATAACAAAAGATAAAATGCTGTAAAAAGAAGGATATAAGATTAAAAACAAAGATTAAAATAAAACAAAATAATCAGTCAATAAAAATTAATGATCTTATTTGAATTGTATATTATCATGACTAAAAGAACACAATGTCACTTGAATAAAACTTGACTTTGTTTACAAGAACAACAAAGGTATGGAAGATCGGCTAAATTTTGATACCATGCATATTCAAATAATTACAATTTACTGGTATACGAGTTCTGTGGGTTTTTGTCCCCCATTTACTCACGTGTACACGTATGTATTGATACTCTTAGTCTCTTACAAATTCGTTTATTAGAACACCATTCCAATGTTTCTTCAGATAACGTGGAAAGGGAGACAATCCGGGGCATAGTAGTGATAGTTTTATCTCGTATCATACAATTGTTTTTCAAATAATGTTTAATTAACTATTCAAAATCATAAAAAAAAGAAAAGTACTCAGTCCTGGCCAATACAAGCATCAGCACCTCCTCTGTGTCATCTTCATCTCTTAATTTATGGCTTGTTTGCTGTGTATGAAATGCACTCATTCTGTAATATATCTTACGACAAGTTGAATAATGCAGTTATAGGTTGATAATATAAAAGTATTTCACGCAATTCAGGAATGAAATTGTACAAGAACATCAACAATGCACTCAAAAGACAACCACAGCTTTAGTATCTATATAAATAGTCTTCTTATAAGTGTCCTCATTTCAATAATGGTATCTCCTTTTTATATTTACTATGTAATCTTAATTATAAAAAAGGAGAGTTTAAACAGTCAACAATTTCACTTATGACTTACTCCTTTGTCTTTAAGTCATTATAATTATTAATAATAAATAAATGTTATTATTACATAATGATTTTACTTAAACAATTGTATTGGCTATCATGCTGTCATTCACCTGACATTCCGTAAAATATGATTTTGTTTGATTAAAACTCGTATTGATTTGGTTTCACTTTCGTTTTCGTTTAATGTAATAAAACAATTACAGTCTTTTGTATCGGTCAATACGAGTTTTTATGGACCTTAGAAATCAATATTCACCTCAGCCTAAAGGCTTCGGTGAATATCGTTTTTAAGGTCCATAAAAACTCGTATTGACCTCAACAAAAGACTATAATTGTATAATATATACGACTTGAACAGCATCTGTACCTTGTAGATTTAAAGTTTTACTATTTCAGTTAGTGTAGGACATGTCGCAAAATTTGTCTTATCTTTAGGACATCTATGGAGATGTCTTAAGATGGTCCTAACTCCGAAATTGTAATATAATTTGATATTTTGTACCAAAAACGGATTTTAAGTTGTAGAACATGATTGATATACACCTTTATACTGTTTTTAAATCTAAATAAGTAAATTAACAATGATTTTTCTATTATAATTTAAACGGCGCACGAGATATCTTTTGTTCATCTTTAATCAGTAATTCATTGAAAATTTGAAATCAGCTCACTCGAAAGTAACCATACAAAAAATAACGGTAATGACTGTAATTCATTATACAAAAGTGTTACACATTAGTTATATATCGTATACAGAACTACGTATATAGATAACTGCAAATTAAAGAAAACAAGAAACAGACTCATGTGATGCAACGTAAAAAATAAATGAAATTGAAAAAAAATCTTTATTTGCATCTTGTATTTTATTATGAGTATTTTTATCAAGGGTTTGCTATATATTAATATTGGAAATAGTTGTTGTACACAATATTTCTATTTTTCTAATAACTGCACAGACACTTAGGACCTAAGTAGGATAGTCTTAAAATAGCTTCGAAATCACTCCTAGGACATGTCCTAAGATGGTCCTAAGACCATCTTAAAAATCGTCCTAAGACATATCTTAGGACAAATCTTAGGATACTTTCGAGAACACGGCCCCAGGAGTGTCAGCATAGAATAAAAACACAACTGAATAGTTATTTGACTATGGTCACCTATTTTCTCATATGTACATATGGAAATAACACATATGTATATCACATATATATATATCATTCCCTATTGGAAATTTGGAAATTTGAACTCAAGTTCTGAATAAAAATGTCGAAGCATGTTTAAGCTAAATTAAATAATTTCATTTACCAAATGTAATATATGTAATTAGGCTATGACGAACATGCATTTTTAAATTAACAAAAAAATGTCTGCATATAATAAATAAGATATTTTTTTTCTTAAAAAACTAATGAAAAAAAAAATATAGTAAGAAGGACACCAGTAGGGGTAATTATCTAATGTTAGGTGATTAGAGGGCAAGTTTACAGAGAACAAAAACACCTCTATAGCTGTCTCAGTTTTCTCAACCTGTGTCTATTATTGCTAAGATCCATTTTCTCTTGGAATGAATAAAGGGCTTCTGTGTACCACACCATTCAACAAGTGTCTAAGGAGAATTGGATCCATTATCACCGTTCCTCCTTTGTAGTCCTTCAACTTATCATTATCTAACAACTACTTAGATTAATTGATTTTTTTAAATGGTGCCTGTTCATATTAATTTCATACAAAATAAATATGTAATAATGAGATTTGGACCCATTGACTCACCGTATAATTATCGTCGCTATTTGAACGTTCCTTGTCGATTCTCCTGTGGCCCGGCGTTTCCTACTGCAATTAAAATAACGCTAATTGGAACCAACGAATAATTCGAAATTTACGTATATAAGACCTCCTGTATTTATTTTCTAATATAAAAAATATTAATCTGAAAACAGTCTAATTTATAAGTAAGACGTTCAAGATAATTATGTTCAACTCAAATTTATTTAAATGTTTTATTCCATTTTTCACTTTAGTATGACATGTTTTAGAAACCGGTTCCATATTCCAAATGTTAATAAGAAAATCAAAACACTGTGTACATGGATGTTTATAATATCATTTTAACAGGTATATATTATGATCTTCAGACCCCCCCCCCCCCTCAAAATATAATAATTAATAATAACATAAATAAATAAAAACAAAAATAGAGAAAATAAATTTTTCAAATACCTTTTCAAAATCTCAACTTGTGCTTACCTATAAAAAGGCATATATATACAAAAGCCACTATAAAAAGAGTTATGACAGATTATTAAGATATGCACTCACATATAAAAACATCAAATACATAATGGACTTTTCCCTTGAAATAAAATTTCGTGGCAGATTCAGGCAAAATAAAATTTCATATCTTCATTATTTATCATAAAAGTTTTTTTTTCATCAAACACATTCATAGAGTTATCATTGTTAAGAGTAGCATGATCAAAAACAACATTACGGAAATCTGAATATATTGGAACATTGCAATAAAACGTGATGTTCGTCCTCAATAACTTTATAATTGGAATATACCGTGTTTACTACTCATACGTTTTCATATTTTCCAGCTTCTATTCTAACGAGCGCAACACCACATCGAAACTTAGATATGGCAGTTCTAAATTTCCCAGGAATATTTCTAATTAAATGATTTTCTGCATCACATAAAAATTCAAACTTTCTATAAGTTCGAAGTTTTCTATTATCATTAGACGCAAATTTTATATACAAATAACTTTTCAAATTCTCATATAATAAATATTTTAATATCTTTATTAAAATTTGTCCTCAAAACATTATCAGTATTACAAAAATTATTCATACCAATACTTTTAAACTTTGCATTTACTTTTAATAGTATTGTTAGTTTTTTTTATTCTGATATTACCAGATATAAACCATAAATGATATATGTGATGTTTTCAACTTCCCTTAATTGGTATTAAAACCTACATGTTTTATGAAAGATTATAGACTTGTTGATATTATAGTTACAAACAAGGAAAGCAAGTGTTTTACTAACAGGCATAAGCGATTGCCACAATTTAATATCAGTTATAATCAAGGGTAACGTTCATGTACAAAAACTGCTGAAAATTACTTACAGAAGTTACAAAAACATTGACATAAACAATTTTAACTTAGACTTAGATCATATAGAGTTATCAGACACTGAAAATATCACCACTTCAGAGCAGGTAAACGATGGTTACATCCAGTATAAAAATGCATTTACAAAATGTCTTGAACAAACATGCTCCAATTAAAACGAGACAACGAAGAAAAAACCCATTGCCATGTATGAATAGCGAGTTAAGAAGAGCCATATATTACAAACACATGTTATATACACAATACACGAAAAAACGAAATTCAAAAACAGGGGAGAAATTCAGAAAACAGCGCAATCTTGTAACAAAACTTAAGAAGATATCCATAAAATATTATTTTTTGGAACGCTGCTCTGTTGGAGCAAAAAATAGTAATTTTTGGACAACCATTAAACCTTTGTTCTCTAAAACAAAAAATCGTTCTGTGTGAAAATAATAAAATAATTAATAATACTATAGAGAACTTTTTAATACCTTATTGGTGAATTAAGTTTTGTGAATCCATGTCTTCACACGTTTTTTTTTTTTTTTTTTTTTTTTCAATTTTCAATACATGTTGTATATTTACTTGTATTTACTTGATAGTATATGTTGTTTGGTGTATATAATTTTCAATACATCTTGTATATTTACTTGATAGTATATGTTGTTTGGTGTATATAATTTTCAATACATGTTGTATATTTATTTATATTTACTTGATAGTATATGTTGTTTGGGTGTATATAATTTCATCTCTCCATGTATTCATGTCGTTTTAAATGAAGCGAAAGTTTGTTGTGATTTTTTTCACTAATATATTGATATATTTCGTTGGTATGATGATATTCCATTTTTTTCAATGATCAATTCCATCTAAACTTGATAACCTTTTAATTCTGTTGATTACTGGGGTATTTTTGCGTACGTTCCAGTAGATTTAATGACAGTTTGATGAAGCGAAAATCTAATTAAAAAATGTTTCCTCTGCAACAAACAAGAATTTGAGATTTGTTGCACACATTTGGTGCGAAATAACTATACCGTTTACTAATTCTATCTAGATAAATAAAATAGAAAATGATGATTAGTTTATACATTCGTTAATGTATTTTATGGTTTGTATAAAAAAAAAACACTTTACAAATACATAGGGGAAGACTGACCAAACGGGCTTTTGGGTTGCCCGGTGGGTCGCTGGGCTGGGTAAAAACAGTGAAAAAATTTACAATGGGACTACCAGGTAGGTGATGGAATCCCGGGAGGTTTAAAGACCCAGCCACTTCTGTATATACATATTGGAGTTTTGTATTATGCTAAAACTGTAATAATTGAGCCCGTTTTCTGGTTGTTCACGAAAACATTTTGTAGCGTATTTCTATAAATTGCAGATACAGTGTGTATAAAGTCTTTTAGCTATTACCGTGTTGGTTATTCAATGGTTGACATTTATAATCATATGCATAATAAATATCTGATAAACAAAATATATTCGAGTGCCGGAAATTCCGTAACACCAATACAACATTTTTATTTCAATATTATGAAAAAATCACTTAATGAAGCGAAAATGATATTTTCACTACTCCACCCATACCCCACAATTTGAATCGAATAAAAATGCCTTTAAAACCAATAACAAAATATAGATAACATAGTTGAAATTCGGGGAACGCAGGATTTTCTACCAGAATGCGCATTTGATTCGCGTACCGAAGACGAACATGGCAAAATTAATATGAGCAATTCAAGTTATTCGCAGTGTGAGGTTTTTGGGTGCTCCGAGATGATGAGACCTATTTCAAAAAGTAAACGTAGCATAAGAAATACAATGGACAATATAGAGTCGATGATGATATCTGTAATTTATTTCTATAAAGCACTCTTGCATAATTCATATCTGACGGGATATTTATAATAGAGTTCTCTTAATCTGTTTGCTCAAGAAAATGAGAATATACAACTTATAGAAATAGTGAATATTAATTAGGAATCTATCATTGGAAGCTAAATTAGAAATTTGCCTCTGGCAATCGTATACAAAAGGGTCTTTTAGGGTAAAATTTTAGCTCGATACCCGTTTTTATTATTAACATATATTGACTTATTACAGAAACGATAAAAATGACATTTTCGGAAGCAGATTAATTTTGAAGCGATTTGGCTTCAAAGTTTGGTTTGATGGCTTTATCAAAATTATCAACGCGAACATCACCGAAATCTTAGAACGGGAGTAATAGTTACGTTACTTACAATTAAAGCTGAAAAAAATAGAGATAAAAAATAATTTAACGTGACAGTGCTGAGCAATACATTATGGCTAATAGCATATTGCTGAAATGAAAATTACATTAACTCTAATGACACATTACTGACATTACAATTACTTAGAATATATTGTCACATTGAGAACTGAACACTTACATGGAGAATAGTGTCACATTGCAGACATTAAATTTATATTGAGTTTTGTGTCCTATATATATATATATATATAGTTGACAGTAAAGTCACATGAAATATAATGACGCATTGCTGCTATTGGTGGTGTACTGGTTAACGTGGTCGCCTCGAGTGTGGTAGATCGTGGGTTCAAGCCCAGGTCGAGTCAAGCCAAAGACTTAGCGTGTTGGTCTAGTATAAAGCGGCCATCATCATCATTTCATTGAATGTAGATTGTTCTCGCCATGCTATAGGGTACATGGAGTATGAAGTTATATTGCTGTTATCAAAGATACACATATTCTAATAAGATGCCGTATGACATGTGATAGGTTAAACAATTATTTAGCCAGTCAGCATGAAGTCGTGTGGGTTTTTTTGGGGTAATTATTCTTTGGATAATTTGTTTATTATGGAAGAAAAGCAGAAGATACGAGGACGTTATCAAAACAGCGTCAATCAAAATAATAATATTTGAAGTTAGTAGAATGTTTTGATCAACTTAATTAATAACGGCTGTGCATGCATATTATGTTGATAAACAGTACTAAACCACTAATGACCGGAATCACCAAGGACAGAATGTGTACGGAAATGAAGACGTAGTAGCTGAAACTACTCCAACATGGCTACGTTGCTCCTAGTTTAAGTCATCGATACATCTCCAGTCGTCATCACGGACTAGTTGACCGTTACTGAATCTACAGTCGTCATCACGGACTATTGACCGTTACTGAATCTACAGTCGTCATCACGGACTATTGACCGTTACTGAATATTCCTCAAATGACAATAGATCTTTTCCCTTAAACAAATATGTTTTTCTTTCCTCTATCACCGATAATACTTTTATCAGACTTGCCTATAAGGAGCACATCAGGGTGTCATATGAAACAGGGACTGCTTACCCTTCAGGGGTATTTTAGTTCGTCAGGACGGTTTTTAGTGAGGTCCGTGTTACTCATCCTTGTAGTATTCGGTGTTGTGTTTTTTGTTTTAGTTTGTCTTCGTTCTGTGCTTAGTTTCCAATGTTGTCTGTGTTTCTGGATGTTCCATTCTTCACTGTCCCGTCGGGTTTCTCTAACGTTTATTGTCCAACTTTCTCTTAACTCAGTTCACGCATTGCTTCGAACGATGTTCTCTCTTGTTAGATACATTGACTTAATGCCTTTGGCTATTACATATGTGACAATTTCACAATGTGCTTGCGAAGCAAATAAATGTGGATCGATGTTCTTTGATAATAGAAATGTACCAGCTACACAGATACCTTGCTAACCACATAACGAAATCCTCCCATGAAGTATTACTATAGATATATTACTTTGGTGATCCAGAGGTTTTCGTTGTTGTATTAATCAAGAGGTTGTGTTGCTTTTGAATGAAAAACAACTTTCACATAAAAAAGATAGAAGCTATAAATGAAAATAAAAGTTACATGTAGTTTATATGTATGTTAATTTTATTATGAATTTGTTATGCATCATTATCTATAAAATCATATGTATAAAACATATTCTGCTATTAAAGGATGCATGTCGACACTGATCGCTTTTTAAGGATGACACGGGATGCTTACATGTGACATGTGACATGATAATCTAACCGACTTCAAAGAATGCATAATTTTGAGGAAAAAAATAAGAAGAAAAAATTCGATCAAACACGCAAGAAATGAATCATTTAAATGACGCAAATAACTTCAATACTTATAACACATTAAAATTAATAATGTACGTCATTTTATTTAATATTTATGTATTTTAGATAGTCATCATAACAGTCTATTGAGGATCCTAATGATCAACTTAAATAATTTACTCGAACAAAGTTTGAAAATTTGTCTGAACTTTTTATATTGAAAATATTATTTCATTTAATAAATCCGTAGAAATTGCACTTTAACTGTAAAAATATAAATATATATAATATTTTCTTTTGTCAAATAAAACAACCTTTGAACTTTGTATGTAATATATATTTTAATCATAATACTAGTGTTCAATATTTCTTTCTGTAATAGTACATGATACGGTTTTAATAAAACTTCAAAAAGCTTACAGAGACATATGTTTAATACACTGTACAAGAGTGCAAGCTAAAATGTAACCAGAAAATAAAGTGCATGTGTAACTATTGATACCTTTGATGATGTGAGATCATCATAATTATTATACTGAAGAAAATAAGAGAAGACAAATTTGGCATTCAAAGAGGTAATAAGAAGCCATAAATCGAAGATGGACGGACAATGTAACGGTCAAAAGAAAATGACCAAAAGAACAAACAGTGATCTACAAAACACTACACCAAAAACTAAAGATTGAACAACAACAACCTAGCAAGAAACCTGGAGGTTCACTCAGGTGCTCCAGAGCAAAAAACCTGGAGGTTCACTCAGGTGCTCCAGAACAAAAAACCTGGAGGTTCACTCAGGTGCTCCAGAACAAAAAACCTGGAGGCTCACTCAGGTGTTCCAGAACAAAAAACCTGGAAGTTCACTCAGGTGCTCCAGAGCAAAAAACCTGGAGGTTCACTCAGGTGCTCCAGAACAAAAAACCTGGAGGTTCACTCAGGTGCTCCAGAGCAAAAAACCTGGAGGTTCACTCAGGTGCTCCAGAACAAAAAAGCTGGAGGCTCACTCAGGTGCTCCAGAACAAAAAACCTGGAGGTTCACTCAGGTGCTCCAGAGCAAAAAACCTGGAGGTTCACTCAGGTGCTCCAGAACAAAAAACCTGGAGGCTCACTCAGGTGCTCCATAACAAAAACCTGGAGGCTCACTCAGATGCTCTAGAACAAAAAACATGGAGGCTTACTCAGGTGCCCCAGAACAAAACACCTGGATGCTCACTCAGGTGCTCCAGAACAAAAAACCTGGAGGCTTACTCAGGTGCCCCAGAGGGTAGTAAGCAATCTATGCTCATCGTGAACAAAAATGACCGTTTTATTCAACAACGGTACGAGTTTTATCTCAACATTTGCTCGAGTTGTACTAGATTTGAACGTGGAAAAGTTGTCGGTTCTTAATACACTGATTCAAACAATACACCAATATGCTTTTTACTTCTTCAAGTGAATCAATTGAATTAAACAACTACAGGGCTAAGCAGGGTACATGTTTTTAGTAGGGTTTGTATTGCTCAACAATCTTTAGTGCTCTGATTAGTGTTATTCAGACTATTGGTTTTTTTTGCCATTGTATTGTCTGTCCTTCGTCGATTTACAGCATCTGATTACCCCTTTGGTATCTTCAATTTTTCCTTATACTAACATTTTGCATAGATAGTATGATAATACACTGTTCCTGTGCGTCGAATCAAAAGTGGATGTTTATTCTAATTCCACTATACATTATTTCAATAGTCAATTAATAATTCATAAAGACAACATAAACGTAAGTTCAACACATTCTCATCAGCTATGAAAGGAACGTTTAAAAAGTGATGGTCAACCATTTTGACAATATCAACAAAACAAACAACTACCTTTCAGCTGAAATCATTGCACACAAAAATTCCACGACATATACTGATGGAAATCCATATCCTGGAGACAATGGTAGCATAAAAAAGATACCAGTTTGAAAATTACATATTAAATATGAATAAAAGTATATGTATTCTACTTATTACTTATGTCATTTCTAGGAAGAAGAATTTGAAGATATCAAAGGGGTAAACAGAAGCCATCAATTGAAGAAAGACAGACAAAACAATGGCCACAAGAATAGTGACACAAGAACAACAATGATCTACAAAACACTACACAGAAAACAGAAGATTGAGTAACATGAACCCAATGAAAGACCTGGGTAAACTCAGCTTCTTTAGAAGGGTAAACAGGTAAACAGTTCCTGGTCCATTGTAGGAATATGCAATGTACATTTGTACAATGACAAAAAGTTAAATATCATCATTTTAATTCAGATTTTATTTTTCGAGGGTTTAGCAAAAAAAAATTGCTGTTCCCTTGAATTATTTTTAAATTTGATTATCTTATTTCCTAATGTAAGTATGAAATGTCCCCTAGAAATAGTGGAGTCATTTATACCCCCTTATTGAAGATTCGGTTATCAAAGGACATCAGATAAACACGTGTCTATACACCGTAACGACACTGAAATAGCGATGATCATACTTGCATCATTTACATATCTTTCGAGCCATCGCTATTGAACATTAATCAAAACTAGTAGATCCGTGGTTTATGAAGCGATAATTAATGACCGTTAATGAGTTATGTCTGTCTAAAATATTACCACTCGACCTCGGCAAGATACCATCAAAGATGTTCAGCTTGTGTTTAAATGTACATTTTAAATTTATTTTTAAAATAATGTTATACCAAATGGCGGGTGGATAAGAGATAAAAGGTTTTTAAATGAAAAATTATTGTCGATAATTCAAATGTAATTGATTTTTGATAACTACTCGTTTAACGGTAAAACACTGAGAAAAAACATTAGTTTTGACGATATAGAACCAGGAATTAACATGAAGCATCTTTAGGATATTCAATATAAGGCCAACAATTGATATCCATTTTATATTTTATGTAAACACCCATTAGAATAGCTAAATTGTTTACAAAAAGCATTAACGCACATTTGAATAAGTTCTAGTTTTACACAAATATTCGTCATACTTTAAACTGGGCTTTGATATGTTGAAATATTGCTACATTAGACGAAACATCAATTATACAAATTGTGTAGGATGGAACTTAACACTGACGTCAATAAAATATCTAGAAGCATTATGAGCACATTATGGCATATTGAAGAATACATAAAGAGCAAACCAAAATTATACAAAATGAAAGTTTTGTTAGTATACTCAATATCTATCATGCTTTATTTATTTAGTGATAGTCTATAAAACGGATGTCACGTGCAGAATGTCAATGGAGTTAGACTTTGGTCTGAATCTCAGTTATGTCTTGCATTGTTCATGCTCTAAGCAAACCGTAAAAGCACTCGTTTAACGAAAAAAAAACCCTGCTTTTATAATGCAATTTTTAACAGTATATCAAAAATTGTTTTGGAAATGCGTAGTTTCTCAAAATGCAGGTTAAAACATTACACTGATTTAGATCGTCAGTCATATAACACTCCCAGCCAAAACCAAACTCTGCTTACTATAGGAATGAAAAATAAAACACTTGATCAAAAGAGCTAAGTAATAGTTAAAACAGAACCACCAATGCTACAATATTGTAAATTATTCTGGTTTTACCTTGCCCATAGTAATAAGGTCAGCCGGTGTTACATACTCATTTTTCTCCCCGGAAAAATGAGTATATACTCAGTTTTCCCCCCGGAAAAATGAGTATATACCGAGATTTCCCCCCCGGAAAAATGAGTATATACTGAATTTCCCCCCCCCCGGAAATCCAAGTATGTGTTAACACATACTCATTTTTCCCCTCATACTAATTTTTCCCCTCTCCTATTTTAATAGGGTTTTTCTTGTGTACACTTCTATACATGTATATGGTGGAAGACATAATAGTTAAATGTGGACGAAAGAGGGTATCAACAATGATGATAGTAATAACTAAGGCAAGCATGAACATGGAGTGAGAACGGATAAGGAGGTAGGAGGAAAGGATGGGAAAAACAGTTGAGTGATAAAGCGATCTTCCTTAGTGCAAGTGAGAAAAACTCAAGTTTGCTAAGTGCTGGAAGGCACAGCTGACAGGTATGAGGAAGAGGGCAGGAAGGAAGGAATATAATGAGAAGGATAGAGAGGACGGAGGGAGAATGGTAAAAAGATGATGGGGAGGAAGGAGAGATACTAGAGGTATAAAATAAGGAGGATGATGGGGAGGAATTAGGGAGGGAGTCAATATGGAAAAGGATGGAGATAGTGAGGAGGATAATGATGAGGAAGTAGTGAAACAGGTATTGAAGAGGAAATTTGAAGGAAGAGGATAGAAAGGACGAAGTGACAAAGGTAAACGAGGAGAAGAGAAGTAGTGAGGAGGAGGTAATAAGGAGGATGATGATGACGACGGAGGAGAAAAGTATACGGAGAAGGTAATTAGGAAGAGTTAATAAGGAGGATGGAGACGGAAGAAAGACAGAGGTAATGAGGTGGATGATAATATTACAGGAAAGAGAAGAGAGGTAATGAGGTGGTGGATTGAAAGGCAAGAAGGATGGAGAGGTGGTGAGGATGACTGAGAGGAAGGAGGGAGAGAGGTAGTGAGGATGACTGAGAGGAAGAAGGGAGAGAGGAGGATGGATGGAGAGGAATGAGGGAGGAGAAGTAGTGAGGAGGAGGAGGGAGAGAGGCAGTGAGTAGGAAGGAGAGGAAGAAGGGAGAGAGGTGGTGAGGAAGTCGATGGAGAGGAATGAGGGAGGAGAAGTAGTGAGGAGGAGGATTGAGAGAAAGGAGGGAGAGAGGCAGTGAGTAGGAAGGAGAGGAAGAAGGGAGAGAGGTAGTAAGAAGAGGAGAACAAGGAGGGAGATAAGTAGAGAAGAGGAAGGAGGGAGAGAGGTAGTGAGGATGACTGAGGAAGGAGGGAGATAGGTAGTGAGGAAGTGAATGGAGAGGAATGAGGGAGGAGTAGTGAGGAGGAGGATTGAGAGGAAGGAGGGAGAGAGGCAGTGAGTAGGAGGGAGAGGAAGAAGGGAGAGAGGTAGTAAGAAGAGGAGAGCAAGGAGGGAGAGAAGTAGAGAAGATGAAGAAGGAGGTAGTGAGGAGGAGGATGGGAAGGAAGGAGAAAGAGAGGCAGCGAGGAAGAGGATGGAGAGGAAGGGTGAGAAAGGTAGTGAGGAGGACGACTACTTTAATAAATTTCCCCCGACAATGCCTTCAGTGGTTCTTGAAAATCGATTAATCAGAATGTTCAAAGTCTCCTATCGATCTGCACCAAAGAAACAACACTTGTGTAGTACCTCATAGTGAACACCCTCAAAGTTAAATTGGTTAAATTATGTTCAGTGGTTCTCAATGAGATTACGAAAATGTAATTCATAGGTTTACAAAGCAATTTTGACCTTCGCTGTCGACCATTTTGAATTTCCGATCGGCATAAAAACCATTATCACCTGTAAAGGACTCTGAAATTTCAAGACAATGTTTACAACCATAATATGCAGGTCAAGTTCAATTTCAACCAGATCCCATATACGGCTTGGAAGTTAGGCCCACTTAGCTGAAAGCGGAGAACTCCGTGTCCTCAGACACATTCTTCTTTTATTCATTTTTTAACGAATCGGCATGAAAAGTAACAACACTTTCGTAGGACATAATAGTGAACACCTCTGCCAAGTGTGGTTAAATTCTGTTCAGTGTTTTTCAAGTAGACCATGAAAATGTTGCTTTACATGTGGTTTCAAAGCAAACTTTGACCTCCGTTGGCAACGATTTTGAATTTCCGATGGGCTCAAAAAGTAACAAGACCTGTCAAGGACCTTAAAATGAACATACAAATCACGTTTCCATACCATCGCTTCAGTGGTTCTTGAAAAAAGATTATTGAAAAACTAACAATGTTTCCAATGTCTCCTGATGACCATTTGTTGACTAATCAGAAACAATCCCTCATCCGATCTAGACAAACACCAGATCCCTCAGTACAATTTCTAGTCAATATGCAAACCACAGATAAATTCAATGCAGACGAACAATTACGCATTGGTTGACCATATGCGAACTCTAACTGATTTCAAATCCGATACGACAATTATAACGGATTTAAATTCGATTTAATGATTCGATTTCAATGCGGAATACGTGTGAATATGGTATTATAGTGCTACCACTTTCGGTAGATCAATCAAAAAAGATGGAGGCAAACGCATTTATCAAGATGGCTCAATTTTATAATAATTTGATCATGAAACGAAGCAAAAAATAGTTGTGCTGTTATAGTAGAGGGGGTTAGGAGGGTGCCTGACCCCGAATCCCCGAACTAAAAAACTTGAAATTCCCTTAGTCCCGAACTAAAAAACTTGAAATCCAGAAGTCCCGAATATAATAAAATTTCAATCCCGAATCCCGAATTCTCGAGCTTAAAAAAACACCATCCCGGAGTCCTGAAAAGGGTCCTTCCCCCCTCATAGTAGTAGTTTAATTTAGAGAATACTGTTACCGTTTAGTTCATCATTTGAAACGAACATAATATGATAAATTGGTATAATTATGTTCGGTAAAACAAATCCACACTCTGACAGTAGAACTAATAATTGTATCATTCATAGTTATGTGTCATTGATGGACACTGCCATTCTATAGTTACTGATCTTTATTTAAAATGATCGATTACAAACAAACAAGCTACCACAATATAGTTTGTTTTGTTTAAAGCTAATTATGTTGTGTCTCGGTGTACTGTAAACAGTTGAAATTCTTAAGAATAAATTAACAGATAACCATTGGCGAATCCAGGGGGGGTTCCGGTAGTCGGAACCCCCCCCGTCCTTTTGCTCGGCAAATTTGGAAAAATCCGTGAAATTCGGCAAATATTAGACTGGAACCCCCCTTTTTAGCTCACTTGATTAAAAGTCAGGGTGAGCTTTTGCCATCACATTGCGTTCGTCGTCCTTCCGTCCGTTCGTTAACCTTTTACATTTTGATATTCTTCTTGAGAACCACTGAACATAATTTAACCAAACTTGGTATGAATGATCCTTAGGGTGTGTAGACTATAGTTTGTGAATTATATATCCGTCGATGAAAAAGCATGGCCGCCATGGCTAAAAATAGAACATAGGGGTCAAACTGCAGTCATTGGCTAATATTTCAAAAAGTATTACATATAGAGAAAAATAGAGGTGATCTTCCTTCTTCAGCATCAAAAGCTCTACAAAAGTCTCCATAGGGTAGACCCCTTATAGGAGTTATTGGCCTTGTATAGTCTATCAGTGCAAAGGGGGAGAATTGAGTATGAGGGGGAAACTTCAGTATATACTCAGATTTCCCCCCTAAAAATCAGGGGGAAAGATGAGTATATACTGATCTTTCCGGGGAAAAAAATGAGTATATACTGATCTTTCCGGGGGGAAAAACTAGTATATACTCATTTTTCCGGGGGGGGGGGGGAATGAGTAGGGGGGAAAATGAGTATGTAACACCGGTACAAAAACGACAATCAGTAAACATTGAGTGCAACCGCCATCACTGTACAAATACAACAAAGTTGGTATATAGTACAAAGCGGTGATCGTCATCATAATCTCATTGGAATACACCTTGTTCTTGCCATGATATAGCTGAAAATTACTCATATGGCGTTAAGCAAAAATCTTTTACAATTTGATGTGTGCAGTGTAACCAACGGATGTCCTTTTCGGAGAAATTGCAAGATATCAAGAATGTATGTTCCATTCAGAGTTGCTAGGTGAGTTCTGTTATTTTGACTGATTTTGTCTGTTTATATAATTATGAGTTTTGACCTTCCCTTTGTAAGATTGTTCGGAGTTCGGTAATTTTGTTATTACCCTTATTCATGTGGATATCTTAAAAAGGGGGAAATGTAGTCTTGTTTAGATGGAAAAATATATACAGTGAAACTTGTGTACACTGAACCTCCTTGGGACCAACATTTGTGTTCAGAATAGACAGGTGGTCGGTTTATGCAGGTTAAATTAACAAAATATATCATACATTGAAACGTTGTTTATACATGATTCTGTTTTATTCAGGGTTCGTATAAACAGAATTTACTGTATATAGATGTATACATTGTATATTGTAAATAACAATAAAGACTTTATAAATAATAATGAGAAGAAAGACGTTAGCTACAATGGTACATAATTAGACTAATGATGGGGGTGCTTTAAATGTTTAATATGAATAAAGAAAAATAAATAGTGATAAGCACGACGTTATGTATAAAGGAGGCGTGATCCCAGACCGGTGGCACATGCCAAAGACAACAATTATTATCGAACACTGAGTACATATTTAAAATAAGAATTATTTTCTATAACGAATGCTGTCAGAATTATAGATTATTATTGTCAATTTCAATCTGAATGACGTTTAAAAACATTAAAATATTTGAAAATTATATTTTCACACGGTTTTCATTGGTGTAACGTTTCCTTGACTTAATTTTCCCCTTAATTGATTGATAATGCACCAGGTAGTCTAGGAGCTTAATGAAAGCTGATGCATTAATATAAACAATGAAATCAGTAAAATGTTTTAATTGATTTTGTCATTTACGATCGCTATCTTGGATATTGTCTATTGTTATATTATCATTTCTGATCGAGGTCAATGATAATTAACCATATGTGATCGTTTATAGCAATTATTGTTATTCAAAATTCGTAGAAATTAGACATTTCCCATATTCTGTCTGTACTCTTATATATTATTACCATAAATATACAATTTCGTGCCCAATTAAATTTCGGTTAATTTCAAAACTCTAAAAGGCTAATGAGACTTAAAAAAACCATATCAAATATTCAAACGAAAATAAAAAAGAGAAAATATTGGTTATTTTTCTTATTCCCAACTCCATTCCATACATGAAGTATATTGCCTATCATTGTCGCATCCGGTTGTCTGCAAACTACGACGTCCGTTTTCAGTGACGTATGCGATTTGTGCATTTATTCACTTGAATGTATAAGTTAAAAAAAAAATGTATTGTATGACAAAGCGGTGAGAAGCTTTATTTTAAAATCTATAAAACTAATGCATATTATATAGATTTATTGTAGTAAAACAGATACTCTGGTGAGTTGTATGCATGATGTGTATTATGATGCACCCCTATTGTCATATCTAGGATTCTCTTGTATAATGACAATAGTTAATTGTCAACTGCTATATAAATATCAAGTGTACATATATAGGTTAAATACATAAATGTATACATATATATATATACAAAGTAAATTATCAACATAAATAATTGACTGAGAATTAAGAATTTTGTACGATAAATATAAATTGTCAATTTTTTTTCTGAGATGTCCTTCAATACGGTTGTTTCGAATCATGTCAATTCCGATCATGTTCCGTCTTTTTCGTGTCTTGACGTCTGAAATGTTAGGCAGACGACTTCCGGTGTACGCTATTACTGTGACAACGACAACATATCATAGTCGCAGATGCGGTAGATTATAAGTAATTGTAATATGGAGACACCAAGAAAATGGCTGAGTAGATACTAGTGTTCGGTACCCGACTGTCTGTCTGATAACAGAAATATATCAAAACAGATAGTTTTCCTTTCACGGTGCTGACAGCGGTAAATAAACGAAGAAAGAAAATTTAATTTTAAAGAAGTAAGTGCCTGTGCATTGAAGTCTTTGATACAAATAAAAATAATTTAATTGATATCTGTCTTTTACAGAAAATGCTAAGAATTCTTTAAGTTGAGGAACGTTAACACGCCGCATATCGTTTCATGTAAATTGACACCGGAAGTCCAGTGCCTAACATTACGTCAAAATCATGTGATCTGACAAACGATAATAACAAACTTTTGACGGAATGGAAATGATTCGAAACAACCATATTGTTTTTAGGTTTGGCGCCTTAAAATCTGATTCAACCCACCATTTCTTTAGAAATGCCTGTACCAAGTCAGGGTCATTACGGTTTTCACAGTTTTCCGGTTGTTGACTGATTTTGTCTGTTTATATAATTATGAGTTTTGACTTTCCCTTTGTAAGATTGTTCGGAGTTCGGTAGTTTTGTTATTACCTTTATTCACTAAATAAATAAATGTTTATTTTTATTTTTTTTTGTAATTTTGCATTCCTGAAGCAATTGATATTGATATGCAATGGCTGAATGGATGGTAGTAACATCAATCAAATATGGATACTGAAAAACTCTAAAGACCTCTTAGATCATTTTAATACTCGTACTTTTTTTTCGAAAAAATTAATTTCTCCAAACATTTGACCGTTCTAAGCTTTACCCTACCATTCCTCATGAAAAAACCTGTATAAAAGACATTATTCACAACCCTTTTTACATTAAAAATTGTAGACAACGTTACAAGTTTATTTTGTCAAGCATGAAACGAAAGGCAAAAAGTGCTACACAGAAAATGAAGTCATCGGTATGTTGGAGTTCCTTATCGATAACACATTTGTCGATTTCAACAAATCATCGCCATCCCCATGGGAACAACTGTGCCCCTTCCTTGTCGATCTTTTCCTATGTTCCTATAAGAGAGTTTATACAAAAACTAATCAAAGAAAAACAAATCAGAAGCAAAAGCCTTTAATCTCACTTTGAGATATATTGATGATAATCAGTCTACTAATAATCCAGATTTGCTAACTGGATTCCATCAATATACCCCAAAGAACTTGAAATAAACGAAACAAAGGAAACAGCTTCCTCTGCCTCATTTCCTGGAATTTACCTCAAATTTGAGACCATGCCCTGTAAAAAAAAAAGTGGAACTTTACACTAAAAATGGTGGCAGCTCAGCTGCCACCAATATTGGTGTAACGTTTACCCTCTATATGAGGTGTGACATAACTCTGCACTAGTGTAACATTACTCTTAAGTGGTGTAACATAACTCCTAAGTAATGTAATTTAACTCCTATGTGGTGTAAAATATCATCTGTATGACAGGAAACTTTACACCCTTTCATAAGACAACTAACACCAAATTATGTGTTAGTCACATTACTTATCACCATATCTAGGGTAACCTTTCACCAAAACTCATAGAGTAACCTTACACCACCCTTCCTGGAGTAACCTTACACCACCCCTCTTGGAGTAACCTTACACCAAACCTCATAGAGTAACCTTACACAAGTATATGAGTGGCAGCAGAGATGCCACCAAATATAGTGTAACTTCAAACCAACATGCATTTTTTGTTTGCAGTGAATCAATTTTCTTTCACAGGTTACAAAAAATAAACACTACAGTAAGTAAATGAGTAAAATGTCAAAAAGAGGAAATTGTGTCAAATCTATAAAAATGAATATGATTAAAATGATGATCATATAATGAAACTCTTGATGGACTTTCTCAAGATTTCTAAATTCAAGTTAATGTTTTTCTTGTGTTCTGAATATTGATTTTGCTCATAAGAGAACTTTTCGTTCCTTTATAGGTTGTTGATATTATGATTTGTTCGGCCCCTTTCATCTACTTTAGCATTGTCGAAAAAGAGACACATGTTCTAGACAATGGCTCTAAACCAGTTCCCAAATTTTCTGAGTAAGGAGCCAACTAGCAAAGAGGCTTGAAACATTAAAATAACAGGTTATGTGTATCAATATTTAATATAACAAGTCTGCATTGTTCCCCGACTGCAAGTACAAATTAACTTAAAAAAACATACTTTAAATACCGTATTCATCCTATTAAGCACCCCTGCTCCTATAAGCGCCCCTACCTAATTTACCAACAAAACATGAATAAGCGCCCTCTAAGATCATCATAAATTACCACTTTTTTTTGCAGAAAGACATCAATATTTGCTATCTTCGCCATGATTTTCAAACCGGAAACACAACTTTAAAGGTAATTCTGTATTGGAAACAGTTTCGGACAGGTAAAAAGTCTGGATTTTGCCGATCTCAATAAGTGCCCCCGTTTTCAATTTTTTTTTAACGCCCTGGGTGCTTAATCGGACAAATACGGTAGCATACATGTACAATCACATAAATATTACATCAAGTTATGATCAAGTCCCTTCATAGAAGTCATGTGGTCATACTCTATTACAATAGTATCTTGTAAGAACAATGAAACTTCAAGACTTACAGCAAAATAAAATAGAAGGTATAAAAACGGATTTGATCTGAAGAGTGGTGAAATGGCATTAGCGGTTCTAAACCCATCCCAATTTTTTATTTTAAGGTGGATCTCCAGTTGTAAATATGGCTCCTTTTAGACCCTCTTATCTCCAAAGCTGTAATTCCCTCTGTAAATCAAAGATACATGCTTAATGTTTAAAAACTTTACCAAAAAGTAACAATCTTCATGCTTTTGTGAACTTATTCATTAGTTGCAGTGTTTGATCATTTGACTTACATTCTGATTTGTTTCCTAATGTGTTCAAAAACTGTATATGTTGAAAGCTGTCGGCAAGAGGAACCAAATTTAAAAAATCCCACCAAATTGGATGGAAAATAAAAATTCTAAGTAGTATGTAATAGTGTGAAAACTCTGAAACTGTAAGAGATACTTAAAGTCTGTTAAACATACAACTGAAAGCCCTCATCAAGAAGAACCAAATAAAAAATCCCATTCAAACTGGATGAAAAAAATTCAGGTACCAAATAAGTGTGATGTTTGGCCCCTTCGGCCCCTTATAGTTAGAAAACCCTGACAGCTACCTCAATTCTGATTGGACAAATCAATTATTACATTCTGTAAGGAGAAAAACTTTGACGTCAGTCTTCCATAAAAGACATGTCGTCGCCTATGTTTTTGCTTCTGAGAAACCTCAAAAATAGAAGTGACCAAAAATTGTAATAGGTGCACAACTTCACTCCCCACAGAAGCATCTCTGCAAATTTGGTTTGTTTCTGTAAAGTAGTCTAGGATGAATTGCAGATTAACAATATAACATCTACTGACCTACTAAATGGCAAGATAAAAAAAACCCGTTAAAAATGACAAAAGAAAAATAAGAAAATATACATGTATGGTTCACATCTACAATATATCCATGCACTTTTAATTACCAGAAGGGCCCACAACCTCCCAAAATCAATACCAATCTGCCTTTAGTGCCGACCTATCTTGTATAAAATTTCACAAGGATCTGCCAACTACAACTAAAGTTTTGGCATGGAAATGAGTGTCTACAGACAAAATCAATGCCAAAGGCCACAATAGCCCATTAACCAATAAGCTACCACAATTTTTTAAGGTTGTATAAAATAGAAAAACAAATCAAGGCTCCAATAGTCTTTGGGCCAGATTAGCATAAATCAATATTATAGCATCATGTTGCATCTTATATTCTATGTACAGAAGCAATACAAAAATGTTGTATCTGAATACATGTATGTGTAACATTTCATCAAAGGTTTATGCCATCTATCATTTAATCATTGTTTTACAATCAACATTCATTTACTCATTGCTTCACAAACATTTTAACAGGTTGGGTACAATGTGGCTGAAACGGCATATAATAGGTAATTTTGCATATTATTGGACAAATAGTCTATATATTTACAGTGTCATTTTTTTCAATTTTGGATTTCAAAGTTTTATTATCTAGGTAAAAAGCGGCAACTTTTGTTTTGAAACTTTTTCTGTAACGATTTTTGAGGCTATGATCTCCTTAACAGTTAAGTTAAACAAAAAGTTACTAAACAAAAGTTTTTCTATATTTGTCATCATTCATTTACTCCTTGTTTTACAAACAACCTATGTCTAAGTTAATGTCATCAATCATTTCTTCATTGCTTCACAAATATTTTATTTTTCCAAGTTTGTCACCATTTTCTCACAGTTTTACAATCACCATTCATTTACTCATTGTTTTACAATGTTTTTCCAAATTAATATCTTTAAAATATTGTTTAGCTAAAACACACATATCTATCAACTATAATTACTCTTTTGAAAGTTTCATATTCAGAAAAATATGCTAACAACAGAAAAAAATATAACTTGCACCATTCATATGTAGTCATAATTCTTTATGACATAGTGTTTATCACTGTTAAGACTATTGAACTAATTTCCTTATCCAACACCTAATTAAAATTCAAACAAATGGAAAAGCTGTCTTATAGACAGCAAACTGGGTTTTCCATATTTTGTGGAAATATTAAAGAACCATAATTCTTGATTTTATAGCTATCAACACCATATTGAAATTTGAAAAGACCTGGTTAAAGGATACTCAAGTTATTGAACTAAAAATGAAAAACAATGACATTTTTTCGAATAAAAAAGAACCACAACTCTTTTACCACAAAGGGTAAAATCATCACATCAACTTGACCTTGATTTTAAAACCATTAACACCATATTAAAATCTGAAAAGATTTGGTTAAAGGTTACTTTATGGAAGAGAAAAGGAAAAAATTTTGTTTTTCAAATAATGAAGAACCATAACTCTTGAACCACAAAAGGTAAAATTATCAAAATCAACCTTGACCTTGATTTTATAGCCATAAACACCATATTAAAATCTGACCAAAACCATATTTCCCCCCCTTTTTCTTCAAAAGTTAATTACTTTTTACTGTATGTTTATGTAAATATTAATAACCCTACCTTCAAAACCTCTCCGAGGCACTTGAACATCTGCTATAAATAAGTTAATAAAGGTTATAACAAATGTACCGTACTCCAAGGTGTATTCAAGAGGGAAAGTCTACAAAAACCAAAGAGAAGCTTAACCATATCAACCAGCGGAACAATTTGAAAACAATTGTCATATTCCTGACTCTGCACATGTATTTCCTGAAGAAAATGGTGGGTTAAACCTGGTTTTACCGTGCACCAAACCTCCCATTTGTATTACAGTGATGAGTTAAAATGGCAGAATTTAAAAGTTTGTCTGCTACTACATGTAAGTTGTGCTTTGAAATTGAACACATGATTCATTATAACAAACAAAATGATTGAGTTAGACACAAATTATTGAATGGAAACCATAATTTTTAGTGTAAGCCATAATTGGGGAACAACAAAAGTGAAATTTGTCAAACTAGAACTTGACCTGGTTCCTTACATCATATCCAAATTTCAATCAAATGGTTGATCCAAATACAAGTAATCAAAAGGAAGCCTCCAATTTTAACCTTTTGTACTTTATAAAGGGGCATTAACCAGGGGTTACAAAAGTGGAATTTTCAACTTGACCTGCCTTAAGTGGCTGCAAAATTAGGATTTTTTTCTAAGTTAAATATGGTGTTGGATGAGAAAATGAATCAAACAGTCTTTCTAGTGAAGTACATTATAAATGAAATACAAATACAACTTTATCCAACTTCTTCGTCAAAGTCTGACCAACTACAGTTTTACCAATAAAAATCATAACGCGGTGGGGAAAAACTAAAACAGACATCTCTATATTGTCTATTTACATCTTCAAATTGTTCTTTGCTTACAGAATTGTTTATTCCACAATGAACAGTTAACAAAGTTGAATGACAGACTTTCAACAAGCCTTTTACATGATCTAAATCTAGCATGATACCAGAAATATCAATGTGAACAATTGGAGGTTTAATAACCTTGACCAATGTTTCTCCATCCAAGTTTGTAAATCCAGCATTTAAGTTACTTAACTGATTACAGAATTTTAGATTTTCAAATTCTTTGACATCAATTTTTTGACAAGAATCAAGAACCAAAGTATCCAAATTATATAAATGTTTCAAAAATGATAACTTTGAAATCTGTGTACCTGAAAGATCTAACCATTCTAGATTATTATTATATATAGCAGACTGAACAAAATATTTGTTCATACAATGGTCCATAAATTCAGTGCTTTTGTCAAATGTACATGTCATGTACGGTAATTCAAAACAATGAAAAATCCTAGCATGTTTCAATATCTTTTCTATTTGAGCAGGATCCTGGAAAATTGGTACTTCATTTACTCCTAGAAAAAAATAATGTTGCAATACATGTGGATGACTATGTATGAAGTTATACATATATTTATTTACTCGAACAACATTCCTCAATAAAGATTCAACTCCAACATATAACAATACTCGTTCCAATGCTAAATCTGGCAAATCAAGCAATTCACTCATCTTTACTTCTAATAAAATACCAAAGCTCTAAAGTATTATAATTATCTTGCAAAAATGAATACATGCATGTGGAAAATATATGGACAATAGAAGTACATTTGGACACAATGCAATTTTTATAGTTGGATCATTTTGAATATCAAGTGACTGACATCCCCTCAAAAAAAGAAACATACATGTACAATGCATACATAAATTTGAGTAAGAGTGATAACTTTTTTCAGCACCTTGCCACCTTTATTTTCTGCAATGACATGCTGTATAAATTGCCAAGAAGCTATATTGTCCTGGTAGTATTCTATGTTAAAAATGTAAAACTGGCTGTAAGTCAGAAATAATGCCTCTATAATTTCCACTCCATTTATTACAACTTGACCTTCAACAACAACATAAAAGGTTTCTGCATCATGTATGGTTTTACCAAAAGGCACAATGAAAGCAAGAAATGGTGTCCTTGGTATATCTCCTTTCAGTATGTCTTCTTTTGTGATACTTTCCTGAAAAAAAAACTGCAGTTCTTAAACAGATGCTAAAAGATACCCTGTCATATTTTATAATCATATTCGAACTAGATGCTCATGTGAGCCTATATTGCTCACCTGAATGTAAACTGGCCCACTGCAGCTTTAGTAATTACATGTACTAGAAGGCGCTGTATTTAAATGATTTTTAAATGTTTATGTACCATCTGGAAATTTTTCAAAACTCTTCAGATTAATTTTGTTACTTAAGAACTACAAAATTCTTCTTGTTTTTCTGGGATTAAATGCTAACTTAACCAAAATATAACCACAGACACTTAAATCACCAATTCCAAATAGCCTACACTGCAGTTTTATTTTATAAAACATTTTCTATTTAACAATACTCTGTATTTTTTGTGACCTATTCAGTGTTCTGCCTTCTAGTTTTAGAGTAGTCAGATACAATTCTGAAAGGAGACCATTGATGCACCATCCATGCAAATCTTGGTTCAAATCGGCCCAGTGGTTTCAGAGGAAATGATTAAAATGTGAAAAGCAAACAACAACGGACGGAAGATGACAGACACCCAGTGAAGACAAAAGCTTACATGACCTTTTGTCCCAGGGCCAGGTCAGCTAAAAACAATAACAATCACACAATTTCACGCTATATAATTTCATGGCCTAATCTTCACAACCATAAACACACAAAAAATAGTACTTGATCTCAGTTTTGTGACAAGAAGCTAAATACATGTACAATTGGGGAAAAGATGTACATATAGACAGATGGAAGGACATCACATAACAACCAACCACTGTGTGTGGCAGGGTATTAGCTCATCATTAAAATTATAAGAGAACAAATAAAGAATGTTAAAAGCTTATGAGAAGGCAACTTTTCAGCTGATGTTTTCATCTCTATCATGTCCACATGATTGATATTTTCTTTCATTAAGCTAGCTCTGCACTATCATGTTTGTTAGTTACTAAACTTTGACACATTATCCTGACTGTAATCTATCTAAGGAATTTGCCAAAGAAGTTAAGCAAATAATAATTTGCAGAGTGAAGACTTTAACCTTTCTATCACTGAACTTTCTTTTATTTTTTTAGGTTCTTTTACAAACAGTGAATGTTTAAAATAAAAAGGAAAATTGCTGTAAATTCAGAAATTATTATGATGTTTTATTAATGTGAAAAATGATACTAGATGACCATTGCAATCATCAAAACTTGCATGTGTCTACATTTTCTAGTGTTACATTTGTATTCTGTTTTAAAATGAGCAACAATCACAACAATCATGATAAGAGAAATCAAATAACCATCATCTGTCAAAAGATTTGCAATAATAAATGAATGCAATAAATTCTGGATTTACAGTAACTAAAATTAAGACAATGTTACAAATTACCTATATGTGTAATCAATGTATGGAAAGTGTGAACCAATACATGGTTGATTGGTGTATGCAAACCGATAAAACTATTGAATGGTGTTATTTGTGAACCGATAAAATGGTTGACTGGTGCTCCAGGTAAGAACACTAATCAACAGTTTTATCGCTTCGCAAACATCAATCAACTATCTACCAGTTTGCACTTTCCATACACTGGTAATTATAAAGTTGAATAATGAAGTGAATTACTTCCTTAAAATGTGTTCTGAGATCGTCCAATTGCAATAAGTGATATAAGCAAATGCATATTGAAGAAAACCAGTATACCTTATCAACTCCTTCGGAGCATGGGTATAATATGATAAGATTTAAAATGTTTTGAAACTTACATCATATACTCTGATCATACCATCACTTTTCTCTCCTAGCATCTCTGGGATTAACATGATAGCTGTTACACATCTTTCATATGCAACCGCCTTTGGTGTTTGTTCTTCAAGGTCATTTATTGCATCTTCCATTTCCTTCAGATGTTTTGTAATATTTGAGCTTGCTTGGAAAGGATCTTTTTCTAGCAACACTTGTTAGAATCTTGTCTGACATTTTGAGTTTCTTTCTACAAGTCGCTGATGGTTCGTCAGACTTCCTACGCACATGTTTAAGCTTGTCCTTTATACAAATGTACCACCCATCATACCCACTGCCTATTTTTTCACAAAGATAGGGAAACTTTTGAATAATAGCCTTTGCAACGTCGTATACTTGATGACATGACGGATAATATGTATAAGTTGTAATCTGCTCTGTAATGTGGTTTAGAAATTCATGTTTACAATTCCAATCCAGCATAAGTTTCCTTTGTAAGCATTTCAATCAACCGTTATAAAAAATTTTCAGAACATATTGTAAATATTTTTGGCCAGGTAGACTGAACGATGACTGAATCACTTACTTCATCAATCTGCAAGTTAGCTGATGCAATGGTAATGTCAGATTCTTTAGGTGCAGACAAGCTTTTATGCAATGTTGGATTTTCAGTGGGTTCCAGGCAAAATTTGTATCTTTAATTTATCACAATCCTGTAACTCCTCATTACAATTGATATCAATAAATTCTTCCCAAGTTTTATCAAATCTTTGTATGATTATGTCATCCTCAATATTAAATGATTCCTTTATTATATCTTTCACTTTTGTCAGTTCAGTCTCCTCTACACTTATGCCTTTTGCATGAATTCCATATTTCACCAGAAACTTCATCATGTCAAAACATTATCTAAAATAAAAATAATAATTGCCAAGAAATGCCATTGACTAGGATTAATCCGAAAAGTAACCACTGAAAAATTCTTAAAGTTTTTTTTATACAACTCGAGGCTCAAGGGATCCTGTATCGCTCACCTGACCTCATCTTCGCTAGCCAAGGGTTAAGATCCGCTAGATGAGTAGAGCGGATCGTAACCCTTGGCTAGCGAAGATGACCAGACCTAAATAAGCTATCCATAGACCCCTGGAACATGTTTTGTACCAACTTGAATAATCATGTATCATTAATGATTCCTGTCAATTATTGCACTTCCATCGATAGTTCTCAAAAATATTTAGTTTACTCTATTGAAACCCATATAAAAATTTAGACTCCCACTGCCAGGATCCCTAGACCTTCATTTGTAGATGTATAAACTTGAACATTCATGATCTTCTTGTGCTTCATTCAAAATCTGACCATTGCTGGTTCTAAAGAAGATTTTAAAAGCTTTTTCCCAAATAAAGCCTTTGTTATAATTTTGGACCCCTATATTAAATGAAACTGCACACGTTGTCATGCTAAATATAATACCCCACTCGCTCCCACTTTGTCAGTGATTTTTGGTGTACTTATGGATTCATATTTAAACCCCTGCAGGGCTCCCACTACTTTGAAATCAGAGGGAGAAGTGACTTCTCTTTCAGGTGCTGACAAAAGAGAAGTGAGAGACAACAGGGAGAAGTGGTAAGAGTACAGGGAGAAGTCAAAATATTTCTCCAATTGTACCACTTTTCACATTCGCAGGGCATTATCGTAGTATTCGTATGTTATAATGTACTTGTTATGCATTAAAGTATATTCAGTAGTTGTTTAATTCCTTGTTTTTCTTATCATATCATCTCTCTGATTTACAAATGTCCTTGTATTTGTTTTTTTTTTTTTTGTATTAAGTAAACCCTTTTCAGATTCTTTGTTTTGTCTTGCACAGATGATAAAGGCACATATATGATAGTCAACTATTGTCCAATAAATAATAAATAAATAAAATTGAATAATATTATATTCATCTATGTAAATAAAGCAGGACATGTATATATTACTTTTCATACAGGCTTGGGTGTATCACAAGCTGTGAAATCACTAATTATTTAATCAAATTTTAATGAGTGTATATTATTTACATTGCTTCTCTTTAATCACTGATTGATATTAATTTAGAAACTAATCATATCCACAAAGTTAACAATCCCTTTGGATAGCCTCCATCAAACCCCAAATGAATGAAATGAAACAATACCGACGTTATTTTCTCGAGTACAGATTTTTGTAATACAGTTTTTATTCGTAACTGTTTCGATTACGTCCCTTTACAATGGCGGTTTGAAAAACGGAAATTTTGTAGTAAAAATATACCGATGTTTTTTAACAGTTAAAATTAGCAAAGCGACTTGGTAAAATTACAGGGCGACTTCCACTTCTCTTTTGGCACTAGTACAAAGCGAAGTGAGCATCCACAAGGCGACTTCTTTGCCCGAATCGCCCTCCAACGTGAGCCCTGCCCTGAAAAAAATAAGAAACCCCTTTTTTCCACTCGACCCAAAAATCTTCAAAATAATTTATAGATAATTCAAACCATGTCTGGATCCCTATCATAAAAAAAAATTGGGTAGGGGTTGCTTTAACCCTTGTCTCAGTGCAAAATCAATAAAAAGCCCCTTCTGGAACCCCAATTTAAAAAAAAAATTGGAAGGGGTTCCAAACCTAACCAGGCTGGTCTGAGGGCATTAGTCTAATACTATTGCGAAATAAATACTAAAAATGTATACACAACTTCAATATGATTATCTATGTTTTTATCCCTTTTTATCCTAAAAAATCAATAAAAACACCCTTTGGAGCCTTAATTTTTCAAAAATTTGGGCAGAGGTTCCCCAAACCAGCCTAACTGGCTGTTTTGGGGGTGTAAACCAACTTATATTGCTGAAAATAAAACATATTTAACATTAAATGATAAAATCACCATTTTCCCATATTTTTCTTCAGTAAAAATCGGTATAATATGCACATGCTCAGATCATACCCAACCGTTATACCAAATATGAACAAAATCCGCCAAATAATAAATGACTAGTTGCATACACAAGACACAAAAATGAACCATACCCATTAGGCACACAACTCTGGCAAGAATCAACCAACCGTAAGATGAATACATATTGGTATGTCCTATTGCAGTTTTCATGTGGACATATTAAAGATTCATCATTTCGTATGTGTGTTCCTAAATGTCCAACCAAATCACTCAGTTTTGCAGGGTTGTGATTTTTGACAGTGTGGACAAAAAAAAAATTGTGTATGCTGACATTCTGTATTTTGTTGAACACGTGTTTTCTTGAAATGTGGCTTGTGAAAGAGGAAAACCTCCTGAAGGTGCTATAGCATCCTTCTATTCCACATGCTATATTACAATTTGGATCCCCTCTGTGGATTAAAGATACATTGTATATGCTTGACGTAAGAATTGACACTGTTAAAATCTTTACTACAAATTCTACATATCATTGTGAAATGCACTTTGGGACAACTGTAGCTTACCGCCGTGTCAACTTGAGGTGCAGTACGTTCGCTTCGGAAGTGTTACATGCGGTCAAAATTGTTGTATGCTTTTCTCCAAAAGAAACAATGATGAAGCATAAAGCGCATCAATAACTCTGATAAAAAAACAACGATCGATAACTCTGTTTCCCGCCGTAACACGAATCGTAGAATTTTAACACCAATTTCGGTGTCGCTTTTCTCCTTTCTCTGCCGCAATGTGAACCAATAGCTCGCACTGGACCTGTCAAGTCTCACACAATTATTTCATACTTTTATGCTTATAATATTTTATGCTTCATTAGATTTACATATTTAATTGGTTCTGGGATTAGTCAAAACAAGGACGAATATATACATATTTAGCTTGCCGGAAAAAAAAAAGAGTAAATGAGAGAAAAAGATAATTACCATCCTAGTTCTTTTATTTCTGTTTATCTTCTCGTGAAGATCAAGATCAAGGTCGTGTACGACCACAAAAAAAAAGCACAGGTAACAACAGACATATAAAACATATATATATGTCTCCGGTAACAACGATCTTTTATTGCGTAATGAATTCTGTTTTTCTTTTCTTTTTCTGTCTGAACAAGCTGACAAAGGTCAACTTCCCGAACGAACATGTACAGCTCAGCGATATGATAATTATACACCAGCTATATATATGGTATGAAGGTGTACACGCACGTCTAGATGACATCGTTACACTGACAAGGCAAAGTGATCTTGTTACAATGATTTAGTTCATAAACTTTGGAGTTAGTTTACATTACTGATTAAAATCTGTATCATTTTTGCGGAAAGATTTTTTATTTAGGACAGTTGACACCATATAACATTAAATGTATGTTATATGTGTAAAGTCCAACTTAACTTACACCACTTACTTCGGAAACACCTCTTTTTAAAATTATTTACGCTGTAGATGATGTAACATAACACCGATTTTTTACAGTGCAATGGTCAACTTTCTACCAGACTTTATGACAAAAACTACGTCTTCAATTTGACCATTATTAATTTTCCACACCTTGATAGTAATATACCAACAGCTTCCGCGAATAGACTTTATATTTCACAACTCATGTTACGCTCGAGCTTATAGTTTTTATTCCTACTTTTTACAACGTCAACGTATTCTGATACTAAACTATTAAATCAAAGATTTTTAAAGAAAAATAAATTCCTTGTTGAACATATTATTCTGTCAATGTAATTGTTCCAGTAGTGTTTTATTTTTCGTTTATCATTTTATTGCACATTCTATATTGTAAATATTTCTTTATATCTCGCTCTACATTTTTCTTTACAAGGCAAGGGAACATTTTGTACTATCTAAAAACAACATTTTTGCATGTTTCATTTGAAGATTTCCTATTCATGGTTCACTAGTAAGTAGTATTTTGACTTTCTTAAATCTTTCAATTTTCTATTGTTCTCCTGAATTAACAGTTCATTAGCATGACAACTGATAACTAATCTTTTCTCATGCAGCGATATTTCAATTAACCTTGCTCAGTAGTTAGACGTTAACATTAGAATTGGAAAAGCAAGAACTACATTTAATATGATGGGGCCTATCTGGAAAGCAAGGAATATCTCATTAAAGACTAAAGATCGATTGTTCAGCTCCAATGTAAAACCATTCTCTTATATGGAACTGAAACCTGGAAAACTACTAAATGTCTCCTACACAACATCAGATGGCATGAGAAGATTTACAACAAAGAGCTCTGGCTAAAGACCAACCAGCCCCCAATTGAGGAAGAATTGAAAAAGGAGAAAATGGAGGTGGATAGGGCATACACTGAGGAAGCCGAAATACAACATCACTAGGCAAGCCCTACAGTGGAACCCTCAGGGAAAACATGGAAGAGGAAGACTAAGAAATACCTGGAGGAGAGATCTTATTGCTGAGATGGAGATAGAGGGCTATAGATGGCAAGATCTGGAACGTATGGCACAAACAGAACAAGGTGGAGGACTGTCGTCAGTGGCCTATGTACCACCAAGGTGCAACAGGCGTAAGCAAGTAAGCAAGTGGTTTAGGTCAATAAAACTAGTTTAACCTCGCGACTTTTCATTGAAGTGCATGTACCAAGCCAGGAGAGTGAGCGGTCATATATTTTTGTGGTTTCCGTTGATATCCAATTTTCTTCATTCTGTGATTTTGGTATTTGATATTGAAATTGTTCCAGCAGTGTGGTATTCTTTATTTTTCATTTTATTACACATTCTATATATTAAATCATTATTTCTCGCTATAAAACTTTCTTTGCAAGACAAGGAAACATTTTGCACTATCTAAAAACTACATTTTTGCATGTTTCATTTGAAGATTTCCCATTTACGGTTCGCTAGTAAATAGTATTTTGACTTTCGTAAATCTTCCAATTTTCTATTGTTCTCCTGAATTAACAGTTCATTAGCATGACAACTGATAACTAATCTTTTCACAGGCAGCGCTACTTCAATTAACTTTGCTTAGAGCTAGATTAGACCTTCCTAATTAATACTTAATTTATAAACAGCTGATATGATGTAATCAGTTATGTTAATATGATTTATATTTCGACTGACAATCACAGTAAATCGAAGAAGGACAGAGAACACTATGACCAACAGAAAAGGACAAAAGGACAAACAACGATCTACAATACATACACGCAAAACCAAAGATCGCGTAACACGAACCCCACTAACAACTGGGGTGAACTTGGATGTTCCGAAAGGGTAAACAGTTCCTGCTCCACTAGTGGGACCCATCACAAACAGCCAAAAATTGAATGCTTTGCACAATTAACAAATTTCAGAGAGAACATTGTTAGTTACCTTCTTCTGACAAAAGCAAAAAAGTTTGAAGATGCAAAAATGTGTAATAGAAACCTTAAATAAAAGGACAGACAGTACAATGGGCTAAAGAAAGATGACAAGAGGGCAAACAATGATATATAAGCACTACACAGAAAAAGAAACATCGAGCAACACCAACCCACTTTAAGACCGCGGGTGAAGTCAAATGTTGCGGAACGGTTTCCGTTTTTGCTCCACAAGTGGTGTCCTCCGTGCTACACGTCATAGTCTTGATCGTAAGCAGTCGAAGTGATGACTTCAACTTGACCACTAGGAACTCTTGGTTCAGTATTTGCCTTGTTAACAGCAACCCTCCATCAAGGAAACTTGATAGGAGCCACACGCTCTGGAATCGTCATCATGAACTGGGTAACATTCATTTCTCAAATTGTAATTGGTCGTTTTTCCTTTTACGTAGATTTGTTTTTGCTTTCTCTAGCAACGACAAGACTACTACCGAGCTTGACAAGTATGTGTGTAACACGAACGACTTACAACTTTCGAGTACCCGGGTTTATTCTCAGTTTTTTGGTCGGTCTGTGTTTCACATATTTAAGGTTTCTGCGTTGTATTTGTTTGTTTTGTTTGTCTTTGTTCTGTGTAAGTTTCTCTAATATTTTTTTTCTTTTTAATACATACAGTTTATTGTACAAACTCCTGATTTACGATAACCTAAGTAGCCCAGGGTAGCTGACTTAGGGTCCCTAATTGCTTACAAACTCATTTGTACAGAGAAAAAACAAATGAGCATATTATATTTAAAAAGAAACTCCCTTTATTTTTTGCAACATACACACACGTTCTGAAAAATAAACTATTTAACGATGTATAAATTATTTACATAAAATAACAACGATACACTCACAAAAAAACCCAAAGCAATATAACATTTATTAAATATATCGCATTAACCCATGCTTTCAAAACAATAGCTTTCCCCAAAATAGTCGGGCTTACCACAAGAACAGTTTTTAATTTACCTGAATTCCACAATTGAAACAATGAAAAATGCTATTGGTACAGAATGTTAGGTCAATTCTTACGTTAAGACTGGTGATTCAGTGGTCACAACTGGTATAACAGTAGACAACAATAGAAGCGGTAGTTCATATCACGACGTCTGGGTACGCATAAAAGGCTTAGCCATCTACACCATCAAATGGTAAATACTGCAGCAAAGGACTACCATATCTCTGTGAGAACAAACAACAGAATATGGGCTCAAACTGTCAGAACAACAGAATATAGGCCCAGCCGGATTATGGCATCTCGTCTTCTGATGGGAACAATACAAACTGACTGCCAAACGCAACTTGCCTGAATAGGCCAAGTGATCGACATTTTTGGAGACTTCACACTTAACATTCTGTATAGTGATGAATTTAGGTTTTGTCTCCGTTTCAGTAATGGATGGCATCGCGTATATCAAAGGATAGGATAACGATTTACACGAGTATTACAGAAGAGGAAGCGTTGTGGAGTGGGGAGGAATGTCGTGCTGGACACACATAATTGAAGGGGAGGAATGTCGTGCTGGACACACATAATTGAAGGGGAGGAATGTCGTGCTGGACACACATAATTGAAGTTTAAATGCTATGAAACATTGAATTGTATTTTATCCAGAATATTACTCTTGTGCCATCGTCACCGATTGCTTCGCAGAATCTAGTGAATCTACAGACGACTCTGGAAGAGTGGAATAACCTTATACAAGACTCTCTTAAGACAGTCATAAGCTTGATGCGTTGTATATCTGAAGCAATCGTTGTCACTCAAGGAGGTTAATATTGTTATTATAGATCGCAAATTGACATTACTCAATTGATTTTATACTGTCTGTCTTTCGTTGAGTAATGAAAAGAAAATTAATTTCTAAAGTAGTATATCGCTTCTGTAGTTGACTGGTATATTTGTATTTACCCCTTTCATTTTGATCTATGTAAAAACAGACAAACTAGCGAGAACCATGGGGCATAGAAATATGACCTAGTCAAATGTCCATGGGACGGGCTGTCAATAAGTGCGTTGTGTTTGGAGAAAGCCACGCTCTTAGGACGTTCACATTATTTAGGTAATAGTGACATCTATTTTCTGTATAAAGAGAGATAACTCAAACAGTAATAATAGCAAGTCGCTTATGGTATTGATGTTGATAGTGTGTAGTTTTATCATCAAATGTTCCAGTTTAAAAAAAAAAGATAGTAGTACAAAACGACAAACTATACAGACAAAACAAACACACTAATGAAGAAAGAAAACGTGAAAATAAATAGCTGGACAACAGTTTTCTCAGTGGTTCCGTTCGTGGCTTTGTTACAATAATGTTTTTCATGTTATACTAACCATGTTATTATTCATTGATTGTACTTAACTTAATTGTAAATACACATTGAAGTAGGTCTACCTTCACGTTAATTTCATTCTCCACAAGACGGAAGCTGTGATAATAGAAGCAAATAGAGTTTAACATGCATATTTGTTTTTATGATAATATTCAAATAATTAAATGTAATATCGTAAACATGTAAGAGTTTTGAAAACATTTACCGTTAATTACCATCTTGATGAAATAATTAATAAACTAACGAACACTGTGGTTTACTTGATATGCCTATATTTGAAACATACAATTCATAAATATTATGGTTTAGTAACAGTGAGGTCAGTCTCCACAGGCAATTTAATCACCGATATGGGCCATCCTGCTTAGGCCTTGGCTATCCTGCTTAGGCTTTGGCTATCCTCCTTAGGCTTTGGCTATCCTCCTTAGGCCTTGGCTATCCTACTTAAGCCTTGGCTATCCTGCTTATGCCTTGGCTATCATGCTTAGGCCTTGGCTATCATAATTAGTCCTTGGCTATCATAATTAGTCCTTGGTTAAGGCCTTGGCTATCCTACTTAGGCCTTGGCTATCATAATTAGTCCTTGGCTATCATAATTGGTCCTTGGTTATCCTGCTTAGGCCTTGGCTATCCTACTTAGGCCTTGGCTATCCTGCTTAGGCCTTGGCTATCCTACTTAGGCCTTGGCTATCCTGCTTAGGCCTTGGCTATCCTACTTAGGCCTTGGCTATCCTGCTTAGGCTTTGGCTATCCTACTTAGGCCTTGGCTATCCTGCTTAGGCCTTTGCTATCCTGCATAGGCCTTGGCTATCCTGCTTAGGCCTTGGCTATCCTGCTTAGGCCTTGGCTATCCTGTTTAGGCTTTGGCTATCATACTTAGGCCTTGGCTATCCTGCTTAGGCCTTGGCTATCCTGCTTAGGTCTTGGCTATCCCGCCTAGGCCTTGGCTCTTCTGCGTAGGCCTTGACTATCCTGCTTAGGCCTTGGCTATCCTGTTCAGGCCTTGGCTATCCTGATTAGGCCTTGGCTATCCTACATAGGCCTTGGCTATCCTACTTAGACATTGACTATCCTGCTTAGGCCTTGGCTATCCTACTTAGGCCTTGGCTATCCTGCTTAGGCCTTGCCTATCCTGCTTAGGCCTTGGCTATTTTACTTAGGCCTTGGCTATCCTTCCTAGGCCTTTGCTATCCTGCTTAGGCCTTGGGTATTCTGCTTAGGCATTGGTTATCCTCCTTAGGCCTTGGCTATCCTGCTTAGGCCTTGGCTATCCTGCTTAGGCCTTGGCTATCCTGATTAGGCCTTGGCTATCCTGATTAGGCCTTGGCTATCCTGCTTAGGCCTTGGCTATCTTACTTAGGCCTTGGCTATCCTGCTTAGGCCTTGGCTATCCTGCTTAGGCCTTGCTTATCCTACTTAGGCCTTGCCTATCCTGCTTAGGCCTTGGCTATCCTGTTTAGGCCTTGGCCATCCTGCTTAGACCTTGGCTATCCTGCTTAGGTCTTGGCTATCCTGCTTAGGCCTTGGCTATCCTACTTAGCCCTTGGTTATCCTGCTTAGCCCTTGGTTATCCTGCTTAGGCCTTGGCTATCCTTCTTAGGCCTTGGCTATCCTACTTAGCCCTTGGTTATTCTGCTTAGGCCTTGGGTATTCTGCTTAGGCATTGGTTATCCTCCTTAGGCCTTGGCTATCCTGCTTAGCCCTTGGTTATCCTGCTTAGGCCTTGGCTATCCTGCTTAGGCCTTGGCTATCCTACTTAGGCCTTGGTTATCCTACTTAGGCCTTGGCTATTCTGTTTAGGCCTTGGCTATCCTCCTGAGGCTTTGGTTATCCTGTTTAGGCCTTTTGGTATGCTTGCTCCCAAAGACTTTTTAAATCATTTTGTTTCCAATCTTTTGACATTGAACGTACCTGCTGTAGGTTATTCCAGAAACGCATCGTGTTTACTAAATTAGATATCTACGTCTTCACTGTTGTTTCCGTGAGCTAGCACTAACAAATCTAACATGTTAGTCTATGGAATTAATTATTGTTGTTTAACGCCAAATGAGCAATTTTCAGCTACATCACGGCGAGAACAAGTTACATTCTCGATTAGATGATAATGATGTCCGCTTTGTAGTCGTATTTTTATAGTACTAGCACACTAAAACAACGGTCTGCTGGTGGACTATTAGTCCCGAGAGTATCCACCCAGTAGTAAGTGGTTTGGCACTGACATGGTTTATTAGATATATTTATTACTGAAATTTACAGTTCCTAAATAATGTAATTACTGATCAAACTAAGGTTCTCTTCCCTCGGGCATAGGTGACCGTAGCCGATTTTGGCTATCGTGTTTAGGCCACTTGGTTTTGTTGCTCACACAACTTTAAATTATAAGGCTTTCCAATCTTTCGATTTTGAGCGTATCTGATGAAGGATATTCTAGATACGGATCGTGCGAACTAAATTTGATATCAACGTTTTTATTACTATCACCGGGTCGATATCTCCGCTGGTGGATTATAAGTCCCCGTGGGTACCATCCTCCCAGTCGTCAGTGCGTTGGCACTAACATGGTTTATTAGATATATTTATTACTATCACTGGGTCGATACCTCTGCTGGTTGACTATTAGCTCCCGAGGGTACCATCCTCCCAGTAGTCAGTGCTTTGGCACTCACATGGTTTATTAGATATATTTATTACTATCACTGGGTCGATACCTCTGCTGGTTGACCATTAGCTCCCGAGGGTACCATCCTCCCAGTAGTCAGTGCTTTGGCACTGATATGGTTTATTAGATATATTTATTACTGAAATTTACAATTCCTAAATAATGTAATTACTGATCAAACTAAGATTCTCTTCCCTCGGGCATTGGTGACCGTAGCCGGTCTTGGTTAACCTGTTTAGGCCCTTTGGTTTTATATGGCTTTCCAATCTTCCGACTTTGAGCGTACCTGATGAAGGTTATTCCAGTAACGTACCTGATGAAGGTTATTCCAGTAACGTACCTGATGAAGGTTATTCCAGAATACACCGTGCTCACTAAATTTGATATCTAAGCTTTTATTACTTCATCAGGTAAGCTCATAATCAAGAGATTGGAAGGTCAAATGATTTAAAACTCTTTGTGAACAGGCAAATCAATTGTCCTAAAGAGAACAGCCACACTAGGATATGGCCACAAATCAATTGACCTAAAGAGAACAGCCACACTAGGATATGGCCACAAATCAATTGACCTAAAGAGAACAGCCACACTAGGATATGGCCACAAATCAATTGACCTAAAGAGAACAGCCACACTAGGATATGGCCACAAATCAATTGACCTAAAGAGAACAGCCACACTAGGATATGGCCACAAATCAATTGACCTAAAGAGAACAGCCACACTAGGATATGGCCACAAATCAATTGACCTAAAGAGAACAGCCACACTAGGATATGGCCACAAATCAATTGACCTAAAGAGAACAGCCACACTAGGATATGGCCACAAATCAATTGACCTAAAGAGAACAGCCACACTAGGATATGGCCACAAATCAATTGACCTAAAGAGAACAGCCACACTAGGATATGGCCACAAATCAATTGACCTAAAGAGAACAGCCACACTAGGATATGGCCACAAATCAATTGACCTAAAGAGAACAGCCACACTAGGATATGGCCACAAATCAATTGACCTAAAGAGAACAGCTACACTAGGATATGGCCACAAATCAATTGACCTAAAGAGAACAGCCACACTAGGATATGGCCACAAATCAATTGACCTAAAGAGAACAGCCACACTAGGATATGGCCACAAATCAATTGACCTAAAGAGAACAGCCACACTAGGATATGGTCACAAATCAATTGACATAAAGAGAACAGCCACACTAGGATATGGCCACAAGTCAATTGACCTAAAGAGAACAGCCACACTAGGATATGGCCACAAATCAATTGACCTAAAGAGAACAGCCACACTAGGATATGGCCACAAATCAATTGACCTAAAGAGAACTGCTACACTAGTATATGGCCACAAATCAATTGACCTAAAGAGAACAGCCACACTAGGATATGGCCACAAATCAATTGACCTAAAGAGAACAGCCACACTAGGATATGGCCACAAATCAATTGACCTAAAGAGAACAGCCACACTAGGATATGGCCACAAATCAATTGACCTAAAGAGAACAGCCACACTAGGATATGGCCACAAATCAATTGACCTAAAGAGAACAGCCACACTAGGATATGGCCACAAATCAATTGACCTAAAGAGAACAGCCACACTAGGATATGGCCACAAATCAATTGACCTAAAGAGAACAGCCACACTAGGATATGGCCACAAATCAATTGACCTAAAGAGAACAGCCACACTAGGATATGGCCACAAATCAATTGACCTAAAGAGAACAGCCACACTAGGATATGGCCACAAATCAATTGACCTAAAGAGAACAGCCACACTAGGATATGGCCACAAATCAATTGACCTAAAGAGAACAGCCACACTAGGATATGGCCACAAATCAATTGACCTAAAGAGAACAGCCACACTAGGATATGGCCACAAATCAATTGACCTAAAGAGAACAGCCACACTAGGATATGGCCACAAATCAATTGACCTAAAGAGAACAGCCACACTAGGATATGGCCACAAATCAATTGACCTAAAGAGAACAGCCACACTAGGATATGGCCACAAATCAATTGACCTAAAGAGAACAGCCACACTAGGATATGGCCACAAATCAATTGACCTAAAGAGAACAGCCACACTAGGATATGGCCACAAATCAATTGACCTAAAGAGAACAGCCACACTAGGATATGGCCACAAATCAATTGACCTAAAGAGAACAGCCACACTAGGATATGGCCACAAATCAATTGACCTAAAGAGAACAGCCACACTAGGATATGGCCACAAATCAATTGACCTAAAGAGAACAGCCACACTAGGATATGGCCACAAATCAATTGACCTAAAGAGAACAGCTACACTAGGATATGGCCACAAATCAATTGACATAAAGAGAACAGCCACACTAGGATATGGCCACAAATCAATTGACCTAAAGAGAACAGCCACACTAGGATATGGCCACAAATCAATTGACCTAAAGAGAACAGCCACACTAGGATATGGCCACAAATCAATTGACCTAAAGAGAACAGCCACACTAGGATATGGCCACAAATCAATTGACCTAAAGAGAACAGCCACACTAGGATATGGTCACAAATCAATTGACCTAAAGAGAACAGCCACACTAGGATATGGCCACAAGTCAATTGACCTAAAGAGAACAGCCACACTAGGATATGGCCACAAATCAATTGACCTAAAGAGAACAGCCACACTAGGATATGGCCACAAATCAATTGACCTAAAGAGAACTGCCACACTAGGATATGGCCACAAATCAATTGACCTAAAGAGAACAGCCACACTAGGATATGGCCACAAATCAATTGACCTAAAGAGAACAGCCACACTAGGATATGGCCACAAATCAATTGACCTAAAGAGAACAGCCACACTAGGATATGGCCACAAATCAATTGACCTAAAGAGAACAGCCACACTAGGATATGGCCACAAATCAATTGACCTAAAGAGAACAGCTACACTAGGATATGGCCACAAATCAATTGACCTAAAGAGAACAGCGACACTAGGATATGGCCACAAATCAATTGACCTAAAGAGAACAGCGACACTAGGATATGGCCACAAATCAATTGACCTAAAAAGAACAGCCACACTAGGATATGGCCACAAATCAATTGACCTAAAGAGAACAGCCACACTAGGATATGGCCACAAATCAATTGACCTAAAGAGAACAGCCACACTAGGATATGGCCACAAATCAATTGACCTAAAGAGAACAGCCACACTAGGATATGGCCACAAATCAATTGACCTAAAGAGAACAGCCACACTAGGATATGGTCACAAATCAATTGACCTAAAGAGAACAGCCACACTAGGATATGGCCACAAATCAATTGACCTAAAGAGAACAGCCACACTAGGATATGGCCACAAATCAATTGACCTAAAGAGAACAGCCACACTAGGATATGGCCACAAATCAATTGACCTAAAGAGAACTGCCACACTAGGATATGGCCACAAATCAATTGACCAAAGAGAACAGCCACACTAGGATATAGCCACAAATCAATTGACCTAAAGAGAACAGCCACAATAGGATATGGGCACAAATCAATTGACCTAAAGAGAACAGCCACAATAGGATATTGGCACAAATCAATTGACCTAAAGAGAACAGCCACAATATGATATGGCCACAAATCAATTGACCTAAAGAGAAGTCACACTAGGATATGGCCACAAATCAATTGACCTAAAGAGAACAGCCACACTAGGATATGGCCACAAGTCAATTGACCTAAAGAGAACAGCCACACTAGGATATGGCCACAAATCAATTGACCTAAAGAGAACAGCCACACTAGGATATGGCCACAAATCAATTGACCTAAAGAGAACAGCCACACTAGGATATGGCCACAAATCAATTGACCTAAAGAGAACAGCCACACTAGGATATGGCCACAAATCAATTGACCTAAAGAGAACAGCCACACTAGGATATGGCCACAAATCAATTGACCTAAAGAGAACAGCCACACTAGGATATGGCCACAAATCAATTGACCTAAAGAGAACAGCCACACTAGGATATGGCCACAAATCAATTGACCTAAAGAGAACAGCCACACTAGGATATGGCCACAAATCAATTGACCTAAAGAGAACAGCCACACTAGGATATGGCCACAAATCAATTGACCTAAAGAGAACAGCTACACTAGGATATGGCCACAAATCAATTGACATAAAGAGAACAGCCACACTAGGATATGGCCACAAATCAATTGACCTAAAGAGAACAGCCACACTAGGATATGGCCACAAATCAATTGACCTAAAGAGAACAGCCACACTAGGATATGGTCACAAATCAATTGACCTAAAGAGAACAGCCACACTAGGATATGGCCACAAGTCAATTGACCTAAAGAGAACAGCCACACTAGGATATGGCCACAAATCAATTGACCTAAAGAGAACAGCCACACTAGGATATGGCCACAAATCAATTGACCTAAAGAGAACTGCCACACTAGGATATGGCCACAAATCAATTGACCTAAAGAGAACAGCCACACTAGGATATGGCCACAAATCAATTGACCTAAAGAGAACAGCCACACTAGGATATGGCCACAAATCAATTGACCTAAAGAGAACAGCCACACTAGGATATGGCCACAAATCAATTGACCTAAAGAGAACAGCCACACTAGGATATGGCCACAAATCAATTGACCTAAAGAGAACAGCCACACTAGGATATGGCCACAAATCAATTGACCTAAAGAGAACAGCGACACTAGGATATGGCCACAAATCAATTGACCTAAAGAGAACAGCGACACTAGGATATGGCCACAAATCAATTGACCTAAAGAGAACAGCCACACTAGGATATGGCCACAAATCAATTGACCTAAAGAGAACAGCCACACTAGGATATGGCCACAAATCAATTGACCTAAAGAGAACAGCCACACTAGGATATGGCCACAAATCAATTGACCTAAAGAGAACAGCCACACTAGGATATGGCCACAAATCAATTGACCTAAAGAGAACAGCCACACTAGGATATGGTCACAAATCAATTGACCTAAAGAGAACAGCCACACTAGGATATGGCCACAAATCAATTGACCTAAAGAGAACAGCCACACTAGGATATGGCCACAAATCAATTGACCTAAAGAGAACAGCCACACTAGGATATGGCCACAAATCAATTGACCTAAAGAGAACTGCCACACTAGGATATGGCCACAAATCAATTGACCAAAGAGAACAGCCACACTAGGATATAGCCACAAATCAATTGACCTAAAGAGAACAGCCACAATAGGATATGGGCACAAATCAATTGACCTAAAGAGAACAGCCACAATAGGATATTGGCACAAATCAATTGACCTAAAGAGAACAGCCACAATATGATATGGCCACAAATCAATTGACCTAAAGAGAAGTCACACTAGGATATGGCCACAAATCAATTGACCTAAAGAGAACAGCCACACTAGGATATTGGCACAAATCAATTGACCTAAAGAGAACAGCCACAATATGATATGGCCACATATCAATTGACCTAAAGAGAACAGCCACAATATGATATGGGCACAAATCAATTGACCTAAAGAGAACAGCCACAACAGGATATGGGCACAAATCAATTGACCTAAAGAAAACAGCCACAATAGGATATGGGCACAAATCAATTGACCTAAAGAGAACAGCCACAATATGATTTGGGCACAAATCAATTGACCTAAAGAGAACAGCCACAATAGGATATGGCCACAGATCAATTGACCTAAAGAGAACAGCCACAATATGATATGGCCACAAATCAATTGACCTAAAGAGAACAGCCACAATATGATATGGCCACAAATCAACTGACCTAAAGAGAACAGCCACAGTAGGATATGGGCACAAATCAATTGACCTAAAGAGAACAGCCACAATATGATATGGGCACAAATCAATTGACCTAAAGAGAACAGCCACACTAGGATATGGGCACAAATCAATTGACCTAAAGAGAACAGCCACAATAGGATATGGGCACAAGTCAATTGACCTAAAGAGAACAGCCACAATATGATATGGGCACCTGTGCCTGAGAGGAATTGACCTTAGTTTTTATAAATTACATGATTTATGAACAATGCATTTCAAATATAAGGACGTCGGTGATTGTTATTTTATTTCTTGTAATGTCAGCTTTGATCATATTGGTAACATATTTCAAGACATGGAGTGTTCAGCGTTGACGTTCTTCACAATAAAAGCAAATATTATGTAAGGAAAAGATGCAAAAATGCATTCGTCCTTTGTCAGAATTTAATTAAAGCGTTTGTATTGAAACAAAATATAAAATATACATTTAATCGATGGTGTTCAAGCTGTGCCGCAATCGTGTCCAGAAAAAAGAATTGGCATGGTACACTGTTCAGGCAGAACCCTCTGAAAGTGTCAATTATTTTAAACAATATTTGAAAAAAACCTAGATGATAAAAAAACAAACAACTGGCGTCAAAGGGAGTTAATCAATAAAAAAGTAAATGACAAAAGACACAAAGTTTAAGGATGAATGCTAATGGAAGTTCAATAATACGCAGTCAAATCTGTATATAAAAGGCACCTAAGGGAACCTGAAAATATGCCCTTACCATACAGGTTAATATTAATGGGAAAATTAGAGTGGCCTTTATTGACAGTGAGTTGTTAGATGTTATATACACTGAAGTGACAGTCTATTAACCGAAATGACAAATCATTAACTGAAATGAACTATGTGATGATATGATTTTAGAGAAAACTGTGTCAATCAGACATATTATTTAGGTTGCAACAAGCAAAACATGATATTATTGTGGATTTAGTAGGAGTGTGACAATGTTCACGAAGCACACACTTGTGAGTTATGTATTTGAACAATTCCACCTTACTAGCGGAAGGTCCGCACCAAGCAGTGAAGAAAATAGAAGCTATTTTCATACTCCGTGGTTCAACTTTTAACATTTTGTCGACACGATCAATACGAAATATTTGCATCACTTCTTGTCATAAAATGATAATATTTCACTTTTATTTCTAAGAAGTTAAATTTCAAACATTATTTTTAGATTGGTACACTCACTTCAAAAGTTTGCCGTGTGTTCCTTTTTCATCAAAGTTGTTTAAAAGATAACATAAAAGTCTTCAAAAAAGACAATTCTGACTAAGTAAATAGTGTGTGTTTTAGATACAGCGACACAGTTTGAATCTATAGTACAAAATTGTTAAGGTATATATTTAGATCCATTTTATTAACATTAAATATATTTTTTGTATCTTATCGCCACATTTGTTTCGATCAAAGTTTTTTTTAACTTCAACTTAAGAGAGAAACATATCAAAGACGACAGCTAATTACAAATTACAGGTAAAATATGTTACATTTTAATTACCTTTTAAACTTGACAGCTCTCTCTGAACAGCCAGCAACTAAAATATCGAGAATTTATATAATTATTAATTATAAAGGAATACAATTCTGTTGGTCGTATATGAAGCAGAGATTGAAAAAATGTTGAATTTCAAGTCTTGATTGGAGAATTCCCCTTTAATTCAGCAAAACACGTTTTCTACGAGACAATTCCATATCAAAGATAAGATAAAGGTGAACAGAAGATGTTTGAAGCTGTGATAAGAAACTGAAACGAGTGTCAACAAAATGTTTGTTCATGTGTTCTTTCTTTACAATAGTTTCTCTAACAATCCATGACCACCCCTCCCACATATATGGTATGCTTCATGTGTACGACATCAAAGTGTTGTTTTCTCATGTGTGCTCGACATTAAAGTGTTCTTTTCTCATGTGTGCTCGACATCAAAGTGTTGTTTTCTCATGTGTGCTCGACATCAAAGTGTTGTTTTCTCAGGTGTGCTTGACATCAAAGTGGTGTTTTCTCAGGTGTGCTCGACACCAAAGTGTTGTTTTCTCATGTGTGCTCGACATTAAAGTGTTCTTTTCTCATGTGTGCTCGACATCAAAGTGTTGTTTTCTCATGTGTGCTCGACATCAAAGTGTTGTTTTCTCATGTGTGCTCGACATCAAAGTGTTGTTTTCTCATGTGTGCTCGACATCAAAGTGTTGTTTTCTCAGGTGTGCTCGACATCAAAGTGTTGTTTTCTCATGTGTGCTCGACATTAAAGTGTTCTTTTCTCATGTGTGCTCGACATCAAAGTGTTGTTTTCTCATGTGTGCTCGACATCAAAGTGTTGTTTTCTCATGTGTGCTCGACATCAAAGTGTTGTTTTCTCAGGTGTGCTCGACATCAAAGTGTTGTTTTCTCAGGTGTGCTCGACATCAAAGTGTTGTTTTCTCAGGTGTGCTCGACATCAAAGTGTTGTTTTCTCAGGTGTGCTCGACATCAAAGTGTTGTTTTCTCAGGTGTGCTCGACATCAAAGTGTTGTTTTCTCAGGTGTGCTTGACATCAAAGTGTTGTTTTCTCATGTGTGCTCGACATCAAAGTGTTGTTTTCTCAGGTGTGCTCGACATCAAAGTGTTGTTTTCTCATGTGTGCTCGACATCAAAGTGTTGTTTTCTCATGTGTGCTCGACATCAAAGTGTTGTTTTCTCAGGTGTGCTCGACATCAAAGTGTTGTTTTCTCATGTGTGCTCGACATCAAAGTGTTGTTTTCTCATGTGTGCTCGACATCAAAGTGTTGTTTTCTCCGGTGTGCTCGACATCAAAGTGTTGTTTTCTCAGGTGTGCTCGACATCAAAGTGTTGTTTTCTCAGGTGTGCTTGACATCAAAGTGTCGGTTGCTCATGTGTCCTAGGCATCAAAGTGTTGTTTTCTCATGTGTCATCGGCATCAAAATGTTGTTTTCTCATGTGTCCTCGGCATAAAAGTGTCGTCTTCTCAGGTATCCTCGACATCAAAGTGTCGTTTTCTCATGTTTCTTCAACATCAAAGTGTCGTTTTCTCAGGTGTCTTCAACATCAAAGTGTCGTCTTTTCAGGTGTCCTCAACATCACAGTGTCGTCTTATCAGGTGTCTTCAACATCAAAGTGTCGTCTTCTCAGGTGTCCTCGACATCAAAGTATCGTCTTCTCATATGTCCTCGACATCAAAGTGTCGGCTTCTCAGGTGTCCTCGACATCAAAGTGTCTTTTCTCAGGTGTCTTCAACATCAAAGTGTCGTCTTCTCATGTGTCCTCGACATCAAAGTGTCGTTTTCTCAGGTGTCTAAAACATCAAAGTGGGGTTCTCTCCCTATTGTTAGGTTCAATCTCGACATCAAAGTGTTTTTAGTACTTATTTAGGTTTTATCTTGTCAATGTTGTTTCAAGTTCTAATTAACGTGTTGTAGCGTTATATGCAATTTCCCAACAAAGAAGCCCGGGTGGCTCAATGAGTTAGGTAGTTGGATTACCTAGCAACTCATACAAGCCTATCACCAATACGACGTGGGTTCGCGCCCGGCTTTGTAAATTACAAAAAGTGTGCAGTCGACTCGCAGCCGCAAGTGATAAAGCTTACCAGTTGCTTGCCCATGGCCGGTGGTTCTCTCCGGGTACTCCGACTTCTTCCAGCACTAAAACTGGTCGCCATGATATAGCTGAAATATTGCTGAAAGTGGCGTTAAAACACCAAAAAATCAATCAAAATCAACCAACAAAGAAAATGTTCAGTTCGTCATTGTTTTCATTATTGTTGAAAGTTAGGCAACATGACCGTTTCATTTTGTGATAAGGTAGACTTTCAACAATTGAACATTTTTATGTTTAGGGCAGGTTGGTGTGCTCGCCTCTATTGTGGAATGGTTTGATCGCAGTACTACAGTATTAATGATTCTAGTAAATAAGATAAGATGGACAGCTCGGAGTCCGTATAATGGGTCCGAGTATAGCGACATTTCTACCTGTGAACCATCGTTTTCGTGAGTTGGCATTTCAAATATCAAAACTCTTTGTGTTGGTGTAGCGTAAAGCCGCCATCATCAATATTTAAAAAAAAAGGTGTCTTGTGTTAGTTATTTTTTAAAAATAGCTATATTAGTGTTAAGCAAGTAATCACTCACGTATTCAGTGTTAAACGTACATGCCCCAGACAACACTTTTAAAAAATATATTCGACACACCTTAAAAACAGAAATGAATGTTTTAATGAAATCATTGTGTTTTGACCAACAACATTTTGCTTTTATGAAATTAGCTTAAATAGGTTTTATATTCAACATTTCAAGAGTAACGATTAAAACATCAATTGTGTGTCTTTAAGTGAGTATAACAGTCTTGTATATTTGAGGAATAGTGTTTAATAGTGTGTATAAACGGATGTAAAAAAACTGGGTAATAAGAATTGCCTTATTTTTATTGCATGTATTAAATTCAGCTGTGTGATTGTTGTTTGTAATTTGTGGACAATATCTATATTAACATTAATATTTATTTGTAGGTCTTTTTCATGAGTCGTCACTTACTACTAGTGGATTTGTTTTCTAACACGGTCGCAAATCCTCAATTATTTTAACAGGAAATATGATAAAATATTGTTTGATTTTGAAACTTGTTGTAGGTCAATGTTTTAAAACAGATATAAAGCTGAAGGTTACAACAACAAAACATCCTACTATTTTGGACCAAGATCCACATTCAGATTCTCTTTGAATGAAGCATTGTATGTCAATTATAAAAAAAATATAATTAACTGTTTTCAATACCGTGTCAAAACAACAACTAATAATATTCAGGAAATCACTCTACACAGGATGTAGTAATTTGATATCCATAAATGTGCTTATATTTAAAAAAAATGACATATTTTTGCAGTTCAATTCATTCCAAATATGATGTGATAAACAAGGAACAACGGATTTTATTTTCAATGTTCCTGGTGTTCTATTTTGTATTACTTTCTCAATCCGATTGACTGGTTTACTAATGTGCCCCTATAATTGTAATAAGAGAATAGACATTCTGGATATGTGACCCTTTCCTCGAGAAGATGCATTCACCATTTCCCAATCCAAAACCTGGATTTCCAATGTCATATGTTATGGTCTTTTTTATGTTCATTGGTTTAAGGTGAGAGGTGATTGTTCGTATCACTGTTTAAAATTCATAAAAAGAGAGACAACTCTTAAATATAACAGAGAAATAAATACTTCAAATTCATTTGATCGCACCTTAATAATTACTGGGAGATTTTGCTTGTTTTGACAATATCTAGAATACTAAGATTTGATTGAAAATACTATATTTAGCATATAGACACTTCATGTAAAAACAAAATTATGTCCTGTGAGATATGTATTGCTCGGGAGGATATACTTTCACATAACATGCAATAATGTCAATGTCAGGGGGAAAGTTTCCTTGTAAAATAAATTATGGAAAAGACTTAAAGAGAAATAAAACAAAATTCTAATTATATACTAGGCCAATATTTCATAACTTTATATATTAAATTCCATGTACGTCCTTTTTAAAATGGGAGTGGGGGACTCCTTCAATTGTTTACTTGTCAACAGAATGTATTACATACAATATACAACTAAAATATTAGGTATATGCACACTTGTTGTTTCGGAAATCAGGTAATCCGAGGCCCATGTGGAATACGGCCCACCCTACAGGGTAGTGTGGATGTACATGTCTACAACCAACCTCTGTCTGACGGGATACAACAAATATATTCCTGGTCATCTGTGATGCAAAACTTTTCAAAGTCATGACTTCAACGTAATCACTAGGGACTCTTGTTTCATTAGCTTCTCTGTTAGCAGCAACTCTCTGTCAAGGAAATACGGTTAAGAACCAAATACTCTTGAATATCGTATCCAATATATACTAGTAAACGATATGCATGTGCTGCTGGTATTTTGAAACATATAAAATGAAAGTTTAGAATGGGAAAAACAAAATTATCTATTTGTTGCATAGTGTCGTTCTCAACATTCTTCAAACTCTCAATTTTGAAATATAAGTCAAGGCGTGAAGCTACTGTATTTGTAGTGGCTCATTTAATACAATGGGATAGAAGCGATCGGCACAGTAAAACACTTAGAGTGAGTTAGTGAAAGTACACCAAATATATAGCGTAACGTCAACTATTGCACCGGGCTAGCTTCTATTCGCTCTCATAGAGAAGCCCCGGCATGAAGTCTATTTCAACCAAAAACTCGAGCAATGTGATGATGTCAGCTTCAGAGAACTTATTTGTTAGACTCAGGGTGTGGTTTTAGAAATAAAAGATTTGCCCTTACGAAAATGTGTATATACTTTGGCCATTCTCTTTTATGAAACACTATTGAACTAATTAATTAATCTAAGTATTGCATTAATATAGTAGTACATATTTTAGCTACACAATTTTGTCTTTAAAACCGATTTCAACCATAATGGATCATGGTTTCCCCGCACCAACTGTTTATAATACCTGACTTAATACTCACACACAACAACATCGAATACGTACAATGTCTAGAAAGGTAAAAGAACACATTTTGTTTACCATACGCAGTTTCCACGATATAGCAGGGGGAAATGCAGAAAGTGACTTATGTTGAGATTTCAAACCTTTAAGTTTGGTAAAGATGTACACATGTATTGAAGATTACAATAGCTGATATATCATAATAGATATAACTATGTCATATAACTTTATGTAATTTACCGTCCACCACCATCCAAGTCCAACAATATTAAAACTTCAACATTTTTCGCTGAATGGTCGGAATTTCTTGACCAAATTACAGTCAGTAATGACGATATTGTTATAACAGGCGATTTGAACTTTCATCTGGATAATCCGAGTAAGTGTGATGCAAGAACATTTCTCGAAACATTGACAGAACACGAACTAGTACAACACATGCGAAGTGCTACACATGTTTGTGGGCATATACTTGATGTAGTTATAACAAGAGAGAACTGTTTAATCTTGTTTGAAACACCGCTTGTTCAAGATCCAAATCTTTGTGATAGAAAAGGAAATCCATCGGGCGATCACTTTCCACTTATGACCAAAATCAATGTTTCAAAACCACCGAAACAGCGAAAAACAATTACATACCGAAAGTACCGTGACATCGACATATCTGATTGAACTGATGACTTACGAAACATATCAAATCCTGAGACCAACCAAGAGTCAGTTGAACAATTGGTAAAAACCTACAACTCTCAACTTGAATCAGTAATCGACAAACACGCTCCAATTCAGTCTAAGACAATAACAATTAGACCTAATACTGAGTGGTATACCGACGAGCTGCGAAATTCTAAAAGGGAATGTCGGAGGGCGGAGCGCAAAATACGGAAAAGCAAATTGACTATTCATCAGCAATTGTACAAAGAAAAATGCATTCAGACTAACAAACAGCTTCTGAAATGTAAGCGGGACTATTATTCCAACAAAATTGCCGAGATCAGTAACAATCAGAAACAATTACACAGAATAACTAGTGATCTAATAGGAAACAAGCGTGAAGTGGTTCTGCCGTCGTATCAGAATGAAAAGGATTTATCAAACAGATTTTGTGAATTCTTTCTTGGCAAGATTGACACTATTCGTAGTGGATTATGTGCATCGATCGGCAAAATGTCGGGAATAAATGATTTTTTATCAGCTGAGCACGAATTCGAGGGTGAGCATTTACATGTTTTATCTCCTGCAACACTTGACGAAGTCAGAAAAATTATTTTGAAAGCGCCATCTAAATCTTGCGAACTGGACCCCTTGCCGACACACCTTCTCAAGCAGTGCTTAGATACTCTAGCACCTGTAATTACGAGGCTAGTGAACATGTCGTTGGTTGAATCGAGCGTACCTTCAACTTTCAAAAAAGCAGTTGCGAGGCCATTACTAAAGAAACCAAGCCTCGACAAAGAAGTTCTAAACAATTACCGCCCGGTGTCAAACTTGCCATTTATATCCAAAGTTGTCGAGAGAGTTGTCGCCACAAGAATTGAATCTCATATTATGTTGAACTCTTTACACGACGATATGCAGTCAGCCTATCGCACATCGCACCGGGCATTCAACTGAAACAGCACTGCTCCGTGTTCATCATGACATTACCTATGCACTAGACAATAATGCTTGTGTAGTCTTGCTGATGTTGGATCTCTCAGCAGCGTTTGACGTCATCGATCACGACATTCTTTTCGATCGTCTTCAGTATTCTTTTGGTATATCTGGTTCAGCGTTGTCTTGGATTCGCTCGTACTTGACGGATAGGTCACAGTGTGTTTCCATTGGATCTGTTCACTCGGACAATATGGTTCTGAAACATGGCGTTCCACAGGGATCCGTGCTTGGTCCGAGACTTTATTCCATGTTTTCCAAACCTGTTGGTAACATCTGTAAGAAACATGGTATAGCATACCACTGCTATGCAGACGATACTCAAATTTACCAAGTCATCAAACCATTAGATAACTGGGATGACATTTCCGATCGTCTGGAGGCTTGTTTATCTGATATTAAATCTTGGATGTGTACGAATATGTTAAAGTTGAACCAAGATAAGACCGAATTGATCGTTTTCGCTCCAAAGCACAAAGTCAAAAGTCTTACTAAGTTACAATTTAATTTCGATGGAACTATACTTAGTGAATCGTCCTGTGTTCGAAATCTAGGTTTTTTTCCGACCAAACCCTCAGTATGGAGCAACATGCCTATGCAATTACCAAATCCTGTTTTCATCAGATTCGGAACATAGGAAGAATTCGATCCTATATAACGGTGGACGCTTGCAAAACTTTAGTATGCTCTCTTGTAACGTCCCGAATGGATTATGGTAATGCATTAATGTATAGTGTGAACGCCTCAATTGTATCCAAACTTCAGCGTGTTCAGAACACTGCTGCCAGGCTAGTAACTCGCAAAAAGAAATATGAACATATAACTCCCACACTTGTGGCTTTTCACTGGTTACCATTTAAATTCCGATGCCAGTATAAACTGTTACTGTACGCATTCAAAGCCTTGCATGGACTAGCTCCTTCTTATCTTGGGGAACTCATACATTTTTACAAACCGGCGCGATCCTTGCGATCTCAAAGTGCTGCGTTAATTGAAATGCCAAAAAACGCACGAACTAAAATATATGGTGAGCGGAGGTTTGATGTGGCGGACGGGACTCTGTGGAATAGCCTTCCAGCAAGTCTTCGAAATGAACAATCTCTTGAGGCATTTAAAAGACTCATTTATTCAAAATCGCTTTTGTGAAATGAGTATAGTTTTAGATCTGTGATTGACTGTTTTAACTGGTGCTGTTCTGCTACAATATTGTTTTATACTTTTGATTTTAATTTGTTGTCTTTTTGTACAGTTGAGTATTACTTTTTAATTCTTACTGTGATTCATTTTCTTTGCGTAATATATTTGTTTATTAATTTTTAGTTACACTCACTGATTTTGATAGCTAAGTTTATTTATTATTCAATTTCTTGTCCATTTTTATGCCTTTATTTTAATTAATATTTTTAGATATGTTTTCCCTAATTCTCTTAAAATACGCGATTTTCTTCTTTTTAATTCAATTTGGTTAAGCTTTTTGAGTCTTAAAGTTTTTATACCGGTATTTGATTAAATTGGGCATGCTTTTAAATGTATTGTTCTTACTTCACTTATTTTCTTATTTATGTACATTTGTGTATATTTTAAACATGTAAAGCGCTTAGAGTAATTGTATTGTTATATAATGCGCTATAAAAATGCCTTGTAATAATAATAATAATGATATAAACCAGTAAATTGTGTTACTTTCAAGGCTGTTTCTAAGAGTCATAATATAAAAATAGAACCAAGTCACTTCTTTGCAATTGCCTCTTAAAATAATTCTTGAACTTTTCCGGTTATTGATTATATGCATGTGATAAATGGGTCAGTTTACGATTCAGTAAACATGTAAGTATTTTTTCTTTAGATTTTATCAATAATTTGTTTAAATTAATTACATATTTTGAAATATTAATAATTTATTTATACTAAAACTGTTTCATATCTGTATTAATCAAATTTAGGTCTATAGTTGGAGTGTATTCTCCATATACACATTTTTAAATGATAGATAACTACCATTGTAGTGAACTCTATTTACAACTCAATTATAGTTCTTCAATAGCTGGACAATACAAAACTAGTCTTGATTGGCATTATATAAAAAAAAACAAGACTATGTTTTATAGGAATTAGAGCTTTAAATCAAGGTTTCTCTTTGATTTGTTTGTTTGATGGTGTTTAACGCCACTTTCAACAACATTTCAGCTATATCGTTGCGGTCGATTATAATGGTGGAAGAAACCGGAGAACACGGAGAAAACCACCGACCTGTCGCAAGTCACTGACAAAATGTATCACATAATGTCGTACACCTCGCCCTGATCGATATTCGAACTCAAAACATCAGTGGTGATAGGCACTGATTGCATAGGTAGCTGTAAATCCAACTACCATACGATCACGACCACGACGGCCCGGCTTCTGTTTGATCATGTTCTAAGGGAACAACCATTTAACTTGAAGGGGGGGGGGGGGGGGTTATGGTTTTTTTCTAAAAAAATATTCTGATTCCCAATGTTGCTGTAAAAAATATTCTGATTTTGGTGGAGGAAAAAAAAAAATAATCTGATTCAGAGTTTTTATCATATAACCTGATGTTGAATTCTGGAAAAAAAATTTCGCGCTTTGCGCGACAAAAAAATAATATTCTAACTCTTGTGTTGTTCGAAAAAAAAATTCTGAACAAAGCAAAAAACCATAACCACCCCCTTCAAGTTAAATGGTCGGTCCCTAACGTGTAAAACAATATCATACTGATCAATGATATTGTTCATTTCAAGGTCAGTTGTACATTTTGTCGATGTCATAAGATATACATGTAAACATGTCAGTTATTTTTGAAATACTTCTGATATCTTTCCGGTTATTGAGATATAAATTGTATAGTACATTGCAAACATAAATTATTCATTGTAATAAATGAATCAGTCTGCCATTTTGTGAAAATGTAAGCTTAGAAAAAAAAAAAAGCATATCAATAATTTGTGAATATTACATAGTGAAATACAATTTTTTTAAGCAATAAATTAATTACATATTTATTTTAATATTACTAATTTATGTATACTTAAAGGGACATTAGCTACGATTTTGACCAAAACAATTATATGTTTTGGAAATTGATAAATAGCTTTAAAATGATGAAATAAAGGTACATATTTCACATTAAACATCTATTCGAACCACTTTTCGCCTTTTGAGAACGAAAATTACCAACCATTAATTATTTCCTTACAAGCAAATAATTTGACTTCGCTTTTTCCGTATGCAACTGACCTTACTAGTGACAGGTAAAAACGAATAATTTGGATTATTAACTGCAAACTTGCATGATTCTTTGTCCGTAATTAACACCGACTAAAAGCAGATTCACAAAAAATAAGAAATATCTGCATTGTTGTACTGATTTAATGACGATCGAAAAACTCCGTAAACAAAGTCGATAATTAATCAGATGGCGTCCATTTCTTGATCGATCTCAAAACACGAGCAGTTGCACGTTTTTCCCCCGATGCGCGTACATTTCACAACATTTATAAGTTACAGAAACACGTTTTATTAAGGCATCAATCATATCTGATAATTTTTTGGGTAACAAAAATTTACGATTATGGCAGATAATGCCCCTTTAATACTGTTTCAGATCTGTATTCCTATAACAAAGTAAATCAAATTTAGGATTCAAGATTTAGTTATATAAAGCTGTACGTCAACTAAAATGAAACTTGAAATGAACATTTTCATCTAAACTCCGATAGTGAAATGTATATAGAAATCAACTCTAGATATATATAATGGTGGGTTGGTATTCAATTAACAACTTATAACCCGCACCCGTCCCCGATGCATGTATGTGTCCTATAATCGAAAAACAGATATTTTAGACGGAAAAGGCCGACAGAATAACTAACAAGAACGAACGAAATATTCTTCTTACAAACACAGCCAGTACAGAATAAAGCAACAGACCAGATACAATACAACATGATTGACTGATCGTTTGGTAACCGGCACCAGTACACCTTTAGGTCGGTGGGTTGGGCCATGGTAACCGGCACCAGTACACCTTTAGGTCGGTGGGTTGGGCCATGGTAACCGGCACCAGTACACCTTTAGGTCGGTGGGTTGGGCCATGGTAACCGGCACCAGTACACCTTTAGGTCGGTGAGTTGGGCCATGGTAACCGGCACCAGTACACCTTTAGGTCGATGGGTTGGGCCATGGTAACCCGCACCAGTACATCTTTAGGTCGGTGGGTTGGGCCATGGTAACCGGCACCAGTACACCTTTAGGTCGGTGGGTTGGGCCATGGTAACCGGCACCAGTACACCTTTAGGTCGGTGGGTTGGGCCATGGTAACCGGCACCAGTACACCTTTAGGTCGGTGGGTTGGGCCATGGTAACCGGCACCAGTACACCTTTAGGTCGGTGGGTTGGGCCATGGTAACCGGCACCAGTACACCTTTAGGTCGGTGAGTTGGGCCATGGTAACCGGCACCAGTACACCTTTAGGTCGATGGGTTGGGCCATGGTAACCCGCACCAGTACACCTTTAGGTCGGTGGGTTGGGCCATGGTAACCGGCACCAGTACACCTTTAGGTCGGTGAGTTGGGCCATGGTAACCGGCACCAGTACACCTTTAGGTCGATGGGTTGGGCCATGGTAACCCGCACCAGTACATCTTTAGGTCGGTGGGTTGGGCCATGGTAACCGGCACCAGTACACCTTTAGGTCGGTGGGTTGGGCCATGGTAACCGGCACCAGTACACCTTTAGGTCGGTGAGTTGGGCCATGGTTTCCGGCACCAGTACACCTTTAGGTCGGTGGGTTGGGCCATGGTAACCGGCACCAGTATACCTTTAGGTCGGTGGGTTGGGCCATGGTAACCGGCACCAGTACACCATTATTACAACATGAAGACAAACATTAAGCAAAACCAAAAAGGAAAAGATTAGAAAGGTATACATGTGTACTATATATTTATTGCTTTGTATATAACAATTGGAATTCATAGCTCCATTTGTCATGGTTATTTTATCTTGTAGAAAATTATTGGCAAAATCTATTTCATTAGCAGATATCAACAAGTATTTTTCGACAAACTGTAGTTTTCAACATGAATGAGATTGAAGAAATTGTTTTCAAAACTTTTGAAGAAAACTTCGTTCACCATGTTGACCCTGTGTCGCTTACAAGAGCACTTATTTGCGCAGGATTACTGTCGCAGTCTGATCAATTCCACATCGGTATTCTTAACAGACAAGGTAACGACATAAGAAAGTTGTGGACCACACTTATGTCTATAATTCCACGACAATGTCCCATGAGAACGTTCTGTAAAGTATTATGTGAAAATGGATGTCAGGAAACGGCTATGTGTATTGATCATCGATACCGGGTGTTAAAGCATGTTCCCAAACCGGAAGCTAAAACATCAAGTGCAAGAGAAGGACAAACACTTTATATGGACTGCAAAATGGCGGCTCATAATAACTTGAGTAATCCGCAGGCATACTGTAGATCAAAATCAAAACCATACCAATTTCTATTTGAGAATGAACAGAATCTAATAAGAAAACAGAAATATGCAGATATATATGTAGCAGGTTTAAGTGCGGAAATCAGTTCCTATATAATGCAATATGACAAAACTAGACCATTAGACGAATTTTTTTCAGAATTAAAAAAAATCATTCACCACACTTCAAATACTCACTTAGTAACAATATCTTATGCGTCACACCAAGCTCTTGTTTGTTCAATCTGTGAAAGATTTGAAGATGCCGAAACACATATTCAAAATGGCTTAGAAAGTTCATTTTATGTAGAATCATGCGTTGAACTAGTAAATTTCTTCTATGCAAGGTTGTTTTTTCTTCTTGCCAAGTATAAAAGATGTCCATCTAAAAGCCTTCAGCAAGAAATTTTGAAAGCAGCCGAGGTAAATCTCAACATTCTAGAAGAAGAGCCAGACGAAGGAATTAACCTGTTTTGGAAGAGGATGATATTATTACGCATGGCATTCTGTTTATTAGGATTGGATTATAAAGGCAGTCCGATAGCTGGTCTATTACCAGATAAATATCAAACAGTCAAAGCAAAAACGCTGTTGGCAGATGTGTACAAATTACGTAAAGGAATTGACGTAAGACGACAAATGGCTTATGACGTTGCACAAGTTCGAGTAGCAGAACTTGAAAATAGTACGACACTTGATCTTGAACTGTTGAATAATGTTACTAAGGATTATGACACTGGCGGAAATTACGGGGAAACAACATTTATCAAGCAATATGCAGATAAGTTGCGTCGAACTCATAAACACGACAACAATATAGACACGTGTGTTAAAGAAGTTAGCACATCTACATGTAGCAGAACGGTCACTGCACAGAGGCCATATTTACAACGACACGTGACTAATAAGAGACCACAAATAATATATTCTGAATTGTTGGATGGTGGAAATGCAGTGAAGGAATATTTCACAGGAGCTCACCCACCAGTCATTAATCTCCATGGACAGGATACGGTTCCAAAACATTAAACGTTAAGAAATGATAAATTTATATTGTATTGATATACAAGTGTTTTTGTTTTGACAATTGTTTTTCAACAACATAAGAGAGTCCATTATACAATATAATTAAGTTGGATAATTTAGAATGAACGTTTACTAGTTTTCCATATTGGTGTATGCGATTGTGGAATAGGGGTTCGAGTTATGGTGTTAAGCGCCACTTCCAACAATATCGTGGCGGTGGAGGAAACCGGAGTACCCGGAGAAAACCACCGACATGCCGCAAGTCACTGTCAAACTGTATCACATAATATTGTATCGAGTACATCTTGCCTGAGCGGGATTCGATCGCATAACGTTGTGGTGATAGGCACTGATTGCATATGTAGTTTTAAATCAAACTACCATACGATAACGATCATGATGGCCCTTTGTGGAATAGCTAAAAAGAGTCACTATTTAATTGATAATCAGTCATAGTTGTACTCTGCAGGATATTGCTGCAAAGTTGATAATTGAGCCTTAAACTACAATCACTTATTCGTTGTCTTAATTACATAAGGGACATTATCATCTTCATTTAATCTAGAACGCTTAGCTTCCGTGCAGGTCATTGAAACCTTTCAAATATTATTGCTAATTTACGACAGATGCCACTAGTGGAGCAGGAACTGTTACCCTTCCGAAGCACCCGAGTTCATCCCCAGTTTTTAGTGGGGTTCGTGTTACTCGATCTTTAGTCTTATGTGTATGTTTTGTAGATCGTTGTTTGTCCTTTTTCTTTTGGCCATTGAGTTGTCTGTCCTTCTTCGATTTATTTATTCTGGTAGCCCTTTTGGTATCTTCAACTCTTCTTACGGACATACATAACATAAAAAGCTCAACACGGATATTTCTTTATGGAAACTGTGTTTTCATGCTTATAAGAGACTGTTCAATCTTATTTGAAAATAAATAGTTGATCAATAATGTTCGACAAAAATAACCGATCGCAAACTATTTCTCTAGTAAACATAACACTTCTAGACAGCATCAGAAACAAATAAAATATAATTCTAAATTTAGCACAGGTACAATATAGTGGTGTAACTAAACCAGTTAATGAAGAAGCTTGGTTTCAGACCAACACAATCAACAACTAACGCTATACTTACTTTACCTGATTACGCGTACTTTGTAACATAAAATCAAAACTTTACTGTCAGACATTTTCAAGTCGTAGAAACAGAGGTAAAAGCAATATTCCTAATAAACACGGCTTACCTTTCTGGCTTGGTACAGGCACTTCAATAAAGTGACGGGGATAAACTAGTTTTATTGACCCAAACCTCACCTCTTAGCTACATGGTGATGCGAGTGTTTTCCATATGTTAGTAAATGCCCAACCCTCACATATAACCGCTGAAGGGTATTTTGGAAGTCATCGGGTGTTATTGACATATTTAACTAATGTAGTTTTGTCTTATGGTATTGTTATGAAACTGAGTTATATCATTTGGCAAATCGCTAATTTCACATTTTATATTTATTTCTGATGTCAATGGTAGTTTACCTTTTAAGTGCAGAATATGTATAAATGTTTCGTAGGATTAAGTACATTTTAGTTGAGTTTTCACACGAAGTTTATGCAATGTTTACATTTTCCGCCAAATGTCTTTTCTTCATTTGCGTTCGAGTTATCGTTCTTGAAATAGTAATATACAAGTTTTTACAAGGACGCTTTTAAATCCGTGTCTAATAGTTGATAAATTTGTGATATTTAATAGCATGAATTTATATATATGTTTTCTTGTATTCGATATTGTCAGTATTATAATCGGATGTTCGAGATCCGCGAAAAATAGTTTTTACGGGAAATTTCATGTACTGTCGTTCGTTCGTTTTCAGGTAATTTCCTCCATAAGCTGGAGCACTCCAATTTCCATTGGATAAAAGCACAATGATTTTAAAAAGACGTAAAATAGTTCAGTATATCACAAAAGTTCATTTTCTGACCTTATAAAAGCGTCTAGTTAAAAGTTTCGGTGTAGCAAATGTACATATGTCTATATGCACTTCAGGAGTTAAAATATAAAAGATGGATCCTGTAGTGAAAAACGACGTCCAAGTTTGTCTCTATCTTAATTCGCAATATAGTTTGGTTCTAAGTCTATGTAGTTCAAAGCACAAATTTTGTGAGGCGCGTTCTATGGCCTTCAAGTCATTGTGGTTATTTGTAATAATAGTATATACATTTTTAGATGTACAATCTAATATAGCCTGTAAAAGTTGATTTTTCTCTTCAAGTAGTTCTGCACCACCCCCCTTTATATCTTCCACTGTCCTTTTGAATTGTTCTAACTTGTTCTGTCGTACTTCATCTAGCGGTTTGCATTTTAGTATAAAATGTTCTATATCTTCAACTCCATCGTTGCAGATTTTACAAAATCCAGCATTTTCCTTATGACTAAACTTATCTTGATGGTACTGGAGCATATATGTATCAGTAACCAGTTTCACTTTTACTTCTGCTTTTTGTATATCTAATTTTTGGTTTTTTACACAGTTCCATATATTATGTGGTGTTCCTATAGGTTCCTTTTGAATTTCAAGGTGTCTGATAGTTGTTTTCGTTGACTTTTCCTCATTGTACTTTGTGTACCAGTATTCATTTATGGCCTTCTTTATCATTGTTTTCCCCATATGTTTACTTGGCGGGTTTATAAGAAGTTCCATTCATGACGTTTTAGTATCCAACGTAAACAAGTTGGTAAGTTGAAATTCGACTGTCCCAGAGATCGGCTTTGTTCGATCTCCTAACCTATTAATTTTCACATTTGATATTATGAATTCGTTTTTAAAGTTAAAGAACACTTAGTTCTATTTTTACGTTAAAGTTTATACACATCTTCAATATATATAGTGTTTAAAGACGGTGAATGCCGTGACACTCATACTTGAAGGTGGCGTTTTCTGATTTTACATTTTAGCCCAAACCTGGCCTAAAATTGGAATTACATATTTGATAATTATTTATTTCTAAATACTGACATTATGCAGGTTCTTTGATTTGGTTAATATTATTGTAAGATATTTTCTATTTGATTGATACTAAAATTTATCCTGCATAATAAATAATATGTTATATCATCGTGTTACACATGCAGCTTCCACGCCTTATTCCTTTTTCGTTTTCGTTCGGTAATTCTACGTTTTCATAACAGTATCAACAGTGATTTACAAGCGACTTGACATACTTATTCTTTTGACATACTTTATCACGGGAAAATATTTCAATTGTGCTTGAATAACTGACTTTTAAGAACCTATTCTTACTACAGGAATGTTTAGTTGGAATATTACCAAGAATTAGGACAACAGTATTATTATCAATACCTATATTTAGCTAATCATAACTTAGTTTATCTTTCTGTAAACATGGATCATATCAGTCGTTAATCTATCGTTTTACACTACTTTACCTTGATTGTGTAGTATTTGTGTTGTCATTTGTCATACCGTGTATCATAAGTGTTGTCATGTGTCATATTTGTATAATGTTGGAAAGTCCCACTAAACAATAATAATCGACGATTATATATGATAACAACAGTTACTTTCTAAGATCGGTCATATATGTTTTTGTTTGTTTGTTTGGTGATATTTAACGCCACTTTCAACAATATTTCAGTTATATCGTGGTGTTCAGTTTTATTGGTAGAGGAAACCTGAGTACCAGGAGAAAACAACCGACCCGTTGCAAGTCACTGATAACCTATCACATAATGTTGTACACCTCACCCTGATCCAGATTCGAACTCACAACATTAGTCGGTCATATAAAGTCATCACTGGTGTACAGTTAGGTTATTGTACAGAAATATAAAAGGATAACATCAGTAGGACAAGTTTAAAGATATCAAAGACGTAATCAAAAGTCGTCAATCAAAGCTGGCGACTGTGTGAATGAGTGATTATTATTTAACGCCAAATGAGCATTTTTCAGCCATATCATGGCGAGGAAATATTACATTCGGTGAGATGATGACGTCCGATTTGCAGTGGATCTTTATCTAGCTAACTGAAACAATATTCCGTGAGCAGACATGTCGCCCCACATTATCCTGATTCCGAGCCAACCAGTCTTTGTTTTTACTTGTTAATGTTGCGTGGGGAAAATCAGCAAATACCAATTTTATTTTCTTTGGTTTGAACCCACCGGGCTCGAACCCACGATCGAGGCGAACACACTAACCATTACACCACCGATGCTGTCTTAAATCGCAGGAAAGACAATACTATAACCAATGAAAAAATGTCCGCAAAACACTAGACAGAAAACTTACGTTACAAGAAGAACCAAACTCAAACCAGGCATTGAGCAGAACCTGTTGTGCCCAGTTTTTTAGAAGAACCAAACTCAAACCAGGCGATGAACAGAACCCGTTGTGCCCAGTTTTTTTTAGAAGAACCAAGCTCAAACCAGGGGATGATCAGAACCTGTTGTGCCCAGTTTTTTATGTGTTTTTTGTGGAGTTCGTGTTGCTAAACCTTTAGCTTTCTGTGCAATGTTTTATAGATCATTGTTTGTTATTTTACTTTTTGCAATTGTATTATCTGTCCTTCGATTTACAGCTTGTGATTACCCCGTTGGTATCATCAATCCTTTCTTACTTACTATTATTTCAGATCTAACTAAAATTATTTTATTTTTATAATTTCAACGACATTCATATCGCAAACGGAGATAAAACAGGAATTAAGCATCTGACCAACATTTAATCATATTAATTATAGTAAGCTTATTTTGATACAGTTCATTACATACTATTTCATGCATTGTCACATAATTGTTTTCTTCTGAATGCAAGGTGAGCTGTGTTCTAACACATTGGTTCGTATTCGTGATAATGACGTCATAGACGTCGATGGAGAATGCCTTTTATGTTTATTACTCTTCTCGGGCCAAAACTTTGATATATACATATTGTAGATGCGCTTGTTGAATACATAGGCAATAAATATATATAATCCTTGCAAACTATTTATACTTGAAATAATGACAGTCACGATGTGATTGTTGACAAACACATTAACAAGAAGAAGTATCCACGAACATCCGGTAGTTGTAAACAGTTTGATAAAAATCCAAATATCTTTGTTATCAATTGTTTCATCACGATCCATAACTGGCCTCTGTTTTAACCTATAAACAGTAATGGAGTAAAGGATGACGTCACTTCCTGAAAGAATTACCAATGGCACTATGAGAGTGGCGAAAACATTCTCCTTAAACGATATGAAACATTTATTATCACCATATCCCATCGAAGTACCGGAAGTTATAGCTACGCTAATAATGATATTTCCCGCGATTAGTAATAACGCATAGCCATATGTAAATGCTAGGTACCAACACGTGACATGTTTGTTTCTGCTGGCTGCCATTGAAGACGCAATACTACCAGAACCAAATATCTTAAACATGTGCCATGCACAAACAAAAAGACAACCGAATGAGGTCAACAGGAAGTAGTGCGCAAAAACTCCTAAAATCGTACACCAGACACCTGTTTCAAGTGTTACCATTCCGAGAATGAATGTAATATAGTGCAGAGATAGGGATACGGACAAACTCATAATATTTTTTCCGGGAACAGTTCGTAAATTTGGAAATATACAGTATGTCGTTAGTGTTATGAGGAGAAAGACAATTGAAATCGTGTTACAACTGACGTGAATCACGAAATATACTAAATTAGAACCACCCTCTTCTTGTAATTTATCATAATCGTCCATACAAAGCCACAATTTGTTGTGTAAATCAACATAATATTGATAGAAATAAAATATATTTCTGAAGCCATTGATCTTAACTTTACCATCAACTTCATTGTATTCATAGGGATAAAAATATACGTGACGGCAGATTAAAATATTTGACAGAAGTGGTCGCCATCCTGGAAAACATTCAGATAAATTATTCCGCGGACTAACAAAGTCCTTTGTAATTTGGTCATACACAATGTCTATATCTTTGAATCCAGTTTTATTTATCATTAAGTCTGATATAAATTGTAGCAGATTCCGTTCGTCTTCCTTTCTATCAAATTCTTCCTCGTAACCTATTTGTATGATGAACGATTCTTTGGTTTTATTAGACAACATGGTGAGACATAATTTGTCTGTAAAGTTGTATGTAGTACTAGTATTCAATGTTTCTTGCAATTGTACAATGATATCATGCATACTGTTTCTGCTATTGTTGTTGGTCGTTTTGACGTCAATCCTCAGAGGAAGCGTGTATCCTATCAATGGCATGAATCCATTTTCAAATGTAGCATAAGGAGTTCTATATTGATCACATATTTCCTTGTTGATTTTCTTGCCGATGAAACAGCCTGTCTTCCGACATTTTTGCTGAAAAAAGACAAGAATAAAATACAGACGAAATACTTTCCCTTCGTATATTGAACAATAAAAATTATATGAGAACGACATGTCTACTTATGTATGTTATTATATTTATCATTCTGAATTGGATGAGAAAAGAACCATTTATGAAAATTAGCTTTGTCGTTTATAACAAGAACATCTTTGGAACTTTTCTATAGGATCTTACATGTATCTATCAATAGTAATAGCAACTAACTATGATATTTTATCTACACAAGACAACATTGCATTGTAAAAGACCCTGCGGTGATTACTCGCATATACTTTTGGTTTTATCATTTTATAGATTTCGCAAAAGTATATGTATATTTTTCCAATATGGTTCTATGTTGACCTTTGGCCAATAGTGTCAGCCATATTGGTATTTTCAATCGAAATAAACATCCGAGAATACATTTGTAATGCATTCCAATGTTAAACCATGTCCAGCAGGGCATCTATCTCGGCTTTCTGGTTACAATATAACATATTTTTAAAGCACTCTTCAAGGATCGCTCATATACTACTTGGGTTCGATTAGTACAGCACATTGAGAGAAGAGAAATCATTTGTTAGTCACCCCCTTTCAATATATTAAGCTATGTCCAGCGGGTCAGCTATCTCGGATTTCCGATTGACATAAACCACTATATTTTTTGAAAACTATCAAGGATCCCTTATGTACAGTTTGGGTTTCAGCTGTGCAACACCTCAGGAAAGGCATTTGTTACATGTTCAATTCCAATATAATCCTATGTTAAAGTTTTTCCAGTGTTGCAGCTATCTAGACTTTTTAGAGATCCATTCAAGGATCAGTCATGCACAGTTTCAGTTTTATCTGTGTAACACCTTCTAGGAAGAAGGCATTTGTTGAACATGCCAATAGGGTCCTATGTTAATAATCGTTAGAGAAAGTCGAAGGGACAATCCTGTAACACTAGCATCATTGGGCACACAAGGCACAGGACGAAGACAAACAAAACAAAATAAAAAACACAACATAGAAAACTAAAAAGATGAGCAACACTGAACCCCCCCCCCCCCCCCCAAAAAAAAGAAAAAAAAAGTGTGAACACAGGTGCTTGCTATGATAAAGCAGTCACTGCTTCTTATGACACCATGTTCAGCCGGGCTGTTACCTCGGGGAAACGAGAATTAGCTGCCACTGGTAAAGAATGGAAAGTATGGTGGGGACGACTCATTTAAGCTTTTGAAGTGGCAGGGAGCGTGGTGCTATCCAAACAAGTTACACTCTATGGTACACGTTCATGCTTGACGTAGTATAATCGAACAACCCCCATGGAGAGGTCGCACTCCATTCACCATCTGGGAACGCGCTGTACTGCTAAGTATCCAGTATTTATTTGATTTTCAACCGACCGTTCTAAATCAAATAACATATTTATAAACAATAAATAATGAATTTAAAGGGAATCAATGGGGAAATGGAAGTGTAAAACTGAATTCCCATGTTTATTTAGGGACATATATCTCGTGCTTAATAATTAAAGATTACCCAGTAACCTGTTAGGATCGCCACAATTAGTGCCTGTCCCAAGCCATGTCCTGGATTCCCAAACGTCAAATTTCATGGTATTTTTTATTTCAATAGTCTGAGGTAAGAGGTGGTTATTTTGTTTATATTGGTGGAATTGTTGATCATCGCTGTTTTTAAGCTTTCTTTTCATAATATAATACAAAGTACACATATCTAGAGACAATACTATATGATTTATGAAAACTGATTATTTACATTTAAGGATATAAAACGTTGAATACTAGTTTCATTTTAAAACTTACCTTTTTCTCGTCAAATATTTCATTTCCATGACATTTCTGTGACATCGTGGAATAAGTATCGATATAGAATATATTCCAGTATGTTTTTCCTCTACCATAGCCTGCACCTGCACCCCCTATAGTCCGAGGAGCAAGGCAGCAGCGACAAATCAAGTATTCCAAAGGAAGCCGATATTCTTTCATGTCACTATAAAGAGGGTTACATTCAAATTGGTAATGCTTCTTTAGATATGAACACAAGTTTTCTCTACAAGTGTAACAAAACGCTAAATTATCTGTTCCAACAAAATAGACTGCATCGTTGCCTGATAGAAAGGCCCAGTTAATAACCGTGAAGGATTGGTTTACTACAAAGGAGACTGCTGACCACTCAACATCATATAAATTAGAATGGTTTTCCTCTTTACTAGTATATACTGTACAATTGCCTTTGATAGCTAATCGTTTCAATGTAGACAAAGGATCAGTCTCTAACATACTTATTGGTAGAAGTGAGTCACAGTTCATCTTCATATCCCATTTATGGTATTCATTATCACGTGGTTGATTGTACGGACAGCTTTGAGTGTCATGGTTTACTGTATATCTATCATATCCATCAGATATATTGAAGACATAATACTGAAACAAAGACCTTGAAACTACATTTAGGAAAAATGAATTCCTTACTGGAACATCTGTATTACAAACATAGCAGTAAATGTTTTTAAAAGGATATAAAGCCACTGTGGTATCACCATGGTAACATGCATCCACCATGGTTTTGCTATAATGGTTCCACTTCCCTGTGATATTACACTCTGCAATCACTGATGTTTGATCCAGCACGTCTGGTGGATTGCAAAGATAACAAAATATATTTTTGTAGAATTTAAGATCATTTTCAAAAGTGTTACAAGCAAAATTAATATCCTTGTCATACCTTTTCCAGGTCCCAGTGACGTTACAAGTATCTATAAGTATGTGGCTCCTCGGTACATTTGGGCATATTCTTGGTGCCATTGTATGAAAGGGCCTAAACTCAATACTACCACATTTTCTATCTACCATTATCTTCAGCATTTCATCGACTGTTGACGATTCAAGGTTTTCCTTACATGTATTATTTATCATCAATTGCCATGGAACAGCATCACTAATATTATGACAAGCAGCACAAAACTTATTTTTAAATGACAACCCCGTTGACACAGAGGTCACAGGAGGTGTCCTCGTCTTTTGCTTTATCTCGTAAGATTTTACGCATTTTTCATGAAAGTCCTCTTGTGTATTTTCAGGGCATGTTGATATAATCTCATATTTTATGACATTTTCTCGTTTCGTAGTAGAATAAATAAAGAGATCGGAGCATTCTGTTTGTGGAAATGATACGTATATATCGGGACAACAGTCTTGAGACTGCTGACATTTTTTATTCCGAGAACATCGTGGACACAGTTGGTATTCCTCGGGAATTTCTGGAAATGACCACGCATTTTCGGAATCATCATAAAAGTCCGGTCCACATAGACTTGAATACTGGTACAATATGTTTGTTTTGTTGACAGTGAACGCATTCAGTGAGAAGCAAAACGTATTTAAGGTAAAAAAGATGATTGTAACTGCATGATATTGACAACACATCCTACATATAAATATGGTTCAATTATCAACAAACGTAAATTTCAATTTGAGCACGTTTTTTTTATCTTAACTTCATTCTGTATGTCAGATCCATACAGAAGGATGGTGTGGAAAAACGAAAAAATGATGTAAATCACTGTAATTTTTTTATAAGTTCAATATTCCTCAGAGAAATGAAAGCCCGAAATAACTATCAATTCCGATCTTAACGACACGGAGTTATTAATGGCACTAAGCCGCATTTAATCCTTTTAATCAATGGTCAGAATCACTGCAACATATAATATACTAACTGTCATATTAGATAGACTGCTTGACGTTGTCGCTACATTACCGTTCGTCCTGAAGCGACCAATATGTTGTCACAAATTGGAAAATAAACGATGTGTTGAAACTTAAATATGAAAGCAGATGTAAATGACATTTCCACAAATTTAAGAATTTTTGCACAAATTATCTACACAATAATTTAAATGTGACATTTCTTCTCGTCCTCCACAACATTATTTATTGGGACTGTTTTTCATTTTTCAGTGGAGAATCTGTATAAATATACTGGTGTGACTAATCAAGTTAGGGAACAATTTCTTCAAAGTGAATGAAACTTAATGTTAGCTATGCAATAAAAACGTAGATATCAAGTTTAGTGCGCACGACGTGTTTCTGGAATAACCTTCATCAGGTACGCTCAGAATAACCTTCATCAGGTACGCTCAGAATAACCTTCATCAGGTACGATCAGAATAACCTTCATCAGGTACGATCAGAATAACCTTCATCAGGTACGATCAGAATAACCTTCATCAGGTACGATCAGAATAACCTTCATCAGGTACGATCAGAATAATCTTCATCAGGTACGATCAGAATAACCTTCATCAGGTACGATCAGAATAACCTTCATCAGGTACGATCAGAATAACCTTCATCAGGTACGATCAGAATAACCTTCATCAGGTACGATCAGAATAACCTTCATCAGGTACGATCAGAATAACCTTCATCAGGTACGATCAGAATAACCTTCATCAGGTACGATCAGAATAACCTTCATCAGGTACGATCAGAATAACCTTAATCAGGTACGATCAGAATAACCTTAATCAGGTACGATCAGAATAACCTTCATCAGGTACGATCAGAATAACCTTCATCAGGTGCGATCAGAATAACCTTCATCAGGTACGATCAAAGTCAAAATATTTGAAAAACCGTAGGATGAAGAGAAGCAAAGGTTCCAAACAGGATAACTAAAATCTAAGTTTTAAAGTAATATACATTTAAAGATTTTTTACTGTTCTTGTGTTGCCTTGGAAACCTTGCGCCAGTTAAATTAAGAAATAATTCATGGCAGGCATAGAGTATGCGAATTTACTATTTCTGTGAATTAAAACATTGTGACCGTTGATCAATAATGATTGTAATATAACACATATTAGTCTTATTTAAAAGTTGAAATGATGGCATGTTAAAATACATACGACAATTTTCGTTTTACTGGAATTGTTGACCATCACGGTTTAAATTGTTTTTCATGAAACATGAATGATCTTCAACACAGGTAGTGGGTTGATCAAAGTTTCGACAATTCGGTCTGAGGCTTCAGAAAAAATAAAGATGAGAAAAACATATCCATCAAAACCGAGAATGATCTCGGGTGATCCAGATAAGTAAACAGTCCACAGTTACAACCAGGGTCACTCAGAATAATGGTCAAGGTCCATGCAGCCAATGTCTTAGACGTGGTAAAGGGGACGGGAAATAAATACGCACACGAGTCATTATCGCATTTAATAAGATATTTAAAATTTGTGTGCAGGTCATATAAGTGAATGAGAAGTTTCAATTGGATTTTTGAAGTCCCTCGTGGTAAATATCCATGTAAAGCTTCAAGAATGAAATGGACATTGGTATCTGATTTTCCCTTAATTTCAAGGTTATTGTGATGGATACCGTCCACAAATTCACCAAACAGGCATTATTTCAAGACATCTTTACAGCAGAAACTGAAATTAAAGGACATAGCTAATTTCTTGTCTTTTCTCTGGAGTATCCCATTATCACGTCCCTTCATACAAATAGAGAAAGAAACCGACAAGAAGGGGAGCACAATAAGATTCTATTGGAATGCCAGCTGTCTGTTGACAATCACGGCTACCAAATACAATCTCTTAAGAACCACATTCTTCTTCTTGTGAACTTTATCTGCCACTCCACCTTCTAAACATCGTAAAAACGATGGAGCCTATTTACACCAATCATCAAAGAGCGTTAGGTTTACTATTAATGAGACAAAAGTTGCAACTAACACGTTATGAACGCTGTAGATGTTCTGAATATACTGTGATTGTTGGCATAAATACCTCGCATAATAACAATATACATTGTACATGCAAAAAGTATTCGGTCATTGTAATTTTTTACTATGTATTTCTTATAAAACCACATTTTTTCAAAACATTAGTCCAAAGCCAATTCTTGTTCGATTTTGATGAAATGTTTACCAACAAAGGCAGAATAAATGTTGTTTTACACTGTAATTTTAACCTAATTTTATAATCTAAACACAAAATTAAATTTTGAACGTTAAAAATCACAATACAGTGATAGTACTTTCGAAGACAAATAATTTAAGTTTGTGTTTAAATCATGAATATTTAAAGTAGTATGAAAGGCAAATATCGTGGAATTTTTGGATTAAATATTCTCACTTAATATGTCACTTAATTTTAACTAAAATCAACCGCATAACATAAAAAATCCGCTTAAAAGCAGATTTTAAGAGCAAATCGCAAAATATTTGACAGCAGATCATTCTGTTTTCCAGTACAGTAATGCAAATGATATGCGTGTGACACAAGATTTGAACTCTTTCGGGGAGATTATCGCTCATGCGCAATGTTCAGTTGATGTTAAATATATATATATATATATAATATATTAATATTTAGTATTAACCTAGTATCCTTAGTAACTTTCAGATCCAGTGGGACAGATATATTGTATGGTTGTCACTTGCTTCTAGACGTTTGTATAATATACTTTATTTACTGTGACTGTATAATGAATTCTTCATTATCCTATACAATATATTAAAAATTGCTGAGTTAGATTGCTGTCAAATTATAATATTAAGTATATATGTACCATCTACACACGCTTATACACATGTCTTACGTCTATCCCTAGATTTACCTTACGAGAAAAGGTAACACTAGGATTATTGAAGCTCCTTTTTAGGGAGTGGATGTGGTCGAGTGGTCTAGGGCGCTGGACGTAAGGCTAAGCGAATGGTGCTGCAGTGTATCAATGGTGTGGGTTCAAATCCCGTCGAGGGAAGAACAAAAATTTGACAGCTCTAAAATCTAATTCTAACACTGTTTGGTTTAATTTTCAGACGTATATAATATTTAGTATTAACCTAGTATCCTTAGTAACTTTCAGATCCAGTGGGACAGATATATTGTATGGTTGTCACTTGCTCCTAGACGTTTGTATAATATACTTTATTTACTGTGACTGTATAATGAATTCTTCATTATCCTATACAATATATTAAAAATTGCTGAGTTAGATTGCTGTCAAATTATAATATTAAGTATATATGTACCATCTACACACGCTTATACACATGTCTTACGTCTATCCCTAGGTTTACCTTACGAGAAAAGGTAACACTAGGATTATTGAAGCTCCTTTTTAGGGAGTGGATGTGGTCGAGTGGTCTAGGGCGCTGGACGTAAGGCTAAGCGAATGGTGCTGCAGTGTATCAATGGTGTGGGTTCAAATCCCGTCGAGGGAAGAACAAAAATTTGACAGCTCTAAAATCTAATTCTAACACTGTTTGGTTTAATTTTCAGCCGTATATATATATATATATATATATATACATATATACCACAAAAGAATAATTGCAAACAAAAATTGGTTCACAGGACATGAAACAGACAGATTCCTCAATAATCATTGTCAGGCATGTGTGCGTGCATACCTCAGCATCCATGATTGTTTATCTTTTCTTCACGAGGTCATGATCGGCAATCATCGGACCAAAACTTTTCTTCACGAGGTTATGATCAGCAATCATTGAAACAAAACAACCGAAAGTTAATCAGTCTCCACAATAATGGCGAGGACGATAAACATGCGCACGGATTTGCAGATTTCTAGTTGTTGAGTACGTATTTCGACTTGAAACATGCATGAATAGCTTAGTAAAGGTACCGCCGTATTCCAAATTGAATTTTCAGGGAAAAATATTCTTCAACCAAAACTGGTGTAATATTACTTTAAAAGCTATGCTTCAAAAAAATATTTTAAAATCATCACACAAAACTACCTACGTTTTCTATTTTGTTGGTAAAATTTCATCAAAATCGAACAAGAATTGACCTTGGAATTATGTTTTGAAAAAATGTGGTTTTATATGAAAAATATAGTAAAATATTACAGTGACCGAATACTTTTTGCATGTGTATTGTTATCATAAGAAGTATTTATGCCGACAATCACACTAACGTCCATACATACCCTTCTGTTTACAGTAATATCACTTGTATATATATCATTTTGATATTAAAAACATGCATAATACTATAATGTGAAGAAGAAATCACAGTACAGAAACGAAGATGAAAACATGAGGTAACGGAATAAACGGGAAGTCTCCTGGTGAAAAAGTAAATGTAATGAAAACGCATTTTTTCGTTAAATTTCGGTAGTTGAGTACCTAATCACATTTCAACAGGTGGTAAATAAAAGTGTCTTTCAGGGTATCATTTAAATATGTCAACAATGTACGAATATTGGATATTTCAATTACTTACATACACTGTGGTATCATTTCACCTCTAATGTTGGGAGAGGTGTACAACATTATGTGATCAACTTTGTCAGTGACTTACGGCAGGTCAGTGGTTTTCTCCGCATACTCCGGTTTCTTCCACAAATAAAACGGACCGCCATGATATAACTGAAATATTGTTGAAACACCATAAACCAACCATTTACAATAAACATACGGAAGGATTTTGAGCTGTTGGAGATAATATCGACGTTTATAGGTTCATGAAAATATGATGTCAAACTTACAAATAAACTGTATCATTCATGTAATATGTACATTATATTGTAAAAAAAACCCGACCAGATTAAAGAGAGAAGATCTATAATTCTTGAAGTGACAGTTTTTCCTGGTAAGACATAACTCAACACGCAATTAGTATAATGGTTCTGATTAATGGATTGTTGGGTGCAGTAAATATTTCATGCATATTCAGGACAAGAAAATTTCCACAATACCTAAATGTACACAGAAATGAGGGAGGGATATATAACCACGATGAACGTCTATTGACTGTCAGAGGGAAAGTTGGAAACGATGAACAATTTACATGTAGTGTACAATGTTTTGAAATCCACAAGAGCTCTTTCACGGCCAGGGAGCGCGGCATCCTCCAAATACGTCATTCTCATTATGAAACTTTGTAGCTTTACGTACTAAGACCAAACAATCCACAAGAAACTCCATACACATTTATACTATGCGGTAAATACGTACGGTGAATTGAAAATAATACGTAAATTTAACCAACTGGCTAAATACTCTACGAATAGGAGAAACAATAGTATACACAACTTGGGGAAAGTATTATTTAAAGAAGGTTAATAGAATATTCAAATAAATAGATAAAAAATAAATAAAAATAAATAAAAAATTCAAGCTAATTAGGTTTATAGAGATTCAAAATTTCAAATTAATCAGCCTCATCCCGCCCTAGTTTTTGTCTAAGCAATAACCAGTTCGATCTACCTGACTTATTTCGTCATCCCATATAAATTTCAAGGTGCATAATGCTTGTGTGTAGTCAAAGGACACATTTGAAACCAAAATTGGCATTCGGGTAACATGTAGAATTGGTTTAGTCGCCTCGGTGGTGTAGTGGTCAGCGTGATAGCAAACTGAATTCCATCGAAATAGCCAAGCGACATTACAATTGATAACTGCTGTTTTCTCCCTCATCAGTTCGGTTTCGTGTAATGTACTCATGTGTTGCGACATGTTTACCTGTGCTCCGTTGCTACAATGAGCTAGTACTATGTAAATCCAGATGAGCGTCCCCAAGAAGGTACATTGATCTTTTCCTCGTCACGATATAGATGATCAATTTCTCATTAACAATTAATCACTGATTAATACGCAATGAATTATACAATTATCATTTGCTACTGCAATTGGCGAATCACGAGAACACCCATTTGTTGACATATCTCAGTGCCACCTGTTACCTGATGTTTGTAAACTTATTGTCATCAAGATTTCTGGAATAACCTTATTCAGGTACATTCAACATTTCTGGAAAAACCTTATGCAGGTACGTTCAACATTTCTGGTATAACCTTATTCAGGTACGTTCAACCTTTCTGGAATAACCTTAATCGGGTACGTTCAACATTTCTGGAAAAACTTTAATCGGGTACGCTCAGCATTTCTGGAATAACCTTAATCAGATACGTTCAACATTTCTGGAATAACCCTATTCAGGTACGTTCAACATTTCTGGAATAATCTTAATCAGGTACGTTCAACATTTCTGGAAAACCTTATTCAGGTACGTTCAACATTTCTGGAATAACCTTATTCAGGTACATTCAACATTTCTGGAATAATCTTATTCAGGTACATTCAACATTTCTGGAATAACCTTATTCAGGTACGTTCAACATTTCTGGAATAACCTTAATCAGGTTCGTTCAACATTACGGAATAACCTTATTCCGTTACGTTCAACATTTCTGGAATAACCTTAATCAGGTACGTTCAACATTTCTGGAATAACCTTATTCAGGTACGTTCAACATTTCTGGAATAACCTTATTCAGGTACGTTCAACATTTCTGGAATAACCTTATTCAGGTACATTCAACATTTCTGGAAAAACCTTATTCAGGTACGTTCAACATTTCTGGTATAACCTTATTCAGGTACGTTCAACATTCCTGGAAAAACCTTAATCAGGTACATTCAACCTTTCTGGAATAACCTTAATCAGGTACGTTCAACATTTCTGGAAAAACCTTAATCGGGTACGCTCAGCATTTCTGGAATAACCCTAATCAGATACGTTCAACATTTCTGGAATAACTTTAATCAGGTACGTTGAACATTTCTGGAATAACCTTAATCAGGTACGTTCAACATTTCTGGAATAACCTTAATCAGGTACGCTAAACATTTCTGGAATAACCTTAATCAGGTACGTTCAAGATCGAAAGATTGGAATACCAAATAATTTAAGAGAGTATATCTCCTTCGAACTAATACAAAACATGTGTATATCTTCGGAAACTATACCTTTTATTTGTATGGGCTTTAGAATCAGCCTTTGGAGACTTTTTCTAGACTGTTTCGCAGCGAGCGCATATATTTTTTTTATCGACAAAGTACGAATATTGTGCAGTGTCAAACATCTAAATTGACAGCCAAAGTTTTCTGAAAATAGCAGATGAAAGAGTCGATCAAATCGTTTTCAAGGGTACCTCTGTCACGTCCGCGATATACTGTTAATGGGAAAAAATAAAACGACACTTATTCTTATACCTTTACCCAACAGCACATACATTGTTTTTCCTTGTGGGGAATGTTTACTACCTTATAATTATTTATAACACAAAAACTGATAAATTACCTTTGTAAACGCTTGACAAGATTGGCTGTATGGTAATCCGTGAGCTTAACAACTCGATTAGCCTGTTTTATGTATAGAGAATATTTATATAGTCATATGCAGCATCTTTGTGAGTTATCAAATAATTGGATACAATAGATAAGACTATGAACGTTAATATGTTAAATTATTCATTGAATTCGAGGGTAGGATTTGATCACTACATTTAGTATACTGCTCCTACATACATGTATGTATTATTATAATAGAACATTGACGATGGCATATATTTACTATCACTAAAAACAAAACAGTCAAAAAGTTATGTTTCATAATTTATCAAGGCTTAGGCCAATGAAGTTGTTTTAACCCCGCCAATCTTTATTGAAGTGTCCGTACCAAGCCAGGAAAGTGAAAAGTTACGTATTTACGTGTTTGGGGTATATATTTTGTCTCTTTCTACGATTTTGATATTTGATTTTGGAATTATTCCTACAGTGTGGTATTTTCTGTTTTCCATCTTATTACTATGTACATGTAAAACGACATGCATGGATGTATTTCCAGTTTGATTTTAATATATTACATGTATATAATATTTTATACTTGACATTGTGATAGTATGGATATTTGTGACATATATTAATTAGCTCATATGTAAAGGTAAATATATACATTTATTTAATTAATTCCTGTATAAAGCAGATTTACACGACACAATTGTGTAATTTCTTATAAATTATTAATAACACTAATGTTCTCCTCCCTCGGGCATAGTTGACCGTAGCCAATTTTGGCTATCTGTGTGTGTCCTTTGGTTTTATTGCTCCCAAAAAAATTAAATTATTTGACTGTCCAATCTTTCGATTTGTAGCGTACCTGATGAAGGTTATTCCAGAAACGCGTCGTGAGCACTAAATTGATAGCTACGGTTTTAATTATTTATTTGGAGAAAGAAAGTAATGTAAAAAAACGAAACTGTGTACACAGATATATATGTTTTAACAAAGACTAAAAAATAGAGAATATAGAAACGTAGATACAAAATTTAGTACCTACGACACGCATCTGAACCTTAAATCAGGAACACCCATAGACAAAGGGGTAACACATGTCCAATTTATGATTATCAAGTGAGGGATATATTTCCAAGAAATATGGTCTTTTTTTCAAGGGCACAAAGACATTAATATCATATTGCATCATTATCAAGGAAGTTATCTTAACATATATGTATAATAATTCAATGTTGTGTTTATTTCAGATATAGCTATAAAAGATGAGATATTATTTTTTAATCATTCTTATGGAATATGGGCTGATGAATTTTGATGCTGCACATATAGAAAATATCAACGTGACTAATATATTGCATCAATATTCTCTTTTGTGTGGTCCGGCGTTCGTCGATGATGCCATGAATATTTGGAAATTTCCGAAAATTTCCGAAGATGTAAATATTTGCCCGGTTTGCAGCCGCAGCAGTGATTGTTTTGTTTACAATAATTGCTGTCCGGATTTAGAAATACAATTTTCATCGTCTGATTGTAGAAATATAATTATCTATTCATCAAATAACACTATAAAACTAGAAAACAAATACGCAATTGTATCAAAATGCCCTAAAGGAGCAGATACAAGCTTGTTACACCTGTGTACAAAATCACGTGACATAGAAGATGGACTACTATACCCTCCAGTTACATCGACAGCATACTTGTTGACTTTCAAAAATAAGTTTTGTGCATTATGCAATGATATCAAGCAATTTATTCCATGGAAACTAAATTTTACATGCGACATCAAATTTAATTTCACCACAACTGTAAATGAAATTGTTACAACTGCAATTAAGCATCAATGTTCTATCTCGTACATCCCCGGACAATCTTTGTCAGATAAGGTAAAACCGTGTAAAGAGAGTCTTTTAATAAATAAGTGTAATGTTACAGGAACATGGGAACAATATAACAGGAATGTTGAGTACGCATGCGGTAGATTAAATAATCCGCTTCCGCCTTACAGAAATATTTTCTGCTACATGTGCAATCCTCCCAAAATGTCGCAATTTGTTCCAATTCATAACTGTAATGTGACCGGCCTTTGGGAAAAACGTGATGAAAATATAGATATTTCTTGTAAAAATGGTGGATACAGCAGTGCTACATATCCATACAAAAATATATATTGCTTCATGTGCAATGTAGACGTTTCTACATTTCTGACAAGGAAGGAGTCATTGTCTGTACATGTATCACCACCGGGTGCAGTTACTTACTATTTCTATCACGAAGACACTGTCAACTCTGAATTAGCTTACAAAGACACACCAATCGTCAAACGATTTCAACCAACCAGGGGATCGTCAACAATAGAAAGTGAACCAACATGTTGCAAGCGTATGTACAAAAAGTGGAACATTAAACTGGATTGCAAATTTCCTATCCCTTTTAGCTTTCTAGAAAATAACATCTTGAGATCTGCTTTAATACTTAATGAAAGAAGCTATTGTAACTTAACTAGAAATGTTAATACATTGTATATAATATGTGAAAAAACGAATACCACTGGATGTAGTACCGGAAGTCAACTTTATATACAGTGGGCATGCGAGACCAGGCAGTCCCGGGTGTTCATAAAAGGGGTTGATCGCAACTTTACTCTTCCAAAATGTGGAAGACATTTTGAAAACAAGATCATGTTTGAAAGAAGAAACCCGTTACAAATATCAACGACTGTTCAATCAGATCTTTGTAAAACATTTGACTGTGATGATAATCAGATTATTTATCCACTTCAATATTTCTTCTGTAACTGTTGTTCTAAATCTCTAGAAGGTAGTTTAATTTATGCATTAGACCGATCGCCATGGAATATATTCAGTTGGTCATATTACACGACAAAATGTTCGCAGAACGAGGTGTTTGACACAATTCAGGTAAGAAATTGCAGTAGAAATGCATTATATCGTTATTATACTATATATTTATTGCAATATATCTGCAATGTCACATGAACACTAGAATGATAATGTACGAAACATGTCAAGCAACCACGCCGATACCTCATCAATTATTGCAGCTCTAGTCACTGCAACAACGGCGCAATGTACTGTTCCGTCTGCTCATTTTTCTCACGTCTGCTTACTGCTTCTGTGCAAATATAATTATATTCAGACGAAATGTTTGAAGTTACCAAAGATATATTCAGAAGCCGTAAATCGAAGGATAGGCAGACAATACACTGCCAAAAAGAAAGGCTAAATGGACAAAACATATTTTCAAAACACTACAAAGAATACTAATGAGTGAACAACATGAACCTCATTAAATACCTGGGTGAAGTCAGTTGCTCCGGAAGGGTAGGCAGAATATGTCTTGTACGTATTCAATTTATAAAGAAATAGCATGGCATTTAGTATCAGTAACAATTAAATATTTTTGACTTCTCTTAGATCAATATCCGTTCTGGTTAAACAGGAGGACACTTGTAACATAAAAGTACATCTGACATTATAGTAATGGACCTCTTAAGGCTCTTCGACAATAAATGGACTAACATTAGACAAATGTTTAATATGTAACGAGCAGTCTATTTGTGTTACCAATTTAACAAAGTGTTTTGATGTATGTGAATTTGAAGACAAATCAACCTGACATTCTGTAAAAAAAAGTAAGCTAAGGAATAGTGCACATTTTCTGCTGGTCATCACTCTCATATTGACCTTTGACTTATTTATATCTAATTGTCTTTATAATTGCAGAACAAATGCCGTCAGATGGACTGTTTTAAAGGCAAACAGCTAATCGGAGACAAATGCGAACCATTTCTACCCGGGTCATTTTATTCAATGCCTGTTGGTTACTCCTTACCGTTCAGGCTTACTCCTAGAGATTCCAATACAATGGATATTGCATCGTTCCTACAAGACGAACTAAGACGCAACACTAGTTTATCATCTACAGTATGCACACATTCTGGAAATAGCCCTTCCTTAAAGTCATTTTATTCGCAAGTAGATATTGACCATGCTGTTTACAGTACTGAAATTGAACATAAGTTGATAACATTTTCTACAGAGCTTTATAAATCCAATCAAAAACATATGCATATAGATTTTGACTACAGATCTATATTCTTTGTTGATGAATCCCTATATAATACAAGTACATGTGCCGTTAGATCGCGTCCACTTGTGTCCAAACTGCTGGTCTGTCCACATGTAATATTTTACGACACTGAGTATAGTCTGGCTATTGACACTTACGCTGCTTCATTAAGTAATTATAAGGCAACATTTAAATTTTACGAGTATCACATCGATTCTCAGAAAAATCTCAGAATCTGCATCGACGATTTCAATACAATTATGATAAAGCAAGAAGATTCTATAGATATTATATACTACGTTATAATGATCACATGTACCGTTGTGTCAGTGGTATGTTTACTTCTAACACTACTTACATATTGTCTGTTGTCTACTCTACGTACACTTCCGGGAAAGAATATTCTTAATTTAGTTCTTTCTCTACTTCTTTATCACATTTTCTATTTAGTATTGATGACGTATGATGGAGAAGATATCACAGCTTGTCAACTTATAGGAATACTTGTTCATTACTTTTTATTATCAACATTTGGGTGTTTTACAGTCTGTACAATACATATGTTCAAAGTGTTTGGAAAGAACAGACTTGTTTTGGCTGCAGAAGCCAATCACGGCAAGTATTTACTGCCGATTTATGTATTGACTGTATATGGATATTCAATAGTTCTTGTGGCTATAAATATTATAACCACGTACATAATCAGTGAAGGTTCGTCGTTTGGGTACGGACGTAATGGAAGGTGTTTTGTATCTAATCAATATAGTTTCGTTGTAACTGTAATTATTCCTATGATTCTGACATTCATCATAAATATAACATTATATTCAATAACAGTGCATACACTAAAGGGGAAAATCCGTCTGAATACTGCAATAGCAGGTATTTCAAAGCTAAACAGTAACGAACTACAAATATTTGTTAAACTTTTCGTTACAACAGGTTGTTCCTGGATATTACTACTTGTAAATGTTTTTGTTGATGAAATGTTGATATACGTCATCATCGCTGGATTGAACAGTTTACAAGGATTATATGTATTTATAGCGTACATTCTAAATAAACGTATACATAACATGTATAGAACTAAATTCAGTGCCTTGTGTGGATTAACAAGCCGATCAAGGGAGACAACTATGACGTCATTGTGTCGTCCAAGATGTGCAACCATAGAAACAGATCGGGGTATAATCGAAGAAAAAAAACAATATGAAAATAAATTGTGATAGTAGATGTTACAATAATATAAATATTAAACCGTTGATCTATTTTGTGAAATAACTATGAACCTAGTTTTACTTTTCGGGAATACAACCCCTTCTCCCCTCTTCACGAAACGAGCGTCCAATGGACAACATGCATAAAAATTTACTCAACAGGTGTCGCACGAGTACTAACGGTGGTTAGCGTTTTATTATCGATTAGACGTTTGTAGCCTATGTAGACTATTATTTCAAACACAACTTCTACCTAATTATTCAACAATAATTATTATTTGTATAATAATATTCCTCAAGTTTACAACAAATGCATCATAAGTTGTAACCATCTTCTGACATGTTACTATATTACTAGATAAGGGTAATAACAAAATTAAGAATCACGTCATTACGTTGAAATAAGACAAGGACAACGTTGCAATCATATCTGGGTCACGGACACCTGTTACTAAATGTGAATGCGAATATAAAATAAAATTGAATAATTCTTATTAATTTTTTCTTATGTCCTCCATGAGCAAATATCGATATTTTCAATAATTTTGTAATTAGTAAATACGCATAGCATACGTACAATAACTGTAGAATGAGGAAATACTAGTACAATATTAGTGAATTACATGTACGTTGTTAAACAAAGTTTGATATTTGTTCACATTCTTTATATTCCCCTTTTTAAAAGATTTTCGTGTTGGCTTCCTAGTTTTGTTGTATCGTGATTTTCTACTTTCATGGTAAATAATCGTTTATTAATGGTTAGAATCAAATAATTTCGATCAATTTCACGTACATTATCAAGGACACCATGTACGTAATGATATTGCCATTTGATTACATTGGTTACAAGCGTTTATCGGAAAACAAACGTCTTCGTAACTACCGTTGGTACAGTGACGCCACCTGAGGGGAAAAGGGATAAATATTGTCCATTGTTGTGCAGGGAGAATCAAATACAAAAATGTAGATTTCTGAAACCTATCACGATCCTAAGCAATCAATATTTCCTATTATTATGTAGTACTTCGTCCTTTGCGGACAAGCAGCAAATATCATTTTATAATCTTTGGTCGAACAACCGGGGCTCGAACACACGATCTACAACACTAACCATAACACCACCGATGGACTTGATTAATATTGGACAGCAGTGTAGAACTAAACTAGTGTACATACTGATAGTAATATCACTAGACATATTGATGACGTCATTTAACAATCATTCGTGGTTTTTTTTAAATTTTGTTCCATTAGCTGTCGATAGATGTATATTATTTAATGTTAGTTTTCATAGGTTTTATGGTGTTTAACGCCACTTTTAAAAATATTTCAGTTATATCGTAGCGATCAGTTTTATTGGTGGACGAAACTGAAGGACCCCGAGAAAAACACCGACCTGCCGCAAATCACTGACAAACTTTATCACATAATGTTGTACATCTCGCACTGCACGGTAAAATTGGCGCGTCCCAAGTTGCTATCCGCAAATGCAACGGTTACTAACGGCGGATAATGTCGGCGTCCTCGTCAGGACAAGTTGAAAAAATCCCTCTAGCTTAGAAACTACAGGTCAGTCAATTATACTTTCTTTTGTACGGAATTTTAAAGGTGTTTGCCTGACGTTTGCAATGGTCGTATTATTAAAGATAAGGTTTGTTACTAAGTTATAAGCGATAACACAGTCAGCTTCAAATGTCATTGTCGTTCATGGTTTTAAGTAAATTCGATTTTCTCCCATTTATGTGTGCTTTTGGTACGTGAGTTGGAATATAAGATCGCAATGCAATTTATCAAAAAAGATTAAGATGACAAAATTGGCACAATAGAATAAAAACACAACTTAAAGAGAACTAACGAAAACAGATTCATGGCACCGACTATTTACTGATTAAACTGGCACCGATTACTGAAGGTTATATGGGTCATGATGTGATCACTTCAATCAGATTTTGAGTAAAATGTTCTGAAACAATGATTACACTGGCGCCCCTTATCAGAATGCACAACAATGGAGTGTCTTCGGTAACTTGAGTAGTGTGCGTAAGTTTTTCCACAGTAGGAGTAGGATTTTTTATTTGCTGGTGTGTCTGAGATATTGTTTGAATCTATTGTTACTTCTCCCCCTCATTCAAGGTCGACCGAAGATGCCCCAGCTGTCTCTTCTTGAGTCTGATCAACAAGATCAAGTAAATTGCTATCCTCTGGTTGGCAGCAGGATTCAGCATTAAGTAAACTGTTATCCTCTGGTTGGCCCAAGGATTCAGCATTAAGTAAACTGCTATCCTCTGGTTGGGTAAATGATTCAGCATTTAACGGTAATTCAATCAGCGTAGAATCGACCTTTTCTTCGGGCAGTGGTAACTTTTGCGGACTCTCTTGGATGGGTCGACACCCGAAAAACGACATGACAGATGTTAAATCCTAGATGGAATAAAAATTTAAAATTTAGTTTTTAAAAAACAATAAATCGGTGGAGCAGTCGGAAACGACAGGTAAAATCCACGCCGTTGCCCATAAATGTGTGATAACTTACCAAAGTCACTCAAGCATAACATGTAGGTTAATTTGAAATAATTGTGTGAAATTTAGGTGAAGGGGGGTCAATGACTGTATTGCCGTTCATTACTCTTCAAGCAAAACGTAACCGAATAAGGGTAATAACAAAATTACCGAACAAGACGGATTTTTACTGACAACGAAAATAATATACCTGCAAAAACATATTCACTGTATCTATTTCAGAATTGTGATTTCCCCATTTTTATCAACCAAATTAAAATTGAAATTCATCAAAATCGTGTGACGAAGCAAAAGTTGAAAAAAACCTTCTTTAAGAAAATGATATAAGAGCGTATTCGATAGAAGTAATTAATTTACAGGCAGAGAAGAAGAAAAAAAGAACAACATTAATATAAATCGGCAAACAAATTATCATTCCTTCTTGGAATGGGTTAGAACAACCTCAAATCAATCATTTCTGTATTATTGAATAAGAGACTAAAGCTGTCTTTTGATTCTGAAATAAGTGGAGTTATTGACTTTTCAAAACGGTTATTTCACTTGTTCGATGGGCTTGGTGAATGGTTACTTAGCTGCGGAACCATAGCTCTTTATGTTACTTTTGTTTTTTATTATGGGGTGGACCTTAAATCCGCAAATATATATATATATTAAAAGGACCTATAAGAGCTACGGACCCGCAGCTAGGTGAATAGCAGTTTTTTTCTGAAGTCATTATTAACATGCATATTTTTCATGTTATTAGTTGGTGACAAAATGTATAGTAGCCGATGCATGGAACCAATAGTAACCGTTACTTGGTTTTTTTCATGAAAATAAAAGAGTAACAGAATGTGTGACATTTTTTTATTTACAAACAATTGATATTCTCAATAAATGATCGTTGTATTAGAAAATATTTGTTTAATTTCTTGTTTTTTATGAATTATCAGGATTTGACCATCATCCAAAACAGAAAATTGGGAAACACAACGACTCATATGGCTTATCCTGTTCGAATTACAGTAAAACAGAGCAGAAGCGATGTACATTCGTTTACAGGAATATACGTGGAGTCCCGTGAACGCTTCAGAATGTAATAGAGTTTTGCAATAGAGTGGAAAATTCCTAAATGTACGAGCTGTACTTACCGTATTCCAATCCATTTTACATTTAGTAACAGTCGCATTTGCGGATAGCAACTTGGGACGCGCCGTTTTCAGCGATAGTAACCGTCTAGGTACAGCACCGTGCACTAAGCGGCAGTCCAACACACACCAGTGGTGACAGGCACCGATTGCATACGTATTTTCGAACAACCATACGCTCACGACCACGACGGTCCATTTCATGTTAGGAAAATTAAAAAGTCTTATTGAATACATAATATTTCGATCTTGGACATGAGGTCCTGATCACAACCCTAAGCACGCCTCAATTCAGAAATCCGGGTATACAATTACACATTTAGGCAAATTTACAAGAAACAAAGAAAAACCATTACAAAAATTATGTCTACCATTTGATCAACATTTATGATTTTCAATATTTACTATGTCTGATTCACTAATGTTATTGAAATCAATATAACTTCTATCTGTCAATGTTGCTTCCTCTAACTTTAATATCAGACGAAGTAGGCCATTAATTCCCTTAATTGTCCTGTTATAGTGGTTGTTGCATAATGCATCTAGTGTTTTAATTGACTTGTGATCTATAATAGATTTTGCAAACCAAATAAAATACACCAGAACACTGATTGTGAAGATGATAGTTGTTTGTCTTACTACAGGTATATATCTTTTTCTTTGATTTGTTGTTACGCCATTATTTTGTCCTCTATCACAATTTACGACTCTTGTCTATGTGAGAACATTCCTTTCTGTCTGTCACAATTGCTAGAGATTGTGCACTTTCTTCAAATTTTTAATGACATATGCATTGTGCCATTTTGTAGTAAAACATAGGAAATTGTAAATAAACTAATTCATTTACTACCAAAAGAAGAATTGCAAAAGACATATGTCATGTTATTTAAACTTATTTATATTTATAATGGAATGGAATCAGTGCGCTTACTGTTTATATGCACTGACCAAGATATATTTTTTCTGGTACCTGATTAATGTAGAGCGACGGTAAGAAATGGTAACAGTATAAGCGCTGACAGAGGATCCCCCCGACCCCACTAAAAATGATTAGAACGATGCTGTTTGTTTCTGCTCTCTTTAGATACTTTGTGGAGCAGGAACTGCTCAGCCGTCCGGAGCACCCGAGTTCACCCTCGGTTTTTAGTGGGGTTCGTGTTACTCGATCTTTAGTTTTATATGTATGTTTTGTAGATCGTTGTTTGTCCTTTTGTACTTTTTCTTTTGGTCATTGTGTTGTCTGCTCTTCTTCGATATACGGATTCTGATTGCCCCTTTGGTATCTTCAAACTCTTCTTGATAGTTGCTTTGGGGTTTTTGACGTTGCAGGATAAATACAATATACCTACATTGTCAGAAAATATATAATCTATTTGTATTCGCTGCGAAACGCGACAGAAAAGCTCGCCACACGGTCGCTTTTCGACCAGTTTTCCAAGCTCATACAAATACGCTTTATACTTTCCGACAATGTACGTATATTGTCTATATATATATTCATCATTAAAACAAATATATGTTTTTGCTCACCACAAAACAGGAAAGAAACACTCGACAGAAGTTAGTTTTTTTCCTGTTTCTAAGTCTCGTAAAATGAATTGTATATATCATTTACTAATCCTTCTACTGCTAGGACCTGTTTATATGACCGCATTGTACCATACGCAGGCGTCATAACCGGATACACAGGTCTAAACCGGTAAGTCGCTGCCGGTAAATTTCTAATCAATGCTATCTAAAATTAATACACTTGAGAGATCTATCAAGTTGAAACGTACTGTAGCAAAGTGAAGCTTTGTACGTCTTATTATAACGATAACAAGTGTAAAGAGATGGAGACATATTTTCACTGTAACATACAAACATAATAGAAAGTATATCATTTCATGTCCAGAAAAATAATGTAATGTACAAAGCTTTTCAATAATTCAATAATTCTTCATTGCATTATTTATTCACCGTTTCGTTTTATTCCAAAATAAAATATGGATCTTTCATAGACATGATTGTTTTTAAATTTTTTATAATTCGGAAAAGCCTTGTCCCAAATGAACATTCTTTGTCTATATTGGTGAGTTTGGTTAAACAAAAAAAAAGAAGGATAGTGATGGTTCTATTTACGTCAGACCTTGCTGACTATAAAAAGAATTTACATTTGCTATTCAAGCATCTACTGTTTTGTCAAAGAACAAAATAAACACAATTATTAAATGTATTCTGCAAGTCAAAAATACAGTTGATTTAATCAAATTTCATTATTGGACACAATATCAAATATTACAGTGAATTGTAGCGTATCGTTTTTGCATTATTTTAATTGAAAATTCTCCATTTTGTACTATAATAGCAGAGTTGCTTCAACATATGTGTGTAAATGGTAAGTCATTTTAATTTTTAACAACACATTCCTGCTATTTACTCTCTGTTTTACTCAATTTAGCAAAAAAATTTCCAGAATCTTAACATATTGTCGCGTCACCTGGCGTCCGTTGTCTGTTAACGTTTAATATTTCAATCTCCTCTGCAATCGCAGGGCCAAGTGAACCGAAACTTGGTAGGCAGCTTATATGAAAAGCTCTCTATAAATGTTGCTCATTTCATCCCGATCCGTTAACAAACATGGCCGCTATAGACAAATATTTTTTTCTGGGTTGTCAAAAGCTTCTCCTCTGAAACCGCTTTGCCAAATAAAGATAAATTTTACAGGAAGCATCTATGGAATGTCCTCTATAACATTTCCTCATTTCATCCCGATTGTACAATAACATGGTCGCCGTCGGCCATTCTTGTATCTGATTGCCTGAAATTAAAAAAAAATCTTCTCTAAAGCCATTTGGCCATGGAAGGGTCTGTATACAGGTTCATCAAAACAAAATGACAGGTGAGCGACACAGGCTACGACCACTGATCCTCTAGTTAATTATGATATACGTATATCTGACAAACACCGAATAATTAACCTACCAATATTTGCCAGACTGCTCCTCATCTACTGTTCTATTAAGATGATTGTTAGTAATACTAGACGAATTCTCTGTGCAAGACGTCTATATATGGACTATTTAGTACTCAACCAGTCTTCCTGATAATTAACGATGAATAAATAAAAGTTAACTATGCCTTTCTCATATTGTATAATATTAGGCATAATGATTTCCGAGTAAAACCAATTTTATGAAAAATAATGCTTGTGATAATAAACAATACCACCAATATGAACAAAACGAGCAATGACCTCTAACCTCAACTCCTTGAACACAAACATGACCACGACATATGACGTTGGAAATATTTGTTTTGACATCCTGTCTTTGCTTGTGCTATTCACGCCTCAAACTGTTCGCTCCTATTAGAACGTTGTATGTCAATAGGAAATACACGATGTCCGTCATCGCAAGATGTGATTAACATAGGAACATACACTGTACGATTATATGTGAAAATAATATATATTTCTTCTCAAAATAGAAATAGATTGAGTCAAACTTTACATCCGTAATCATAGCACGGTCCTTGTGTATTGGACATCCAAGATCCAGCCACCACAGTACAAACACATATCACATGTGGGAAATTATTTTACAATCATTCTCAACAGATACCAGTGCCCATTTGAAAGAAGACATGGCTGAATAATTCCATGTGTGGTTTACAAAATGTATATTGTGGTTTTGATAGGAAATTCAAGATATCCGCAACGTCAAATCATAGCTTAGCGTAGATGGATATGGGAATATGAATACAATCTTTTTTGTTCTCAAAGATTAAAATGTATTTATCCCCAAAATATAAATGGTCATTTGAATTGTCCCGTATTAACTTTTAATTATTCCTGTCGATTGCAAATCAAAGGTGGTCGCTACCGTAATATAATAGTTGATATAACACCCTATGGTTTAGTTTGAGTATTTAGTTCAAATATTATGAATGATTTCCACTAATCATTATACACAATGTGTGTCGTGCATGGCAAAAAAGATGTTAATATCGCATTATCGCTTTTGTAAAAGTGCATATGCTATCTTGTGCTAAGTGTTTTGCTACAAATGATTCGTATCACTCTTTCTCAAGGTATTTTTAATTCATGAGTATACGATCGCAGAGACGGGTCTCTTCTTTGCCTATCTAATGGCAACGTTCTTTATGGCACCATCAAATGGCATTTACATTTAACAGTTGATTAGCTTTTTCCGTATCTGTGGCACAAATGAGCACAATCCCGTCATTTCTTCATGAATGATTATCCCTCCGGAGCATCGCAGTTCATCCAGGTTTCTGTCAGATTGGTGTTTCTCAATCTGTGTATTATAGTTGTTGAACCATTGTTGTCCTTTTTCTTCATACTATTATTATGTCTGTCCTTCTTCTTCATACCATTATTATGTCTGTCCTTCTTCATACCATTATTATGTCTGTTCTTCTTCATACCATTATTATGTCTGTCCTTCTTCATACCATTATTATGTCTGTCCTTCTTCTTCATACCATTATTATGTCTGTCCTTCTTCTTCATACCATTATTATGTCTGTCCTTCTTCATACCATTATTATGTCTGTCCTTCTTCTTCATACCATTATTATGTATGTCCTTCTTCTTCATACCATTATTATGTCTGTCCTTCTTCATACCATTATTATGTCTGTTCTTCTTCATACCATTATTATGTCTGTTCTTCTTCTTCATACCATTATTATGTCTGTCCTTCTTCATACCATTATTATGTATGTCCTTCTTCATACCATTATTATGTATGTCCTTCTTCTTCATACCATTATTATGTCTGTCCTTCTTCATACCATTATTATGTCTGTCCTTCTTCTTCATACCATTATTATGTATGTCCTTCTTCATACTATTATTATGTCTGTCCTTCTTCTTCATACCATTATTATGTCTGTCCTTCTTCTTCATACCATTATTATGTCTGTCCTTCTTCTTCATACCATTATTATGTCTGTCCTTCTTCATACCATTATTATGTCTGTCCTTCTTCTTCATACCATTATTATGTATGTCCTTCTTCTTCATACCATTATTATGTCTGTCCTTCTTCTTCATATCATTATTATGTCTGTTCTTCTTCATACCATTATTATGTCTGTCCTTCTTCTTCATACCATTATTATGTCTGTCCTTCTTCATACCATTATTATGTATGTCCTTCTTCATACCATTATTATGTATGTCCTTCTTCTTCATACCATTATTATGTCTGTCCTTCTTCATACCATTATTATGTCTGTCCTTCCTCTTCATACCATTATTATGTCTGTCCTTCTTCATACCATTATTATGTCTGTCCTTCTTCATACCATTATTATGTCTGTCCTTCTTCTTCATACCATTATTATGTATGTCCTTCTTCATACTATTATTATGTCTGTCCTTCTTCTTCATACCATTATTATGTCTGTCCTTCTTCTTCATACCATTATTATGTCTGTCCTTCTTCTTCATACCATTATTATGTCTGTCCTTCTTCATACCATTATTATGTCTGTCCTTCTTCTTCATACCATTATTATGTATGTCCTTCTTCTTCATACCATTATTATGTCTGTCCTTCTTCTTCATATCATTATTATGTCTGTTCTTCTTCATACCATTATTATGTCTGTCCTTCTTCTTCATACCATTATTATGTCTGTCCTTCTTCATACCATTATTATGTATGTCCTTCTTCATACCATTATTATGTATGTCCTTCTTCTTCATACCATTATTATGTCTGTCCTTCTTCATACCATTATTATGTCTGTCCTTCCTCTTCATACCATTATTATGTCTGTCCTTCTTCATACTATTATTATGTCTGTCCTTCTTCTTCATACCATTATTATGTCTGTCCTTCTTCTTCATACCATTATTATGTATGTCCTTCTTCTTCATACCATTATTATGTCTGTCCTTCTTCATACCAATATTATGTATGTCCTTCTTCATACCATTATTATGTCTGTCCTTCTTCTTCATACCATTATTATGTCTGTCCTTCTTCATACTATTAATATGTCTGTCCTTCTTCATACCATTATTATGTCTGTCCTTCTTCATACCATTATTATGTCTGTCCTTCTTCATACCATGATTATGTCTGTTCTTCTTCTTCATAACATTATTATGTCTGTCCTTCTTCTTCATACCATTATTATGTATATCCTTCTTCTTCATACCATTATTATGTCTGTCCTTCTTCATACCATTATTATGTCTGTTCTTCTTCATACCATTATTATGTCTGTTCTTCTTCTTCATACCATTATTATGTCTGTCCTTCTTCATACCATTATTATGTCTGTCTTTCTTCTTCATACCATTATTATGTCTGTCCTTCTTCATACCATTATTATGTCTGTCCTTCTTCATACCATTATTATGTCTGTTCTTCTTCTTCATACCATTATTATGTATGTTCTTCTTCTTCAAACCATTATTATGTCTGTCCTTCTTCTTCATACCATTATTATGTATGTCCTTCTTCTTCATACCATTATTATGTCTGTCCTTCTTCTTCATACCATTATTATGTCTGTCCTTCTTCTTCATACCATTATTATGTCTGTCCTTCTTCATACCATTATTATGTCTGTCCTTCTTCTTCATACCATTATTATGTCTATCCTTCTTCTTCATATCATTATTATGTCTGTCCTTCTTCATACCATTGTTATGTATGTCCTTTTTCTTCATACCATTATTATGTCTGTTCTTCTTCATACCATTATTATGTCTGTCCTTCTTCTTGATACCATTATTATATCTGTCCTTCTTCTTCATACCATTATTATGTCTGTCCTTCTTCTTCATACCATTATTATGTCTGTCCTTCTTCTTCATACCATTATTATGTCTGTCCTTCTTCTTCATACCATTATTATGTATGTCCTTCTTCATACCATTATTATGTCTGTTCTTCTTCTTCATACCGTTATTATGTCTGTTCTTCTTCTTCATACCATTATTATGTCTGTCCTTCTTCTTCATACAATTATTATGTCTGTCCTTCTTCATACCATTATTATGTCTGTCCTTCTTCTTCATACCATTATTATGTCTGTCCTTCTTCTTCATACCATTATTATGTCTGTCCTTCTTCATACCATTATTATGTATGTCCTTCTTCTTCATACCATTATTATGTCTGTCCTTCTTCTTCATACCATTATTATGTCTGTCCTTCTTCTTCATACCATTATCATGTCTGTCCTTCTTCTTCATATCATTATTATGTCTGTCCTTCTTCATACCATTGTTATGTATGTCCTTCTTCATACCATTATTATGTCTGTCCTTCTTCTTCATACCATTATTATGTCTGACCTTCTTCTTCATACCATTATTATGTCTGTCCTTCTTCATACCATTATTATGTCTATCCTTCTTCTTCATACCATTATTATGTCTGTCCTTCTTGTTCATACCATTATTATGTATGTCCTTCTTCATACCATTATTATGTCTGTCCTTCTTCTTCATACCATTATTATGTCTGTCCTTCTTCTTCATACCATTATTATGTATGTCCTTCTTCTTCATACCATTATTATGTCGTCCTTCTTCATACCATTATTATGTCTGTCCTTCTTCTTCATACCATTATTATGTCTGTTCTTCTTCTTCATACCATTATTATGTCTGTCCTTCTTCATACCATTATTATATCTGTCCTTCTTCATATCATTATTATGTCTGTCCTTCTTCATACCATTATTATGTCTGTCCTTCTTCTTCATACAATTATTATGTCTGTCCTTCTTCATACCATTATTATATCTGTCCTTCTTCTTCATACCATTATTATGTCTGTCCTTCTTCTTCATATCATTATTATGTCTGTCCTTCTTCTTCATACCATTATTATGTCTGTCCTTCTTCTTCATACAATTATTATGTCTGTCCTTCTTCATACCATTATTATGTCTGTCCTTCTTGTTCATACCATTATTATGTCTGTCCTTCTTCTTCATACCATTATTATGTCTGTCCTTCTTCATACCATTATTATGTATGTCCTTCTTCTTCATACCATTATTATGTCTGTCCTTCTTCTTCATACCATTATTATGTCTGTCCTTCTTCTTCATACCATTATCATGTCTGTCCTTCTTCTTCATATCATTATTATGTCTGTCCTTCTTCATACCATTGTTATGTATGTCCTTCTTCATACCATTATTATGTCTGTCCTTCTTCTTCATACCATTATTATGTCTGACCTTCTTCTTCATACCATTATTATGTCTGTCCTTCTTCATACCATTATTATGTCTGTCCTTCTTCTTCATACCATTATTATGTCTGTCCTTCTTGTTCATACCATTATTATGTATGTCCTTCTTCATACCATTATTATGTCTGTCCTTCTTCTTCATACCATTATTATGTCTGTCCTTCTTCTTCATACTATTATTATGTATGTCTTCTTCTTCATACCATTATTATGTCTGTCCTTCTTCATACCATTATTATGTCTGTCCTTCTTCTTCATACCATTATTATGTCTGTTCTTCTTCTTCATACCATTATTATGTCTGTCCTTCTTCATACCATTATTATATCTGTCCTTCTTCATATCATTATTATGTCTGTCCTTCTTCATACCATTATTATGTCTGTCCTTCTTCTTCATACCATTATTATGTCTGTCCTTCTTCATACCATTATTATATCTGTCCTTCTTCTTCATACCATTATTATGTCTGTCCTTCTTCTTCATATCATTATTATGTCTGTCCTTCTTCTTCATACCATTATTATGTATGTCCTTCTTCTTCATACCATTATTATGTATGTCCTTCTTCATACCATTATTATGTCTGTCCTTCTTCTTCATATCATTATTATGTCTGTCCTTCTTCTTCATACCAGTATTATGTCTGTCCTTCTTCATACTATTATTATGTATGTCCTTCTTCATACCATTATTATGTCTGTTCTTCTTCTTCATACCATTATTATGTCTGTTCTTCTTCTTCATACCATTATTATGACTGTCCTTCTTCATACTATTATTATATCTGTCCTTCTTCTTCATACCATTATTATGTCTGTCCTTCTTCATACCATTATTGTGTCTGTCCTTATTCTTCATATCATTATTATGTCTGTCCTTCTTCATACCATTGTTATGTATGTCCTTCTTCATACCATTATTATGTCTGTCCTTCTTCTTCATACCATTATTATGTATGTCCTTCTTCTTCATACCATTATTATGTCTGTCCTTCTTCATACCATTATTATGTCTGTCCTTCTTCTTCATACCATTATTATGTCTGTCCTTCTTCATACCATTATTATGTATGTCCTTCTTCTTCATATCATTATTATGTCTGTCCTTCTTCTTCATATCATTATTATGTTTGTCCTTCTTCCTCATACCATTATTATGTCTGTCCTTCTTCTTCATACCATTATTATGTCTGTCCTTCTTCATACCATTATTATGTCTGTCCTTCTTCTTCATACCATTATTATGTCTGTCCTTCTTCTTCATACCATTATTATGTCTGTCCTTCTTCATACCATTATTATGTCTGTCCTTCTTCTTCATACCATTATTATGTCTGTCCTTCTTCTTCATACCATTATTATGTCTGTCCTTCTTATTCATACCAATATTATGTCTGTCCTTCTTCTTCATATCATTATTATGTCTGTCCTTCTTCATACCATTATTATGTCTGTCCTTCTTCTTCATACCATTATTATGTCTGCTCTTCTTCATACCATTATTATGTCTGTTCTTCTTCTTCATACCATTATTATGTCTGTCCTTCTTCATACCATTATTATGTCTGTCCTTCTTCATACCATTATTATGTCTGTTCTTCTTCTTCATACCATTATTATGTCTGTTCTTCTTCATACTATTATTATGTCTGTTCTTCTTCTTCATACCATTATTATGTCTGTCCTTCTTCATACCATTATTATGTCTGTTCTTCTTCTTCATACCATTATTATGTCTGTCCTTCGTCATACCATTATTATGTCTGTCCTTCTTCATATCATTATTATGTCTGTCCTTCTTCATACCATTATTATGTCTGTCCTTCTTCATACCATTATTATGTCTGTCCTTCTTCATACCATTATTATGTCTGCTTTTCTTCATACCATTATTATGTCTGTCCTTCTTCTTCATATCATTATTATGTCTGTTCGTCTTCATGCCATTATTATGTATGTTCTTCTTCATACCATTATTATGTATGTCCTTTTTCATACCATTATTATGTCTGTCCTTCTTCTTCATACCATTATTATGTCTGTTCTTCTTCTTCATACCATTATTATGTATGTCCTTCTTCTTCATACCATTATTATGTCTGTCCTTCTTCATACCATTATTATGTCTGTCCTTCTTCATACCATTATTATGTCTGTCCTTCTTCTTCATACCATTATTATGTATGTCCTTCTTCTTCATACCATTATTATGTCTGTCCTTCTTCTTCATACCATTATTATGTATGTCCTTCTTCTTCATACCATTATTATGTCTGTCCTTCTTCTTCATACCATTATTATGTCTGCTCTTCTTCATACCATTATTATGTCTGTCCTTCTTCTTCATACCATTATTATGTCTGTCCTTCTTCATACCATTATTATGTATGTCCTTCTTCTTCATACCATTATTATGTCTGTCCTTCTTCTTCATACCATTATTATGTCTGTCCTTCTTCTTCATACCATTATTATGTCTGTCCTTCTTCATACCATTATTATGTCTGTCCTTCTTCATACCATTATTATATATGTCCTTCTTCTTCATACCATTGTTATGTCTGTCCTTCTTCATACCATTATTATGTATGTCCTTCTTCTTCATACCATTATTATGTCTGTCCTTCTTCTTCATACCATTATTATGTATGTCCTTCTTCTTCATACCATTATTATGTCTGTTCTTCTTCTTCATACCATTATTATGTCTGTCCTTCTTCTTCATACCATTATTATGTCTGTCCTTCTTCATACCATTATTATGTCTGTCCTTCTTCATACCATTATTATGTCTGTCCTTCTTCTTCATACCATTATTATGTCTGTCCTTCTTCTTCATACCATTATTATGTCTGTACTTCTTCTTCATACCATTATTATGTATGTCCTTCTTCTTCATACCATTATTATGTCTGTCCTTCTTCATACCATTATGTATGTCCTTCTTCTTCATACCATTATTATGTATGTCCTTCTTCTTCATACCATTATTATGTATGTCCTTCTTCTTCATACCATTATTATGTCTGTCCTTCTTCATACCATTATTATGTCTGTTCTTCTTCTTCATACCATTATTATGTCTGTCCTTCTTCTTCATACCATTATTATGTCTGTCCTTCTTCTCCATACCATTATTATGTCTGTCCTTCTTCATACCATTATTATGTCTGTCCTTCTTCTTCATACCATTATTATGTCTGTTCTTCTTCATACTATTATTATGTCTGTTCTTCTTCTTCATACCATTATTATGTCTGTCCTTCTTCTTCATACCATTATTATGTCTGTTCTTCTTCATACTATTATTATGTCTGTTCTTCTTCTTCATACCATTATTATGTATGTCCTTCTTCTTCATACCATTATTATGTCTGTCCTTCTTCATACCATTATTATGTCTGTCCTTCTTCTTCATAACATTATTATGTCTGTTCTTCTTCATACTATTATTATGTCTGTTCTTCTTCTTCATACCATTATTATGTCTGTCCTTCTTCTTCATACCATTATTATGTCTGTCCTTCTTCTTCATGCCATTATTATGTCTGTCCTTCTTCATACTATTATTATGTCTGTCCTTTTTCTCCATACCATTATTATGTCTGTCCTTCTTCATACCATTATTATGTCTGTTCTTCTTCTTCATACCATTATTATGTCTGTCCTTCTTCTTCATACCATTATTATGTATGTCCTTCTTCTTCATACCATTATTATGTATGTCCTTCTTCTTCATACCATTATTATGTATGTCCTTCTTCTTCATACCATTATTATGTCTGTCCTTCTTTATACCATTATTATGTCTGTCCTTCGATAAAATGCTAAAATAAAGGAGTGGTCTTATTTCCACATTTATACTTGAAAGTCAGAATGAAATGTACAGCAGTCAGTATGATGCATGCAGATACATGAATGTTTTACTAAAGACTGACAACAGAGACGTAGAACAGCAGTAAAACCTTGTGCCTTAAGAAACGTTTGAAGATAGCGAAGGGGTAATCAGAAGGGTAAAATGGCCAAATGAAAAAGAGGAACTAATGATCCACAAAAACTACACAGAAAACAAAAGATTGAGCAACACGAACTCTTCTTAAAATCTGGGGCGAACTCGTGTGCTTCGGAAGGGAAATTAGCTCCAGCTCCATCATTGTCACCCGTCGTGCTACTATTGGGACAAACCCGGCGTCAAGTCATGAATGCGGAAAGATCCGGGCTGTGATTACGACAAACGGAACCTATTTACATACATTAATATCTAGTTTATTATATAAATTGAACAAAACAAGTTGTATAGAAAGGCATAACAGTAGTTTTTAACGCTTGACTTGGTTAGATGTTTACCTTGTTTAGTCAAAGTTATTTATAGAACAGATTGATGTTTTTAAATTCAAATAATATCACGATTGTCTTTCCCATCCTCCATTCAATTCAATGTATTTTGGAAGAATTATTGTAATTATTGATAAATGGTTTATTTTTCTCACTACCAATGCATATAAGTTGTGTAAACAGATTAAAAGCATTGTAACAATACAGCAATATTAATAGTATGCAACTATAATAATACTAGATTTGGTATGACAATTTTATTTCTAAAATTATGGAATAGTATAATTTTGAGTGATTTTTTGTTGTTAGTGTGACAAATGCATTCTGGGAAATTCAAGATGTGTTTATAAAGTAAGTATTATTTATATCTTGACAAAGCTAAGCATTCAAATAGAAGAACATTAAACATACAATCATAATCAGGATAGAGGAAGATTACAACCAATTGATAGTAATACAATATATACATTTAATATATTTAAGTAGGCAAAATAACCTTCACATCGTAGGTTCAGGTGATTAAGGTTATGGTGTTTAACGCCAATATATTGGAAATCCCTATACTATAGGAGCAAGAAATCAGAAAGGCCTAAACAGGATATCCAAAATCATTTTATATTTGTCATGTCTGAGGAAGGAGAATCGTAGTGTTAATTGTTAAATGTTAATTACATTATTTAGGAACAGGAAATTTCAAAAGATATATCTTAGAAGTCATACCAGAACCAAAGCACTGACTACTGGTTGGATGATACCATCTAAAACCAAACATCCATCAGTAGAGGTATCGAACCAAACCCCGTTTTTGGAATATTCTTGCGTAGGTACGCTCAAAGATGTCATATTTTGGAATATTATTGCGTAGGTACGCTCAAAGATGTCATAGAACTCCTTATAATTTATTAGCAACATATTATATTGTATTGGTTACAGTTGGGTTGTGAATAAAATGTGATATTTATTGTCTTTCTAAAATATCTTGACAACTATATTATATTTACTTTCAGATCCGTCATAATAATATTCAGAAGATATGTGGTATGTTTTGGTAATTGACCTGTTACTACGTTTTTGTATTATGTCGTTGACTAACAGTAATACAAGTATAAATGTTACCAATATTTTATATCAATATTCACTTTTATGTGGTCCAGCATTTTTCGATGATGGGGCTAATATTTGGAATTTCCCAGAAATTTCCACGGACTATAATATTTGTCCCATTTGTAGGGGCAACAAAAATTGTTTTGCAGACGACAACTGTTGTCCAGATTTAGAATTGAAATTTCCATCAACTAATTGTGTTTCTGAAATTATTTATTCATCAAATAACACATTATTTGTTGAAAATAAATACGAAATCATATCCACGTGTCCCAAAGGGGCCAATGCTAACATATTACTTCAGTGTACAAAATCACGAAGCATACAGGAAAAAGTACAATACCCTCCAGTAACTTCAAGGAAATATTTAGTATCTTTCCACAATGAATTTTGTGCTTTATGTAACGACATTAAGCAGTTTATACCGTGGAAACTTAATATCAGTTGCGACATTAAATTTGATGTCTTTGCAGACGTTGATGAAATTGTTACTAAAGCCGTAGAAAAAGAATGCACCATTTTTCATGTTCCGGCCGATATTTTATTCGACATTGTTAAACCTTGTAGAAACCGTCATTTGATAAACAAATGCAACGTAACCGGAACATTGCGTCAATCAGACAGAGACATAGATCACGCATGTCAAACTCTTAAAAATCCATTCCCACCTTACAAAAACGTATTCTGCTACATGTGCAATCCTCCTGAACTTCAAGCGACTGATTTGATTGGTTCTTGTAACATGACGGGACTTTGGACAGAATATGACAGTGATGTAGAAATGGCTTGCAGAAACGGAAGGTACAGCTTGATAACTCATCCATATAACAATATTTATTGCTATCTCTGCAATATTGATGTTTTTGAAATAGTCGAAAATAAGAACTCATTTTCAGTAGAAGTGTCTCCAAATAATAGTTTTACCTACTATATATACAATTATATGGAAAGTAAACAAATAACATGCAAACGTCATTACCGGAAGTGGAAATATAAAGTCGATTGTCGGTTTCCAATAGCACTAAGTCGATTCAATAATACTATTTCAAACTTGATTTTACTCTTGGGAGAAGCAGAAGGCTGCAGCATAGAAACAAACCAAAACATAACATACGATATTTGTATGAATGGAAACTGCAGTGAAATCAACAAATTACAAATAGACTGGGCATGTGAAACTGACTCATCAGAAATTTACATCAAAGGGGCACATCATGAGATAAGTTCTTGGCTTCCTAATTGTGGACAACATCTTTCAGAAATCAAAGTTTTTGACAATAATAATAACATCGATATCACCAAGAATATTATTTCAGAAGAGTGTCAGTGGTTTAATTGCAATGATAATCAGCTTGTTTATCCATTGCAATATTTCTTATGTAACTGTTGTTCCATTGATTATCAACCATTTGAGGAGGTGCAGTCTTCGTCTACTTCATGGACTATATTTAGTTGGTCATTTTATACAAAGACTTGCAGAGAAAATGAAATATTCGACACAGTTCAGGTAAGAATATTTAAATCTTTTGAAACCATATAAGACCATCAGAGTTAAGCAAAGCAAATGATAAAAACTAAAAAGCACCAAAAAAAACCGAACTTTCCAAAATCCTATAGAAATATCGTAGAAATAGGCAAGAAACCCGTAACACCCAAATACAGGTATATGCCAACTTATTTTCCTGGATTGCAACAAGCACTTCAATAAACAGGGGCTTAGTTTTATGGGCCCATACAAAACGACAATATATAATGAATTAAAATCAATGTGTTTGTACTTTTTCTTTTGGCCATTGTGTGTTCTGGTCTTCTTCGATATACGGATTCTGATTACCCCTTTGATATCTTCAAGCTCTTCTTGTGAATGAGTATATCGAATATCTTCTGTTTAACTAATTTACGATTCTTATTTCCTTGAGGGCTAATTATTATACTTAAAGGATCTGAAAATATCAATTTAATGAAAAACTTTAAAAAAAGAAATTAAAAAAAATATTCAATTGTATAATGGTCAAATGAATAGAACAAAGAGACAAAACACTACGTACAAATCTAAAGATCGGGCAAACCCAACCTCACTAAAAACTGGAGGTGAACGTATGTGCTAAGGGAAAGTAGGCAGTTCCTGCTCCACTAGTGGCACCTGTCGTATTAAGTCACGTTCTAAGGGCGAGATGCATATCTGATACGCACAACTAGCGGACCGCCCTATCGAACCAGTTATATTCTGTTGCGGACAAACTAGGTACTATTGCGTCTGTCCAAAACCAGGATTTAGATTTACGTCGGCTTCTGTTCTGGTTATTTCTGTGTTTAGGAATTTGAGGTTTGTTCCTAAGGAGTGGTTCGTATTGATTTAGACTTTCATTTTTTTTATATTGGACGAAAACCATGAAATCCTTTACTCCTATTTATTTAATAGGGGGTTCATATATTCGGCGAATACCCATTAAATACTTGACTCCTATTTATTTTATAGGGGGTTCACATATTCGACGAATACCCATTAAATACTTTACTCCTATTTATTTTATAGGTGGTTCATATATTCCACGAATACCCATTAAATACTTTACTCCTATTTATTTTATAGGGGGTTCATATATTCGGCGAATACCCATTAAATACTTTACTCCTATTTATTTTATAGGGGGTTCATATATTCGACGAATACCCATTAAATACTTTACTCCTATTTATTGTATAGGGGGTTCATATATTCGACGAAAACCTATTAAATACTTTACTCCTATTTATTTTATAGGGGGTTCATGTATTCGACGAAAACCCATTACATACTTTACTCCTATTTATTTTATAGGGGGTTCATATATTCGACGAATACCCATTAAATACGTTACTCCTATTTATTTTATAGGGGGTTCATATATTCGACGAATACCCATTAAATACTTTACTCCTGTTTATTTTATAGGGGTTCATATATTCGACGAATACCCATTAAATGCTTTACTCCTGTTTATTTTATAGGGGGTTCATATCTATTTTATATGTATTTATTTATTGATACTGGTGTCCAACAATATTTCCATACCATGATATTCATGTCGTTTACAGTAATACGATGGGTGTCACTAGTGGAACAGGTACTGTTTATCCTTCCGGAGCATCTGAGTGTTCCCCGGGTGTAGGGGGTGTCGTGTTGCTCAATCATTAGTTTTCTATAGTCTCGTAGATTGTTTTCATTGTTTGTTCATTTGTATTTTTGCTATGGCCATTGTATTGTCTGTCCTTAATTTACGACTTCTGATTACCTCTTTGTTATCTTCCAACTTTTATTGCTAAGGGTTATTGTTAATGGTCCGTTTGAGGAATAAATAATCATGTGTTTATCATTGTACTAGCTGGTGGCAATCACACATCAGTCAATCCCATTGCTATCTTTTTATCTACATAAAGTTTTGTTTTGTAAACATGACCTTATCATATCATACAAAGAGCTAAAATAACGCTCAAACAATTGCCCAGTCTTGCATAAACTTAGTGAAACGAAATTAAAGTAAACATTTTTAATGCAGTGTTTTCAATGTATTTAAGCTCGACGTTTCTAAGGACGAACAAACAATAAGTTTGTCATACAGTACAATGCAATATGTTTTGTCAGGAATTTGAATTTTAGGTTTAATATATCAAACTCCTAGATGCAGATGGTATTAATATTTTCATGTCTGGTGAATTGTTCCGGGAAGTAGCAAAATGTGAATTGACAAAATCAACACACACTATGACTAACTGTTATTAAATCGTAGACGAATCTATTGTATCTTGCCCTTAGATTAATGGCCTTTTACCAACAGATCATATTTTCTTAGAGAGTTAACTACGAACATTGACTGATCCTGCTATTGTCCATGTGGACATCCATTGTTGTGATAATGTGAGGTCTAAATTATCCGTCTTTACAATGATTCAATTGTTCAACGCGAAGGCAATCTCTAGTTTAATGAGTCAGCCTTAGCCTACGTTTATCATATATATTTCTTCCTAAATTTGAGATTTTACACCAGTTTTTGTAATCGTTTTGGTTTTTCGACAGTAACACTAGCGATTTTATACCAAAATTTGCATCTACAGCACGCAATTTAGTATGAATGACCAGTCAATACCATTTCTTTCAGAAATGTTCAACAACATAAAATTTTAAAAAAATACAAAAAAGTGCCAACAGTACAAAAACACAATCTTGAAAATCCAACACCATTAGACAATATAAATTACAAGGAAAGACGATATCATAAGAAAAAACAAGCGATTCCAAGTGATTGGAAAGCGTAGAGTTCTTTTCTATCTCTTTTGTCTTGAAGTTCCTTTTTCAACTAGACCCCACTGTCAGTTGTTATGTGTAGGTCATTGTATGGAGCAGACTTTGAAACAACCTTGATTACCATCAGAATATGTCATGTCTTTGTTTGTGTTCAATGATTTAAGGTGAAGGGTAGTTGTTTGTTTTGTTGATATGGATGAAATCGTTGACCTACACTGTTTAAGCGTTCTTTTCATAACTCATAAAAATAGTAAAATAAAAGTGATTAGAAAGTAAACAAAAATAAACGATCTAAGCATTTATATTTCGAAATGTATTTAATATTCCATATGTACAAAATATGTTATTTTTATTTATAGATTAATGCATGCCCTTTTCCATATCAAGACTGTTATCATCCCGAGAGACCGATATCGGCCTGAGGGCGTAAGCCCGAGGGTCGATATCAGTCGAGGGATGATAACAGTCCTGATCTGGAAAAAGGGATGCATTAATCTATTTATCACACATTTCAACATTGAATTAAAAAGAACAAAATTAACTTCCCACACAGACACCAAACTTATGGATATAAGTGATCGATATCGGTTGAGGGTTCTGCTTCCGAAACGCCAACAAATCTTTCCTCGCTGAACGTCGACATTTTCCAAACGACAATTAACAGTTGGGCGGAAGTGACGTCATGGGGCTCACGAGAGGCTTGATATCGTGTTATCAGAGTTTTGCCCCGATGGCAGATATAGCTGTGGCACTTCCGGTGTTTACGTATGGGCAAAATTGACGTTATTACTTATAAATATGTGATAATAGTTCATAAAACACTGGCAGAGCAAAATATTCACTTTTTATCGGTATTTTTCCATTGCTATCAGCAGACTGTATGTCTCTGATATTTTCAGTGTGAAGTAAGAAAAATTATGACTTTCCGATAAAAACAATAATGTAAGTTTGAAGGCTTCGACATACATTATCTAGGACTCGCTGTGATACTAGTGATAATGTCTGTCTCGGCCTACACAACTATCGTTATTCTATATATATAATATCACACTATTTTCCTCTCTCTCTCTCAAATGTTCACCAGAATCAATTAGATATTATCTATTCAAATTAAAATGTAACAATACATAAGTTATTATGTGTTAATGTTATATTACCATGCTATATATTACTAAGCAAGCTTGGGTCTGTTAATATCAATTCTGCTGTTATTGTTTTGTAAATTTGAACATATATGAATCGAAAAAAATTAGCTGTTTTTCATTTATGAATTCTATTAAATTTCTAGATATTTGTTTTTATTTTAGGGAAAATGTCGTCGAATGGATTGCTTTACAGGGAAACATCTCATGGAACAAGAGTGTAAGCCATTACTATCAGGATATATGTATTCTGTACCTATCGGATATACATTACCAGTGGTGTTTTCACATAGAGATGATTCATTACACATTATCCCAAGGAACATTTCAAATTTCTTACAAGATGAAATAAGTATTAAGACAAATTTATCATCTGTTATTTGTATGGAATCGGGGAATAATTCAGCCACAGAATCGTTTTATTCACATGTAGATATCTACCCTGTAATGTATACTACAGAAATGGAGCTGAAGTTGATATCTTTCACATCAGAATTACACAAATCACATGACGAATATTTAAATATTGATTATGATCACAAGTCTATTTTACATATTGATAATTCTTTGAATACAAATGACTGTGGGAATGCCCGTCGGCCTCTTGTTTCAAAATTACTTGTCTGTCCCAATGTTTTGTTTTTGAAGAGTGAATATCGACGGTCGTCGGACAATTATGATATACTTTTGACTAAGTATGATGCAACTTTTAAATTCTACCAGTATCATATCGATTCCCAGAATAACATGAGGTTATGTAAGGAGGACTTTATGGTTATGATACATCACCGGAAGTCTCTACGTTTTGTATATTACGTCATAATGATCACGTGTACGGTAGTTTCAACTCTTTGTTTATTCTTAACGCTTGTGACATACTGTCTCTTCGCGACTTTACGTACACTTCCGGGAAAGAATATTCTTAATTTAGTTCTTTCTCTACTTCTTTATCACATTTTCTATTTAGTATTGATGACGTATGATGGAGAAGATATCACAGCTTGTCAACTTATAGGAATACTTGTTCATTACTTTTTATTATCAACATTTGGGTGTTTTACAGTCTGTACAATACACATGTTCAAAGTGTTTGGTAGGAGCAAACTTATTGCGACTGTAGAAGCCAGCCATACCAAATATTTACTTCAAATCTATTTAGTGTGTATATATGGGTACTCGGCACTTCTAGTGGCTGGCAATGTAATAGTGACGTACGTTACAAGTGAAGGGATGTCATATGGTTACGGACGTGACGGCAAATGTTTCATCTCTCATTCAGAGAGTTTTGTGGCAACTGTTATGACGCCGATGATGATTACATTTTGTATAAACATTATTTTGTATTCAGTAACAATCTACAATCTAAAGAAGAAGACCAGTTCGAATGCCGCTATCACAGGTGGTTCACGAGTTAACAAACAACAACTAAGCATTTTCATCAAGCTTTTTGTAACAACTGGTTGCTCCTGGATGCTATTGATAATTAATGTTTTTGTGGATACAATGCTTATATACGTAATTATTGCTGGATTGAACAGTCTTCAGGGATTGTATGTCTTTATAGCTTATATGTGTAACAAACGTGTATATAGAATGTACACAAATACATTTTGTGGAGTAAGACAATTAGTAAATGGACAAAAATCCACCTCAATGGATACCTTATCTCGTAAATGTGGTGAAAGTAAACAAGATGATATTGGATTCGGAGATAAGAATCTTTCTGAAAATAAATTGTAATTTTTAAATTGTCTATAATATGTACTTGTGTCCGTTTTATTGGATTACTTAATTTAATGTTTCATCTTAATAAAAGTTGCAGTCAGAATAAGATTCTAATTGTACCTTCCATTTAGTTCAGGATTATAGTTTTGAACCACATTTGTAGAAATAAGGAGGAAAATCCATATACATCTATGTCCATTTCGTTTTTAATATGTACAATAGCTATTTTAATGGCTGACGATTCTGGCAATATGTTTGATATTGTATCAGTATACTGGACGTAAATGTTACGAAGTAATACAATATTCGGCTTTTTATTATAAAAAATACACGAAATAATATATGTGCAGTAGCACAGGCACTTCCTGTTCACATTCTTCAAGTAACTTATACATACGTTAATATTTATATTCGTTATGCAAATCGAATCAGATTAAGTAGAATCTGGGTACTCTTAGATACAACAGAAACCATGAACGAACATATTTTCTTGATTCGAGATCGATATAAATGGTCCATCTAGGTACATACTAGATACACAATTCAACATTTAAATAAAAAAGTGTTTGCAATATTTAGAGATAATTTTGCATTTCTTTGCCATGTTTTCACTTCATTTAAATTTTCCGTTTATCGTGGCTCAGAGCAAAGCGTTTGGCAAAGGTATCAAATATACAATTAAATAAAAATAAATCTAAATGGCCATTATGATATGTATATATTTGACCCAAGTCAACCCGTTTTTATCATATGAAATGGATTTCTGTTTATAGTGTTCTGTCTACCTCCAGGATAAACAACAATTGCACAACTAAAAATAAATGTCAAATTATGGCTGGCAAAAATTACGAATTCGAGAGTAGATTATGTTGGTACATCATTCTGGCTTTTGACTTCCACACTACTCCCTGGTTCTGTACGTACTGATTGTCTATCTCTGACATTCGATCTAACTCCAGCATCTACAAAATGAAATTATTAAAATTAAATAAGTAATAATGGCTACACTGTGTTCTTTTTTTTTCCAATTTCGGTAGTTATATATACAAACATTGTCCATAAAAAGTGACAAATTATAATCATACACTATTATTTAATAACTACTCAATTCACAAAATATTAAAATCGATTAAAAATTGTGTTGATTTAAGAAAAGTTTGAAGATACCAAAGGGGGGTCAGAAACAGCAAATCGAAGGACATGCAGTATGATGATAAATAGAAAAAGGAAAAACTGATCCGCAAGTCACAGGATAAATGGGTAATCAGAAGCCGTAATTCTAAGAAGGATAGACAATACAATGAACAAAAGAAAAAGAGAGAGGGGATATTTGTTTGTGCATATTTTGTCTCTTGGGTCGATGTGAATTATTTTAGCAACCGCCTCCTCCCATACACGATAGGCAACAAGCTAATCACCTGGACTAATTTAATCAGATTTAGAAACATGAAAGCTACTAATGGTTAATGATTTCGTAATTTTGCAATAATACATTAGTTACGAAAGTCTACTCAATTCTATGAAAATATATACTAACAAATTTGCATTTCGTATTGAGTTAGGCATTGCTAATAAATTTAATTAGTCGGTTTGTTGACGTTAAATATGGGACAGAAATAAAAAAAAAAACAAAAAAATAAACAACCCAACAACATACAATCCTATATAAACAACACCACATGATTTGAAACACAGTGAAAAAGAAACTGTTAAACATTTGTTTCAAATTCTTTTCGAGTTGTCTTTCTTTTCGTTAACGTATTTATTATTTTAATTCCTACTTGCTTATTCATATTAATAATATGTATGTCAATAAACAGTATTTACTATTTAACATCAGTAATAAAATGTAAACAAACCCACCACAATGTCTGAACAATCCCAAAATCAAATCTCAAAATCGTAAAAAGAGCTAACCCTAACACAAATATATGACCGATCATTTTGGCTTGTAACATAAAATGTTGTTCACTTGTCAGCTAGATTCCAAATTAAACGTGATTTTAAAAATTCAGTCAAGGGTATAAAACATTTCTGAATATGGGTTAATTCTTCTGGTGAATAGCATTTTGGGGACAAGACCCTAACAGGTATCTCGCACTCATCTACAGCCTGTGGAATGTCTCACTCATCCACATCCCAAGGACGTCAGACACTTTTATACACCTTCGCGGACGTCTGAGGAAAGTCTCATTCGTGTAAAGCATAAATGACATCTCGCACTCACTTTGTAAATAAGGATTTTACAACGGATGCCATGCGTATTGGTTTGTCTATTCGGGTTCCAATGGTTTTCGTACTGTTCCCTCGAATCGCTATAGTACCATGTTTATCAAGTATGAGTTATACTAAATAATGAATACTTTAAAATGGCTGTAAAGAACAGAAGAAATGGCCTGTGCCTTAATGTGTGATATTTATTTCAGATACGAATGTGATTTCTGTCATGTTCACTTGTACTCACTTTCTATCACGAAAGAGGACATATCGAGCTTCTTACATTAAACACTTGTGGCACACACTTTGCCATTTTAAACGAGACACTTACATTTTGCATAATGTAGAACATGTTTTATGGCATTTGTGCAGTTTATGTTCATTAATTATAAAGTTGTACTTCGTAGCATACTAAAAAAGAGTTAGAAGATACCGAAGGGGTAATCAGAATCCGTATATCGAAGGACAGACAACACAATGGCCAAAAGTAAAAGTACAATAGGACAAATAACGATCTACAAAACAAACATGTAAAACTAAGGATCGAGTAACACAAACCCCACTAAAACCGGTGGTGAACTCAGGTGCTCTGGAAGGGTAAGCAATTCCTGCTCCACTAGTGACACCCGACACCCGTCGTGTTAATCTAGTTACAAACCCGGTGATAAGGCATGAACGAGGAAAAAACCGGGAAGTGTTTACCACAAGTAGAACATATCTGTGGTCATTTGTGACACAGATATTCCATAACAGTCAACCAAGTCATGGTGGCGACCGTAAAATTTTCGAAGTGATGACTTAACTTAATTAAGAGGAACTTCTGCAGGGTGCACATTCGCAAACTGGTGTTGCTTACTTTCAGTCTTTTTACTTGAACTTCGGTTAGATTTTCTATTTATATGCAATTACCAATGCAACTTTCCGCATTTATAACGTATTATAATGATAAAGAATTACATTATTTTTCAAGAACTTAGCAAACCGAAGATACATTTTCGCTTGAAGCAAATACTTAAATACTTATGAACAAAACCAATGTCAATATATAAAAATTATTGTTTCAAGAAAAAAAATCATGGGATTCCATCCTATTACCATCTTTAACGTCTAGTTGAAATCAAATTTTACCTAATCATATTCCTTGTACATTCTACAAAGAAATGTTGCCACATATAAAAGGTAAGTTCACAATAGGAAAATTGAAATCATCTCTTCTGTCGTAAAGTTTCATTCATAACGGGCCCTCACTATCAGAACTTGTAATAAAATACTTGCTTCATCTGTAGACAATTTCCACCCACTTCCTGATATCATATTTTCCTCTAACTGTTGAACACTTGTAGCACCAATGATTACTGAAGACACTATATTCTTCTGTAGGATCCACCGTAGAGCTATCTGGCTTATGGTCTTCCCTAAATGTTTATAATGTAAATAATGGCGTTAAATTTTGTCAATAGTTTAAAACGAATTGGTTTTTGTATTCAATCTCCGTGTAACTATCATGTGTTACCTGGTTAATCGTCTTCCCTAAATGTTTATGATGTAGATAACGGCGTTAATTTTTTTCAATAATTTTTAAGATTATTTTTTATTTATTAAATCTTCCTGTAACTATCGTGTAAAAACTATTTTCTATTGAGAAATTTAGCAATCACATGAAATATATTGACATTTATATAATGAAATACTGGTAATAACAATGCATAAATAAGGGTAATAACAAAATTACCGAACTCCGAACAATCTAACAAAGGGAAAGTCAAAACTCATAAGTATATAAACAGACAAAATCATTCAACAACCGGAAAACTGTGAAAACCGTAATGACCCTGACTTGGTACAGGCATTTCTAAAGAAATGGTGGGTTGAATCAGATTTTAAAGCGCCAAACTTCCCCCTTTAATTACGGCTCAAGCATACTTTTAACAATATTCAGCGGACTGACGTAATTGACCTACAGGTCTTTGTAATAAAATACGAAATACAACAACCAGATCTTCATTCACACTTTCAAAAAAAGTATCTAATATAACAAGAGTGTCTATAACATTGAGATGTAGTAGCGACTGGTCCGGGGTTGGTAGAACATGGATAGGTAGATAATAAATCACATTATTTATTTTGGTATTGTCGAAGCTGAATCAAAATAATTATTTGAATACAATTTCGATTTATAAAACAATGTACACGAACTGTAATCACTACTACTTGTACAGTTAAAACAGTGTATAATTGTGTTGTCTGTTCTTCGATTTACAGATTCTACATTATACACCATCATACATGTTGATTTATGTTCCATTCCAAGGATTAGCGATTGCCATTCATTTCGTTGGAACAACAAACATGCAATAGTGTAGCGGTGTGACGTTTTAATATACAATGAATTGTCATTACTGAATTTGAAGGGTGGTCGCTACCGAGTGTTATCCTGTGTCATAATCCTTACTTTTCCAAATATAGCACCACAATATACTATATACAACTATTATTTGTGATATAAATGTCAAAAAACAGCACATACAATGATAAAATAAATGTTATTCTAGATCAAACAAAATTTCGAAATATTGAAAAAAATATGTTAATGAAATCTGCTTAATTACGTTAAATACTATGATATAAATATTACCATGGTTTCTACTTATTTTCTCTAGAGTAGCCATAAGGTTCCAGTAAGATTCGTCATTTTCATATGAACTTAGTGCTGGACATGATTGTGTACTTTTATAACCTACATTACTGGCATATGATAAACGTCCCGTTGTTGCTGAGATTTTACCGTTTTGCTTCTTGTATTTTCCAGTCAGCAATCCCCTAAAATACACTTGGAAAATCATCACAGCAATGTAAAGAATCGTAGAAACAATGGGAGGTAAGAGGTTCACAGAGCATTTAGCGCTTCTGCCGAACGTTGGACAAATTAAAAATAATACATGTGGTAAGGTGTGTATATGACTTTAGAAAACGTATTTTAAATCTGGTATATTTTGCCTTCCATATAAATGCAACTAAATGGTCTCAAAAAGTAATGAAAAGACATTACATTTTCATATCACCATGGACGTTATATACAGTCAATGACCATTCCTGTTTGAAGTCCACATTCAGTAATCAAACGATCCTATATGATCAAGATATGTGGAAACAACAGCACCTCGGTACTTTGATTTTTCTGTATGAATGTTCTGTTAAATCTAAAACAATGTGAATTAATATCCGATAGCTCTTTACATGAAATACATTCCAGTCTGCCTTTTTTGTCCATACATAATAGTATGTTGATTTGTAGGGATTTGTCGTTCTATCTATCTTATAATATTACAACAAATGAACATACCCCTTTAAAGATCCATAAGGTAAGACTCCCACTCCTTCATTACCACAAACTTCAAATTCATCATTTTCTGATTCTCGCCGTAATAAGCTGTACTGTTGCTGTAGAACAAGTAGTTAAATACAGTTCTTTGTTTAGGAGTATTTGTTCAATGACCAATATTTGTTCTTTATTTTTGTTTGTTTGTTTGTTTGTTTGCTTGTTTGTTTTAATTTATTTTGTTTGTTTGTTCGACTTATTTGTAAGCTGATAAACATGTATAATATACTAGCGTAGAGAAACAAATGTATTTGGTTAACGTCAGCGAGCAGTATGTTGAATATATGATGAAGACAGTTTTACAAACAATACATTACACCGTTAATAAGCACATGTGTGGACGTTTTAACTACCATCCCTTAAGTACAAAGATGGCGATATAATATATTTTCCTCATTTGCTTTTTCATCTGCCAAATACTAGATTTTAAGATTAAACGTATTTTATTGTTAACTATATAACATTTGGATCGGACACAAGTTATTCCAACTTACAAAGGTCCTCTCTACATATTTACATACAATTATATATTCCATGCACCAGCAAGTAATAATGTATAAATATAACAATTACATTTTATAACAACATTGAGAAAAAAAGAATAAAAAGATTTTTGAAATTATATAATATATTGAGTTATAACAGTACAGAATTGTCATATCAACAATGGAAAAAATGTTCACAAAAGAAAATAGTTAAATTCAATATATGAAGTGTGATCACTGTGGGGTAAAACGTTTCGTTTGTTTGATGTACAACTGCACTGATTTGAATATTTGTGCATTTTGTTCCTCAGATAAGCTATCATCGCCAAATAGTAAAGTTTCAATAAGTAAACTGTCAAGAAATTGCAGATTATTTGTCAACTGTTCACGAGCTTCAACATATAAACAACACTCTAGAAAAAAGTGAATCGCATCCTCTATTACCCATCCACAGACACAACCTGGGTCATTAATTAAATTTACCCTAAAAAGGTCGGCATTCAAGTTACTAGATCTATGTCGTAGTCTAGTGTGTAGGACATTTAACACTCTACAACCATATGAATAGTATCTAGATGGTTTCAATAAATTAACATAATTTATTAGTGACTTTTTAAAACTACTAACTGTCGGGGCACTTCTTATCTCTGGTGTCAAATTGTTCCAAAGTTTGATCGAAGAAGGAAAAAATGAGTTGCGATACAATTGTAACCTAGTAAATGGGTTACTATAATCTGTTTGATTACGCAAATTGTAAGCATTTTCGTTTCGCTCAAAGGGTAATAAACAGTCGCATAAATACGAAGGTGCATTGTTATTTCGAATTTTGTAAAACATATTTAATTTTCTTCTTCTTCGACGAGAGTGAAGTGGTTCCCATCCAGTTTCGAAATAAAGCGATTCCAAACTAGAACATTTGGGTAATCCAGTTATAATTCTGGCAGCTTCATGCTGAATTTGTTCAATTTTATTATATTCTTGCTGAGTACACCTATCCCATAATTCACAAGCATATTCTAAAAGGGGCAAAATATATGTAAAATAAATTGCTTCCAGGTTGTGTCTGCTTAAAGAAAATTTAAATTTTCGTAACATTGATAGTTGACTAGACGTGCTTTTTAGTATATTTTCAATATGACAATGCCATTTACAATTGTGGGAAAAGGTGACACCTAAATGTTTGTGGTTTTCTACAAATTTTACATTCTCATTATTGAAGACAATACAAGGCTTATTGGCTGCTTGGTTAGTAGAAAATATAATACATTCTGTTTTCTTTGGGTTAAAGTCAACGAGCCATTCTTTTGACCAGTTATAAATTTTAGATTTCATTTATATTATTAGAAGAATATAATAATGATGTATCATCAGCAAACAGCCTTGAGAAGCTTTGAGTATTGTCTGCAATATCATTAATATACAACAGAAATAACAAGGGTCCTAAGACAGACCCTTGAGGAACACCACCTTTTAAATTCCCCTTTTCAGACTGACAATTCCGTATGATAACTCTCTGATACCTATTACTTATATAGTTCTCGAGCCAACGTAAAAAGTTTCCAGTAATTCCGTAACCTTCGATTTTTTTTAATAAGGCCTTTATGCCAGACACGGTCAAATGCCTTGGATATGTCACAAAACACTGAACAAATTATTTCATGATTTTCCAAAGCCAAACAAATATTATGGTAAATTTCTATTAATTGATGCACTGTGGAATGTTTATGCATAAAACCTGACTGATATTTATAAATTGGTCTATAATTTGTAGGATCGGATTTGATACCCTTTTTAAACAAAGCAATAATTATAGCAGATTTCCACATATGTGGGAATCTACCAGTTTGTAGAGAACAGTTAAAAATAATCTCAAGGGGCTTACAGACAGTAGATGCTGTATGTTTTAACATATTATGACTAATTTTGTCATTACCAACTGCTTTTCCTAATTTTAAATTCAGAAGAACATCCTTGATTTCATCAATTGTTATATTGAACACATCAAGCTTACGTCCTGTACGATTATCAAAAACTGGTGTAGGTAGATCAGAATCAATAATTTCAGAGATTGAACAAAAGAACGTGTTAAGAAGATTAGCTTTATCTTCGTCATTTACAACAAACTCACCAGTAACCTCGTTCTGCAAAGGTGGTATAGGTGACGAGGTTGATTTACCCATTAATTTTTTAACAAGACTCCAATATGACTTAGGGTTTGACTTCCCTTCGTTGTCTAACATATCATTTACATTTATGAAGAACTGTTCTCTAGCATACTTAACCATATTGTTCACTTTATTTCTTTGTGCCCGATATTTACCCAGAAGAGAAACTGAATACTTACGCTTAAGTTGTTTATGGAGACGGTCCCGGAGACGCATGGATTTTCGTATTGATGAATTAAACCAAGGTTTATCATTAGGCCTGATAGTTACAGTTTTGACAGGAATGTATTTTTTTGCAAGTTCAATATATTTATTAGAAAATTTAGAACTCATTTCATCAATGTCATTTAGTGATGATAAATGGCTATTCCAGTCAAATTGGTCTATTTCAGAATTAAGACCATCATAATTTCCATGTTTATACAGCCATACATCTCTTTTATAATTAGTCTGAAGGTCATAGGGGATTGGGAAAAAGGCAATTGTGGCATCATGGTCACTTTTAATTCTATCTACTTGTATAACATCAGAAAACGTAGTTTCTAGTTCATCCGAGAAGAGTATAGGGTCCAATAAGGCACCTAATCTTGTAGGTTCACGAATACAATTTGTGAGATTAAAAATATTTATAATTTGGTTTAAGCGATGGTCATTTTCTATCAATAAATTTACATTTAAATCACCAGTTATAATAATACGAGGAGATGACTCGAATGTCCTTTCAATTGAAATGTGAAAGTTTTCCCAGAAGTTATTTACTGCACCAGGGGATCTATAAACAGCACATACAAGAATTTTAAATCTAGGGAAGATTACTTCTAACCAAATTAACTCTCCCCCATTAAATTCTAAATCATTGCGTCTTAATACGTGCAAGTAATCTGCAGTGTAAACCAAGACTCCCCCCAAAGCAGTTTCTGTCGTTCCTAAATGGCTCATGATATCCTGGTAGTTTAATATCCGTTGTCAGAATATTTTCATCTAAATGACTTTCAGTAACACAAATTAGTGATGAGTCATTACTTATGGTTTGTAAATGATCAAGTTTATGCCTAATACTTCTAGAATTCCAATGAAAAACACTGACTTCACCCACCTTAGTTTCTGGTCCAGGATTTTCAGCTACATCATTGCCCAAAAGCAAAAGTTGTAAAAGTAACAAGGTAAATGATATGTTTTGATAAAAGCATCCAAATAAGTAGTTATTGATGAAACTTTGACAATTTATTAGAGACAGTCGATGTATGACTAAAAGTAAAACTAATAGGACGTAGGATGACAATTTTAAGGAAACCAATATGTTTTTGACAACGACAGATCTAGTTCTGAGATAAAATGAACCTATCGCAATTCTGTAAGCGACAATGTCATTACCCATTATCAAACAAAAAAATCAAATAAAAATTATAGCGATAGGTTAAACACAAACAAAAGGCATGTACATCAATGAAAGTGATCATAGAAAAAATCATAAGTATGAAACACAAAAATAACAAAACATTAGTACAATAAAAAAAAAGCAAAACATATGATTCTATATACAAAGCACTTCCCTTTGCACATATCGGCATGATATATTTCCTATCTGGGAGTCCTAAATATAAATTTGTTGAACCAATAAAAAATATCACAAATAATATATTTATAAAATACCTAAACATATAGAACCCACAACGTGTTGTTACTAAATCATTTCGTTAAAAAAGTTGATTTTAAATAACTAACCTTAATAATAACAAATAAAATAATATCATTTTTATTTCTGCAAATAAATTCAAATTAATAAGTCGAGTACACCCAAACATTGACCTTTATAGACGTGTGTATACTATATTCACTTAATTCACGCTTTATGAATTGTGGGAGCTATTTTCAGAATAGGACACGTGTTGACTATTTTAGTTTACCATAACAAAAGGATTAATGTTTAGTAACCACACGTTAAAAACAAATAGTCAATAAGTATTGTGATATTATTATATTTCTACGATATCAAAGTATATGTACAAGATGTCATAATATGGAACGTAAACAAAACCACGTGGATTTTACATTTCGTCTCCTTCAGTGTTTGGTTGAACCGACGGATCTACAACAGGTTCAGGCAACTCAGTGTCGGCGGAGGACGGATTTTCTGGATATTTATCAAGCATGAAATAAATGTCATCAATACATGTGATTAAATCGGTGGATCTACTATTCACACCGATAGCGAAAATTCGACCATCATGCGACCAACAGGCCTGGATTCTGCGTTTAACACGAAGATAATTGAGTTCGTCCATGATTTTCCGTCTTCTTGGAGTAAGATTTTCTGTAATAAATACATTATCTTTGTGGTTTTTTAAGTTACGTTTAGCACTGAACACTAAGTTTCTTTGACGGTAAGTAGAAAATCTAGCAATTACTTGGATTTTACCACCACGGACTTTGCCTATTGGGTGTGTTCTCCCGATTTCATTTATTGTAATTGGTACTTTCAATACATCATTACAGATATCTAATATAATTTGATCTGTATTCATTTTATACAAGTTTCTTATGTCTCCACACGGAATATTGTGAAACCGAAGGCTAGTGCGGCGGGAGTATTGCTCCTGGTCTTCTAATCTTATGTCTAGGTCAGATAAGTTGTTTTGGAGATCGGTAATATTTCCTTTAAGATCAGTAACTGTTTGTTGTAGTGCTTTTATATGTTCGTCTTGCTTGTTTACGGTGTGTTCGTGTTGAGTTAGTTTTACTACATGTTTGTCAATTGTAGTGCTTTGTTGTTTTATAAGTTCTGCTTGTTTAATGACAGATTCTTGTAATGGTTTGACAACGTCATTCACAAGATTAACATACTTTTCCTCAAGTTTTTGACAAACGGATTCGCATATCTTTGGAACAAGTTTGTTAATAAAAGAATCATCTTTTAAAACACTACAAACAAGTTCTTGGATGTTAAAGGTGATTCCGGCCTTTTTAGCAAGAATTTGCTCAACCTTGGTGTCGTCAATACTAGATTTATCTAAATCGTCGGCTGAATAGCTTAATTTTCTAGGTTTAGTCTGACGGGACACTTATTTTTGATGACCAGGGAGGTCATCAGGACTACATGGGTTCTTGCGTTTAGTTGAATCGGAAGTTTCACCTATGTTTACATTTTTTATTTTGCTGGTCGCCATTTTTTTTTATTCAATTATGCCCATAGTAGTGTCCACAAGAGGATAAATAAAAGTTATTTTAACAAAGTATGTACACGAAAAGTTGACTCGAGCACACCTAAACCATATTTAGTATCTTTGAAGACTGATTCATTCTAAATTATTCATTTGCACCACTAGGACTCCCGACGGAAGAAGCTCACAAAATTTACCCGTCCATTACTGCTGGCGCATGAATCTCCATGTACTAATATTAGGTTTGTCCTTTTCACTTCTTATCTTTTATTTCTTTTACTCATTAGAAAATCAGATCTGTCGCAATCCATTAAACGTTATAATAACTTGTTTAAACAGGTGATCTTACTTACACAACCCAGACAATTTTATCATTTACGTTTTATATCGCGATTTGATTTATATGCATGTTTCATCTATTCATTCCCTCGTTTTAGCATTCGTCTTTCACGATTGTCCACATAGAAAATAGTGTTGGCTTAGTCCCATTTATTTACATACACACCTGTAAACTGATAACTGTAGGAAGCCCCATGTAGTGTGACATGTCTACCATTTTCTGAAGCTGCCAACCCTTGAGATTACTTGCACCAATGTAGTGAACTTTTCCATTCTGTACTAGATCTTTAAAGGTTCTTAGCGTTTCTTCTATTGGGACAGAATCATCCCATGCATGCATCTATTAAAATACTAATGATATAATATATGTAATATTTAAACCAAAGACTCATTTGTGTCTGTACAACTCCCCTAACTATTCCCATTTTAAATAGGATGATTTTTTGATAAAAAAAATCCACAAAATATGAATGTAGTTTATTTGTTAAGGATCATTTATGAAGATCAATTTTCAATGTCGAAGAGTATTTTTGGACTTTTCTCTACATAATCTTACATTTAGCAATACAATACATCCATATCACAAAAATAATTAATCTAAAATGTAGCAGATTTTGCCATTAGGAGATATTTCTTGATTTAGTATGTCGGTCATCTTGGATGGAGGTCGGGTTGTTGGGTGTCGCAAGATGATCCCGCAAGCAAATCGCAGTCTTTAATTTTGAATAAAATTAGTCATTGGTTTGAGAGGAGAAGATATTCAAATTATTTTTGTGAAAATCCCTTGTAACGTTCCACCAACGACTAATCCTAATTAATTTGTCAATTAGAGGTTGGTCAATCTAAGCTTCCCGTTTACGTACCAGAAATCTGACATTTTCCATTAACGAAGATCTCATTTACACTCCGTCCGTAGAGGACCTCATCTACACTCTATTATTAGAGCGAGTTGTGTATATGATTCGTCTTGCACAATATTTATGTTACGATTCACAGGTTGAAATACTAATGGACGAATTAAATGACATACAATAACCAGTGAACATTATGATTAATAACAAGTTTTCGAAATATGTGGATAATTGTTGGCAATCTTAAAATGGAACAATAATGACAAATACTTTTAAACTTGAAAGGAGCCTTGAGACGGTTGCTGTTCTCGTATTTGTATATTTTTTTTTGTCCTTTTTATACTTTTTGTCCTATACAGTAGATACTAACCGCATGGGTGTTGCAATGTTGCTTGCGTCATATATGGTATAGCGTGATTTCGAGCCCCGGTCGGGTCAAGCCAAATACTATGAAGTCTGTATGTGTTGCTTCTCCGCTAAGCACGCAGCATTAAAGAGAAAGATCAAAGACTGGTTGGCTCGGAATCAGGATAATGTGTCTAGTGGAGAGACATGTCTACCCGCGGACTGTTGTTACAATGAGCTAACACTATAAACATTCAACTAAGCGTGGTGGCCTAATATAAAGCGGATATCATTATCATCTCATCGCATGTAACTTGTTCTCGCCGTGATATGACTGAAAAGATGATCATTTGGTGTTAAACAATAATCACTATCTACATTACATATGTTTGGTTATTCTTTATCAAAGCTAATATACCTGATATAGATCAATGTAGTCCGTCTGTAACCTATTTAAACTTTCGGTACAACTCTGTACAATGTGTCGTCTGCTCAGTCCTCCTTCGTTTGGCCCCGGTCCAATTGGTGCTCTGACCTTTGTAGCCAAAACGATATCAGACCGTGTTCGTCTGTAAATAAAAAATAGTTATTGTCGGGGATCAGAATTTCATTTGGTGTTATGAAACAGGCTATTCAAACACAATAGTGTGAAAGAAATACTAGCTTTTGCGGTTTAACAAAAAAGGAAGAAGAAGTTTGATATATTTGTTTGTATAGAAGGTCATTAGATCTACTCTCACTTTCGTTACACATCTTTGTACCAATATATTTTCAGCGAGATATGGTTTCCAGCATTAAATAGGATAACATGGATGGAACTTCTGTTTACGCTAGTTGTGCATATATGCTACGATCAATAAGGGTAATAACAAAATTACCGAACTCCGAACAATCTTAAAAAGGTAAAGTCATGGATGAGTGTGGATCCTTTTATGTTGTGCTGTGTAATCGTTTATATCCACATCATTTCTTAGACTTTTTCATATAAGGTACAAGAACACATCGCGGAGAACCTGTCATGATTATAAACATCATATCACAAGAAAACATTAACCGCTCTTTAAAATAATAAAATGAAAAACAGAAGAAACAGGGGCAACGATACACGTGGCCACTCATTTTCTTTGCTTGGTACACAGACATTTCAATAAAAAAAGTGGCGAAGATAAGCTAGTTGTATGGGCCCAATGCACAATAACATATACGTGTATATTGTAACAATCCGTACGTACTTAGCTAACCAGCGTCCAATGATTTGTTCTGACTTTCCAAGTGAATACAAGTTGGATGTATCAACCATATTTCCACCAAGTTCTGTATATCTGTCCAATATCATATGTGAATCGTCTTCATTTGTCTGTGTCGGACTTGTATATATCTAAAAAATTAGAAAACGATACAATGTATGTTCAATCACAAATATATAAATAGGACCTAGCTCTTCAGTTATACAGCGCACAGGAATATATATAAATACTGCCCATTTAACGTTAAAATAGAGGTTCACTACAAAGATTAACATGTGACAAGTCTACTACCAATGAATTACTGCTAGTAGACACAGAGGGACAGAACATTCATTATTAGAAGGATGCTATGTTTTCCACCAGTCAGATTTTATTTCTTCACACGACCACAAATCTACGGAAGCGTATTAGGGCCACATTGACACTTTTTTATTTTTTATTTTTCACACTTTAATCTGTAAAATTCACACTTTAATCTGTAAATCTTACACTTTAATCTGTAAATTTTACACTTTAATCTGCAAAATTCACACTTTAATCTGTAACTTTTACACTTTATTCTGTAAACTTCACACTTTAATCTGTAAAATTTACACTTTAATATGTAAAATGGTAACATGGGGCCTGTTTTACTAAAGGACTTACGACTTATGATCGGTCGTAATTTGCATAGAATGATAGGGTGTTACAACCGAACTTAGGACTTACGACCTTTGGTAAAACGGGGCACAAACTTGGCAGGAATGGTGTACGGGAGGACCTCTACAAACGATCCATTTTTGGTTCTATTTGATAGAACAAGATGGCCACCAGAGTCAATCTTAGCTTCTGATTGGCCAATTTTCAAAATTTAACTTATCTGAAACTAGGCTCCAATGCTTTGAAACTTTATAAGATTGTTAACAACAATGGCTTCTCTAAGCTGTCAACTTTTAGAGCTGCTCAGAAGGCTCCTGTTGCAGCTGTGGTCATTCAAAGTTGTCATTGAAACCATGTGGGAAAACTCTTATTTCATAAAATCTCTACAATTTTGTTTGTTGCTGTTCCACTAATATTCATATACATCCAGGTTAGCGATTCAGGCTCTCAGGAGCCTCTTGTTAACATCTCAGTTATTATGACTTACAACCTTGAGCAAGTCATCCTTTTCTGTATCATATGCATAGCACCATGATATGACCGTTCAGTTACAATGCTACGTACGGAAGCCTGTTAGTACCATAGGTAGTTTTATTTTTAACTTATTATAACAACTTAACTAACTTGCTATAACAACTTAGCTAACTTGTTATAGCAACTTAGCTAACTTATTATAACAACTTAGCTAACTTGTTATTATAAGTAGGCTAACTTGTTATAACAACTTAATATCTTATTATAACAACTTTTTATAATAACTTGTTATAACAACTTAGTTAACTTCATTTTATAAGGTCTTGAATTCTAACAAGTCTCCTGGGAGCCTGAATCGCTCACCTGGCTTGATATTGAAAATAGACCATGTCTGCCATGATGACAAGAATATTATATAAGCAATGAAAGAACCTTAGTGAACACGCTCACATACCACACGCACCCACATATTGGACACTCAAAAGGGACACCAGTTCAATGGAGCATAACTCCTGGAAAAATCAAGATATCAGAATTTCCAGTCAATATGCACATTTACATATGATGTCTTTACTAGCTACCAAGTTTCATAAAATTATGTTCTGTAGTTTCAGAGAAGTAGCGTTCACCAACTGTTTCGGTAGTTTATATTGCGAAAAAAGTTCGAAGGGGCATAATCCAGAGAAAAATAATGAGATCGGAATTTCCTGTCGAAAACACATTTATATATTATGTCCATAATAACTACCAAGTTCCATGAAATTCTGTTCAGTAGTTTCAGAAGTAGTGCTCACAAACTGAGTAGTAAATATTGTGAATTTTCTAAGTTCAAAGGGGCATAACTCCTAGGAAAATAATCGGATAAGAATTTCCTATCGCTATGCACATCTACATATTATGTCCATAATAACTACCAAGTTTCAAGAAATTTCGTTCAGTAGTTTCAGAGAAGAAGCGATCACAAACTGTTTCAGTAGTATATATTTCGAATTTTCTAAGTTCAAAGGTGCATAACTCCTAGAAAAATAATCGGATCAAACTTTCCTGTCGATACGCATATCTTCATGTCATGTCTTTAAAAACTATCATGTTTCAAGAAATTCCGTTCAATAGTTTTAGCGGAGAATCGCTCACAAAAACATTACCGACGGACTCTCGGACTGGTCAAAAACAGTATACCCTCCGCAACTTCGTTGCGTGGGGTATATGAATTTCAACATACGAGCAATCTGACAAATTTTACCTTGACGACTCTTTTTAGCTCACCTGGCTGTAGCCAGGATGAGATTTTGCCATCACTTTGCGTCCGTCGTCCGTCCGTCAGTCCGTCCGTCGTAAACTTTTCATTCAAAGATCTTCTCCTCTGAAACTACTGGGCCAATTAAAACCAAACTTGGTCACAATGGTCCTTAGGTGGTTCCCTTTCAAAATTGTGTCCGGCAGGTCCGGGTCCAATCCAAGATTTACAGATTAACGTGTGAATTTTACAGATTAATAAATTGTAAATTTTACAGATTAAAGTGTAAATTTTACGGATTAAAGTGTAAAATTTACAGATTAAAGTGTGAATTTTACAGATTAAAGTGTAAATTTTACAGATTAAAGTGTAACTTTTACAGATTAAAGTGTAAAATTTACAGATTAAAGTGTGAATTTTACAGATTAAAGTGTGAATTTTACAGATTAAAGTGTAAAAAATAAAAAATAAAAAAGTGTCAATGTGGCCCTAATACGCTTCCGTACAAATCAGATCAATATTTTTACATGAAAAATCGGTATTTGTTTTTCTTCCAAATTTTACAAAATTTCTTCATCTAAACAACAGGGTCAGATTATTGATTCTTAGATCAAAATATTATTTATTTCTATAAAATTTGACAGGGATTTTAAAGCCCCCCCCCCCGTTACTCAGGTTAAATGGCCAGTTCCATATACTATGCATGTATAATAATGGTTATGTTTGTGGAATTGTTTGTTTTTTTCGAGTAGCAGTGAACAGTACACCTGCAGCTTATATTATTTTCTGTTTATATCACTCTCATCACTGAGACTCTAGTTGTTAAAAGGTACCACTAAGGTTAGGAGTTATGGTGTTTAACACCAATTTCAAGAATATTTCAGTTATATCGTGGCGGTCAGTTTTATTGGTGGAGGAAACTGGAGAAAACCACTGACCTGCCGCAAGTCACTGACAAACTTTATCACATAACGTTGTATCGAGTACACCTCGCCATGAACGGGATTTGAACTTACAACGTTAGTAGTAATAGGCACTTATTGGAAACTACCATACGATAACGCCCACGACGACCCCTCAAAAGGGACCAACATGGATCCCATAAATATGTTATATCTCAAAATAGAGGATGCTAAGAAATTATAACGAATGGAAATACTATTTTAACTACATGAAAAAGTGGGACATAATATTTATGTCACATACAATAAACGTATAGGGCATTTGATAGCTAAATGTGTTATTTCTGACAATTACCTTCCTCTATTGAGCATACATTGCAGTATATTCTTATTAAATAAAGGCAAGAGAAAACCTAAAGGGCAGACAAGAATGCACAAATCACAGAGCAAAACAAAAACAACAACAACAACACAACACAGATAACTAAAAACAATGAGGCAGCACCGACCTCGCCATTCTACATTTATGAACTTTTGATAATTATTCACTAAGGCTGGATATACACGTAACTGGAGTTTAACCCAGTGTAATAAAGGGGATATTTTGTAGGCTTTCCGACAATGCATGATTAATGGCATCATTTCAGAAAAAAACAGAACTTAAAAATAATTAAAATCTGTAATCTATCAAAATATTATCACATGCCATGTGTACTTAATCACACTGGAAAAACCTACATGTGAATATAGTGTTACTAAATATCATACTACACATATAATACAAATAATGTAAGCAATATCTAATATAAAATATCTAAAATAAAAAATAAATCCCACTTGAATAACGTTTCTGAAGTTATAATTAACACATTTTAAATCACTTGAACTTCGTAACATCATCTTACATTTAGCAATACAATAATGTAAGCAATATTTAATATAAATTCTAAAAATACTTTTGTTTTCCCACTTGAATAACGTTTCTTATTTTATAATTAGCATATTTTAAATCACTTGAACTTAGTAACATTATATCCGTTAACGTGTAATACTTGTTAAGTATAATACATGTATCTCCTGTTTTCTGTTGAATGTTAATAACTTTACATGTGACAAGATTAGTCATACCTGTGTGGAAAGTTAACATGTTTTGAAACTTTTTACACATAAACATTTTAACTAATACATGATTGTATATACAAATGTATATTTACTTACAGCAGAATACGATGTTTCATTTTTACCAAAGGTCATTGTACCAAGGCACAGATTAGAAACCACAAGTCCAGATTTACCCAAATGGGAATATTCAACACTTGTATAAACACTCCCGGCCATGGTCTAAATCGTATGTTTGAATAGCTGTGTTGTTATCTCACAACAGTTTATTGTACAATAAATACACGTATACAACTGATGAAATTAACAATTGTAGTCATAGTTTGTTACCTATGATATTGTAATTTAGATCCGTGTTTATTTGTTTATATTAAAGTTCGGCCAATAGTTAGGAAAGATGTGTTGAGGTACCTGCTTTCCATTAATGTTTTTTTTTTTCAAATTTGCAAAGTTGTGTGACCTACATTATAACAATTTAATTGAAATTATTATTTCAAATAGATAAGATAAATTAAAAGTTTTACTTGCCATTCAAAGGCGCCCATTAAGGACAGAATAATTAACTCCAATTATTTTTTTAAAAACACACACAATAAAATACACATCTTAAACTGAAAAAAATAATATTTTCCAAATTTTGATCCGATCCCCCTTATTAGAATGTACTCACTCTTTTTGGTAAATCTGGACCCAATACCCCCTCCCCACCATCTCTTGGCTGAATTACAATTAATCGTGTCAATCAAAGGTAGAAGATATAGATCCTCCATGAAGTGAGTGGACTGACATTTTAAGGGTTTCCAACTATAGTTTGTCACGCATTCTTTTCTGTCCATCATTATGTAAAAGTAGTGTATGTTTTGTTCATTTCAAATGTTCATGTTTATTCAAATCCTTATTTTGCTATAAAACCTATAGGTAAAACGTCGCCGTATTGTTCTATTGTGGATCTAATATCAAGAATTTAAAAAAAAAAATTAAAATGATAAAAAAAAAAACTATTTTACTTTAACATATTCCTACAGAAATAAATATATGTATATTTCTGGTAGATTTTATAATTCTATAGACCATTGTTTTATACACTTTAACAAGTAATAATAAAATAAACTAAACCCTTTATACATTGCTAAACGACGTGCTGACAATGCATGTTATTTTCCAGATTACACAAATTATTATTTTTTTGTATAAACTGAACAATAGTTAAACCTGTCTTATGTGAACTTTCAAATGGAACATAAAATAGGGTCACATAAGTCAGGTGGTCACGAAGTACAGGTTTTATTAATATGAAATGCAGTGTGAAGTGCAATTAAAATAATAATGGTTACATAATACAAGTTAATGCCTAATAGAGGTCACTAAAGCAGGTTTGAATTCATTAACAAACAAACATATCTTTTTATCAGTATTATTTGTCTGTTCAAAGATATTAACCGCCTAAAACAACTTGTCATCCCGCCTCCTTGAATTAAAAAAATAAGCATTAATATTGTTTTCCTTTTTTTGCAACAATAGTAAAATAGAAAAGTTTGAAGATACCAAGGGGATAATCAGAAGCCGTAAATCGAAGGACAGACAACACAATTACCAATAAAGAAAAGAAAGAAAAAACAAACAATAATGTACATATATATAGCACTACACAGAAAACTAAAGATCGAGCAATGCGAACACCATTAACAACTGGGGTGAACACAGGTGCTCCGGAAGGGTTGCAGTTCCTGTTCCACATGTGGAATCTGTCGTGTTATTCTTGTTACCAACCCAGTGATGCCATGAATGAGGAAAGGATCAGACTGTGATTACAACAAACATGATGTTAATATTCCCCCTTTATATATGAATGATGATGTCCTATAAACATCTTGGTATACATTTTTGTCCTAATGGCACCTGGAAAGATCATATAAATGAAATTTATAAAAAAGCTTGCTCTCGTCTTAATATTTTGCGCATGATGAAACATAATCTTGATAGGAACTCACTAGAAAAGCTTTATTTTGGTTTTATAAGACCTATACTTGAATACGGAAGTGTAGTTTGGGATAATTGCACAAGAGAACAGTCTGATCTTATTGAATCAGTGCAATACGAATCAGCCAGAATTGTTACAGGTCTTCGAAAGGGTACCTCAAGGGTTAAGTTGTATGGCGAATTAGGGTGGGACTCCTTGCAAAACAGACGTCAGAAGCAAAAACTTATTCTAATGTTCAAAGCTCTGGAAGGAGAGCTACCCAACTATATAACAATAATATTATTTCTTATATTAATATTGAACCTAACTACATGGTTAGAAACCCCAGATTCTTCACCCCTCCCCAATGCCGCACCAAATCATATAAGGATAGGTTTTTTCCAACTGTTCTGGATTTATGGAACAAACTAGATAATGATACTAGGAACATTCAGTCATTATCTTCATTCAAGATTAAACTTAATGAAGATGTTGATAAATCTCCTAGCTTCTACTCTATTGGTTCTCGCAGCTTAAATATTTGGCATTGCCAACTTCGAAATGAAGCAAGCAGCTTAAATCACCACTTGTTTCAGTCTCATCTGTCCGACAGCAACCAGTGTGCTTGTGGGGATGCAATTGAAAATAATTTCCATTATTTTTATGTTTGTCCATTGTTCATAAGACACAGAATACAACTTTTTAATTCTCTAAGAAAGTTTCAAGATGTTTTAAATTTGGATATATTATTGAAAGGCTCACCAATCCTTACTGTAGAGGAGAATACTGAGATATTCGATGCTGTTCACCATTTCATTACTGGTAGTAGAAGATTCACATGATTCAATAAATTTTCCTTTTCTTTGTATTAGGTCAGATAACATTGAAAAGTCTTCCTATATATACATGTAGCTCCAAATCTTTAAATTTTTCAGCTTAATTAATAGCTGTAAATCTTTCAATTATTCAGGTCTCCCTTCCCCCTCTCCCCTTTTACCCAATTTGTACTTGCCTATCTCAATCACAATCACTATTTTGTTTAGATATTTCCCCCCTTATTTACTTATTTGTCTCTTCTTCCTCCATCTCTCCCAAATTCCCTTTATTCAATCATAAATATATATACTGAAAAAGAGTTAATTCATATTGATATGGTGGACCTCACTTAATTAGTGATTTTGATTTCATAATTTCAGTTTACATGTTGTATATATTGTGTGATTAAATGTAAGTTCAGTCTATCCATCATGCTATGCCAATTCATCATCATTAATATTATAAATAATAATAGCTTAAATATATAGCCATAATTTGGCTATTCCAAATGATATCATACCTATTAAAAAGGGGGAAAAAAAGGGAAAAAAACCTTTTTTTGTATGATCCTGCTATTAATATACATATTATATCATACCTATTAACAAACAAACAAAAAAAAAGAAAGGGAAAAATCTTTTTTGTTTTGTTTGTATGATTCTACTATTAATATACATGTGTTTATGCTTGGTAATTAACATGAATTGCATGTATACATGATGGGTAGATTGCTCTATGTCTTATGTAAATTGTGTTCAAATTGTTCCATCTTGTTGCTGGAGAGGATTTGTATAGGCATAGCCTGTTATCCAATCCTATTGATTTATCAATAAAATATTTGAAATGAAAAAACAACAAACAGAACATATCCGTCCTCTTTGTGACACATATTTTTCGTAACGGTTAACCAGGTCATGGTGGCGACCGTAAAACATTCGAAGTGACGACTTCAACTTAGCCACTAGGAACCATTGGTTCAGTAGCTACCTTGTTAGCTGGAACCCCTATCAAGGAAATCATGAGATATATATACTCCATATGCAAGTGTTGCAGAAATGTTACTACATGTACATATAAATGAAAAGATCACAATGGGAAAATTGAAATCATCTTTTTTCTTCTAAAGTTTCGTACTTCACAGGCCTTACTATCAATTTCCATATGTAGGTCAAGGTATGAAACAGATCTAGCTGTGCCTGTGGTACCCTTTATTTCAAGCTCAATGCGATCAACAAAACTACAATTATTTAGTGAAAGAACATCATCTATTTAGCGGAACGTTAGATTAAAAGATCGGGTTAGTTTCTTTTCGTTTTTCTTGAGAAGCCTCTGTATGAAGTCTGCCTCGTCCGAACAAAGAAACACGTCGGCGACAATGTTTCCACGTAAATGATAGACCTATATACTTTACCTTCAAATATATATGGAACCGCATCGGTAATATAATGGTTAGTGTGCTCGTCTCGAGTGCGGTAGACTATAAAATTGGCATTTGTTGTTTCTCCGTTAAGCACGCAGCATTATGAAGCCATAATGGGTGGCTCACAATCAGGATAATGTATCTAAATGGGGTAACATGTCAACCCGCGAACTGTTGGTTTAGTGAGCTAGCACTATACAAATCCAACTAAGCGTGTTGGTATTGTACAAAGCTGACATCAACTCATCGAATGTAACTTGTTCTCACCACGATGTAGCTGAACCATTGCTCATTTGGTTCTCACTACGATGTAGCTGAACCATTGCTCATTTGGTTCTCACCACGATGTAGCTGAACCATTGCTCATTTGGTTCTCACCACGATATAGCTGAACCATTGCTCATTTGGTTCTCACCACGATGTAGCTGAACCATTGCTCATTTGGTTCTCACCACGATGTAGCTGAACCATTGCTCATTTGGTTCTCACCACGATGTAGCTGAACCATTGCTCATTTAGTTCTCACCACGATGTAGCTGAACCATTGCTCATTTGGTGTTACACAACACTCACTCACTCCAATAATCAGGTTCACGTGAATTTGTCAAGATTTCTCATTTCAAACATTTTGGTTATTATTATAACAAAACATTTACAATTTATTTCAGTAAAATATTATAATTTGGTTGAAATAAGACTCCTTTACCTGTATCTTGTTTCATCCGCAGCAGTATGAAATCTTTAAAAACTCAATTTAGAAATTATGAAAGCCTTAATTGTTTTATATGTTACATGCCCAATAATGCTGATATGTTCTTTCTCCAAAATAATCAATTTACGTTTGTAAGACATCAAACCGTCATACTGTATGCTATTCACAAATAAGGTATGAATTTACGGAAACTAGGGGTGATTATCTCCCTTTGAAAATATTATATTAAATTAATAAGGAAGTGAACTTTACCTACAACTACATACATTATATAAGTCATCTGACAGACGACATACAGGTAATAGTTTTTTTTTATCAATGTGTGACGTAAAAGTGTTTTTGACATTTACTTCACTGAATATGGTACTTCTTTGACAACTATTTTACCTATTTTGTTCCTGTATTTAAATACTGTTATAGTGACAGCCGGAACCTTTGAATCGTAATGAGAGTGGGAGGTTTGACGCTTTAAAATCTGATTCAACTCACCATTTCTTTAGAAATGCCTGTACCAAGTCAGGGTCATTACGGTTTTCACAATTTTCCGGTTGTTGACTGATTTTGTCTGTTTATATACTTATGAGTTTTGACTTTCCCTTTGTAAGATTGTTTGGAGTTCGGTAATTTTGTTATTACCCTTATTTACTTCAGGTAGTTTATAAATCGTGAAATGTTTATCACGTAGACAGTGATAGGGATATTATCCATCATATTTAACAAATAGTGCATATCACTGAGGTCCATAAACTGCCATGTGACCTGAAGTGTTATGCACTATTTGTTATATTATACCGAAAATCCATTGGTTTCTTTGTGTATGCATGAAGTTTGAAAAAGTGAATATGAGTAACAACAGTGTCTGAAAATATCATGGTAGACTGAACGTGTTACACACTTCTGTTTGTTGTTGGGTTTTTTTTCTTTTTCTTTTTTTTATTCTTTTTTTTTTGGTTTTGTTTTTTGGTTTTTTTTGACAGGTGATTTTTTTGGGGGGTGCATTTTTGTTTTGATTTTTGGGGTGGATTGTATTGTTTTAATTTTTTGTTCTTACATTGTGTTGGGTTTTTTTTCGTTTTTTTTTCTGTTTTTATTATTATTATTATTTTTTGTTTTTTTTTGGGAGGGGGTCGCTTTGAGTGTGTTTATGTTGTAATTGTGTACATATGATTCGAATTGACAAAAGTGATATCTGACCCAAAGTAAAAGTAGAATACCCCTGGAAATGTCATATGTTGAATTAACAAGACAAGACTGAATATGATGGAAGCAGAGTACATCCACATACACTGAAACACATGAAAAATCAAAACTCAAAACTACACCTTGGACATTATGAACTATCAGTGCAGTTCTACCAGTATTATACAGTAGTTGCTGAGACCTAGCATCAATATTTATGATGAAGAACACCAATAAAAGTGCCGTTCCTTTGCTTTATAATTACATTGTATTTCATGGATTGTGGCTCGTGTACATTTACCCCATATTCATTTTTTTAACAAATAAATGTAATAAAACTATGCCATGTATGCATTGCATGTACAATGAACAGCTATAAGTAGCTGTATTTAAATTTACCTGACATATCAGAAAGAAATAAAAATATGGTCAATAAACTGAATGTTTTTACCGCGTACTTCGTTGCATTTTTAGTGTTTTGTGACAGCCTGGAATCTGTAATTTGATCCAGTTCTCCTTCATTCAGAGATGCGAACCTTCCAGACGACATTTTATTTTCTAAACTTTCGAAACATTGACGGACAAGAGATTTCCGGATTAAGCACACAGGGAGATGATTTATATAACATTTTGGCCCGGAGCTCCAGTCCATATCGCAAAATATGGACCGAACTGGCTAACATAGCTAATTAGAGGAAATAAATGTATGAGGTATAATTATCAAAATGTTTATGGCACTAAGGGCCATATGGCAGTTTATGGACTGGGATGTCACCCAGAAAATATTATATGGACCGAAGCGAAGCTGAGGTCCATATACTATTTTGTGGGTGACAGACCGGTCCATAAACTGCCATTTGGCCCGAAATACCATGAACTATTTGTTATATTATACTCAAGACAAGCAAATCTGTCAGACGACATGTTTTTGTTATTATATATCTAAGACAAAAAACGAGTTCGGACAAAATACGGAAGAAAACATTATATTGATCGGGTCCGCTCCATATACTAAAATATTGACCGGCTGCACTAACAAAGACAATTAGGGAAAATAAAAACGTAAAGTATAATATTATATTTAAATATTAAGATTAAGTAGGAACCTTAGCATACATTATCATGTTCCGGTATATTATCATGTACTATATTTCCTTGTGTTTTAACATGTAATATAGTTCCTGGTATTTTATCATGTAATCTAGTTCCTGGTATTTCAACAAGAATATTAATCAACTCTCGCTTATCTACCTAACCTAAGTGTTTTGTTTATTTTGAAAGTTATCGATTTTTATTTTGTCCTTGTTTCGTTCCCTTTAATTGAGATTTAGAGTTGATACAATTGTAACTGAAATGAATGATTACATGTAGAAACACGACGGGTGTCACTAGTGGAGTTGGAACTACCTATTCTTCCGGAGCACTTAAGTTCACTCCTTGCTAATAGTAGGTTTCGTATTGCTCAATCTTTCGTTTCTTGTGTATAATTTTGTAGATCATTGCTTGTCCTTTTGCCCCTTTGACCGTTGTAGTGTCTGTCCTCCTTCGTTTTACGGCTTCTGATTACACTTTTGGTATCTGCACATGCAGTTTATTTTCAGGAGTAAATGTCATTTAGTAATACAATGTAGCTTCCTTAAAAGAACACACAATTCCAACTATTCAAAACAAAAACAAAAATTACAAGTGAAGACAATCAAACAGTTTACTTTTATATACATGTTTAATTAAATAAGATCATTAATTCGAAAAACCCGTAAATATCTAGAGAATTTGACGAAACCATATATAATATCGGGAGAATCTTTCTTCAAATTTTATGTAAAGCAAACAGAGATTGACGTATTGAATTCCTTTAAAATCAAATATAACTAGTGTGTCTCATTTGTCAAACTATTGCTGTTTGTCAAACTTATGAATATCTTGAAATGGTAAAGAATCGTGATTAAGGCTGTCCTGGTTATGCATCCTCAAATTATCACTATCGTCATTTTTTGGAGACGCCATTGTCGTTTTACGAAATGTTTCTTCAGTGTCATTCTTTCCCAGCACTGCAAAATTTTTAATATCGGTCATCGATTTAGGATTTGCATTGTCTGTTGATATTTTAGGATCTGTATTGTCTGTTGATATTTTGGGATCGGTATTGTCTGTTGATATTTTGGGATCGGTATTGTCTGTTGAAATTTTAGGATCTGTATTGTCTGTTGATATTTTAGGATCGGTATTGTCTGTCAAAGAGCTGAGATCGGTATTGTCTGTCAATGCTTTGGGATCGGTATTGTCTGTTGAAATTTTGGGATCGGTATTGTCTGTTGCTATTTTGGGATCGGTATTGTCTGTTGATATTTTGGGATCGGTATTGTCTGTCAATGCTTTAGGATCGGTATTGTCTGTTAATGATTTTGGTCCCGTAATGTGTGTTGGATTTGTATTAACAGTCAAGACTCTCGAACCAACACTGTCAGTCAATAGTGTAATATCAGTGCTGTCTGTACAGTGCTTGTCATGTGTTAATAATTTAGGATCCGTATTTTCTGACAATACTGTGGAGTCAGTATCGCTGCCCACTTGTGTCTCACAAATAGTGTTCGGGTTTAGCAGATTAATTTCGTCCGGTTCATTTGGTAATATTGTGACATTCAATGACTTTAAAACATTGTTCCCTTTAGTCACAGATGTAATAGACGCATTATCGTAAATTTTTAAAACTCCGTATGTTTGTACCACAGATGATAAAGGTGATTCCACTACAAGGCTATCGTCTGCGGATTTTACTGGCGATTTTTGAGCAGTCATTTCATCATCACATAAAATTGAATCATCTGAGGCCTGGTGTTCAGTGTCATTTGATGATTGAAATAGTGATAGAGTGGGATATATATCGTCAGTATAAGATAAATTGGCTACTTTTGGATTTGTTTCTTCTTGTTCACAAACAGTTAATATTTCTTTATCTGTTGTGTGTGAATGTGAATACTCCGTTGGATCTGAAGATATATCAGCCTTTTGGTCATCAATATCTTTTAAAGGGTTATTTTCATTTGAAGTTGTAAATAAATGTGAATTTTTTTCCGAGTTGACAGATGACTGTTGATCTTGATGAAGGGATGGCGAAAAATGCAATGCATATAATTTTACAAATTGTGTTTCTCCATATTCGCCCTCATTACCAATGTTAATTGCTAAACTAAGAAAGTGTAACACGCTGTCAATATATCCATAATTATGTTCAAGCTCTGCAATTCTTGCCTTGGCAACATAATACATAATTTTTCTCCGAGATTCCATTTTTTCCCATTGTTTATCAATGTCTGTTAATAATTGCTTCGCTTTTCTAATGTTAAATCTATGTATGATAATTCCGTAAATCGGATCACCTCGATAGCTTAACCCTAATAAACAGTATACTATACGTAACGTAAAGATTCGAACCCAAAATTCTCTAATGGAATCCGTCTCGTCTTCAACGCTTTGTAATCCTAATTCGGCAATGTGAATAATTTTGTCCCGTAGTTTTTGTGTCGGACACTTTTCATATGCACTTAGTAAACTAAATACATAAATATAAAGTAAATTAGATATTTCTACACATCTACCAATAAAGAATGATAGTCCCATGGCGCTTTGTAGGTGGTCTTCTGCTTCACCTTCCTTTCCGGCAAGTGCGCATGACATAGCTAGTCGTGAGTCATATGACAATTGTGTAATGTTAGAATTTGACGTCTCTGGAATAAGTAGCTTTAATCGTTTGATAAGATCACATGTAGGAAATTGTCTTGTGTAAAGCATGATATGAGAATCTATTTCAGCAAGGAGACAGGCTGCATACTTATCTGCTATCCCTCTTCTTACATCATCGTCAACGCCATTGTATCCTTCCAGTTGTATTTTATATTTTTGAGATTCTTCGTGACAGTATGTTCGTGGATTTACAAAAGCATTGTTGTGAGTATTTATTTTGAAATTCATAAACAATTTTTGCGCAAATCTTTGGCTAGAATCACCAGTGTTAGTTCTATGAATGCGTAAATCTTGAGCCGAGGGAACTATAGACATGCGCAGTTTTTGACCAATCGCCATTGCAATTTCCGAATATCCGGCATCAAGAAGTACATTTAAAACACATTCTAGTTCACAACTACCAGGTATCAATAACAACAAAGCCTTCCAGATATATGTTCTATCCTGATTGGTTCTCGATATTTCATATATAATTTTTCGCTGATTACCTGACAAATATCCATGTTGGTATAGTCCATCTAGTACCATAATTGGATCAACATTACTTTCTAGTAATTTCCTACAGCTGTGAAATAATTGTTTCTCTGCTTCATTCATGTCCGTTCAATGTTCATAGCACATGGATGTAAAATTCTACAAGTATAAAGCAAATAATAATAATCGGTCAATAAAATATTATACACTTTGGTCTAAATTGTCTAGGCACAAACAGTAAAAGAAAATCATGTATAAAATTTGTATATTTTCGAAAACAAATAAACACATCACATTTTTTCCACAGAACCCGCAAAATTAGTCTATCCACATTTGGTGAAAACTTGTCGCTGTGTGTTCTATTCACATCAACGACCAGTGATGTAAGTCAATTGATGGGATTATCGGATACAACTCTGAAAGTAGACACCCTATGGCTGATTCTCCACAAGTTTGATTAAGATTAAACCAGTGGTTGCAGATAATGAAAATTAAGTCAACGGACGGACGACGGATGCTAAGTGGTTGCAATATAAGTTATTTACGTTCCTATCCGTAGATATGGAGATTTTAACACCCTGAAGAAACCAAATACACCATGAGGCGCACCCGAAGTGTGTACAGGCTACTGAAGGGTGTTAAAATCTCCATATCTACGGATAGGAACGTGAATAACGAATTTATCCCCGGTTATAGTCAAAAATAAGACATTTTGGATCCCGGTGGCCCACGTAAAAGTGACGTTTTCTTTGTTTTTGGAAAGAATAAGTATAAAAAATAAAAGTTTTGAGTGTTTTTTACCCGGTGTAGGGTACTACCTCGGTAGTACCTACAGTTGATCAAAGTAACAGCTTTATATTCAATATATAGCCAAAATTAACTAAGTTTGATTTTGGAGCGCAACGTCGCGAGTTTTAAAGTTATATTATCCCCATTTTGAAAATAATAACAACATTTGATTGGTTAAATGGCTAGTTATACCCGGTAATATGGTCTAGCAACATCCGGGAATATGGGTTTTTATACCCGGGGTTTTAACCAATCAAAAGTTGTCATTATTTTCAAACCGAGGATAATACATCATATGACCCTTTGAGTCAATTGAGCTAAAAAGAAAAACTAAAATATCATTTCTTTACGTGGATATTTATATAATAATGTGGTCTTGTCCCAGGGTCGGGTAATATGTCTCTCAGACCTGGGTAATATATTGGCATATTACCTGGACAAGACCACATTAATATCATTATTATACTGAGTGTCTAATTGTCCAGGTAATATGTCAAAATATTACCCAGGTAATATGTCAAAATATTACAGTACCAAATATCACTACAGAAACATACACGAAGTATAATAATATACAATTATTGCACTTCATTGAGTGCGATACAGTATTATAAAACCATACAATTCGTTTTTTGTGATAAATTGTCATATTGCACGGCGGGATTTCATATTGAACGATCTATTTAGCGGTAGGCGAAATCCCGGTAAAATTTTAAAATTTACTAGCCAAACGTTTTCAACGTCCGTTGAAATGACGTCACAAAAACACAAACAGAAAGTGGCACAGAAATTTAACAAATGCAAGCAGAATGCAATATGAATTTGTGCACATAAATTTGCACACACTGAATAAGTAATATTATCACATATTTTGTTGCAATATGTTCGTTTATGCATGTCCAATAATAGCTAAAAGTCAGTGTTGGTTATTTGCCCTCAGGGCAAATACGGGGCAAATATCCGTATTTGCCCTCATATATCCGTATTTGCCCCCTAATTCAACTTCCGGTATCTGCGCAGTGGTCTCAAAGTACAAGGAAAGATGATGCATAAAGATATGCATAAAATCGTATTTCAATCAAATTAACTCATTTCAACATATTGGAATAAAGTTTAAATAACTTGAAACGTGAATAGGAATTTCCATTCAAATGCCAAACGTCTTGGGTAGATTTTACAAATAGTTTCTAACGTCATCATCAGTGTGATCGACATTGTTTGGTATATTTCTTAAACCAGACTCGAAACAAAAATATTTGCAAGTTGAACAAAGGCAACTCTCTTAAGGAATTATTTTCGCAATTTGTCAGTTCAAAGATCTTTTTTGCAAATATAAAAGTAAATGCTTGGAAAAGGTCAATGTAAAATATGTGATAAAAAGATTATGACATGAAATTTTCCATATCGTCCCTGGTATCAACCCTCGACCCATACCAGCCCTCCAGCTTCGCTGTCGGGCTTGATATGTGATTCTCGTGCTAATACCAGGGCTGATATGGAAAATGTCATGTAATAATCTCTTATTATAGTATTATTACGTGATGTTTTTCATATTGGCCTAGTTATAGGTCCGAGGCCTGTTGTATTGGCCTGAGGCGCAGTCGAACGCCAATACAGCAGACCGAGGACCTATATCTAGGCCAATATGAAAAACATCACGTAATGATACCTTTATTAATTAACCAGTTCAATACCTCTTAGGATTTTTCCTTGCAATTGTCGAAATGTCTAGCGGATTCAGATCTAGTTGTTATTGGACTGACTGAAATTGGGTCAATACGGAAAATATCCGTATTGGACTGGTTTTTGCCGTATTGGCCCAATGAACGTTTTTATATTGTATTGACAGATTTGTTCATATAAAGGCTAATAAATCAAAGTTAATTAATAATAATTTGTACACACTGAATTAGTACAAGTATCTATGATATTAAACGGATAAGCTCATGTGCTTTTGAATTTGAAAATAAACCAACAAACAATCCCTAAAATTTGATCCAGGTACACAAAAAACTGGAAATGTTAAATGTAATAAAACAATTATAGCACTTCATTTTGTGCAATATGATGTGCGATAATTGTATGTTGCTTAATTATCTCACTACACACATCAAGAACATACATGGCTTTGTCTCATTTGCATGTTTCTATATGAATTAATGTTTTGCCAGATTGGATTGTGGACCGTTTGCAATGTATTATTTGTATTAGAGTATTATATATGTATAATATAATACATAGAATAAAATATGCGACTTGATCTGTTGTGTCCACCGAATGGCATTGTATTGAAAGCATTTCTCTACACTTGTACCAAGTTTATCAGAAGAAAGTTTAAACAGTGATGGTCAACAATTCCACCAATATAAACAAAACGAACAATCACCAGTCACGTTAAATCATTGAACATAAAAAGAGACTACGACGCTGGATATTCATGTCCTGGTTTGGGACGGACACAACAATGTGGCGGGGTTGAACCGGTTAATGGACCCAGAACCCTTCTCTCCTCTTGTTCCATTTGAATGCAAAAAGTAATATCAAAATATATGGAAACCCTATTATTTGACTTTTTTTTTTTATATTGCTGTCATTTCGTCTGTACCTGCCATTCATTGTTTAAAAATGTCGCAATACACGTAGCATAGACTAAACCTTCTTTTCGTAATACTCTTTTTGTCGCTAAAGTCGACTTACCATAAAACCGGATATTATTTAAATATCAAGTGAAAACTCCCAATATTAATATTATTATTATTATTATTATTTCAACGTTGGACTAAATGACAAGATTAACGAATACATTATACATTTACATATTTCTGAAATAATGTCTTATCATAAATAATATGTTTATTGCGTAGTATGAGTACATATATAATATACTGAACTGGATTGTAGTTGTTCACAACCAACATGTATAATATAACATACTGCTAGACTATGACGAGACATCACCCACACCCAATCCTATCACATTTTGTATTTATTAACGATTTTCCGATTTCGTCAATATTATGTGTTAAGAATACAAAATCAATCATGTCAACAATTAATAATTAACAGATTGAAGTAACTAAATACTTACCGTAGACGTGTATTTAATATCTGACCAACTATTTTAATACCATTAAGTACAATGTACTTCTAAAAATATAAAACCAGCTATTTGAATTCCGTTTAAATATCCCACCAAGTATTTGAATACCGTGGACATACAATGGACATCTGAAATTATCGGACTAACTATATATATAACTAACTATAACTGAGTACGTATATGTATTTCTGTTAGTGTCTGATTCACGGTCACATGTGTGCTTTAATATCTAACCAACTATTTGAAAACGGTGGACATACAATGGACATCTAAACATACCTCATCAAATATTTGAATTCCGTTGACGTATGTCTATAAATGTCTGATTCACATTGACACACGTGTGTTATTATCTGATTCACGGTGACACACATGTACGAACATCTGGTCCACTATTTGACTAACGTTGACTTACGTGTATTGGTATCCGATCAACGTTGACGTACGTTCAATCCACTTTGAACACCATTGACGTACCCTTGATCCACTTTTAACATCATTGTCGTACGCTTAATCCACTTTTAACACCATTGTCGTACGCTTAATCCACTTTTAACACCATTGACGTATGCTTAATCCACTTTTAACACCATTGACGTACGTTTATAACATATTGTGCACTTTGATTAACTGTTATGAATCTATGATATACCACTGATAAATAAATAAATAATCCACACGGGAATACGTTCGTAAATATTTTATCCACGTTAACATACTTTCATATTTATTGATTCATTATTTGAATACCGTTGACATCTAGGTGTATAAATATCTGATCCACGTTTGTAAATATTTTACCCACGTTGATAAATTTTTATAGATATTGCTCCACTATTTAACGTGTATAACATTCCTAACCTCTGTTTCTACACCGTTCACGTACGTGTATGAATGTGTGATCCACTATTTCCTTTTTACAAGTCTATGACATTTCAAATGCGCACAATCTCTTTTGAATTTTTTGTATGACATCAGGTTATTAACAACCCCTTAAAAATTAACGATTACATTAAATGTTTATATATGTATGTATCACTTGTAAATATCAAATTAAACAAAATAGACACTAATAAATCATATTACACGCGTGGTCCAATACACTAACTATAATACATATCTTCTACTATCACATGTGTATCAAATTATTACATATCAAGCGGAAAGTACATTTCGTCATACAACTTGTGAGTTGCAAACTGATTTACACAGAAATAATCCCATAACAAAACAATATTTGATACACATCGTATCCAAATTATGTAGCTTGAACATGTTGTTGAATGCACGAACTCGAGACGACGTAAAATGGATTTTAAAAAAATGTTTAGTATTTCACTGACCCAGGCGTCAACTTTAACCATCAATGGACACGTAAAAATATATTTGTTTACCCTATCAAAATAACTATGCTTCTTATAACGTATACTAGTATTGATTTTTTGTAAATAACTTGGGTCACTGACATATAAATATTTTTATTGTGATAATATAACAAATTACAACAATAGTCTAGATCTTGACCGAATACAATATATGCGTTTCATAGTTTATCATGTAAGCGTGAATTTATTTTAATAAAGGGATCAAATTTAATTATTATTATTCTTTTTGCTAATAATGTAGACAATCTGCTTGTACAATTTGATGTACAACTAGAAACATTTATTATTTCCTTCCATTTATTGATATGTCACCACGGTTGAGTGACCTATGTCATGACATTTGCTGTAAAATGAAAATGGTGCTTAATATATTTATGATATAGAGTCACTGGCATGTTACCCGTAATATGATTTCTTCAGATCTCCGATGCCGCGACAAATCAATAAAACAGTAACATTGAGAAAGTGAGAGGTGTGATAACCATATTACAGCTAGTAGGTACAACTAGCAATTAAATCAGTAAGAGATGTGATAACCATATTACAGCTAGTAGGTAAACCAGCAATTAAATCAGTAAGAGATGTGATAACCATATTACAGCTAGTAGGTACAACTAGCAATTAAATCAGTAAGAGATGTGATAACCGTATTACAGCTAGTAGGTACAATTAGCAATTAAATCAGTAAGAGATGTGATAACCATATTACAGCTAGTAGGTACAACTAGCAATTAAATCAGAAAGAAATGTGATAACCATATTACAGCTAGTAGGTACAACTAGCAATTAAATCAGTAAGAGATGTGATAACCATATTACAGCTAGTAGGTACAACTAGCAATTAAATCAGTAAGAGATGTGATAACCATATTACAGCTAGTAGGTACAACTAGCAATTAAATCAGTAAGAGATGTGATAACCATATTACAGCTAGTAGGTACAACTAGCAATTAAATCAGTAAGAGATGTGATAACCGTATTACAGCTAGTAGGTACAACTAGCAATTAAATCAGTAAGAGATGTGATAACCATATTACAGCTAGTAGGTACAACTAGCAATTAAATCAGTAAGAGATGTGATAACCATATTACAGCTAGTAGGTACAACTAGCAATTAAATCTGTAAGAGATGTAATAACCATATTACAGCTAGTAGGTACAACTAGCAATTAAATCAGTAAGAGATGTGATAACTATATTACAGCTAGTAGGTACAACTAGCAATTAAATCAGTAAGATAACCATATTACAGCTAGTAGGTACAACTAGCAATTAAATCAGTAAGAGATGTGATAACCATATTACAGCTAGTAGGTACAACTAGCAATTAAATCAGTAAGAGATGTGATAACCATATTACAGCTAGTAGGTACAACTAGCAATTAAATCAGTAAGAGATGTGATAACCGTATTACAGCTAGTAGGTACAACTAGCAATTAAATCAGTAAGAGATGTGATAACCATATTACAGCTAGTAGGTACAACTAGCAATTAAATCAGTAAGAGATGTGATAACCATATTACAGCTAGTAGGTACAACTAGCAATTAAATCAGTAAGAGATGTGATAACCATATTACAGCTAGTAGGTACAACTAGCAATTAAATCTGTAAGAGATGTGATAACCATATTACAGCTAGTAGGTACAACTAGCAATTAAATCAGTAAGAGATGTGATAACTATATTACAGCTAGTAGGTACAACTAGCAATTAAATCAGTATGATAACCATATTACAGCCAGTAGGTACAATTAGCAATTAAATCAGTAAGAGATGTGATAACCATATTACAGCTAGTAGGTACAACTAGCAATTAAATCAGTAAGAAATGTGATAACCATATTACAGCTAGTAGGTACAACTAGCAATTAAATCAGTAAGAGATGTGATAACCATATTACAGCTAGTAGGTACAACTAGCAATTAAATCAGTAAGAGATGTGATAACCATATTACAGCTAGTAGGTACAACTAGCAATTAAATCAGTAAGAGATGTGATAACCATATTACAGCTAGTAGGTACAACTAGCAATTAAATCAGTAAGAGATGTGATAACCGTATTACAGCTAGTAGGTACAACTAGCAATTAAATCAGTAAGAGATGTGATAACCATATTACAGCTAGTAGGTACAACTAGCAATTAAATCAGTAAGAGATGTGATAACCATATTACAGCTAGTAGGTACAACTAGCAATTAAATCTGTAAGAGATGTAATAACCATATTACAGCTAGTAGGTACAACTAGCAATTAAATCAGTAAGAGATGTGATAACTATATTACAGCTAGTAGGTACAACTAGCAATTAAATCAGTAAGATAACCATATTACAGCTAGTAAGTACAACTAGCAATTAAATCAGTAAGAGATGTGATAACTATATTACAGCTAGTAGGTACAATTAGCAATTAAATCAGTAAGAGATGTGATAACCATATTACAGCTAGTAGGTACAACTAGCAATTAAATCAGTAAGAGATGTGATAACCATATTACAGCTAGTAGGTACAACTAGCAATTAAATCAGAAAGATAACCATATTACAGCTAGTAGGTACAACTAGCAATTAAATCATTAAGAGATGTGATAACCATATTACAGCTAGTAGGTACAACTAGCAATTAAATCAGTAAGAGATGTGATAACCATATTACAGCTAGTAGGTACACTAGCAATTAAATCAGTAAGAGATGTGATAACCATATTACAGCTAGTAGGTACAACTAGCAATTAAATCAGTAAGAGATGTGATAACCATATTACAGCTAGTAGGTACAACTAGCAATTAAATCAGTAAGAGATGTGATAACCATATTACAGCTAGTAGGTACAACTAGCAATTAAATCAGTAAGAGATGTGATAACCATATTACAGCTAGTAGGTACAACTAGCAATTAAATCAGTAAGATATGTGATAACCATATTACAGCTAGTAGGTATAAACTAGCAATTAAATCAGTAAGAGATGTGATAACCATATCACAGCTAGTAGGTACAACTAGCAATTAAATCAGTAAGATAACCATATTACAGCTAGTAGGTACAACTAGCAATTAAATCAGTAAGAGATGTTATAACTATATTACAGCTAGTAGGTACAACTAGCAATTAAATCAGTAAGAGATGTGATAACCATATTACAGCTAGTAGGTACAACTAGCAATTAAATCAGTACGATAACCATATTACAGCTAGTAGGTACAACTAGCAATTAAATCAGTAAGATAACCATATTACAGCTAGTAGGTACAACTAGCAATTAAATCAGTAAGAGATGTGATAACCATATTACAGCTAGTAGGTACAACTAGCAATTAAATCAGTAAGAGATGTGATAACCATATTACAGCTAGTAGGTACAACTAGCAATTAAATCAGTAAGAGATGTGATAACTATATTACAGTTAGTAGGTACAACTAGCAATTAAATCAGTAAGATAACCATATTACAGCTAGTAGGTACAACTAGCAATTAAATCAGTAAGAGATGTGATAACCATATTACAGCTAGTAGGTACAACTAGCAATTAAATCATTAAGAGATTTGATAACCATATTACAGCTAGTAGGTACAACTAGCAATTAAATCAGTAAGAGATGTGTTAACTATATTACAGTTAGTAGGTACAACTAGCAATTAAATCAGTAAGATAACCATATTACAGCTAGTAGGTACAACTAGCAATTAAATCAGTAAAAGATGTGATAACTATATTACAGCTAGTAGGTACAACTAGCAATTAAACCAGTAAGAGATGTGATAACCATATTACAGCTAGTAGGTGCAACTAGCAATTAAATCAGTAAGAGATGTGATAACCATATTACAGCTAGTAGGTACAACTAGCAATTAAATCAGTAAGAGATGTGATAACCATATTACAGCTAGTAGGTACAACTAGCAATTAAATCAGTAAAAGATATGATAACTATATTACAGCTAGTAGGTACAACTAGCAATTAAACCAGTAAGAGATGTGATAACCATATTACAGCTAGTAGGTACAACTAGCAATTAAATCAGTAAGAGATGTGATAACCATATTACAGTTAGTAGGTACAACTAGCAATTAAATCAGTAAGAGATGTGATAACCATATTACAGCTAGTAGGTACAACTAGCAATTAAATCAGTAAGATAACCATATTACAGCTAGTAGTCACAACTAGCAATTAAATCAGTAAGAGATGTGATAACCATATTACAGCTAGTAGGTACAACAAGCAATTAAATCAGTACGAGATGTGATAACTATATTACAGCTAGTAGGTACAACTAGCAATTAAATCAGTAAGAGATGTGATAACCATATTACAGCTAGTAGGTACAACTAGCAATTAAATCAGTAAGAGATGTGATAACCATATTACAGCTAGTAGGTACAACTAGCAATTAAATCAGTAAGAGATGTGATAACCATATCACAGCTAGTAGGTACAACCAGCAATTAAACCAGTAAGAGTTGTGATAACCATATTACAGCTAGTAGGTACAACTAGCAATTAAATCAGTAAGATATGTGATAACTATATTACAGCTGGTAGGTACAACTAGCAATTAAATCAGTAAGATAACCATATTACAGCTAGTAGGTACAACTAGCAATTAAATCAATAAGAGATGTGATAACCATATTACAGCTAGTAGGTACAATTAGCAATTAAATCAGTAAGAGATGTGATAACCATATTACAGCTAGTAGGTACAACTAGCAATTAAATCAGTAAGAGATGTGATAACCATATTACAGCTAGTAGGTACAACTAGCAATTAAATCAGTAAGAAATGTGATAACCATATTACAGCTAGTAGGTACAACTAGCAATTAAATAAGTAAGAGATGTGATAACCATATTACAGCTAGTAAGTACAACTAGCAATTAAATCAGTAAGAGATATGATAACCATATTACAGCTAGTAGGTACAACTAGCAATTAAATCAGTAAGAGATGTGAAATCCATATTACAGCTAGTAGGTACAACTAGCAATTAAATCAGTAAGAGATGTGATAACCATATCACAGCTAGTAGGTACAACTAGCAATTAAATCAGTAAGAGTTGTGATAACCATATTACAGCTAGTAGGTACAACTAGCAATTAAATCAGTAAGAGATGTGATAACAATATTACAGCTGGTAGGTACAACTAGCAATTAAATCAGTAAGATAACCATATTACAGCTAGTAGGTACAATTAGCAATTAAACCAGTAAGAGATGTGATAACCATATTACAGCTAGTAGGTACAACTAGCAATTAAATCAGTAAGAGATGTGATAACCATATTACAGCTAGTAGGTACAACTAGCAATTAAATCAGTAAGAGATGTGATAACCATATTACAGCTAGTAGGTACAACTAGCAATTAAATCAGTAAGAGATGTGATAACCATATTACAGCTAGTAGGTACAACTAGCAATTAAATCAGTAAGAGATGTGATAACCATATTACAGCTAGTAGGTACAACTAGCAATTAAATCAGTAAGAGATGTGATAACCATATTACAGCTAGTAGGTACAACTAGCAATTAAATCAGTAAGAGATGTGATAACCATATTACAGCTAGTAGGTACAACTAGCAATTAATTCAGTAAGAGATGTGATAACCATATTACAGCTAGTAGGTACAACTAGCAATTAAATCAGTAAGAGATGTGATAACCATATTGCAGCTAGTAGGTACAACTAGCAATTAAATCTGTAAGAGATGTGATAACCATATTACAGCTAGTTGGTGCAACAAGCAATTAAATCAGTAAGAGATGTGATAACCATATTACAGCTAGTAGGTACAACTAGCAATTAAATCAGTAAGAGATGTGATAACTATATTACAGCTAGTAGGTACAACTAGCAATTAAATCAGTAAGATAACCATATTACAGCTAGTAGGTACAACTAGCAATTAAATCAGTAAGAGATGTGATAACCATATTACAGCTAGTAGGTACAACTATCAATTAAATCAGTAAGAGATGTGATAACTATGTTACAGCTAGTAGGTACAACTAGCAATTAAATCAGTAAGAGATGTGATAACCATATTACAGCTAGTAGGTACAACTAGCAATTAAATCAGTAAGAGATGTGATAACCATATTACAGCTGAAAGGTACAACTAGCAATTAAATCAGTAAGAGATGTGATAACCAGATTGCAGCTAGTAGGTACAACTAGCAATTAAATCTGTAAGAGATGTGATAACCATATTACAGCTAGTAGGTACAACAAGCAATTAAATCAGTAAGAGATGTGATAACTATATTACAGCTAGTAGGTACAACTAGCAATTAAATCAGTAAGATAACCATATTACAGCTAGTAGGTACAACTAGCAATTAAATCAGTAAGAGATGTGATAACTATATTACAGCTAGTAGGTACAACTAGCAATTAAATCAGTAAGATAACCATATTACAGCTAGTAGGTACACTAGCAATTAAATCAGTAAGAGATGTGATAACCATATTACAGCTAGTAGGTACAACTAGCAATTAAATCAGTAAGAGATGTGATAACCATATTACAGCTAGTAGGTACAACTAGCAATTAAATCAGTAAGAGATGTGATAACCATATTACAGCTAGTAGATACAACTAGCAATTAAATCAGTAAGATAACCATATTACAGCTAGTATGTACAACTAGCAATTAAATCAGTAAGAGATGTGAAATCCATATTACAGCTAGTAGGTACAACTAGCAATTAAATCAGTAAGAGATGTGATAACCATATCACAGCTAGTAGGTACAACTAGCAATTAAATCAGTAAGAGATGTGATAACCATATTACAGCTAGTAGGTACAACTAGCAATTAAATAAGTAAGATAACCATATTACAGCTAGTAGGTACAACTAGCAATTAAATCATTAAGAGATGTGATAACCATATTACAGCTAGTAGGTACAACTAGCAATTAAATCAGTAAGAAATGTGATAACCATATTACAGCTAGTAGGTACACTAGCAATTAAATCAGTAAGAGATGTGATAACCATATTACAGCTAGTAGGTACAACTAGCAATTAAATCAGTAAGAGATGTGATAACCATATTACAGCTAGTAGGTACAACTAGCATTTAAGTCAGTAAGAGATGTGATAACCATATTACAGCTAGTAGGTACAACTAGCAATTAAATCAGTACGAGATGTGATAACCATATTACAGCTAGTAGGTACAACTAGCAATTAAATCAGTAAGAGATGTGATAACCATATTACAGCTAGTAGGTACAACTAGCAATTAAATCAGTAAGAGATGTGATAACCATATTACAGCTAGTAGGTACAACTAGCAATTAAATCAGTAAGAGATGTGATAACCATGTTACAGCTAGTAGGTACAACTAGCAATTAAATCAGTAAGATAACCATATTACAGCTAGTAGGTACAACTAGCAATTAAATCAGTAAGAGATGTGATAACCATATTACAGCTGGTAGGTACAACTAGCAAGTAAATCAGTAAGAAATGTGATAACCATATTACAGCTAGTAGGTACAACTAGCAATTAAATCAGTAAGAGATGTGATAACCATATCACAGCTAGTAGGTACAACTAGCAATTAAATCAGTAAGAGATGTGATAACCATATTACAGCTAGTAGGTACAACTAGCAATTAAATCATTAAGAGATGTGATAACCATATTACAGCTAGTAGGTACAACTAGCAATTAAATCAGTAAGAAATGTGATAACCATATTACAGCTAGTAGGTACACTAGCAATTAAATCAGTAAGAGATGTGATAACCATATTACAGCTAGTAGGTACAACTAGCAATTAAATCAGTAAGAGATGTGATAACCATATTACAGCTAGTAGGTACAACTAGCATTTAAGTCAGTAAGAGATGTGATAACCATATTACAGCTAGTAGGTACAACTAGCAATTAAATCAGTAAGAGATGTGATAACCATATTACAGCTAGTAGGTACAACTAGCAATTAAATCAGTAAGAGATGTGATAACCATATTACAGCTAGTAAGTACAACTAGCAATTAAATCAGTAAGAGATGTGATAACCATATTACAGCTAGTAGGTACAACTAGCAATTAAATCAGTAAGAGATGTGATAACCATATTACAGCTAGTAGGTACAACTAGCAATTAAATCAGTAAGATAACCATATTACAGCTAGTAGGTACAACTAGCAATTAAATCAGTAAGAGATGTGATAACCATATTACAGCTGGTAGGTACAACTAGCAAGTAAATCAGTAAGAAATGTGATAACCATATTACAGCTAGTAGGTACAACTAGCAATTAAATCAGTAAGAGATGTGATAACCATATCACAGCTAGTAGGTACAACTAGCAATTAAATCAGTAAGAGTTGTGATAACCATATTACAGCTAGTAGGTACAACTAGCAATTAAATCAGTAAGAGATGTGATAACAATATTACAGCTGGTAGGTACAACTAGCAATTAAATCAGTAAGATAACCATATTACAGCTAGTAGGTACAATTAGCAATTAAACCAGTAAGAGATGTGATAACCATATTACAGCTAGTAGGTACAATTAGCAATTAAATCAGTAAGAGATGTGATAACCATATTACAGCTAGTAGGTACAACTAGCAATTAAATCAGTAAGAGATGTGATAACCATATTACAGCTAGTAGGTACAACTAGCAATTAAATCAGTAAGAGATGTGATAACCATATTACAGCTAGTAGGTACAACTAGCAATTAAATCAGTAAGAGATGTGATAACCATATTACAGCTAGTAGGTACAACTAGCAATTAAATCAGTAAGAGATGTGATAACCATATTACAGCTAGTAGGTATAACTAGCAATTAAATCAGTAAGAGATGTGATAACCATATTACAGCTAGTAGGTACAACTAGCAATTAAATCAGTAAGAGATGTGATAACCATATTACAGCTAGTAGGTACAACTAGCAATTAAATCAGTAAGAGATGTGATAACCATATTACAGCTAGTAGGTACAACTAGCAATTAAATCAGTAAGAGATGTGATAACCATATTACAGCTGAAAGGTACAACTAGCAATTAAATCAGTAAGAGATGTGATAACCATATTGCAGCTAGTAGGTACAACTAGCAATTAAATCTGTAAGAGATGTGATAACCATATTACAGCTAGTTGGTGCAACAAGCAATTAAATCAGTAAGAGATGTGATAACTATATTACAGCTAGTAGGTACAACTAGCAATTAAATCAGTAAGATAACCATATTACAGCTAGTAGGTACAACTAGCAATTAAATCATTAAGAGATGTGATAACCATATTACAGCTAGTAGGTACAACTAGCAATTAAATCAGTAAGAAATGTGATAACCATATTACAGCTAGTAGGTACACTAGCAATTAAATCAGTAAGAGATGTGATAACCATATTACAGCTAGTAGGTACAACTAGCAATTAAATCAGTAAGAGATGTGATAACCATATTACAGCTAGTAGGTACAACTAGCATTTAAGTCAGTAAGAGATGTGATAACCATATTACAGCTAGTAGGTACAACTAGCAATTAAATCAGTAAGAGATGTGATAACCATATTACAGCTAGTAGGTACAACTAGCAATTAAATCAGTAAGAGATGTGATAACCATATTACAGCTAGTAGGTACAACTAGCAATTAAATCAGTAAGAGATGTGATAACCATATTACAGCTAGTAGGTACAACTAGCAATTAAATCAGTAAGATAACCATATTACAGCTAGTAGGTACAACTAGCAATTAAATCATTAAGAGATGTGATAACCATATTACAGCTAGTAGGTACAACTAGCAATTAAATCAGTAAGAGATGTGATAACCATATTACAGCTAGTAGGTACAACTAGCAATTAAATCAGTAAGAGATGTGATAACTATATTACAGTTAGTAGGTACAACTAGCAATTAAATCAGTAAGAGATGTGATAACTATATTACAGCTAGTAGGTACAACTAGCAATTAAACCAGTAAGAGATGTGATAACCATATTACAGCTAGTATGTGCAACTAGCAATTAAATCAGTAAGAGATGTGATAACCATATTACAGCTAGTAGGTACAACTAGCAATTAAATCAGTAAGAGATGTGATAACCATATTACAGCTAGTAAGTACAACTAGCAATTAAATCAGTAAGAGATGTGATAACTATATTACAGCTAGTAGGTACAACTAGCAATTAAACCAGTAGTAGGTACAACTAGCAATTAAATCAGTAAGAGATGTGATAACCATATTACAGTTAGTAGGGACAACTAGCAATTAAATCAGTAAGAAATGTGATAACCATATTATAGCTAGGAGGTACAACTAGCAATTAAATCAGTAAGATAACCATATTACAGCTAGTAGGTACAACTAGCAATTAAATCAGTAAGAGATGTGATAACCATATTACAGCTAGTAGGTACAACAAGCAATTAAATCAGTACGAGATGTGATAACTATATTACAGCTAGTAGGTACAACTAGCAATTAAATAAGTAAGAGATGGGATAACCATATTACAGCTAGTAGGTACAACTAGCAATTAAATCGGTTAGAGATGTGATAACCATATTACAGCTAGTAGGTACAACTAGCAATTAAATCTGTAAGAGATGTGATAACAATATTACAGCTAGTAGGTACAACTAGCAATTAAATCAGTAAGAGATGTGATAACTATATTACAGCTAGTAGGTACAACTAGCAATTAATTCAGTAAGATAACCATATTACAGCTAGTAGGTACAACTAGCAATTAAATCAGTAAGAGATGTGATAACTATATTACAGCTAGAAGGTACAACTAGCAATTAAACCAGTAAGAGATGTGATAACCATATTACAGCTAGTAGGTACAACTAGCAATTAAATCAGTAAGAGATGTGATAACCATATTACAGCTAGTAAGTACAACTAGCAATTAAATCAGTAAGAGATGTGATAACTATATTACAGCTAGTAGGTACAACTAGCAATTAAACCAGTAAGAGATGTGATAACCATATTACAGCTAGTAGGTACAACTAGCAATTAAATCAGTAAGAGATGTGATAACCATATTACAGTTAGTAGGGACAACTAGCAATTAAATCAGTAAGAGATGTGACAACCATATTATAGCTAGTAGGTACAACTAGCAATTAAATCAGTAAGATAACCATATTACAGCTAGTAGGTACAACTAGCAATTAAATCAGTTAGAGATGGGATAACCATATTACAGCTAGTAGGTACAACTAGCAATTAAATCTGTAAGAGATGTGATAACCATATTACAGCTAGTAGGTACAACTAGCAATTAAATCAGTAAGAGATGTGATAACTATATTACAGCTAGTAGGTACAACTAGCAATTAAATCAGTAAGATAACCATATTACAGATAGTAGGTACAACTAGCAATTAAATCAGTAAGAGATGTGATAACTATATTACAGCTAGTAGGTACAATTAGCAATTAAACCAGTAAGAGATGTGATAACCATATTACAGCTAGTAGGTACAACTAGCAATTAAATCAGTAAGAGATGTGATAACCATATTACAGCTAGTAAGTACAACTAGCAATTAAATCAGTAAGAGATGTGATAACTATATTACAGCTAGTAGGTACAACTAGCAATTAAACCAGTAAGAGATGTGATAACCATATTACAGCTAGTAGGTACAACTAGCAATTAAATCAGTAAGAGATGTGATAACCATATTACAGTTAGTAGGGACAACTAGCAATTAAATCAGTAAGAGATGTGATAACCATATTATAGCTAGTAGGTACAACTAGCAATTAAATCAGTAAGATAACCATATTACAGCTAGTAGGTAAAACTAGCAATTAAATCAGTAAGAGATGTGATAACCATATTACAGCTAGTAGGTACAACAAGCAATTAAATCAGTACGAGATGTGATAACCATATTACAGCTAGTAGGTACAGCTAGCAATTAAATAAGTAAGAGATGGGATAACCATATTACAGCTAGTAGGTACAACTAGCAATTAAATCAGTTAGAGATGTGATAACCATATTACAGCTAGTAGGTACAACTAGCAATTAAATCAGTAAGAGATGTGATAACCATATTACAGCTAGTAGGTACAACTAGCAATTAAACCAGTAAGAGATGTGATAACTATATTACAGCTAGTAGGTACAACTAGCAATTAAATCAGTAAGATAATCATATTACAGCTAGTAGGTACAACTAGCAATTAAATCAGTAAGAGATGTGATAACTATATTACAGCTAGTAGGTACAACTAGCAATTAAACCAGTAAGAGATGTGATAACCATATTACAGCTAGTAGGTACAACTAGCAATTAAATCAGTAAGAGATGTGATAACCATATTACAGTTAGTAGGGACAACTAGCAATTAAATCAGTAAGAGATGTGATAACCATATTACAGCTAGTAGGTACAACTAGCAATTAAATCATTAAGATAACCATATTACAGCTAGTAGGTACAACTAGCAATTAAATCAGTAAGAGATGTGATAACCATATTACAGCTAGTAGGTAAAACAAGCAATTAAATCAGTACGAGATGTGATAACTATATTACAGCTAGTAGGTACAACTAGCAATTAAATAAGTAAGAGATGTGATAACCATATTACAGCTAGTAGGTACAACTAGCAATTAAATCAGTTAGAGATGTGATAACCATATTACAGCTAGTAGGTACAACTAGCAATTAAATCTGTAAGAGATGTGATAACCATATTACAGCTAGTAGGTACAACTAGCAATTAAATCAGTAAGAGATGTGATAACCATATTACAGCTAGTAGGTACAACTAGCAATTAAATCAGTAAGAGATGTGATAACCATATTACAGCTAGTAGGTACAACTAGCAATTAAATCAGTAAGATAACCATATTACAGCTAGTAGGTACAACTAGCAATTAAATCAGTAAGAGATGTGATAACCATATTACAGCTAGTAGGTACAACTAGCAATTAAATCAGTAAGAAATGTGATAACCATATTACAGCTAGTAGGTACAACTAGCAATTAAATCAGTAAGAGATGTGATAACCATATTACAGCTAGTAGGTACAACTAGCAATTAAATCAGTAAGAGGTGTGATAACCATATTACAGCTAGTAGGTACAACTAGCAATTAAATCAGTAAGAGATATGATAACCATATTACAGCTAGTAAGTACAACTAGCAATTAAATCAGTAAGAGATGTGATAACCATATTACAGCTAGTAGGTACAACTAGCAATTAAATCAGTAAGATAACCATATTACAGCTAGTAGGTACAACTAGCAATTAAATCAGTAAGAGATGTGATAACCATATTACAGCTAGTAGGTACAACTAGCAATTAAATCAGTAAGAGATGTGATAACCATATTACAACTAGTAGGTACACTACAATTAAATCAGTAAGAGATGTGATATCCATATTACAGCTAGTAGGTACAACTAGCAATTAAATCAGTAAGAGATGTGATAACCATATTACAGCTAGTAGGTACAACTAGCAATTAAATCAGTAAGATAACCATATTACAGCTAGTAGGTACAACTAGCAATTAAATCAGTAAGAGATGTGATAACCATATTACAGCTAGTAGGTACAACTAGCAATTAAATCAGTAAGAGATGTGATAACCATATTACAGCTAGTAGGTACTACTAGCAATTAAATCAGTAAGAGATGTGATAACCATATTACAGCTAGTAGGTACAACTAGCAATTAAATCAGTAAGAGATGTGATAACCATATTACAGCTAGTAGGTACAACTAGTAATTAAATCAGTAAGAGATGTGATAACCATATTACAGCTAGTAGGTACAACTAGCAATTAAATCAGTAAGAGATGTGATAACCATATTACAGCTAGTAGGTACAACTAGCAATTAAATCAGTAAGATAACCATATTACAGCTAGTAGGTACAACTAGCAATTAAATCAGTAAGAGATGTGATAACCATATTACAGCTAGTAGGTACAACTAGCAATTAAATCAGTAAGATAACCATATTACAGCTAGTAGGTACAACTAGCAATTAAATCAGTAAGAGATGTGATAACCATATTACAGCTAGTAGGTATAACTAGCAATTAAATCAGTAAGAGATGTGATAACCATATTACAGCTAGTAGGTACAACTAGCAATTAAATCAGTAAGAGATGTGATAACCATATTACAGCTAGTAGGTACAACTAGCAATTAAATCAGTAAGATAACCATATTACAGCTAGTAGGTACAACTAGCAATTAAATCAGTAAGAGATGTGATAACCATATTACAGCTAGTAGGTACAACTAGCAATTAAATCAGTAAGAGATGTGATAACCATATTACAGCTAGTAGGTACAACTAGCAATTAAATCAGTAAGAGATGTGATAACTATATTACAGTTAGTAGGTACAACTAGCAATTAAATCAGTAAGAGATGTGATAACTATATTACAGCTGGTAGGTACAACTAGCAATTAAATCAGTAAGATAACCATATTACAGCTAGTAGGTACAACTAGCAATTAAATCAGTAAGAGATGTGATAACCATATTACAGCTAGTAGGTACAATTAGCAATTAAATCAGTAAGAGATGTGATAACCATATTACAGCTAGTAGGTACAACTAGCAATTAAACCAGTAAGAGATGTGATAACTATATTACAGCTAGTAGGTACAACTAGCAATTAAACCAGTAAGAGATATGATAACCATATTACAGCTAGTAGGTACAACTAGCAATTAAATCATTAAGAAATGTGAAATCCATATTACATGTAGTAGGTACAACTAGCAATTAAATCAGTAAGAGATGTGATAACCATATCACAGCTAGTAGGTACCACTAGCAATTAAATCAATAAGAGTTGCGATAACCATATTACAGCTAGTAGGTACAACTAGCAATTAAATCAGTAAGAGATGTGATAACAATATTACAGCTAGTAGGTACAACTAGCAATTAAATCAGTAAGATAACCATATTACAGCTAGTAGGTACAACTAGCAATTAAATCAGTAAGAGATGTGATAACCATATTACAGCTAGTAGGTACAATTCGCAATTAAATCAGTAAGAGATGTGATAACCATATTACAGCTAGTAGGTACAACTAGCAATTAAATCAGTAAGAGATGTGATAACCATATTACAGCTAGTAGGTACAACTAGCAATTAAATCAGTAAGAGATGTGATAACCATATTACAACTAGTAGGTACACTACAATTAAATCAGTAAGAGATGTGATATCCATATTACAGCTAGTAGGTACAACTAGCAATTAAATCAGTAAGAGATGTGATAACCATATTACAGCTAGTAGGTACAACTAGCAATTAAATCAGTAAGATAACCATATTACAGCTAGTAGGTACAACTAGCAATTAAATCAGTAAGAGATGTGATAACCATATTACAGCTAGTAGGTACAACTAGCAATTAAATCAGTAAGAGATGTGATAACCATATTACAGCTAGTAGGTACTACTAGCAATTAAATCAGTAAGAGATGTGATAACCATATTACAGCTAGTAGGTACAACTAGCAATTAAATCAGTAAGAGATGTGATAACCATATTACAGCTAGTAGGTACAACTAGTAATTAAATCAGTAAGAGATGTGATAACCATATTACAGCTAGTAGGTACAACTAGCAATTAAATCAGTAAGAGATGTGATAACCATATTACAGCTAGTAGGTACAACTAGCAATTAAATCAGTAAGATAACCATATTACAGCTAGTAGGTACAACTAGCAATTAAATCAGTAAGAGATGTGATAACCATATTACAGCTAGTAGGTACAACTAGCAATTAAATCAGTAAGATAACCATATTACAGCTAGTAGGTACAACTAGCAATTAAATCAGTAAGAGATGTGATAACCATATTACAGCTAGTAGGTATAACTAGCAATTAAATCAGTAAGAGATGTGATAACCATATTACAGCTAGTAGGTACAACTAGCAATTAAATCAGTAAGAGATGTGATAACCATATTACAGCTAGTAGGTACAACTAGCAATTAAATCAGTAAGATAACCATATTACAGCTAGTAGGTACAACTAGCAATTAAATCAGTAAGAGATGTGATAACCATATTACAGCTAGTAGGTACAACTAGCAATTAAATCAGTAAGAGATGTGATAACCATATTACAGCTAGTAGGTACAACTAGCAATTAAATCAGTAAGAGATGTGATAACTATATTACAGTTAGTAGGTACAACTAGCAATTAAATCAGTAAGAGATGTGATAACTATATTACAGCTAGTAGGTGCAACTAGCAATTAAACCAGTAAGAGATGTGATAACCATATTACAGCTAGTAGGTACAACTAGCAATTAAATCATTAAGAGATGTGATAACCATATTACAGTTAGTAGGTACAACTAGCAATTAAATCAGTAAGAGATGTGATAACCATATTACAGCTAGTAGGTACAACTAGCAATTAATTCAGTAAGATAACCATATTACAGCTAGTAGGTACAACTAGCAATTAAATCAGTAAGAGATGTGATAACCATATTACAGCTAGTAGGTACAACAAGCAATTAAATCAGTACGAGATGTGATAACTATATTACAGCTAGTAGGTACATCTAGCAATTAAATCAGTAAGAGATGTGATAACCATAATACAGCTAGTAGGTACAACTAGCAATTAAATCAGTAAGAGATGTGATAACCATATTACAGCTAGTAGGTACAACTAGCAATTAAATCAGTAAGAGATGTGATAACCATATTACAGCTAGTAGGTACAACTAGCAATTAAATCAGTAAGATAACCATATTACAGCTAGTAGGTACAACTAGCAATTAAATCAGTAAGAGATGTGATAACCATATTACAGCTAGTAGGTACAACTAGCAATTAAATCAGTAAGAGATGTGATAACCATATTACAGCTAGTAGGTACAACTAGCAATTAAATCAGTAAGAGATGTGATATCCATATTACAGCTAGTAGGTACAACTAGCAATTAAATCAGTAAGAGATGTGATAACCATATTACAGCTAGTAGGTACAACTAGCAATTAAATCAGTAAGATAACCATATTACAGCTAGTAGGTACACTAGCAATTAAATCAGTAAGAGATGTGATATCCATATTACAGCTAGTAGGTACAACTAGCAATTAAATCAGTAAGAGATGTGATAACCATATTACAGCTAGTAGGTACAACTAGCAATTAAATCAGTAAGAGATGTGATAACCATATTACAGCTAGTAGGTACAACTAGCAATTAAATCAGTAAGAGATGTGATAACCATATTACAGCTAGTAGGTACAACTAGCAATTAAATCAGTAAGATATGTGATAACCATATTACAGCTAGTAGGTACAACTAGCAATTAAATCAGTAAGAGATGTGATAACTATATTACAGTTAGTAGGTACAACTAGCAATTAAATCAGTAAGAGATGTGATAACTATATTACAGCTAGTAGGTACAACTAGCAATTAAATCATTAAGAGATGTGATAACCATATTACAGTTAGTAGGTACAACTAGCAATTAAATCAGTAAGAGATGTGATAACCATATTACAGCTAGTAGGTACAACTAGCAATTAATTCAGTAAGATAACCATATTACAGCTAGTAGGTACAACTAGCAATTAAATCAGTAAGAGATGTGATAACCATATTACAGCTAGTAAGTACAACAAGCAATTAAATCAGTACGAGATGTGATAACTATATTACAGCTAGTAGGTACATCTAGCAATTAAATCAGTAAGAGATGTGATAACCATAATACAGCTAGTAGGTACAACTAGCAATTAAATCAGTAAGAGATGTGATAACCATATTACAGCTAGTAGGTACAACTAGCAATTAAATCAGTAAGAGATGTGATAACCATATCACAGATAGTAGGTACAACCAGCAATTAAACCAGTAAGAGTTGTGATAACCATATTACAGCTAGTAGGTACAACTAGCAATTAAATCAGTAAGATATGTGATAACTATATTACAGCTGGTAGGTACAACTAGCAATTAAATCAGTAAGATAACAATATTACAGCTAGTAGGTACAACTAGTAATTAAATCAATAAGAGATGTGATAACCATATTACAGCTAGTAGGTACAACTAGCAATTAAATCAGTAAGAAATGGGATAACCATATTACAGCTAGTAGGTACAACTAGCAATTAAATCAGTAGGAGATGTGATAACCATATTACAGCTAGTAGGTACAACTAGCAATTAAATCAGTAAGAGATGTGATAACCATATTACAGCTAGTAGGTACAATTAGCAATTAAATCAGTAAGAGATGTGATAACCATATTACAGCTAGTAGGTACAACTAGCAATTAAATCAGTAAGAGATGTGATAACCATATTACAGCTAGTAGGTACAACTAGCAATTAAATCAGTAAGAGATGTGATAACCATATTACAGCTAGTAGGTACAACTAGCAATTAAATCAGTAAGAGATGTGATAACCATATTACAGCTAGTAGGTACAACTAGCAATTAAATCAGTAAGAGATGTGATAACCATATTACAGCTAGTAGGTACAACTAGCAATTAAATCAGTAAGAGATGTGATAACCATATTACAGCTAGTAGGTACAACAAGCAATTAAATCAGCACGAGATGTGATAACTATATTACAGCTAGTAGGTACAACTAGCAATTAAATCAGTAAGAGATGTGAAATCCATATTACAGCTAGTAGGTACAACTAGCAATTAAATCAGTAAGAGATGTGATAACCATACCACAGCTAGTAGGTACAACTAGCAATTAAATCAGTAAGAGTTGTAATAACCATATTACAGCTAGTAGGTACAACTAGCAATTAAATCAGTAAGAGATGTGATAACAATATTACAGCTGGTAGGTACAACTAGCAATTAAATCAGTAAGATAACCATATTACAGCTAGTAGGTACAACTAGCAATTAAATCAGTAAGAGATGTGATAACCATATTACAGCTAGTAGGTACAATTAGCAATTAAATCAGTAAGAGATGTGATAACCATATTACAGCTAGTAGGTACAACTAGCAATTAAACCAGTAAGAGATGTGATAACCATAATACAGCTAGTAGGTACAACTAGCAATTAAATCAGTAAGAGATGTGATAACCATATTACAGCTAGTAGGTACAACTAGCAATTAAATCAGTAAGAGATGTGATAACCATATCACAGCTAGTAGGTACAACCAGCAATTAAACCAGTAAGAGTTGTGATAACCATATTACAGCTAGTAGGTACAACTAGCAATTAAATCAGTAAGATATGTGATAACTATATTACAGCTGGTAGGTACAACTAGCAATTAAATCAGTAAGATAACAATATTACAGCTAGTAGGTACAACTAGCAATTAAATCAGTAAGAGATGTGATAACCATATTACAGCTAGTAGGTACAACTAGCAATTAAATCAGTAAGAAATGGGATAACCATATTACAGCTAGTAGGTACAACTAGCAATTAAATCAGTAGGAGATGTGATAACCATATTACAGCTAGTAGGTACAACTAGCAATTAAATCAGTAAGAGATGTGATAACCATATTACAGCTAGTAGGTACAATTAGCAATTAAATCAGTAAGAGATGTGATAACCATATTACAGCTAGTAGGTACAACTAGCAATTAAATCAGTAAGAGATGTGATAACCATATTACAGCTAGTAGGTACAACTAGCAATTAAATCAGTAAGAGATGTGATAACCATATTACAGCTAGTAGGTACAACTAGCAATTAAATCAGTAAGAGATGTGATAACCATATTACAGCTAGTAGGTACAACTAGCAATTAAATCAGTAAGAGATGTGATAACCATATTACAGCTAGTAGGTACAACTAGCAATTAAATCAGTAAGAGATGTGATAACCATATTACAGCTAGTAGGTACAACAAGCAATTAAATCAGCACGAGATGTGATAACTATATTACAGCTAGTAGGTACAACTAGCAATTAAATCAGTAAGAGATGTGAAATCCATATTACAGCTAGTAGGTACAACTAGCAATTAAATCAGTAAGAGATGTGATAACCATATCACAGCTAGTAGGTACAACTAGCAATTAAATCAGTAAGAGTTGTGATAACCATATTACAGCTAGTAGGTACAACTAGCAATTAAATCAGTAAGAGATGTGATAACAATATTACAGCTGGTAGGTACAACTAGCAATTAAATCAGTAAGATAACCATATTACAGCTAGTAGGTACAACTAGCAATTAAATCAGTAAGAGATGTGATAACCATATTACAGCTAGTAGGTACAATTAGCAATTAAATCAGTACGAGATGTGATAACCATATTACAGCTAGTAGGTACAACTAGCAATTAAACCAGTAAGAGATGTGATAACTATATTACAGCTAGTAGGTACAACTAGCAATTAAACCAGTAAGAGATATGATAACCATATTACAGCTAGTAGGTACAACTAGCAATTAAATCATTAAGAAATGTGAAATCCATATTACATGTAGTAGGTACAACTAGCAATTAAATCAGTAAGAGATGTGATAACCATATCACAGCTAGTAGGTACCACTAGCAATTAAATCAGTAAGATTTATGATAACCATATTACAGCTAGTAGGTACAACTAGCAATTAAATCAGTAAGAGATGTGATAACAATATTAGAGCTGGTAGGTACAACTAGCAATTAAATCAGTAAGATAACCATATTGCAGCTAGTAGGTACAACTAGCAATTAAATCAGTAAGAGATGTGATAACCATATTACAGCTAGTAGGTACAATTAGCAATTAAATCAGTAAGAGATGTGATAACCATATTACAGCTAGTAGATACAACTAGCAATTAAATCAGTAAGAGATGTGATAACCATATTACAGCTAGTAGGTACAACTAGCAATTAAATCAGTAAGAGATGTGATAACCATATTACAGCTAGTAGGTACAACTAGCAATTAAATCAGTAAGAGATGTGATAACCATATTACAGCTAGTAGGTACAACTAGCAATTAAATCAGTAAGAGATGTGATAACCATATTACAGCTAGTAGGTACAACTAGCAATTAAATCAGTAAGAGATGTGATAACCATATTACAGCTAGTAGGTACAACTAGCAATTAAATCAGTAAGATAACCATATTACAGCTAGTAGGTACAACTAGCAATTAAATCAGTAAGAGATGTGATAACCATATTACAGCTAGTAGGTACAACTAGCAATTAAATCAGTAAGAGATGTGATAACCATATTACAGCTAGTAGGTACAACTAGCAATTAAATCAGTAAGAGATGTGATAACTATATTACAGTTAGTAGGTACAACTAGCAATTAAATCAGTAAGATAACCATATTACAGCTAGTAGGTACAACTAGCAATTAAATCAGTAAGAGATGTGATAACTATATTACAGCTAGTAGGTACAACTAGCAATTAAACCTATAAGAGATGTGATAACTATATTACAGTTAGTAGGTACAACTAGCAATTAAATCAGTAAGATAACCATATTACAGCTAGTAGGTAAAACTAGCAATTAAATCAGTAAGATAACCATACTACAGCTAGTAGGTACAACTAGCAATTAAATCAGTAAGAGATGTGATAACCATATTACAGCTAGTAGGTACAACAAGCAATTAAATCAGCACGAGATGTGATAACTATATTACAGCTAGTAGGTACAACTAGCAATTAAATAAGTAAGAGATGTGATAACCATATTACAGCTATTAGGTACAACTAGCAATTAAATCAGTAAGAGATGTGATAACTATATTACAGCTAGTAGGTACAACTAGCAATTAAATCAGTAAGATAACCATATTACAGCTAGTAGGTACAACTAGCAATTAAATCAGTAAGAGATGTGATAACCATATTACAGCTAGTAGGTACAACTAGCAATTAAATCAGTAAGAGATGTGATAACCATATTACAGCTAGTAGGTACAACTAGCAATTAAATCAGTAAGAGATGTGATAACTATATTACAGTTAGTAGGTACAACTAGCAATTAAATCAGTAAGAGATGTGATAACTATATTACAGCTAGTAGGTACAACTAGCAATTAAACCAGTAAGAGATGTGATAACCATATTACAGCTAGTAGGTACAACTAGCAATTAAATCATTAAGAGATGTGATAACCATATTACAGTTAGTAGGTACAACTAGCAATTAAATCAGTAAGAGATGCGATAACCATATTACAGCTAGTAGGTACAACTAGCAATTAAATCAGTAAGATAACCATATTACAGCTAGTAGGTACAACTAGCAATTAAATCAGTAAGAGATGTGATAACCATATTACAGCTAGTAGGTACAACAAGCAATTAAATCAGTAAGAGATGTGATAACCATATTACAGCTAGTAGGTACAACTAGCAATTAAATCAGTAAGAGATGTGATAACCATATCACAGCTAGTAGGTACAACCAGCAATTAAACCAGTAAGAGTTGTGATAACCATATTACAGCTAGTAGGTACAACTAGCAATTAAATCAGTAAGATATGTGATAACTATATTACAGCTGGTAGGTTCAACTAGCAATTAAATCAGTAAGATAACCATATTACAGCTAGTAGGTACAACTAGCAATTAAATCAGTAAGAGATGTGATAACAATATTAGAGTTGGTAGGTACAACTAGCAATTAAATCAGTAAGATAACCATATTGCAGCTAGTAGGTACAACTAGCAATTAAATCAGTAAGAGATGTGATAACCATATTACAGCTAGTAGGTACAATTAGCAATTAAATCAGTAAGAGATGTGATAACCATATTACAGCTAGTAGATACAACTAGCAATTAAATCAGTAAGAGATGTGATAACCATATTACAGCTAGTAGATACAACTAGCAATTAAATCAGTAAGAGATGTGATAACCATATTACAGCTAGTAGGTACAACTAGCAATTAAATCAGTAAGAGATGTGATAACCATATTACAGCTAGTAGGTACAACTAGCAATTAAATCAGTAAGAGATGTGATAACCATATTACAGCTAGTAGGTACAACTAGCAATTAAATCAGTAAGAGATGTGATAACCATATTACAGCTAGTAGGTACAACTAGCAATTAAATCAGTAAGATAACCATATTACAGCTAGTAGGTACAACTAGCAATTAAATCAGTAAGAGATGTGATAACCATATCACAGCTAGTAGGTACAACTAGCAATTAAATCAGTAAGAGATGTGATAACTATATTACAGTTAGTAGGTACAACTAGCAATTAAATCAGTAAGATAACCATATTACAGCTAGTAGGTACAACTAGCAATTAAATCAGTAAGAGATGTGATAACTATATTACAGCTAGTAGGTACAACTAGCAATTAAACCTATAAGAGATGTGATAACTATATTACAGTTAGTAGGTACAACTAGCAATTAAATCAGTAAGATAACCATATTACAGCTAGTAGGTACAACTAGCAATTAAATCAGTAAGATAACCATACTACAGCTAGTAGGTACAACTAGCAATTAAGTCAGTAAGAGATGTGATAACCATATTACAGCTAGTAGGTACAACAAACAATTAAATCAGCACGAGATGTGATAACTATATTACAGCTAGTAGGTACAACTAGCAATTAAATAAGTAAGAGATGTGATAACCATATTACAGCTATTAGGTACAACTAGCAATTAAATCAGTAAGAGATGTGATAACTATATTACAGCTAGTAGGTACAACTAGCAATTAAATCAGTAAGATAACCATATTACAGCTAGTAGGTACAACTAGCAATTAAATCAGTAAGAGATGTGATAACCATATTACAGCTAGTAGGTACAACTAGCAATTAAATCAGTAAGAGATGTGATAACCATATTACAGCTAGTAGGTACAACTAGCAATTAAATCAGTAAGAGATGTGATAACTATATTACAGTTAGTAGGTACAACTAGCAATTAAATCAGTAAGAGATGTGATAACTATATTACAGCTAGTAGGTACAACTAGCAATTAAACCAGTAAGAGATGTGATAACCATATTACAGCTAGTAGGTACAACTAGCAATTAAATCATTAAGAGATGTGATAACCATATTACAGTTAGTAGGTACAACTAGCAATTAAATCAGTAAGAGATGTGATAACCATATTACAGCTAGTAGGTACAACAAGCAATTAAATCAGTACGAGATGTGATAACTATATTACTGCTAGTAGGTACATCTAGCAATTAAATCAGTAAGAGAAGTGATAACCATATTACAGCTAGTAGGTACAACTAGCAATTAAATCAGTAAGAGATGTGATAACTATATTACAGCTAGTAGGTACAACTAGCAATTAAATCAGTAAGATAACCATATTACAGCTAGTAGGTACAACTAGCAATTAAATCAGTAAGATAACCATATTACAGCTAGTAGGTACAACAAGCAATTAAATCAGTACGAGATGTGATAACCATATTACAGCTAGTAGGTACAACTAGCAATTAAATCAGTAAGAGATGTGATAACCATATCACAGCTAGTAGGTACAACCAGCAATTAAACCAGTAAGAGTTGTGATAACCATATTACAGCTAGTAGGTACAACTAGCAATTAAATCAGTAAGATATGTGATAACTATATTACAGCTGGTAGGTTCAACTAGCAATTAAATCAGTAAGATAACCATATTACAGCTAGTAGGTACAACTAGCAATTAAATCAGTAAGAGATGTGATAACCATATTACAGCTAGTAGGTACAATTAGCAATTAATTCAGTAAGAGATGTGATAACCATATTACAGCTAGTAGGTACAACTAGCAATTAAATCAGTAAGAGATGTGATAACCATATTACAGCTAGTAGGTACAACTAGCAATTAAATCAGTAAGAAATGTGATAACCATATTACAGCTAGTAGGTACAACTAGCAATTAAATCAGTAAGAGATGTGATAACCATATTACAGCTAGTAGGTACAACTAGCAATTAAATCAGTAAGAGATGTGATAACCATATTACAGCTAGTAGGTACAACAAGCAATTAAACCAGTAAGAGATGTGATAACTATATTACAGCTAGTAGGTACAACTAGCAATTAAACCAGTAAGAGATATGATAACCATATTACAGCTAGTAGGTACAACTAGCAATTAAATCAGTAAGAGATGTGAAATCCATATTACAGCTAGTAGGTACAACTAGCAATTAAATCAGTAAGAGATGTGATAACAATATTACAGCTGGTAGGTACAACTAGCAATTAAATCAGTAAGATAACCATATTACAGCTAGTAGGTACAACTAGCAATTAAATCAGTAAGAGATGTGATAACCATATTACAGCTAGTAGGTACAATTAGCAATTAAATCAGTAAGAGATGTGATAACCATATTACAGCTAGTAGGTACAACTAGCAATTAAACCAGTAAGAGATGTGATAACTATATTACAGCTAGTAGGTACAACTAGCAATTAAACCAGTAAGAGATATGATAACCATATTACAGCTAGTAGGTACAACTAGCAATTAAATCATTAAGAAATGTGAAATCCATATTACATGTAGTAGGTACAACTAGCAATTAAATCAGTAAGAGATGTGATAACCATATCACAGCTAGTAGGTACCACTAGCAATTAAATCAATAAGAGTTGCGATAACCATATTACAGCTAGTAGGTACAACTAGCAATTAAATCAGTAAGAGATGTGATAACAATATTACAGCTAGTAGGTACAACTAGCAATTAAATCAGTAAGATAACCATATTACAGCTAGTAGGTACAACTAGCAATTAAATCAGTAAGAGATGTGATAACCATATTACAGCTAGTAGGTACAATTCGCAATTAAATCAGTAAGAGATGTGATAACCATATTACAGCTAGTAGGTACAACTAGCAATTAAATCAGTAAGAGATGTGATAACCATATTACAGCTAGTAGGTACAACTAGCAATTAAATCAGTAAGAGATGTGATAACCATATTACAGCTAGTAGGTACAACTAGCAATTAAATCAGTAAGAGATGTGATAACCATATTACAGCTAGTAGGTACAACTAGCAATTAAATCAGTAAGAGATTTGATAACCATATTACAGCTAGTAGGTACAACTAGCAATTAAATCAGTAAGAGATGTGATAACCATATTACAGCTAGTAGTTACAACTAGCAATTAAATTAGTAAGATAACCATATTACAGCTAGTAGGTACAACTAGCAATTAAATCAGTAAGAGATGTGATAACCATATTACAGCTAGTAGGTACAACTAGCAATTGAATCAGTAAGAGATGTGATAACCATATTACAGCTAGTAGGTACAACTAGCAATTAAATCAGTAAGAGATTTGATAACTATATTACAGTTAGTAGGCACAACTAGCAATTAAATCAGTAAGATAACCATATTACAGCTAGTAGGTACAACTAGCAATTAAATCAGTAAGAGATGTGATAACCATATCACAGCTAGTAGGTACAACTAGCAATTTTAAATCAGTAAGAGTTGTGATAACCATATTACAGCTAGTAGGTACAACTAGCAATTAAATCAGTAAGAGATGTGATAACAATATTACAGCTGGTAGGTACAACTAGCAATTAAATCAGTAAGATAACCATATTACAGCTAGTAGGTACAACTAGCAATTAAATCAGTAAGAGATGTGATAACCATATTACAGCTAGTAGGTACAACTAGCAATTAAACCAGTAAGAGATGTGATAACTATATTACAGCTAGTAGGTACAACTAGCAATTAAACCAGTAAGAGATATGATAACCATATTATAGCTGGTAGGTACAACTAGCAATTAAATCATTAAGAAATGTGAAATCCATATTACATGTAGTAGGTACAACTAGCAATTAAATCAGTAAGAGATGTGATAACCATATCACAGCTAGTAGGTACCACTAGCAATTAAATCAGTAAGAGTTGTGATAACCATATTACAGCTAGTAGGTACAACTAGCAATTAAATCAGTAAGAGATGTGATAACAATATTACAGCTGGTAGGTACAACTAGCAATTAAATCAGTAAGATAACCATATTACAGCTAGTAGTTACAACTAGCAATTAAATCAGTAAGAGATGTGATAACCATATTACAGCTAGTAGGTACAATTCGCAATTAAATCAGTAAGAGATGTGATAACCATATTACAGCTAGTAGGTACAACTAGCAATTAAATCAGAAAGAGATGTGATAACCATATTACAGCTAGTAGGTACAACTAGCAATTAAATCAGTAAGAGATGTGATAACCATATTACAGCTAGTAGGTACAACTAGCAATTAAATCAGTAAGAGATGTGATAACCATATTACAGCTAGTAGGTACAACTAGCAATTAAATCAGTAAGAGATGTGATAACCATATTACAGCTAGTAGGTACAACTAGCAATTAAATCAGTAAGATAACCATATTACAGCTAGTAGGTACAACTAGCAATTAAATCAGTAAGAGATGTGATAACCATATTACAGCTAGTAGGTACAACTAGCAATTAAATCAGTAAGAGATGTGATAACCATATTACAGCTAGTAGGTACAACTAGCAATTAAATCAGTAAGAGATGTGATAACTATATTACAGTTAGTAGGCACAACTAGCAATTAAACCAGTAAGATAACAATATTACAGCTAGTAGGTACAACTAGCAATTAAATCAGTAAGAGATGTGATAACTATATTACAGCTAGTAGGTACAACTAGCAATTAAACCAGTAAGAGATGTGATAACCATATTACAGCTAGTAGGTACAACTAGCAATTATATCAGTAAGAGATGTGATAACCATATTACAGCTAGTAGGTACAACTAACAATTATATCAGTAAGAGATGTGATAACCATATTACAGCTAGTAGGTACAACTAGCAATTAAATCAGTAAGAGATGTGATAACCATATTACAGCTAGTAGGTACAACTAGCAATTAAATCAGTAAGAGATGTGATAACCATATTACAGTTAGTAGGTACAACTAGCAATTAAATCAGTAAGATAACCATATTACAGCTAGTAGGTACAACTAGCAATTAAATCAGTAAGAGATGTGATAACTATATTACAGCTAGTAGGTACAACTAGCAATTAAACCAGTAAGAGATGTGATAACCATATTACAGCTAGTAGGTGCAACTAGCAATTAAATCAGTAAGAGATGTGATAACTATATTACAGCTAGTAGGTACAACTAGCAATTAAATCAGTAAGAGATGTGATAACCATATTACAGCTAGTAGGTGCAACTAGCAATTAAATCAGTAAGAGATGTGATAACCATATTACAGCTAGTAGGTACAACTAGCAATTAAATCAGTAAGAGATGTGATAACCATATTACAGCTAGTAGGTACAACTAGCAATTAAATCAGTAAGAGATGTGAAATCCATATTACAGCTAGTAGGTACAACTAGCAATTAAATCAGTAAGAGATGTGATAACCATATCACAGCTAGTAGGTACAACAAGCAATTAAATCAGTAAGAGTTGTGATAACCCTATTACAGCTAGTAGGAACAACTAGCAATTAAATCAGTAAGAGATGTGATAACAATATTACAGCTGGTAGGTACAACTAGCAATTAAATCAGTAAGATAACCATATTACGGCTAGTAGGTACAACTAGCAATTAAATCAGTAAGAGATGTGATAACCATATTACAGCTAGTAGGTACAATTAGCAATTAAATCAGTAAGAGATGTGATAACCATATTACAGCTAGTAGGTACAACTAGCAATTAAATCAGTAAGAGATGTGATAACCATATTACAGCTAGTAGGTACAACTAACAATTAAATCAGTAAGAGATGTGATAACCATATTACAGCAAGTAGGTACAACTAGCAATTAAATCAGTAAGAGATGTGATAACCATATTACAGCTAGTAGGTACAACTAGCAATTAAATCAGTAAGAGATGTGATAACCATATTACAGCTAGTAGGTACAACTAGCAATTAAATCAGTAAGAGATGTGATAACCATATTACAGCTAGTAGGTACAACTAGCAATTAAATCAGTAAGAGATGTGATAACCATATTACAGCTAGTAGGTACAACTAGCAATTAAATCAGTAAGATAACCATATTACAGCTAGTAGGTACAACTAGCAATTAAATCAGTAAGAGATGTGATAACCATATTACAGCTAGTAGGTACAACTAGCAATTAAATCAGTAAGAGATGTGATAACCATATTACAGCTAGTAGGTACAACTAGCAATTAAATCAGTAAGAGATGTGATAACCATATTACAGCTAGTAGGTACAACTAGCAATTAAATCAGTAAGAGATGTGATAACCATATTACAGCTAGTAGGTACAACTAGCAATTAAATCAGTAAGAGATGTGATAACCATATTACAGCTAGTAGGTACAACTAGCAATTAAATCAGTAAGAGATGTGATAACCATATTACAGCTAGTAGGTACAACTAGCAATTAAATCAGTAAGATAACCATATTACAGCTAGTAGGTACAACTAGCAATTAAATCAGTAAGAGATGTGATAACCATATTACAGCTAGTAGGTACAACTAGCAATTAAATCAGTAAGAGATGTGATAACCATATTACAGCTAGTAGGTACAACTAGCAATTAAATCAGTAAGATAACCATATTACAGCTAGTAGGTACAACTAGCAATTAAATCAGTAAGAGATGTGATAACCATATTACAGCTAGTAGGTACAACTAGCAATTAAATCAGTAAGAGATGTGATAACCATATTACAGTTAGTAGGTACAACTAGCAATTAAATCAGTAAGAGATGTGATAACCATATTACAGCTAGTAGGTACAACTAGCAATTAAATCAGTAAGATAACCATATTACAGCTAGTAGGTACAACTAGCAATTAAATCAGTAAGAGATGTGATAACTATATTACAGCTAGTAGGTACAACAAGCAATTAAATCAGTACGAGATGTGATAACTATATTACAGCTAGTAGGTACAACTAGCAATTAAATCAGTAAGAGATGTGATAACCATATTACAGCTAGTAGGTACAACTAGCAATTAAATCAGTAAGAGATGTGATAACCATATTACAGCTAGTAGGTACAACTAGCAATTAAATCAGTAAGATATGTGATAACCATATCACAGCTAGTAGGTACAACCAGCAATTAAACCAGTAAGAGTTGTGATAACCATATTACAGCTGGTAGGTACAACTAGCAATTAAATCAGTAAGATATGTGATAACTATATTACAGCTGGTAGGTACAACTAACAATTAAATCAGTAAGATAACCATATTACAGCTAGTAGGTACAACTAGCAATTAAATCAGTAAGAGATGTGATAACCATATTACAGCTAGTAGGTACAATTAGCAATTAATTCAGTAAGAGATGTGATAACCATATTACAGCTAGTAGGTACAACTAGCAATTAAATCAGTAAGAGATGTGATAACCATATTACAGCTAGTAGGTACAACTAGCAATTAAATCAGTAAGAAATGTGATAACCATATTACAGCTAGTAGGTACAACTAGCAATTAAATCAGTAAGAGATGTGATAACCATATTACAGCTAGTAGGTACAACTAGCAATTAAATCAGTAAGAGATGTGATAACAATATTACAGCTAGTAGGTACAACTAGCAATTAAACCAGTAAGAGATGTGATAACTATATTACAGCTAGTAGGTACAACTAGCAATTAAACCAGTAAGAGATATGATAACCATATTACAGCTAGTAGGTACAACTAGCAATTAAATCAGTAAGAGATGTGAAATCCATATTACAGCTAGTAGGTACAACTAGCAATTAAATCAGTAAGAGATGTGATAACCATATCACAGCTAGTAGGTACAACTAGCAATTAAATCAGTAAGATAACCATATTACAGCTAGTAGGTACAACTAGTAATTAAATCAGTAAGAGATGTGATAACAATATTACAGCTGGTAGGTACAACTAGTAATTAAATCAGTAAGATAACCATATTACAGCTAGTAGGTACAACTAGCAATTAAATCAGTAAGAGATGTGATAACCATATTACAGCTAGTAGGTACACTAGCAATTAAATCAGTAAGAGATGTGATAACCATATTACAGCTAGTAGGTACAACTAGCAATTAAATCAGTAAGAGATGTGATAACTATATTACAGTTAGTAGGTACAACTAGCAATTAAATCAGTAAGATAACCATATTACAGCTAGTAGGTACAACTAGCAATTAAATCAGTAAGAGAAGTGATAACCATATTACAGCTAGTAGGTACAACAAGCAATTAAATCAGTAAGAGATGTGATAACTATATTACAGCTAGTAGGTACAACTAGCAATTAAACCAGTAAGAGATGTGATAACCATATTACAGCTAGTAGGTACAACTAGCAATTAAATCAGTAAAAGATGTGATAACCATATTACAGTTAGTAGGTACAACTAGCAATTAAATCAGTAAGAGATGTGATAACCATATTACAGCTAGTAGGTACAACTAGCAATTAAATCAGTAAGATAACCATATTACAGCTAGTAGGTACAACTAGCAATTAAATCAGTAAGAGATGGGATAACTATATTACAGCTAGTAGGTACAACAAGCAATTAAATCAGTACGAGATGTGATAACTATATTACAGCTAGTAGGTACAACTAGCAATTAAATCAGTAAGAGATGAGATAACCATATTACAGCTAGTAGGTACAACTAGCAATTAAATCAGTAAGAGATGTGATAACCATATTACAGCTAGTAGGTACAACTAGCAATTAAATCAGTAAGAGATGTGATAACCATATCACAGCTAGTAGGTACAACCAGCAATTAAACCAGTAAGAGTTGTGATAACCATATTACAGCTAGTAGGTACAACTAGCAATTAAATCAGTAAGATATGTGATAACTATATTACAGCTGGTAGGTACAACTAACAATTAAATCAGTAAGATAACCATATTACAGCTAGTAGGTACAACTAGCAATTAAATCAGTAAGAGATGTGATAACCATATTACAGCTAGTAGGTACAATTAGCAATTAATTCAGTAAGAGATGTGATAACCATATTACAGCTAGTAGGTACAACTAGCAATTAAATCAGTAAGAGATGTGATAACTATATTACAGCTAGTAGGTACAACTAGCAATTAAATCAGTAAGAAATGTGATAACCATATTACAGCTAGTAGGTACAACTAGCAATTAAATCAGTAAGAGATGTGATAACCATATTACAGCTAGTAGGTACAACTAGCAATTAAATCAGTAAGAGATGTGATAACAATATTACAGCTAGTAGGTACAACTAGCAATTAAACCAGTAAGAGATGTGATAACTATATTACAGCTAGTAGGTACAACTAGCAATTAAACCAGTAAGAGATATGATAACCATATTACAGCTAGTAGGTACAACTAACAATTAAATCAGTAAGAGATGTGAAATCCATATTACAGCTAGTAGGTACAACTAGCAATTAAATCAGTAAGAGATGTGATAACCATATCACAGCTAGTAGGTACAACTAGCAATTAAATCAGTAAGAGTTGTGATAACCATATTACAGCTAGTAGGTACAACTAGCAATTAAATCAGTAAGAGATGTGATAACAATATTACAGCTGGTAGGTACAACTAGTAATTAAATCAGTAAGATAACCATATTACAGCTAGTAGGTACAACTAGCAATTAAATCAGTAAGAGATGTGATAACCATATTACAGCTAGTAGGTACAACTAGCAATTAAATCAGTAAGATAACCATATTACAGCTAGTAGGTACAACTAGCAATTAAATAAGTAAGAGATGTGATAACCATATTACAGCTAGTAGGTACAACAAGCAATTAAATCAGTACGAGATGTGATAACTATATTACAGCTAGTAGGTACAACTAGCAATTAAATCAGTAAGAGATGTGATAACCATATTACAGCTAGTAGGTACAACTAGCAATTAAATCAGTAAGAGATATGATAACCATATTACAGCTAGTAGGTACAACTAGCAATTAAATCAGTAAGAGAAGTGATAACCATATCACAGCTAGTAGGTACAACCAGCAATTAAACCAGTAAGAGTTGTGATAACCATATTACAGCTAGTAGGTACAACTAGCAATTAAAACAGTAAGATATGTGATAACTATATTACAGCTGGTAGGTACAACTAGCAATTAAATCAGTAAGATAACCATATTACAGCTAGTAGGTACAACTAGCAATTAAATCAGTAAGAGATGTGATAACCATATTACAGCTAGTAGGTACAACTAGCAATTAAATCAGTAAGAGATGTGATAACTATATTACAGTTAGTAGGTACAACTAGCAATTAAATCAGTAAGATAACCATATTACAGCTAGTAGGTACAACTAGCAATTAAATCAGTAAGAGAAGTGATAACCATATTACAGCTAGTAGGTACAACTAGCAATTAAATCAGTAAGAGATGTGATAACTATATTACAGCTAGTAGGTACAACTAGCAATTAAACCAGTAAGAGATGTGATAACCAAATTACAGCTAGTAGGTACAACTAGCAATTAAATCAGTAAGAGATGTGATAACCATATTACAGTTAGTAGGTACAACTAGCAATTAAATCAGTAAGAGATGTGATAACCATATTACAGCTAGTAGGTACAACTAGCTATTAAATCAGTAAGATAACCATATTACAGCTAGTAGGTACAACTAGCAATTAAATCAGTAAGAGATGTGATAACTATATTACAGCTAGTAGGTACAACAAGCAATTAAATCAGTACGAGATGTGATAACTATATTACAGCTAGTAGGTACAACTAGCAATTAAATCAGTAAGAGATGTGATAACCATATTACAGCTAGTAGGTACAACTAGCAATTAAATCAGTAAGAGATGTGATAACCATATTACAGCTAGTAGGTACAACTAGCAATTAAATCAGTAAGAGATGTGATAACCATATCACAGCTAGTAGGTACAACCAGCAATTAAACCAGTAAGAGTTGTGATAACCATATTACAGCTAGTAGGTACAACTAGCAATTAAATCAGTAAGATATGTGATAACTATATTACAGCTGGTAGGTACAACTAACAATTAAATCAGTAAGATAACCATATTACAGCTAGTAGGTACAACTAGCAATTAAATCAGTAAGAGATGTGATAACCATATTACAGCTAGTAGGTACAATTAGCAATTAATTCAGTAAGAGATGTGATAACCATATTACAGCTAGTAGGTACAACTAGCAATTAAATCAGTAAGAGATGTGATAACCATATTACAGCTAGTAGGTACAACTAGCAATTAAATCAGTAAGAAATGTGATAACCATATTACAGCTAGTAGGTACAACTAGCAATTAAATCAGTAAGAGATGTGATAACCATATTACAGCTAGTAGGTACAACTAGCAATTAAATCAGTAAGAGATGTGATAACAATATTACAGCTAGTAGGTACAACTAGCAATTAAACCAGTAAGAGATGTGATAACTATATTACAGCTAGTAGGTACAACTAGCAATTAAACCAGTAAGAGATATGATAACCATATTACAGCTAGTATGTACAACTAGCAATTAAATCAGTAAGAGATGTGAAATCCATATTACAGCTAGTAGGTACAACTAGCAATTAAATCAGTAAGAGATGTGATAACCATATCACAGCTAGTAGGTACAACTAGCAATTAAATCAGTAAGAGTTGTGATAACCATATTACAGCTAGTAGGTACAACTAGCAATTAAATCAGTAAGAGATGTGATAACAATATTACAGCTGGTAGGTACAACTAGTAATTAAATCAGTAAGATAACCATATTACAGCTAGTAGGTACAACTAGCAATTAAATCAGTAAGAGATGTGATAACCATATTACAGCTAGTAGGTACAACTAGCAATTAAATCAGTAAGATAACCATATTACAGCTAGTAGGTACAACTAGCAATTAAATAAGTAAGAGATGTGATAACCATATTACAGCTAGTAGGTACAACAAGCAATTAAATCAGTACGAGATGTGATAACTATATTACAGCTAGTAGGTACAACTAGCAATTAAATCAGTAAGAGATGTGATAACCATATTACAGCTAGTAGGTACAACTAGCAATTAAATCAGTAAGAGATATGATAACCATATTACAGCTAGTAGGTACAACTAGCAATTAAATCAGTAAGAGAAGTGATAACCATATCACAGCTAGTAGGTACAACCAGCAATTAAACCAGTAAGAGTTGTGATAACCATATTACAGCTAGTAGGTACAACTAGCAATTAAAACAGTAAGATATGTGATAACTATATTACAGCTGGTAGGTACAACTAGCAATTAAATCAGTAAGATAACCATATTACAGCTAGTAGGTACAACTAGCAATTAAATCAGTAAGAGATGTGATAACCATATTACAGCTAGTAGGTACAACTAGCAATTAAATCAGTAAGAGATGTAATAACCATATTACAGCTAGTAGGTACAACTAGCAATTAAATCAGTAAGAGATGTGATAACCATATTACAGCTAGTAGGTACAACTAGCAATTAAACCAGTAAGAGATGTGATAACTATATTACAGCTAGTAGGTACAACTAGCAATTAAACCAGTAAGAGATATGATAACCATATTACAGCTAGTAGGTACAACTAGCAATTAAATCAGTAAGAGATGTGAAATCCATATTACAGCTAGTAGGTACAACTAGCAATTAAATCAGTAAGAGATGTGATAACCATATCACAGCTAGTAGGTACAACTAGCAATTAAATCAGTAAGAGTTGTGATAACCATATTACAGCTAGTAGGTACAACTAGCAATTAAATCAGTAAGAGATGTGATAACAATATTACAGCTGGTAGGTACAACTAGCAATTAAATCAGTAAGATAACCATAGTACAGCTAGTAGGTACAACTAGCAATTAAATCAGTAAGAGATGTGATAACCATATTACAGCTAGTAGGTACAATTAGCAATTAAATCAGTAAGAGATGTGATAACCATATTACAGCTAGTAGGTACAACTAGCAATTAAATCAGTAAGAGATGTGATAACCATATTACAGCTAGTAGGTACAACTAGCAATTAAATCAGTAAGATAACCATATTACAGCTAGTAGGTACAACTAGCAATTAAATCAGTAAGAGATGTGATAACCATATTACAGCTAGTAGGTACAACTAGCAATTAAATCATGAAGAAATGTGATAACCATATTACAGCTAGTAGGTACAACCAGCAATTAAATCAGTAAGAGATGTGATAACCATATTACAGCTAGTAGGTACAACTAGCAATTAAATCAGTAAGAGATGTGATAACTATATTACAGCTAGTAGGTACAACAAGCAATTAAATCAGTACGAGATGTGATAACTATATTACAGCTAGTAGGTACAACTAGCAATTAAATCAGTAAGAGATGTGATAACCATATTACAGCTAGTAGGTACAACTAGCAATTAAATCAGTAAGAGATGTGATAACCATATTACAGCTAGTAGGTACAACTAGCAATTAAATCAGTAAGAGATGTGATAACCATATCACAGCTAGTAGGTACAACCAGCAATTAAACCAGTAAGAGTTGTGATAACCATATTACAGCTAGTAGGTACAACTAGCAATTAAATCAGTAAGATATGTGATAACTATATTACAGCTGGTAGGTACAACTAGCAATTAAATCAGTAAGATAACCATATTACAGCTAGTAGGTACAACTAGCAATTAAATCAGTAAGAGATGTGATAACCATATTACAGCTAGTAGGTACAACTAGCAATTAAACCAGTAAGAGATGTGATAACTATATTACAGCTAGTAGGTACAACTAGCAATTAAACCAGTAAGAGATATGATAACCATATTACAGCTAGTAGGTACAACTAGCAATTAAATCAGTAAGAGATGTGAAATCCATATTACAGCTAGTAGGTACAACTAGCAATTAAATCAGTAAGAGATGTGATAACCATATCACAGCTAGTAGGTACAACTAGCAATTAAATCAGTAAGAGTTGTGATAACCATATTACAGCTAGTAGGTACAACTAGCAATTAAATCAGTAAGAGATGTGATAACAATATTACAGCTGGTAGGTACAACTAGCAATTAAATCAGTAAGATAACCATAGTACAGCTAGTAGGTACAACTAGCAATTAAATCAGTAAGAGATGTGATAACCATATTACAGCTAGTAGGTACAATTAGCAATTAAATCAGTAAGAGATGTGATAACCATATTACAGCTAGTAGGTACAACTAGCAATTAAATCAGTAAGAGATGTGATAACCATAGTACAGCTAGTAGGTACAACTAGCAATTAAATCAGTAAGACAACCATATTACAGCTAGTAGGTACAACTAGCAATTAAATCAGTAAGAGATGTGATAACCATATTACAGCTAGTAGGTACAACTAGCAATTAAATCATGAAGAAATGTGATAACCATATTACAGCTAGTAGGTACAACCAGCAATTAAATCAGTAAGAGATGTGATAACCATATTACAGCTAGTAGGTACAACTAGCAATTAAATCAGTAAGAGATGTGATAACTATATTACAGCTAGTAGGTACAACAAGCAATTAAATCAGTACGAGATGTGATAACTATATTACAGCTAGTAGGTACAACTAGCAATTAAATCAGTAAGAGATGTGATAACCATATTACAGCTAGTAGGTACAACTAGCAATTAAATCAGTAAGAGATGTGATAACCATATTACAGCTAGTAGGTACAACTAGCAATTAAATCAGTAAGAGATGTGATAACCATATCACAGCTAGTAGGTACAACCAGCAATTAAACCAGTAAGAGTTGTGATAACCATATTACAGCTAGTAGGTACAACTAGCAATTAAATCAGTAAGATATGTGATAACTATATTACAGCTGGTAGGTACAACTAGCAATTAAATCAGTAAGATAACCATATTACAGCTAGTAGGTACAACTAGCAATTAAATCAGTAAGAGATGTGATAACCATATTACAGCTAGTAGGTACAATTAGCAATTAATTCAGTAAGAGATGTGATAACCATATTACAGCTAGTAGGTACAACTAGCAATTAAATCAGTAAGAGATGTGATAACCATATTACAGCTAGTAGGTACAACTAGCAATTAAATCAGTAAGAAATGTGATAACCATATTACAGCTAGTAGGTACAACTAGCAATTAAATCAGTAAGAGATGTGATAACCATATTACAGCTAGTAGGTACAACTAGCAATTAAACCAGTAAGAGATGTGATAACTATATTACAGCTAGTAGGTACAACTAGCAATTAAACCAGTAAGAGATATGATAACCATATTACATCTAGTAGGTACAACTAGCAATTAAATCAGTAAGAGATGTGAAATCCATATTACAGCTAGTAGGTACAACTAGCAATTAAATCAGTAAGAGATGTGATAACCATATCACAGCTAGTAGGTACAACTAGCAATTAAATCAGTAAGATAACCATATTACAGCTAGTAGGTACAACTAGCAATTAAATCAGTAAGAGATGTGATAACCATATTACAGCTAGTAGGTACAACTAGCAATTAAATCAGTAAGAGATGTGATAACAATATTACAGCTGGTAGGTACAACTAGTAATTAAATCAGTAAGATAACCATATTACAGCTAGTAGGTACAACTAGCAATTAAATCAGTAAGAGATGTGATAACCATATTACAGCTAGTAGGTACAACTAGCAATTAAATCAGTAAGATAACCATATTACAGCTAGTAGGTACAACTAGCAATTAAATCAGTAAGAGATGTGATAACCATATCACAGCTAGTAGGTACAACTAGCAATTAAATCAGTAAGAGTTGTGATAACCATATTACAGCTAGTAGGTACAACTAGCAATTAAATCAGTAAGAGATGTGATAACAATATTACACCTGGTAGGTACAACTAGTAATTAAATCAGTAAGATAACCATATTACAGCTAGTAGGTACAACTAGCAATTAAATCAGTAAGAGATGTGATAACCATATTACAGCTAGTAGGTACAACTAGCAATTAAATCAGTAAGATAACCATATTACAGCTAGTAGGTACAACTAGCAATTAAATCAGTAAGAGATGTGATAACCATATTACAGCTAGTAGGTACAACAAGCAATTAAATCAGTACGAGATGTGATAACTATATTACAGCTAGTAGGTACAACTAGCAATTAAATCAGTAAGAGATGTGATAACCATATTACAGCTAGTAGGTACAACTAGCAATTAAATCAGTAAGAGATATGATAACCATATTACAGCTAGTAGGTACAACTAGCAATTAAATCAGTAAGAGATGTGATAACCATATCACAGCTAGTAGGTACAACCAGCAATTAAACCAGTAAGAGTTGTGATAACCATATTACAGCTAGTAGGTACAACTAGCAATTAAATCAGTAAGATATGTGATAACTATATTACAGCTGGTAGGTACAACTAGCAATTAAATCAGTAAGATAACCATATTACAGCTAGTAGGTACAACTAGCAATTAAATCAGTAAGAGATGTGATAACCATATTACAGCTGGTAGGTACAACTAGCAATTAAATCAGTAAGAGATGTAATAACCATATTACAGCTAGTAGGTACAACTAGCAATTAAACCAGTAAGAGATGTGATAACCATATTACAGCTAGTAGGTACAACTAGCAATTAAACCAGTAAGAGATGTGATAACTATATTACAGCTAGTAGGTACAACTAGCAATTAAACCAGTAAGAGATATGATAACCATATTACAGCTAGTAGGTACAACTAGCAATTAAATCAGTAAGAGATGTGAAATCCATATTACAGCTAGTAGGTACAACTAGCAATTAAATCAGTAAGAGATGTGATAACCATATCACAGCTAGTAGGTACAACTAGCAATTAAATCAGTAAGAGTTGTGATAACCATATTACAGCTAGTAGGTACAACTAGCAATTAAATCAGTAAGAGATGTGATAACAATATTACAGCTGGTAGGTACAACTAGCAATTAAATCAGTAAGATAACCATATTACAGCTAGTAGGTACAACTAGCAATTAAATCAGTAAGAGATGTGATAACCATATTACAGCTAGTAGGTACAACTAGCAATTAAATCAGTAAGAGATGTGATAACCATATTACAGCTAGTAGGTACAATTAGCAATTAAATCAGTAAGAGATGTGATAACCATATTACAGCTAGTATGTACAACTAGCAATTAAATCAGTAAGAGATGTGATAACCATATTACAGCTAGTAGGTACAACTAGCAATTAAATCAAAGCTTTTTACATTTCAATCCCTATTATATTACTATTTTATGTTCAATATTTGATTTCAACAAATTGATCACCTATTGTGATCTCGCGCGAAGACCAATAATTTCTATAAATGTATATGAATTGTTTATGTTAAATCTGTAAGAGGTATCAGTTATGATACTTTGTTTTGTCCTAAGTGTAATTGTCTTTAACCAACAGGTTAAAATGTGGTGGATAGGGGAAGACAGAGGTTGTCAAGTAATAATATACGGAAAGCCAGACCGTGGATCATAATTAACGTGTATGAAAAGAACCAAACTCCCTGAACGGTAAAGACGTATTTTGTAGATTTCTTGAAAGAGTAGGCGTGTTGTAGCTGCTGCAAAATAATTCATTTTAAATAAATGAATAAGATTAAACCAGCGATCTGATTGGTCAAACTTTCACATTGGACATATCAGCTTCTTATTACCCCTTGAATAATATTTATCACATTTAGAAAATCTGAAATCATAAGTCAGAAGAATTGCTAATATTACAAATATATGAATGTAAGCGAACATGACACACAATCCATATGGAAGTTAAGTAATACACTGTGCTTACGGAACAAACATCGTTTTGTTATGTTGATCATACCTAATAGAATGCGTGTACGGAAAATATATATTATTGTTATGTTCATCATACAATCACCATCACGTTGCTATGACTACAGACTATATACAAGTGTTAACGTGTGATTCTGTGTGTAAAATACGAGTTTCGTGAGAGGTACATTCCACATGTAACCTGGAAGGAGAAGTCATTGATGTTGAAAAGGAACGACTTCCAGATTTCAGCCAATGTAATGCTACGAACTTTCCTTTATACATTAAATAAATACGTCTGGTACATATGTATGCAATGAATACATATAAACCTTGTAGGCTATTGCAGCAGGCAATAATAAAATCAACTGCAGTGTTGTCAACAAAGACATTAACGACAAGCAATATCCAAAAGCATCCTGTTGTAACAAAAAGTTTGACAAAGATATGAAAATGTTTTCTCTTTATTTGTGTACTGTCCTTTATATCAGATACCAGTTGAGGTCTACTCTTCATACGTCGAATTGTTAAAGAATATAAAGTTATGTTTATTACACAAGTTAAAAGCATCGGTGTCATAACGGTTACAGTAAAATTTCCATACGTAGAAACGAAGCATTTTCCCCCATCTCCGTATCCAAATAATGAATTTTCCGAAACTGCATGCATGACTGCTATGTTGCCGACAATAATGATCACAGGATATCCAAAAGCAGAAATAAAGTACTTTCGAAACAAATATTTGCTATGGGAGGCTTCCATCACGTGCGCTAATCTTTCTGTACCAAATAGTTTGTACATATGAATGGCTGAAATTGTGAACCATCCGAATGAGGACAATAGAAAATAGTGCAACAATAATCCTAATATTTTACATGTTGTGTCACTTACGGTTCCGGTAGCCATTTCAATAAGATATAATACATGATACAGCAACAAGGAGAACACTAAGCTCATAATATTTTTTCCCGGGAGTGTTCGAATAGATGGAAATACGGCATATGTTATAAAAGTTATTAGTAGAGCTATGGATGATAGGCAAGTACATATTATCATTAATATTCTGTAAACGACAACTAGGACATTTTCGTTACCCGTCATCTGTTCAAAATCATCTAAACACACCCATAGTCTTTTCTTCTGGTCAATATATATTTGGTAAAACTGAAAAATATGTTTATAGTTTTTCAATTCTACACTGTAGTTTTCGCTTAGAATATATTCACTGGGTTCAAATATCACATGGGGACATATTAAAAGTTTTGATACAAGTGGTCGCCATTTTGGCGTACACACTGGTGCCGAACCTGCATTGTTGCTTTGAAATACGGACTTAAAATCATACATAATACTAAAGTTTTGTGTCATTGTTTCTACAAATTGTGATGTAAAGTTTAATAATTCCATTTCTGTTATCAAAGTATCAAGATTATGAATGTCTATTTGAACATAATATCTGCTCACATTAGACCCACTAAAAGAATCTCCAAGTATAAAGCAAATAGTAGATGCAATATTGAATGCAGTCAAGTCATTCTGTAATATATCAACAAGCTCTAATGAATGATATGTTGCATTCATGTCCAACACAACGCTAAACGGTAATGTATATCCAACAGGCGATGAATAATGTAATGCATTAAAATAGGGTCTGCACCACACACTGTATAGTGGTGAAGGAGAATTTACCTTCCGTAGTTCTTTTCCCGGAAAACAACCAATTTTCCGGCATTTGTTCTGAAATATATCATATAAACATACGATAAGTAACAAGATTATATGTATACAAGGAAACAATATATTTCGGAATAATATATCTCATTTCCCCTTAAGTTTTAAATGATATTATTTTGTCAAATTTGCAGTCAACAGAAATTGGTAAAATATGTAAAGAAATGTTTATCAATAAATCTACATTTTAAGCTTCAGCCGCTGCCATCTAAAAATGTTTAAAATCTGTATACAGCGTCATGTTGATATGTTGGATCATCGGATATAATTGTGAAAGTATCTACCCTCGGAATACAAGGTTTGGTTAAAAAATTCCAACAGATTGGATACCGACGAACGACGTACGCAAATAACTCGCCAGGTTCAATATAGTTTAAGATTTAGCAGTTTTTACTATTTATAATGCTATTTTTAGTAATTGCGACCATCTTGAATGGCTTGGTGACTTCAGAGGATATGATTTTCGAATTAATAAATAAATATTATGGGAAATTCTGCCAAATGCATGGTTTGTCAAAAAAAATATTTCAGCAAATTCGTAGCATCTTAAATTACAATGGAACTACAGATTTCAACACAATCAGTGGGAACATGTGTCTTTATACGCTCTTTGCTGGAATATTGTAAGGATTATAACAGATACAATTTTGAAAGTAGAAAACCGATGAATGATTCATCCCGACTTCAAATTGCCCCAGTAGTATATATATATGGCTATATGGCTAGCACATCGAATTCCGTGCTTTGTAGATAATTTCGAATGTTAATTTTTTATCTTTTAATATAGAGAACACTTAATTCTGATTAACAATATATTTATTCATACCTGAATGGAGTCGAACACCTCCTTCGGCTTGCAATGCCTGTAAAATGACAAGCTAAATATATTCCATGACGCGTGTGTGATCTCATTCGGGACGTGTGTGTGTTTAAAACAAGCATGACAACATTTGCAGAATATATATTCTAATGGATATATATACTGATTGTTGACAAAACTAATGTTGCCACATCTAAAGTACTGTCTTAAGCTCGTCATATTTACCAAACTACCATTCATAAAAATTGAGGTACAGAACGAAAAACTATGGCACTCTGGAAGTGATAGTAACTGATTGTGGCCTTCAGTATATAATTCTGATCCGTTCGTCTCACATATTTTTTCCATTTGAATGGTATTTTCGCATGTAGAATCGTCCATGCGACTTGTACAAATTGTATATTCATGTTTTATAAGGTTTGTTATATTACAGTGTAATTGTCGAGCCAAATATAACGTTGATGTAAAGATCTTTCCATCAGTCAAACTTATAGAAAGAGGTACTGAGCATTCTATTTTAACTTCGTAATTACGGAACTGACTTTCACATGTAGGTGTCGTATTATGTGTGATATTGCCGTCATGAACATGTACAGGTAACACTGTTTTATCATGCGAATATTCATCGAGTTTGTCAAATAAATAATATATGAAAATATTGTTTGGTGTAGCCAAAGCTGAAATATATGCTTTGTATCTTTCCGTGAATTCGTTTGTATTACAAATGTAACAATATATATTTTTGTACGGATATGTTGCATCACTGAATTTACCACTAATACACGCGTTTTCTATTTCACTGTCGTACTGGTTCCACATTCCCGTAACGTTACATGACAACACAACTGTAATTTCAGGATCTTTTGTTGGAGGGTTGCAAATAAAGCAGAAGATATTTTTATATGGCGGGAAAGAGTTATGTAACGTATTACATGCGTAGTCAATATTTTTGTTATACCTGGTCCAGGTTCCAGTAACATTGCACTCATCAATAAGGTATGTACATGTATAAACGGATTCGTGAATGGTAGGTGGTCTGTGCTTCAAAATGCATTCTTGTTTCGCTGCTGTGCTCAAAAGAGCACTGAAAGAATTGAAATAATCAAAAGTGTTTTGGCAAGTGGAATCTAAAATCCACGGAGTGTAATTGATAACATTATTGCATAATGCACAGTACTGGTTCTTGAAATATAGATTGTTATTTTCATCCGTAACTGGCGGATACTGAAGTTGTTCTTCTAAATCTCTTTGCTCTTTACATAATGTTGCTACACTACTATTTACTTCCTCTGGACATGTTGAGATAATTTCGTACAGTTGGTATTTATTGAAGGTGCTGTTTGCTGCATATACAATTCCACGTGTAGTTTCTACCACCTGATATCCAAGTTCAGTGTCAGGACAACAATTGTGAAACGCACCACAGTCAGGATTAGGATTGCAGATTGGACAAACGCTTAGTGTATGGGCAACAGGTGGAAAACTCCAAACATTCACTTGGCTGTTGTTAAAGTTTGGACCACATAACAGCGAATATTGGTGAAAAATATCCGTTTTGTTAATTTCATATCCATTAACTTCTACTGTACACAATCTAGTATGTAATACCACAAAGACAATCAGTAGCAAAGACATTGCGTCGATTCCGTTATATGATAAACGTGATACGTGAACATGTAATGGTTCTAAATTGTGTTATTCACAAATGTTGGTAAATGTGTATAAAAAGATGAAGATAAACGAGAAATATCCTATAAGTAAATGCAAGTATTATCAACGTTTATTTCATGTCTGTTCTCGTTAATGTTCTAACGTTATATTATTATAAATGCACATCGCCATCCTTTGAATGCAGTTTCCACATTTCTACGTAATTATGATTAATCATAGAATGCTTTCCGACAGTAATGTAAATATGATGGCTGCAAGTTTCAATATTTACATCACATGTTCCCTGTATAATACGTTAACAAAGATAATAGTGCGAGTAGATGACAATTTTCCTTTGATAAAACGCAATTTGTAAATTATTCAATGTTAAATATTGAAAGACAGTATCCTTTAGTGGCATATGAACATCCTTTTCAACCAACGTAAATACATAAATGTTAGACAACATGATTAACGATTGCTTAGGCTATCTACTTCGACGTGAAAGTCAGATATTTTATTCTACAGAAGTACAAAATATCATTATTTTTAAAGATGTATTCCTTCAAAACCTGTGTGTGATTCTGTCAAACGTCATAGTTATCAATAATGACTTTATATATCAATAATCGCTGACGTAATATGCATTCAGTTTTTATCATAATGTATTGTTTAACGTCACAGAAACATTATGTCAGCCATAGCTATGACGAGACAATTAATACATACAATAAATCATGTAGGTCAAAAGATGGCAATTGAGATGAACCAATGAGTGAATGACTAGATTGCTACCACATAACAGTATATAGGGTCGAACAATGCCGCTTTGCAACGAACCACATCCAACCGCTCCTACGAAAGGTTTGAATATACCAAAACTAGGGGTAATCTTAGGTCGTACATCAAATAAGGACATACAACATAATGTCCACGAACCCCAATTGAAACGGAGTTGTAGTCGTGCTCTGGAAGGGTCAGTATTTCCTGCTCCAGTAGTAGCACCCGCCATATTACTTTTAAAATACACGAACATGTGTGTTGGGAATCGCATTGGACACCAGTATGCGTAAATAAATACAAATAACAAACAAAACATGAAGCCATTACAAAACGAATGGGAGTAAACTCGAACCGAACATCGTTTTTAAGCTGAAATCGTAGTGGACAGAACTAAAATCAGGAAGACATATAAATGGACGATATGAACAACACGAACTCCACTAAAACAGGGAGTGACTTAGGTGTCCCTGAAGGGTAAGTAGTTCCTGCTCCACTAGTGAGCACGGATATGTTCCGTTTGTCGTAATCACTATCTGGTCTTTTCCTTATTCATGACATATCATCGGGTTTGTAAGAAGATAAACACGAAGGGCACTTCTAATGGAGCAGAAACTGCTAAGCAGTAGCGAACACCTCAGTTTCCACAGGTATGTATTGTATATGTAGTTTTTACACGATATTAGTTCCGTAAAACCGATGTTCGATTCGTCTTTAATCCCATTCGTTTTTGGAGGGGATCACGTTTTATTTATGTGATGTATTTATTGTGTTCTATTCATTTCATGTAGGTATACGTTTCTATAGTCCATCTTGTCCTGAATATGCATGAAATATTTGCCGCAACAAACAAAAAACAATACTTTCAAAAATGGCTATATGTAAACATACATATACATGTACCAATTTCGAATTTGTTTTCGCAACCATAGTGGATATCACAACTTCGATATTTTTTAATGATATGCATAGATGTACTGATTTGTGCAATCTATGAAGATCAGTGTGTCATATTAAAAAGTTGGAAGATACAAAAGCGGTAATTGGAGACCGTAATTCGAAGGACAGACATTACAATGGTCACATGAAAAAGGGCATTAAGACAATCAATGAATGACAAAATACTACACAGAAAAGAAAAGAGCAAAACAAACGCATTTTCACCACTATGCAACAAATCCACAGTCAATACTACTCAACTTTGTCTTGTGTGGTAAACACTAACACCTCGGATATACAGGTACAACCTTGGTGTATATTCCATAAACAAACAACATATCCACAGCAAATATATGACAGATACTCTGCGATATATAAAATTGGGTTATTTTCTTTCTATTGAAGTGCCTGTACGAAGCAAGTGTACAGTCATGTATATGTGTGCTAGGGATGTCGATTTGTCGATAGGATTCTGGAAATGTTCCTATAGTGTGGTGTTGTTTTGGAACTGTTCCTATAGTGTGGTGTTGTTTTGGAACTGTTCCTATAGTGTGGTGTTGTTTTGGAACTGTTCCTATAGTGTGGTGTTGTTTTGGAACTGTTCCTATAGTGTGGTGTTGTTTTGGAACTGTTCCTATAGTGTGGTGTTGTTTTGGAACTGTTCCTATAGTGTGGTGTTGTTTTGGAACTGTTCCTATAGTGTGGTGTTGTTTTGGAACTGTTCCTATAGTGTGGTGTTGTTTTGGAACTGTTCCTATAGTGTGGTGTTGTTTTGGAACTGTTCCTATAGTGTGGTGTTGTTTTGGAACTGTTCCTATAGTGTGGTGGTGTTTTGGAACTGTTCCTATAGTGTGGTGTTGTTTTGGAACTGTTCCTATAGTGTGATGTTGTTTTTGTTTTTTATTTTTCCTTTTATGTACTAGTATATTTGTATTAAAGTTGGTTATTTGATTCATTGATATTTTTTTTATTTCTTTCGTTTTTTAAACCAATTCAACGACAATATCATACATGCAATAGTTTATTCTACATAGAATATGGAAAATAAGAAAACAAAACAATATAGATATAATCTTTAAAACTATAAGATCAATATAGGAAATTCTACATAGGATCACTTGGTTCTATATAAAATTGTTTCAAGTCCGAATCAGGTCAGGTCTGGAAGCAGTCTTCTTCTACTGAAATGTACATGTGAATGGTTCATTCAACCTATGCCAACATTTTGGAAAATAGGTATAAAAAGGTAAGAACAAATGTTGGCATAGGTTGAATATGTTAATTGTTATATAGACATGACTAGTCATGTTTAATTAGTGTAAAACTGGGGAAGATAGCAATGTACACCAAGTCCACAATTAACTTTTATTAAATGTAGAAGTTATCGTGTTTTTGTGTGAGTATTGAGTGAATAAACTAAGTTAGAAGTAAATATTTAAAAGCATATTTTTTGGAAATAACAAAATAAATCAGTATATCAACACACACATATATATATATATATATATGTTACAGTACAAATTGGAATCCAGTAGGATCCGGAATCCTACTAGTACAAATTGGAATTCCAATTTCTACTAGTAGAAATTGGAATTCTAATTTGTACTGGATTTAAACCAGTATAAATCAGAATTCCAATATCTATTGGGACAAATCAGGATATCCAGATTTGTACTAGGAGGATCCTGGATCCTACTAAACTTTCAGTAGGATTCAGAATATTACTGAATTTAAAGCTTAGTACGATTCTGGATATTACTGAATTGAAAAACATAAAAATATGTAAAATTTGTGAAATATAAAATAAGTTTTGTGCGATAATTCAATTACAAATAGTGAGAAAAATACATTTTAATACAATTTTGGATTCAGTTTCCTATTTATTACAACATTTGGTCAAAGTTTGTTTGTGGCATTTGCTTGAGCAAGGTATCTTAGATTTGCGGCATGAACATCGCATTGTATTACATTTTCCAGCACAGTTACATGTGGATACCAGATAAGCAGTTTCATTTACTGTCCGGTTTTTCTGGCAAGCTTGAATGTGAGAAATTTCCAATAATAAATTAGGGTCAATAGAATTTAATACTGGGAAGCAAACTGTTCTTAAGTCTTCATCTGAATAATAGGTTTTCAGTATTCCATTTTATTTAAGTATTTTGTAAACGGATTTGGAATGGGTTACTTTTTTTACTTCAAGAAATTTACATGGCAATATGTTTGAGTCAGTATTAGTTCTGTCTACTTTGTGAATTCTTATACCGACAGTGTCACCAATAGAATATGTTTTTCTGATAAATGATGCTTCTGATTCATGTCGAACACGTCTCCGTTTAGCTTCTCGCATATAGTTTAAATAAAATAAAGTATTAATTAAAGATCAGTGATCATTGATCATACAAGTATATTTATTTAGCTTTTACTGATTTTACCTAAGGGACATAAAACAGAAGATTTGTATTAAAAAAGTGTTCATTGTATTTTTTCATGTTTCTCCTTTTTTCAATTTTTTATTTCAGTAGGATCCTGGATCTTCCTAGTACAAATCTGAATAGCCTGATTTGTCCTAGTAGATATTGGAATTCTGATTTATACTGGTTTAAATCCAGTACAAATCAGAATTCCAATTTCTACTAGTAGAAATTGGAATTCCAATTTGTACTAGTAGGATTCCGGATCCTACTGGATTCCAATTTGTTCTGTAGCATATATATGAATATCAATCTTTATGAAAATAAATCAGGACATTATGAACACATATATTTTATTATCAAACTTTATGAAAATAAACCAGGACATTATAACCACATATATTTTAATATCAAACTTTATGAAAATAAATCAGGACATTATTGTAACTTAGGTAATGACTGGAGTCACTGGACTCTTACTGGGTTCCCATATATACCCTTTGTTAGCTTGGTCAACTCTGTTAAAGTAGTGATCATTATTCATTAACTACTGTAATCAAATATTATCCTAAATCACATCAATGTGAAAATGACTGATCTTATGATTAATTAGCTTGGAGTGAGCAATTAAAAAATACTGTCCACAATTATGATAATTCTAAATTGATAAATAGTTATTATTCTAAAATTTTGAATTTAGATTTTAAGAAAAATGGTTAATTGCATTGTTTATTTAGATTATTCTAAAATTTTAGATTTTCATCTTTTTTATTTACAGATTTTTGTTTAAAGCATTATGAAAGGCAAATATCGTGGAATTTTTGGATTAAATATTTTCACGTAATATGTCACTTAATTTTAACTAAAATCAACTGCATAACATTAAAAATCCGCTCAAAAGCAGATTTTAAGAGCAAATCGCAAAATATTTGACAGCAGATAATTCTGTTTTCCCGTACAGTAATGCAAATGATATGCACGTGACCCAAGATTTGAACTCTTTCGAGGAGATTATCTCTCATGCGCACTGCTCAGTTGATGAAAAAATAAATAAAAAATATATTCCGTGTATACCACATAAGAATAATATATGAAATATGTGAAAAATAAATGGTATAGTCGTAAAATGTCACTAGAAGATAGGGTGGTGTGTTTTTTCATTGATGGTTGCGCACACAACATGATGGTTGCTAACGGTTAACTCAGAGTTAATAATTTAATTCATTTACAATTAAGTATAAATATTGACAGTTTACTCAACAAACAGAAATGAGATTAACGCATTATATTCCCTGTAATCGTTATCCATATCCAATGATTGTCTGGTATTAGGTCAGAATTGTTTCACGTTGTATAAGTTGTATTACCTGGTTTACTTCTGGAATTCCCTGTCGATGATGTCAACTAAATCATTTACAGCTGTTATTTCAGCAGATGGACGTTTGTGACTGTCCCAACTGTTTCATAGAACATATGAAAATACAAATCATTAAAAACAATGGTACTTTGTATATATGTATAATAAACGTTGGAGAAAAACTAAGGAGCAGTCAAGATAGGATAATACAGAGACACTGGCAACAAGACACAGGACGAAACATGGAGAAAAACTAAGGGGCAGTCAAGATAGGATAATACAGAGACACTGGCAACACGACACAGGACGAAACATGGAGAAAAACTAAGGGGCAGTCAAGATAGGATAATACAGAGACACTGGCAACAAGACACAGGACGAAACATGGAGAAAAACTAAGGGGCAGTCAAGATAGGATAATACAGAGACACTGGCAACAAGACACAGGACGAAACATGGAGAAAAACTAAGGGGCAGTCAAGATAGGATAATACAGAGACACTGGCAACAAGACACAGGACGAAACATGGAGAAAAACTATGTGGGCAGTCAAGATAGGATAATACAGAGACACTGGCAACAAGACACAGGACGAAACATGGAGAAAAACTAAGGGGCAGTCAAGATAGGATAATACAGAGACACTGGCAACAAGACACAGGACGAAACATGGAGAAAAACTAAGGGGCAGTCAAGATAGGATAATACAGAGACACTGGCAACAAGACACAGGACGAAACATGGTGAAAAACTAAGGGGCAGTCAAGATAGGATAATACAGAGACACTGGCAACAAGACACAGGACGAAACATGGAGAAAAACTAAGGGGCAGTCAAGATAGGATAATACAGAGACACTGGCAACAAGACACAGGACGAAACATGGAGAAAAACTAAGGGGCAGTCAAGATAGGATAATACAGAGACACTGGCAACAAGACACAGGACGAAACAAACAAACAAACAAACAACACATATAACACGACAAAGAAAACTAAGGGGCAGTCAAGATAGGATAATACAGAGACACTGGCAACAAGACACAGGACGAAACATGGAGGAAAACTAAGGGACAGTCAAGATAGGATAATACAGAGACATTGGCAACAAGACACAGGACGAAACAAACAAACAAACAAACAACACTTATAACACGACAAAGAAAACTAAGGGCAGTCAAGATAGGATAATACAGAGAGACTGGCAACAAGACACAGGACGAAACATGGAGAAAAACTATGGGGCAGTCAAGATAGGATAATACAGAGACAATGGCAACAAGACACAGGACGAAACATGGTGAAAAACTAAGGGGCAGTAAAGATAGGATAATACAGAGACACTGGCAACAAGACACAGGACGAAACATGGTGAAAAACTAAAGAGCAGTCAATATAGGATAATACAGAGACACTGGCAACAAGACACAGGACGAAACATGGAGAAAAACTAAGGGGCAGTCAAGATAGGATAATACAGAGACACTGGCAACAAGACACAGGACGAAACATGGAGGAAAACTAAGGGGCAGTCAAGATAGGATAATACAGAGACACTGGCAACAAGACACAGGACGAAACAAACAAACAAACAAACAACACATATAACACGACAAAGAAAACTAAGGGCAGTCAAGATAGGATAATACAGAGATACTGGCAACAAGACACAGGACGAAACATGGAGAAAAACTAAGGGGCAGTCAAGATAGGATAATACAGAGACACTGGCAACAAGACACAGGACGAAACATGGTGAAAAACTAAGGGGCAGTCAAGATAGGATAATACAGAGACACTGGCAACAAGACACAGGACGAAACTTGGAGAAAAACTATGTGGGCAGTCAAGATAGGATAATACAGAGACACTGGCAACAAGACACAGGACGAAACATGGAGAAAAACTATGGGGCAGTCAAGATAGGATAATACAGAGACACTGGCAACAAGACACAGGACGAAACAAACAAACAAACAAACAAACAACACATATAACACGACAAAGAAAACTAAGGGCAGTCAAGATAGGATAATACAGAGACACTGGCAACAAGACACAGGACGAAACATGGTGAAAAACTAAGGGGCAGTCAAGATAGGATAATACAGAGACACTGGCAACAAGACACAGGACGAAACTTGGAGAAAAACTATGTGGGCAGTCAAGATAGGATAATACAGAGACACTGGCAACAAGACACAGGACGAAACATGAAAAAAAACTAAGGGGCAGTCATGATAGGATAATACAGAGACACTGGCAACAAGACACAGGACGAAACATGGTGAAAAACTAAGGGGCAGTCAAGATAGGATAATACAAATACAGAGACACTGGCAACAAGACACATGACGAAACAAACAAACAAAAATATAGCACGACAAAGAAAACTAAGGGCAGTCAAGACAGGATAATACAGACACTGGCAACAAGACACAGGACGAAACATGGAGAAAAACTAAGGGGCAGTCAAGCTAGGATAATACAGAGACACTGGCAACAAGACACAGGACAACACATGGTGAAAAACTAAGGGGCAGTCAAGATATGATAATACAGAGACACTGGCAACAAGACACAGGACGAAACATGGAGAAAAACTAAGGAGCAGTCAAGATAGGATAATACAGACACTGGCAACAAGACACAGGACGAAACAAACAAACAAACAACACATATAACACGACAAAGAAAACTAAGGGCAGTCAAGATAGGATAATACAGAGACACTGGCAACAAGACACAGGACGAAACAAACAAACAAACAAACAACACATATACCACGACAAAGAAAACTAAGGGGCAGTCAAGATAGGATAATACAGAGACACTGGCAACAAGACACAGGACGAAACATGGAGGAAAATTAAGGGACAGTCAAGATAGGATAATACAGACACTGGCAACAAGACACAGGACGAAACATGGAGGAAAACTGAGGGGCAGTCAAGATAGGATAATACAGAGACACTGGCAACAAGACACAGGACGAAACATGGAGAAAAACTAAGGGGCAGTCAAGATAGGATAATACAGAGACACTGGCAACAAGACACAGGACGAAACATGGAGAAAAACTAAGGGGCAGTCAAGATAGGATAATACAGAGACACTGCCAACAAGACACAGGACGAAACATGGTGAAAAACTAAGGGGCAGTCAAGATAGGATAATACAGAGACACTGGCAACAAGACACAGGTAGAAACATGGTGAAAAACTAAGGGGCAGTCAAGATAGGATAATACAGAGACACTGGCAACAAGACACAGGACGAAACATGGTGAAAAACTAAGGCGCAGTCAAGATAGGATAATACAGAGACACTGGCAACAAGACACAGGACGAAACAAACAAACAACACATATAACACGACAAAGAAAACTAAGGGCAGTCAAGATAGGATAATACAGACACTGGCAACAAGACACAGGACGAAACATGGAGAAAAACTATGTGGGCAGTCAAGATAGGATAATACAGAGACACTGGCAACAAGACACAGGACGAAACATGGAGAAAAACTAAGGAGCAGTCAAGATAGGATAATACAGACACTGGCAACAAGACACAGGACGAAACAAACAAACAAACAACACATATAACACGACAAAGAAAACTAAGGGCAGTCAAGATAGGATAATACAGAGACACTGGCAACAAGACACAGGACGAAACATGGAGGAAAACTAAGGGGCAGTCAAGATAGGATAATACAGAGACACTGGCAACAAGACACAGGACGAAACATGGAGGAAAACTAAGGGGCAGTCAAGATAGGATAATACAGAGATACTGGCAACAAGACACAGGACGAAACAAACAAACAAACAAACAACACATATAACACGACAAAGAAAACTAAGGGGCAGTCAAGATAGGATAATACAGAGACACTGGCAACAAGACACAGGACGAAACATGGAGGAAAACTATGGGGCAGTCAAGATAGGATAATACAGAGACACTGGCAACAAGACACAGGACGAAACATGGAGGAAAACTATGGGGCAGTCAAGATAGGATAATACAGAGACACTGGCAACAAGACACAGGACGAAACAAACAAACAAACAAACAAACAACACATATAACACGACAAAGAAAACTAAGGGGCAGTCAAGATAGGATAATACAGAGACACTGGCAACAAGACACAGGACGAAACAAACAAACAAACAACACATATAACACGACAAAGAAAACTAAGGGCAGTCAAGATAGGATAATACAGACACTGGCAACAAGACACAGGACGAAACTTGGAGAAAAACTATGTGGGCAGTCAAGATAGGATAATACAGAGACACTGGCAACAAGACACAGGACGAAACATGGAGGAAAACTAAGGGACAGTCAAGATAGGATAATACAGAGACACTGGCAACAAGACACAGGACGAAACATGGAGGAAAATTAAGGGACAGTCAAGATAGGATAATACAGAGACACTGGCAACAAGACACAGGACGAAACAAACAAACAAACAAACAAACAACACATATAACACGACAAAGAAAACTAAGGGGCAGTCAAGATAGGATAATACAGAGACACTGGCAACAAGACACAGGACGAAACATGGAGGAAAACTATGGGGCAGTCAAGATAGGATAATACAGAGACACTGGCAACAAGACACAGGACGAAACATGGAGGAAAACTATGGGGCAGTCAAGATAGGATAATACAGAGACACTGGCAACAAGACACAGGACGAAACATGGAGAAAAACTATGGGGCAGTCAAGATAGGATAATACAGAGACACTGGCAACAAGACACAGGACGAAACATGGAGGAAAACTAAGGGCAGTCAAGATAGGATAATACAGAGACACTGGCAACAAGACACAGGACGAAACATGGAGGAAAACTAAGGGCAGTCAAGATAGGATAATACAGAGACACTGGCAACAAGACACAGGACGAAACATGGAGAAAAACTAAGGGGCAGTCAAGATAGGATAATACAGAGACACTGGCAACAAGACACAGGACGAAACAAACAAACAAACAAACAACACATATAACACGACAAAGAAAACTAAGGGGCAGTCAAGATAGGATAATACAGAGACACTGGCAACAAGACACAGGACGAAACATGGTGAAAAACTAAGGGGCAGTCAAGATAGGATAATACAGACACTGGCAACAAGACACAGGACGAAACAAACAAACAAACAAACAAACAACACATATAACACGACAAAGAAAACTAAGGGGCAGTCAAGATAGGATAATACAGAGACACTGGCAACAAGACACAGGACGAAACATGGAGGAAAACTATGGGGCAGTCAAGATAGGATAATACAGAGACACTGGCAACAAGACACAGGACGAAACATGGAGGAAAACTAAGGGGCAGTCAAGATAGGATAATACAGAGACACTGGCAACAAGACACAGGACGAAACAAACAAACAAACAAACAAACAACACATATAACACGACAAAGAAAACTAAGGGGCAGTCAAGATAGGATAATACAGAGACACTGGCAACAAGACACAGGACGAAACATGGAGGAAAATTAAGGGACAGTCAAGATAGGATAATACAGAGACACTGGCAACAAGACACAGGACGAAACATGGTGAAAAACTAAGGGGCAGTCAAGATAGGATAATACAGAGACACTGGCAACAAGACACAGGACGAAACATGGAGAAAAACTAAGGGGCAGTCAAGATAGGATAATACAGAGACACTGGCAACAAGACACAGGACGAAACATGGAGAAAAACTAAGGGGCAGTCAAGATAGGATAATACAGAGACACTGGCAACAAGACACAGGACGAAACAAACAAACAAACAAACAACACATATAACACGACAAAGAAAACTAAGGGGCAGTCAAGATAGGATAATACAGAGACACTGGCAACAAGACACAGGACGAAACATGGAGGAAAACTAAGGGACAGTCAAGATAGGATAATACAGAGACACTGGCAACAAGACACAGGACGAAACAAACAAACAAACAAACAACACTTATAACACGACAAAGAAAACTAAGGGCAGTCAAGATAGGATAATACAGAGAGACTGGCAACAAGACACAGGACGAAACATGGAGAAAAACTATGGGGCAGTCAAGATAGGATAATACAGAGACAATGGCAACAAGACACAGGACGAAACATGGTGAAAAACTAAGGGGCAGTAAAGATAGGATAATACAGAGACACTGGCAACAAGACACAGGACGAAACATGGTGAAAAACTAAAGAGCAGTCAATATAGGATAATACAGAGACACTGGCAACAAGACACAGGACGAAACATGGAGAAAAACTAAGGGGCAGTCAAGATAGGATAATACAGAGACACTGGCAACAAGACACAGGACGAAACATGGAGGAAAACTAAGGGGCAGTCAAGATAGGATAATACAGAGACACTGGCAACAAGACACAGGACGAAACAAACAAACAAACAAACAACACATATAACACGACAAAGAAAACTAAGGGCAGTCAAGATAGGATAATACAGAGACACTGGCAACAAGACACAGGACGAAACATGGAGAAAAACTATGTGGGCAGTCAAGATAGGATAATACAGAGACACTGGCAACAAGACACAGGACGAAACATGGTGAAAAACTAAGGGGCAGTCAAGATAGGATAATACAGAGACACTGGCAACAAGACACAGGACGAAACTTGGAGAAAAACTATGTGGGCAGTCAAGATAGGATAATACAGAGACACTGGCAACAAGACACAGGACGAAACATGGAGAAAAACTATGGGGCAGTCAAGATAGGATAATACAGAGACACTGGCAACAAGACACAGGACGAAACAAACAAACAAACAAACAAACAACACATATAACACGACAAAGAAAACTAAGGGCAGTCAAGATAGGATAATACAGAGACACTGGCAACAAGACACAGGACGAAACATGGTGAAAAACTAAGGGGCAGTCAAGATAGGATAATACAGAGACACTGGCAACAAGACACAGGACTAAACTTGGAGAAAAACTATGTGGGCAGTCAAGATAGGATAATACAGAGACACTGGCAACAAGACACAGGACGAAACATGAAAAAAAACTAAGGGGCAGTCATGATAGGATAATACAGAGACACTGGCAACAAGACACAGGACGAAACATGGTGAAAAACTAAGGGGCAGTCAAGATAGGATAATACAAATACAGAGACACTGGCAACAAGACACATGACGAAACAAACAAACAAAAATATAGCACGACAAAGAAAACTAAGGGCAGTCAAGACAGGATAATACAGACACTGGCAACAAGACACAGGACGAAACATGGAGAAAAACTAAGGGGCAGTCAAGATAGGATAATACAGAGACACTGGCAACAAGACACAGGACAACACATGGTGAAAAACTAAGGGGCAGTCAAGATATGATAATACAGAGACACTGGCAACAAGACACAGGACGAAACATGGAGAAAAACTAAGGAGCAGTCAAGATAGGATAATACAGACACTGGCAACAAGACACAGGACGAAACAAACAAACAAACAACACATATAACACGACAAAGAAAACTAAGGGCAGTCAAGATAGGATAATACAGAGACACTGGCAACAAGACACAGGACGAAACAAACAAACAAACAAACAACACATATACCACGACAAAGAAAACTAAGGGGCAGTCAAGATAGGATAATACAGAGACACTGGCAACAAGACACAGGACGAAACATGGAGGAAAATTAAGGGACAGTCAAGATAGGATAATACAGACACTGGCAACAAGACACAGGACGAAACATGGAGGAAAACTGAGGGGCAGTCAAGATAGGATAATACAGAGACACTGGCAACAAGACACAGGACGAAACATGGAGAAAAACTAAGGGGCAGTCAAGATAGGATAATACAGAGACACTGGCAACAAGACACAGGACGAAACATGGAGAAAAACTAAGGGGCAGTCAAGATAGGATAATACAGAGACACTGCCAACAAGACACAGGACGAAACATGGTGAAAAACTAAGGGGCAGTCAAGATAGGATAATACAGAGACACTGGCAACAAGACACAGGTAGAAACATGGTGAAAAACTAAGGGGCAGTCAAGATAGGATAATACAGAGACACTGGCAACAAGACACAGGACGAAACATGGTGAAAAACTAAGGGGCAGTCAAGATAGGATAATACAGAGACACTGGCAACAAGACACAGGACGAAACAAACAAACAACACATATAACACGACAAAGAAAACTAAGGGCAGTCAAGATAGGATAATACAGACACTGGCAACAAGACACAGGACGAAACATGGAGAAAAACTATGTGGGCAGTCAAGATAGGATAATACAGAGACACTGGCAACAAGACACAGGACGAAACATGGAGAAAAACTAAGGAGCAGTCAAGATAGGATAATACAGACACTGGCAACAAGACACAGGACGAAACAAACAAACAAACAACACATATAACACGACAAAGAAAACTAAGGGCAGTCAAGATAGGATAATACAGAGACACTGGCAACAAGACACAGGACGAAACATGGAGGAAAACTAAGGGGCAGTCAAGATAGGATAATACAGAGACACTGGCAACAAGACACAGGACGAAACATGGAGGAAAACTAAGGGGCAGTCAAGATAGGATAATACAGAGATACTGGCAACAAGACACAGGACGAAACAAACAAACAAACAAACAACACATATAACACGACAAAGAAAACTAAGGGGCAGTCAAGATAGGATAATACAGAGACACTGGCAACAAGACACAGGACGAAACATGGAGGAAAACTATGGGGCAGTCAAGATAGGATAATACAGAGACACTGGCAACAAGACACAGGACGAAACAAACAAACAAACAAACAAACAACACATATAACACGACAAAGAAAACTAAGGGGCAGTCAAGATAGGATAATACAGAGACACTGGCAACAAGACACAGGACGAAACAAACAAACAAACAACACATATAACACGACAAAGAAAACTAAGGGCAGTCAAGATAGGATAATACAGACACTGGCAACAAGACACAGGACGAAACTTGGAGAAAAACTATGTGGGCAGTCAAGATAGGATAATACAGAGACACTGGCAACAAGACACAGGACGAAACATGGAGGAAAACTAAGGGACAGTCAAGATAGGATAATACAGAGACACTGGCAACAAGACACAGGACGAAACATGGAGGAAAATTAAGGGACAGTCAAGATAGGATAATACAGAGACACTGGCAACAAGACACAGGACGAAACAAACAAACAAACAAACAACACATATAACACGACAAAGAAAACTAAGGGGCAGTCAAGATAGGATAATACAGAGACACTGGCAACAAGACACAGGACGAAACATGGAGAAAAACTAAGGGGCAGTCAAGATAGGATAATACAGAGACACTGGCAACAAGACACAGGACGAAACAAACAAACAAACAAACAACACATATAACACGACAAAGAAAACTAAGGGGCAGTCAAGATAGGATAATACAGAGACACTGGCAACAAGACACAGGACGAAACATGGAGGAAAACTAAGGGGCAGTCAAGATAGGATAATACAGAGACACTGGCAACAAGACACAGGACGAAACAAACAAACAAACAAACAAACAACACATATAACACGACAAAGAAAACTAAGGGGCAGTCAAGATAGGATAATACAGAGACACTGGCAACAAGACACAGGACGAAACATGGAGGAAAACTATGGGGCAGTCAAGATAGGATAATACAGACACTGGCAACAAGACACAGGACGAAACAAACAAACAAACAAACAACACATATAACACGACAAAGAAAACTAAGGGGCAGTCAAGATAGGATAATACAGAGACACTGGCAACAAGACACAGGACGAAACATGGAGGAAAATTAAGGGACAGTCAAGATAGGATAATACAGAGACACTGGCAACAAGACACAGGACGAAACAAACAAACAAACAAACAACACATATAACACGACAAAGAAAACTAAGGGGCAGTCAAGATAGGATAATACAGAGACACTGGCAACAAGACACAGGACGAAACTTGGAGAAAAACTATGGGGCAGTCAAGATAGGATAATACAGAGACACTGGCAACAAGACACAGGACGAAACAAACAAACAAACAAACAACACATATAACACGACAAAGAAAACTAAGGGCAGTCAAGATAGGATAATACAGAGACACTGGCAACAAGACACAGGACGAAACATGGAGGAAAACTATGGGGCAGTCAAGATAGGATAATACAGAGACACTGGCAACAAGACACAGGACGAAACATGGAGAAAAACTAAGGGGCAGTCAAGATAGGATAATACAGAGACACTGGCAACAAGACACAGGACGAAACAAACAAACAAACAAACAACACATATAACACGACAAAGAAAACTAAGGGCAGTCAAGATAGGATAATACAGACACTGGCAACAAGACACAGGACGAAACATGGAGAAAAACTATGTGGGCAGTCAAGATAGGATAATACAGAGACACTGGCAACAAGACACAGGACGAAACATGAAAAAAAATTAAGGGGCAGTCAAGATAGGATAATACAGAGACACTGGCAACAAGACACAGGACGAAACATGGTGAAAAACTAAGGGGCAGTCAAGATAGGATAATACAAATACAGAGACACTGGCAACAAGACACAGGACGAAACAAACAAACAAAAATATAGCACGACAAAGAAAACTAAGGGCAGTCAAGACAGGATAATACAGACACTGGCAACAAGACACAGGACGAAACATGGAGAAAAACTAAGGGGCAGTCAAGATAGGATAATACAGAGACACTGGCAACAAGACACAGGACAACACATGGTGAAAAACTAAGGGGCAGTCAAGATATGATAATACAGAGACACTGGCAACAAGACACAGGACGAAACATGGAGAAAAACTAAGGAGCAGTCAAGATAGGATAATACAGACACTGGCAACAAGACACAGGACGAAACAAACAAACAAACAAACAAACAACACATATAACACGACAAAGAAAACTAAGAGGCAGTCAAGATAGGATAATACAGAGACACTGGCAACAAGACACAGGACGAAACATGGAGGAAAACTAAGGGACAGTCAAGATAGGATAATACAGAGATACTGTCAACAAGACACAGGACGAAACATGGTGAAAAACTAAGGGGCAGTCAAGATAGGATAATACAGAGACACTGGCAACAAGACACAGGACGAAACATGGTGAAAAACTAAGGGGCAGTCAAGATAGGATAATACAGAGATACTGTCAACAAGACACAGGACGAAACATGGTGAAAAACTAAGGGGCAGTCAAGATAGGATAATACAGAGACACTGGCAACAAGACACAGGACGAAACAAACAAACAAACAAACAACACATATAACACGACAAAGAAAACTAAGGGGCAGTCAAGATAGGATAATACAGAGACACTGGCAACAAGACACAGGACGAAACATGGAGGAAAACTAAGGGACAGTCAAGATAGGATAATACAGAGACACTGGCAACAAGACACAGGACGAAACATGGAGAAAAACTAAGGGGCAGTCAAGATAGGATAATACAGAGACACTGGCAACAAGACACAGGACGAAACATGGAGGAAAACTAAGGGACAGTCAAGATAGGATAATACAGAGACACTGGCAACAAGACACAGGACGAAACAAACAAACAAACAAACAACACATATAACACGACAAAGAAAACTAAGGGGCAGTCAGGATAGGATAATACAGAGACACTGGCAACAAGACACAGGACGAAACATGGAGGAAAACTATGGGGCAGTCAACATAGGATAATACAGAGACAATGGCAACAAGACACAGGACGAAACATGGTGAAAAACTAAGGGGCAGTCAAGATAGGATAATACAGAGACACTGGCAACAAGACACAGGACGAAACATGGTGAAAAACTAAGGGGCAGTCAAGATAGGATAATACAGAGACACTGGCAACAAGACACAGGACGAAACATGGAGAAAAACTAAGGGGCAGTCAAGATAGGATAATACAGAGACACTGGCAACAAGACACAGGACGAAACAAACAAACAAACAAACAAACAACACATATAACACGACAAAGAAAACTAAGGGGCAGTCAAGATAGGATAATACAGAGACACTGGCAACAAGACACAGGACGAAACATGGAGGAAAACTAAGGGACAGTCAAGATAGGATAATACAGAGACACTGGCAACAAGACACAGGACGAAACATGGTGAAAAACTAAGGGGCAGTCAAGATAGGATAATACAGAGACACTGGCAACAAGACACAGGACGAAACATGGAGGAAAACTAAGGGGCAGTCAAGATAGGATAATACAGAGACACTGGCAACAAGACACAGGACGAAACAAACAAACAAACAAACAACACATATAACACGACAAAGAAAACTAAGGGGCAGTCAAGATAGGATAATACAGAGACACTGGCAACAAGACACAGGACGAAACATGGAGGAAAACTATGGGGCAGTCAAGATAGGATAATACAGAGACACTGGCAACAAGACACAGGACGAAACATGGAGGAAAACTATGGGGCAGTCAAGATAGGATAATACAGAGACACTGGCAACAAGACACAGGACGAAACAAACAAACAAACAAACAAACAACACATATAACACGACAAAGAAAACTAAGGGGCAGTCAAGATAGGATAATACAGAGACACTGGCAACAAGACACAGGACGAAACATGGAGAAAAACTAAGGGGCAGTCAAGATAGGATAATACAGAGACACTGGCAACAAGACACAGGACGAAACATGGTGAAAAACTAAGGGGCAGTCAAGATAGGATAATACAGAGACACTGGCAACAAGACACAGGACGAAACAAACAAACAAACAACACATATAACACGACAAAGAAAACTAAGGGGCAGTCAAGATAGGATAATACAGAGACACTGGCAACAAGACACAGGACGAAACATGGAGGAAAACTAAGGGGCAGTCAAGATAGGATAATACAGAGACACTGGCAACAAGACACAGGACGAAACATGGTGAAAAACTAAGGGGCAGTCAAGATAGGATAATACAGAGACACTGGCAACAAGACACAGGACGAAACATGGAGGAAAATTAAGGGACAGTCAAGATAGGATAATACAGAGACACTGGCAACAAGACACAGGACGAAACAAACAAACAAACAAACAAACAACACATATAACACGACAAAGAAAACTAAGGGGCAGTCAAGATAGGATAATACAGAGACACTGGCAACAAGACACAGGACGAAACATGGAGGAAAACTAAGGGACAGTCAAGATAGGATAATACAGAGACACTGGCAACAAGACACAGGACGAAACATGGTGAAAAACTAAGGGGCAGTCAAGATAGGATAATACAGAGACACTGGCAACAAGACACAGGACGAAACAAACAAACAAACAAACAACACATATAACACGACAAAGAAAACTAAGGGGCAGTCAAGATAGGATAATACAGAGACACTGGCAACAAGACACAGGACGAAACATGGAGGAAAACTATGGGGCAGTCAAGATAGGATAATACAGAGACACTGGCAACAAGACACAGGACGAAACATGGTGAAAAACTAAGGGGCAGTCAAGATAGGATAATACAGAGACACTGGCAACAAGACACAGGACGAAACATGGTGAAAAACTAAGGGGCAGTCAAGATAGGATAATACAGAGACACTGGCAACAAGACACAGGACGAAACAAACAAACAAACAAACAACACATATAACACGACAAAGAAAACTAAAGGGCAGTCAAGATAGGATAATACAGAGACACTGGCAACAAGACACAGGACGAAACATGGTGAAAAACTAAGGGGCAGTCAAGATAGGATAATACAGAGACACTGGCAACAAGACACAGGACGAAACAAACAAACAAACAAACAACACATATAACACGACAAAGAAAACTAAGGGGCAGTCAAGATAGGATAATACAGAGACACTGGCAACAAGACACAGGACGAAACATGGTGAAAAACTAAGGGGCAGTCAAGATAGGATAATACAGAGACACTGGCAACAAGACACAGGACGAAACAAACAAACAAACAAACAACACATATAACACGACAAAGAAAACTAAGGGGCAGTCAAGATAGGATAATACAGAGACACTGGCAACAAGACACAGGACGAAACATGGAGGAAAACTAAGGGACAGTCAAGATAGGATAATACAGAGACACTGGCAACAAGACACAGGACGAAACAAACAAACAAACAAACAACACATATAACACGACAAAGAAAACTAAGGGGCAGTCAGGATAGGATAATACAGAGACACTGGCAACAAGACACAGGACGAAACATGGAGGAAAACTATGGGGCAGTCAAGATAGGATAATACAGAGACAATGGCAACAAGACACAGGACGAAACATGGTGAAAAACTAAGGGGCAGTCAAGATAGGATAATACAGAGACACTGGCAACAAGACACAGGACGAAACATGGTGAAAAACTAAGGGGCAGTCAAGATAGGATAATACAGAGACACTGGCAACAAGACACAGGACGAAACAAACAAACAAACAAACAAACAACACATATAACACGACAAAGAAAACTAAGGACAGTCAAGATAGGATAATACAGAGACACTGGCAACAAGACACAGGACGAAACATGGAGGAAAACTATGGGGCAGTCAAGATAGGATAATACAGAGACACTGGCAACAAGACACAGGACGAAACATGGAGGAAAACTATGGGGCAGTCAAGATAGGATAATACAGAGACACTGGCAACAAGACACAGGACGAAACATGGAGGAAAACTATGGGGCAGTCAAGATAGGATAATACAGAGACACTGGCAACAAGACACAGGACGAAACATGGAGGAAAACTATGGGGCAGTCAAGATAGGATAATACAGAGACACTGGCAACAAGACACAGGACGAAACATGGAGGAAAACTATGGGGCAGTCAAGATAGGATAATACAGAGACACTGGCAACAAGACACAGGACGAAACATGGAGGAAAACTATGGGGCAGTCAAGATAGGATAATACAGAGACACTGGCAACAAGACACAGGACGAAACAAACAAACAAACAAACAAACAACACATATAACACGACAAAGAAAACTAAGGGGCAGTCAAGATAGGATAATACAGAGACACTGGCAACAAGACACAGGACGAAACATGGAGGAAAACTAAGGGGCAGTCAAGATAGGATAATACAGAGACACTGGCAACAAGACACAGGACGAAACATGGAGGAAAACTAAGGGGCAGTCAAGATAGGATAATACAGAGACACTGGCAACAAGACACAGGACGAAACATGGTGAAAAACTAAGGGGCAGTCAAGATAGGATAATACAGAGACACTGGCAACAAGACACAGGACGAAACAAACAAACAAACAAACAACACATATAACACGACAAAGAAAACTAAGGAGCAGTCAAGATAGGATAATACAGAGACACTGGCAACAAGACACAGGACGAAACATGGAGGAAAACTAAGGGACAGTCAAGATAGGATAATACAGAGACACTGGCAACAAGACACAGGACGAAACAAACAAACAAACAAACAACACATATAACACGACAAAGAAAACTAAGGGGCAGTCAGGATAGGATAATACAGAGACACTGGCAACAAGACACAGGACGAAACATGGAGGAAAACTATGGGGCAGTCAAGATAGGATAATACAGAGACAATGGCAACAAGACACAGGACGAAACATGGTGAAAAACTAAGGGGCAGTCAAGATAGGATAATACAGAGACACTGGCAACAAGACACAGGACGAAACATGGTGAAAAACTAAGGGGCAGTCAAGATAGGATAATACAGAGACACTGGCAACAAGACACAGGACGAAACATGGAGAAAAACTAAGGGGCAGTCAAGATAGGATAATACAGAGACACTGGCAACAAGACACAGGACGAAACAAACAAACAAACAAACAACACATATAACACGACAAAGAAAACTAAGGGCAGTCAAGATAGGATAATACAGAGATACTGGCAACAAGACACAGGACGAAACATGGTGAAAAACTAAGGGGCAGTCAAGATAGGATAATACAGAGACACTGGCAACAAGACACAGGACGAAACATGGAGGAAAACTATGGGGCAGTCAAGATAGGATAATACAGAGACACTGGCAACAAGACACAGGACGAAACATGGTGAAAAACTATGGGGCAGTCAAGATAGGATAATACAGAGACACTGGCAACAAGACACAGGACGAAACAAACAAACAAACAAACAAACAACACATATAACACGACAAAGAAAACTAAGGACAGTCAAGATAGGATAATACAGAGACACTGGCAACAAGACACAGGACGAAACATGGAGGAAAACTAAGGGGCAGTCAAGATAGGATAATACAGAGACACTGGCAACAAGACACAGGACGAAACATGGAGGAAAACTAAGGGACAGTCAAGATAGGATAATACAGAGACACTGGCAACAAGACACAGGACGAAACATGGAGGAAAACTAAGGGACAGTCAAGATAGGATAATACAGAGACACTGGCAACAAGACACAGGACGAAACAAACAAACAAACAAACAAACAACACATATAACACGACAAAGAAAACTAAGGGGCAGTCAAGATAGGATAATACAGAGACACTGGCAACAAGACACAGGACGAAACATGGAGGAAAACTATGGGGCAGTCAAGATAGGATAATACAGAGACACTGGCAACAAGACACAGGACGAAACATGGTGAAAAACTATGGGGCAGTCAAGATAGGATAATACAGAGACACTGGCAACAAGACACAGGACGAAACAAACAAACAAACAAACAAACAACACATATAACACGACAAAGAAAACTAAGGGGCAGTCAAGATAGGATAATACAGAGACACTGGCAACAAGACACAGGACGAAACATGGAGGAAAACTAAGGGACAGTCAAGATAGGATAATACAGAGACACTGGCAACAAGACACAGGACGAAACATGGTGAAAAACTATGGGGCAGTCAAGATAGGATAATACAGAGACACTGGCAACAAGACACAGGACGAAACAAACAAACAAACAAACAAACAACACATATAACACGACAAAGAAAACTAAGGACAGTCAAGATAGGATAATACAGAGACACTGGCAACAAGACACAGGACGAAACATGGAGGAAAACTAAGGGACAGTCAAGATAGGATAATACAGAGACACTGGCAACAAGACACAGGACGAAACAAACAAACAAACAAACAAACAACACATATAACACGACAAAGAAAACTAAGGGGCAGTCAAGATAGGATAATACAGAGACACTGGCAACAAGACACAGGACGAAACATGGAGGAAAACTAAGGGACAGTCAAGATAGGATAATACAGAGACACTGGCAACAAGACACAGGACGAAACATGGTGAAAAACTATGGGGCAGTCAAGATAGGATAATACAGAGACACTGGCAACAAGACACAGGACGAAACAAACAAACAAACAAACAAACAACACATATAACACGACAAAGAAAACTAAGGACAGTCAAGATAGGATAATACAGAGACACTGGCAACAAGACACAGGACGAAACATGGAGGAAAACTAAGGGACAGTCAAGATAGGATAATACAGAGACACTGGCAACAAGACACAGGACGAAACATGGAGGAAAACTATGGGGCAGTCAAGATAGGATAATACAGAGATACTGGCAACAAGACACAGGACGAAACATGGTGAAAAACTAAGGGGCAGTAAAGATAGGATAATACAGAGACACTGGCAACAAGACACAGGACGAAACATGGAGGAAAACTATGGGGCAGTCAAGATAGGATAATACAGAGACACTGGCAACAAGACACAGGACGAAACATGGAGGAAAACTATGGGGCAGTCAAGATAGGATAATACAGAGACACTGGCAACAAGACACAGGACGAAACATGGAGGAAAACTATGGGGCAGTCAAGATAGGATAATACAGAGACACTGGCAACAAGACACAGGACGAAACAAACAAACAAACAAACAAACAACACATATAACACGACAAAGAAAACTAAGGGGCAGTCAAGATAGGATAATACAGAGACACTGGCAACAAGACACAGGACGAAACATGGAGGAAAACTATGGGGCAGTCAAGATAGGATAATACAGAGACACTGGCAACAAGACACAGGACGAAACATGGAGGAAAACTATGGGGCAGTCAAGATAGGATAATACAGAGACACTGGCAACAAGACACAGGACGAAACAAACAAACAAACAAACAAACAACACATATAACACGACAAAGAAAACTAAGGGGCAGTCAAGATAGGATAATACAGAGACACTGGCAACAAGACACAGGACGAAACATGGAGGAAAACTATGGGGCAGTCAAGATAGGATAATACAGAGACACTGGCAACAAGACACAGGACGAAACATGGAGGAAAACTATGGGGCAGTCAAGATAGGATAATACAGAGACACTGGCAACAAGACACAGGACGAAACAAACAAACAAACAAACAAACAACACATATAACACGACAAAGAAAACTAAGGGGCAGTCAAGATAGGATAATACAGAGACACTGGCAACAAGACACAGGACGAAACATGGAGAAAAACTAAGGGGCAGTCAAGATAGGATAATACAGAGACACTGGCAACAAGACACAGGACGAAACATGGTGAAAAACTAAGGGGCAGTCAAGATAGGATATTACAGAGACACTGGCAACAAGACACAGGACGAAACATGGAGAAAAACTAAGGGGCAGTCAAGATAGGATAATACAGAGACACTGGCAACAAGACACAGGACGAAGCATGGAGGAAAACTATGGGGCAGTCAAGATAGGATAATACAGAGACACTGGCAACAAGACACAGGACGAAACAAACAAACAAACAAACAAACAACACATATAACACGACAAAGAAAACTAAGGGCAGTCAAGATAGGATAATACAGAGACACTGGCAACAAGACACAGGACGAAACATGGTGAAAAACTAAGGGGCAGTCAAGATAGGATAATACAGAGACACTGGCAACAAGACACAGGACGAAACATGGTGAAAAACTAAGGGGCAGTCAAGATAGGATAATACAGAGACACTGGCAACAAGACACAGGACGAAACATGGTGAAAAACTAAGGGGCAGTCAAGATAGGATAATACAGAGACACTGGCAACAAGACACAGGACGAAACATGGTGAAAAACTAAGGGGCAGTCAAGATAGGATAATACAGAGACACTGGCAACAAGACACAGGACGAAACAAACAAACAAACAACACATATAACACGACAAAGAAAACTAAGGGCAGTCAAGATAGGATAATACAGAGATACTGTCAACAAGACACAGGACGAAACATGGAGAAAAACTAAGGGGCAGTCAAGATAGGATAATACAGAGACACTGGCAACAAGACACAGGACGAAACAAACAAACAAACAACACATATAACACGACAAAGAAAACTAAGGGCAGTCAAGATAGGATAATACAGAGACACTGGCAACAAGACACAGGACGAAACATGGTGAAAAACTAAGGGGCAGTCAAGATAGGATAATACAGAGACACTGGCAACAAGACACAGGACGAAACATGGAGAAAAACTAAGGGGCAGTCAAGATAGGATAATACAGAGACACTGGCAACAAGACACAGGACGAAACATGGAGGAAAACTAAGGGGCAGTCAAGATAGGATAATACAGAGACACTGGCAACAAGACACAGGACGAAACATGGAGGAAAATTAAGGGACAGTCAAGATAGGATAATACAGAGACACTGGCAACAAGACACAGGACGAAACAAACAAACAAACAAACAAACAACACATATAACACGACAAAGAAAACTAAGGGGCAGTCAAGATAGGATAATACAGAGACACTGGCAACAAGACACAGGACGAAACATGGTGAAAAACTAAGGGGCAGTCAAGATAGGATAATACAGAGACACTGGCAACAAGACACAGGACGAAACATGGAGGAAAACTATGGGGCAGTCAAGATAGGATAATACAGACACTGGCAACAAGACACAGGACGAAACATGGAGGAAAACTAAGGGGCAGTCAAGATAGGATAATACAGACACTGGCAACAAGACACAGGACGAAACATGGAGGAAAACTAAGGGGCAGTCAAGATAGGATAATACAGAGACACTGGCAACAAGACACAGGACGAAACATGGAGGAAAATTAAGGGACAGTCAAGATAGGATAATACAGAGACACTGGCAACAAGACACAGGACGAAACATGGAGGAAAATTAAGGGACAGTCAAGATAGGATAATACAGAGACACTGGCAACAAGACACAGGACGAAACATGGAGAAAAACTAAGGGGCAGTCAAGATAGGATAATACAGAGACACTGGCAACAAGACACAGGACGAAACAAACAAACAAACAAACAACACATATAACACGACAAAGAAAACTAAAGGGCAGTCAAGATAGGATAATACAGAGACACTGGCAACAAGACACAGGACGAAACATGGAGGAAAACTATGGGGCAGTCAAGATAGGATAATACAGACACTGGCAACAAGACACAGGACGAAACATGGAGGAAAACTAAGGGGCAGTCAAGATAGGATAATACAGACACTGGCAACAAGACACAGGACGAAACATGGAGGAAAACTAAGGGGCAGTCAAGATAGGATAATACAGAGACACTGGCAACAAGACACAGGACGAAACATGGAGGAAAATTAAGGGACAGTCAAGATAGGATAATACAGAGACACTGGCAACAAGACACAGGACGAAACATGGAGAAAAACTAAGGGGCAGTCAAGATAGGATAATACAGAGACACTGGCAACAAGACACAGGACTAAACTTGGAGAAAAACTAAGGGGCAGTCAAGATAGGATAATACAGAGACACTGGCAACAAGACACAGGACGAAACAAACAAACAAACAAACAAACAACACATATAACACGACAAAGAAAACTAAGGGGCAGTCAAGATAGGATAATACAGAGACACTGGCAACAAGACACAGGACGAAACATGGTGAAAAACTAAGGGGCAGTCAAGATAGGATAATACAGAGACACTGGCAACAAGACACAGGACGAAACATGGAGGAAAACTAAGGGACAGTCAAGATAGGATAATACAGAGACACTGGCAACAAGACACAGGACGAAACATGGAGAAAAACTAAGGGGCAGTCAAGATAGGATAATACAGAGACACTGGCAACAAGACACAGGACGAAACATGGAGAAAAACTAAGGGGCAGTCAAGATAGGATAATACAGAGACACTGGCAACAAGACACAGGACGAAACATGGAGAAAAACTAAGGGGCAGTCAAGATAGGATAATACAGAGACACTGGCAACAAGACACAGGACGAAACATGGAGAAAAACTAAGGGGCAGTCAAGATAGGATAATACAGAGATACTGTCAACAAGACACAGGACGAAACATGGAGGAAAACTATGGGGCAGTCAAGATAGGATAATACAGACACTGGCAACAAGACACAGGACGAAACATGGAGGAAAACTAAGGGGCAGTCAAGATAGGATAATACAGACACTGGCAACAAGACACAGGACGAAACATGGAGGAAAACTAAGGGGCAGTCAAGATAGGATAATACAGAGACACTGGCAACAAGACACAGGACGAAACATGGAGGAAAATTAAGGGACAGTCAAGATAGGATAATACAGAGACACTGGCAACAAGACACAGGACGAAACATGGAGAAAAACTAAGGGGCAGTCAAGATAGGATAATACAGAGACACTGGCAACAAGACACAGGACGAAACAAACAAACAAACAACACATATAACACGACAAAGAAAACTAAGGGGCAGTCAAGATAGGATAATACAGAGACACTGGCAACAAGACACAGGACGAAACATGGAGAAAAACTAAGGGGCAGTCAAGATAGGATAATACAGAGACACTGGCAACAAGACACAGGACGAAACAAACAAACAAACAACACATATAACACGACAAAGAAAACTAAGGGCAGTCAAGATAGGATAATACAGAGACACTGGCAACAAGACACAGGACGAAACATGGAGGAAAACTAAGGGGCAGTCAAGATAGGATAATACAGAGACACTGGCAACAAGACACAGGACGAAACATGGTGAAAAACTAAGGGGCAGTCAAGATAGGATAATACAAATACAGAGACACTGGCAACAAGACACAGGACGAAACAAACAAACAAAAATATAGCACGACAAAGAAAACTAAGGGCAGTCAAGACAGGATAATACAGACACTGGCAACAAGACACAGGACGAAACATGGAGAAAAACTAAGGGGCAGTCAAGATAGGATAATACAGAGACACTGGCAACAAGACACAGGACAACACATGGTGAAAAACTAAGGGGCAGTCAAGATAGGATAATACAGAGACACTGGCAACAAGACACAGGACGAAACATGGAGAAAAACTAAGGGGCAGTCAGTGTCTCTGTATTATCCTATCTTGACTGTCCCTTAGTTTTCCTCCATGTTTCGTCCTGTGTTTTGTTGCCAGTGTCTCTGTATTATCCTATCTTGACTGCCCTTAGTTTTCTTTGTCGTGTTATATGTGTTGTTTGTTTGTTTGTTTCGTCCTGTGTCTTGTTGCCAGTGTCTGTATTATCAAACAAGACACAGGACGAAACATGGAGAAAAACTAAGTGGGCAGTCAAGATAGGATAATGCAGAGACACTGGCAACATTGTGCTTACAAGACACAGGACGAAATAAACAAACAAACAAACAACACATATAACACTACAAAGAAAACTAAAACGATGAACAAAACGGACCCCCACCAAAAACGTGGGATGAACCCGAGTGCTAGAGAAGGGTAAGCAGTTCCTGGTACTTATAAGACACCCACCATGTTGCTTATATAGTCGTTTTGGAAACCACTACACGTAAAGCAATACAAACAACATAAACAAGACACGAGCCTCCTACACACAATTTGGGTAAAGACGAATCGAACACCGTTATTATGCGGAATTCGTAGCAGACATCACAACACGGAACTAAGTACGTGAAAACATATAATAGAAAACAATTAACCACACATACCCACTACTTAAAAAACTAGGGTTATACCCAATTATTAATATACCGACAGTTACATTTGTCCTTTGCTGAATCATGACACCATTTTACTTTGCATGATTTCTTCCCGGTCAAATGAAAAAAACATAGAAGTAAACAGTAGCAATACAATCAATAACAAATAAGATGTTTTAATATACCCTCGGTAATGGGTATCTTGTTGTTTTGGTAGGGTTGGTTTAATATACCCTCGGTAATGTGTATCTTGTTGTTTTGGTAGGGTTTGTGTTGCCCATCTTTTTAGTTTTTTGTATTGTCCTATTATGTGTCTTTACGTTCTGAGTTCTGTTTTGTGATGTCCGTTACGATTTCCGCATAAAAAGGATGTTTGGTTCGTCTTTACCTCCAGTTGTTGATAGGAGGGCTCATGTCTTATTTACGTTATTTGTGTTTGTTTGCCCATAGTGGTGTCCAACACATATAGTGTTGTATTTTTGTTTTGTTTGTCTTCGTCTTGTGTACCCTGTCTTGCCAGTTTCTCTGGATTTTCCATTTTTGATTGCCCCATTGGTATTCCCTGACGTTTATTTGTCATTATAGTGAAATGATGAAATTTTTATGCGATATCGGAGATTACTAATAAATATAGCTTTATATGATTATCAATATTTAGATAAAATGCAGTCACAAGACGTTGCACAGAGTAAAACATATTGTAGAAATTTATTCTTAGGTTTATATCTTGTGTCATGTCTTAAGAGAAATATGCTTACAATAACCACACAAATATAATACGAAATTGTCATTACTGCTAGTTACCAATTCTTTACAGCTATTTGAAACAAAGGCAATATCAACCGTTTATGGTCCATAACCATATATAAAAACAATATCAACTGTTATCCAAACTATATTTTTCAGCGAACTTGCAGATGCATTGTTTTCCCCAGGCGTAGACTCAAATACGATCGAATATTTGACATCGGACCTCAAAATTGAGAGAGCGATTGTTGCTAAGCATCAAGTGATCACTTTTCCATTCCGAAGAAAACCTACAAGTTTCTGGTTGAGATGATGTTGGTGGTTTTGTACAAGACCAACACACTGTTGGATTTTTAGTAGCGTCAGCTCACTGCAATCGCATTCTGCATGAATAATTGTCGTTTTGACCTCATAGAAGATCGAATCCACAACATCCCACACTCCCTCAGAGTTCGCTAAACAATACACGATCTTAGCTGTCTCCGCCATGAGAAGAGCACAATTATGTTCACTTATGCATAAGACAATGACTAACTGACTTAGATACATGTTCTATTATTCAGTGTAATTTACCTCTTTCACGTGGTGGTGGTCCTGATCCTTTAGGTGGCGGTGGCCCTGAACCTTCAGGTGGTGGAGGCCCTGAACCTTTTGGTGGTGGCGGTCGTGAACCTTCAGGTGGCGGTGGTCTTGAACTTCCAGGTGGTCCTGTATAATTATATATGAAATAGGATGATTTTAAATCTAGTTTTATTACTGTTTATTTATATTATGCAATTTATAGATGATTTAGTGAATATATGCATACGCATATTTCGACGAAATTAACTCATTTATCTCAAGTCTTTACGCATTGGATTAAACTGAAAGACACATAGTAAGAATAGTTATTATTAGTAAGATGTACATGTATCTAAAGGAAGTAAAGATCGGGATGGAATATGTAAGAAAATAATGTTACACATGTTAGGCCACATACAAACCATGTCCTCTATGAATTATTTCTTAAATTATCAAATGTAATATTTCATATGAAGTTCTAGCGGCGAAAGATTATATTTTAATTGATTAGCAACCGTCTCCTGTAAATCAATGATTGCGTAAAGTAGATTATGGATTCAGTAGACAGCAGACAGCATCACACCAGATCCTTCGTTTCCTTTTATCACCAAGTACATGAGCGAGAAGTAGAAGACGATTATACAAAATCAATTCGACCCACTGGAACGACTGTTTTTTTTTATTTAGGTCAACCATTTATACGACGCAGAAAATCAATATCTCTTTCTGTGACCCTTGTCCAACTGTTGCACCATAGTTACATGCATTTATTATCTCTTTCCTATATCTAAGAAATATGTTTTGATATTTGTACGTTCAGATAAAAATGTCATCACTCTAGAAATGTACAACATCGTGGTTTGACCGACAGTTGTATTTATATCACTGATTGTTTTTAAAAGTCACATGAGCATATTGATAGCGCGAACAAATTTACAAAACGGTAGATCATGTCTATAGCAATTGCCACTTGAATGGGCCTATGAGCAGTAATTGCAATTATCATAGGAAACACAAGGTAATTGTACAGGTTTGTCTTGTAATGGGCCGTCTACGACCACTAATAACAAACATTCTCAGACATTGAAGCTAATGCAAGTTGTCCCTAGCATGCACCCATTGAAATATTATACAAACACAAAGTAATTAATAGATTGTCGAGTTTTCAATTATCATGTGCAACCTCTGGCATAATCTTCAAACTCTTGAAGTCGGTCAGTAGTAGTCGAGTTGAGTATTAAATTAATTCCCAGTAACTAGTAAACTAAGACTGTTCATTACCTAGTTTTATAAATAATTTACCTCTTTGGCGTTTCTCTTCCATTGGTGGTGGTCGTGATCCTTTAGGTGGTGGAGGCCCTGAACCTTTTAGTGGTGGAGACCCTGAACCTTTTAGTGGTGGAGGCCCTGAACCTTTTGGTGGTGGTGGCCGTGAACCTTCTGGTTGTGGTGGGCGTGAACCCTCAGGTGTTCCTGTATATTTACAAATGTAAAAGAATGATTGGAGTCCTCAACTATCTATATTATTGTTTAACTAAGTCCATATGACCTCATATCAATGTACATTTTTGTAAATTACAAAACGTACACAATATCAAATAGGTACCAGTGTATTTCGACGGGGGAGAAAAACATCTAATTTTAATCAGTAATAAGTTGCTTCAACTGAAACAAGATATGTATTTGTTATGTAGACGTGTTTTTTTAACAGATAGTCGGCATTCCTGTGGGTACCAACTGTGCTTCTCTTCTCGCCGACTTGTTCTTTTATTCGTACGAGGCTGACTTCATACAGGTTTATCATGAAAAACGAAAAGAAGTTAACCCGATCCTTTAATTTCACGTTCCGCTATATAGATGGTATCATTTCACTAAATAATTTTCATTTTTTTTTTGTTATTTTGTTGATCTGATTGAGCTTGAAATAAAGGATACAACATACAGAGCTAGGTCTTCTTCATACAACATACAGAGCTAGGTCTTCTTCATACAACATACAGAGCTAGGTCTTCTTCATACAACATACAAAGCTAGGTCTTCTTCATACAACATACAGAGCTAGGTCTTCTTCATACAACATACAGAGCTAGGTCTTCTTCATACAACATACAGAGCTAGGTTTTCTTCATACAACATACAGAGCTAGGTCTTCTTCATACAACATACAGAGCTAGGTCTTCTTCATACAACATACAGAGCTAGGTCTTCTTCATACAACATACAGAGCTAGGTCTTCTTCATACAACATACAGAGCTAGGTCTTCTTCATACAACATACAGAGCTAGGTCTTCTTCCTACAACATACAGAGCTAGGTCTTCTTCATACAACATACAGAGCTAGGTCTTCTTCATACAACATACAGAGCTAGGTCTTCATCATACAACATACAGAGCTAGGTCTTCTTCATACCTTGACCTACACCTTGATAAAGGACGAAGTCCTTCTAACGGTGAGCTCTCCGATTTTTCCTTCTATTGATAGCCAAAAATCTGCTCACCGGAAGTTTAAAAAATAGATCAATTGATAATTTAGAAACGCAAAAGAAATCTATTTCAATGAAAAATTCCCAATTCTTTGCAAATAATAACTCTATGCAAAATCGAAATAAACTTTTATTAAAATTCTAATAAAAAAATCTCTTTCTACGAAACTCCCGATGGAATAGACAGACTCAATCTGTCTCAATCTAGCCGAGATACGAGCCAGGGGACAGAACTCGTCAGTTTACCGATGGAAGAGCGGCGTAGGTAAAATGAACGCCATAACAAATCGGCTACACAATTCATTCAAAATAAAAGATAATAGCCTCATCGGACGCAATTACGATCGAAATAAAAAGTATGTCCCCTAATTGTTCCTTCAAAACATGAATTAAAAAAATGCTTTTATAAATAGATACCCCGCTAAATTACTCGTGTTTTGGGAGAAAATTATTCATTATTCATGCGCAGTCGTTGAATGTTGCAGACGACGGGTTTTCATATTTGTAAACAGAAAACGATCGACAATTGCACCTGGAATCTATCGCTAAAATTCATTGAGGTTCGCATATTTTCTTATCTTATGCCTGTAATTGGAAAGAATATGATCTCCTGGTTCTATGCATATGTAAAACACATTGAAATTAAAACAAAAACAGTCAATATAATACATTTTCCTTACCTTGATCTATGTCAAAATCCATGATGTACCTTATTCATTGAAGAGTCCAAGGAATTCCGAATGCAAACTGGCACACATTTATGGTATGAATAAAGGAAAGGTTTTTATGTCATGTGTATTATATACAAATAGATATGTGAACGTAAATGAATGAATGCTCTTTCAATTTTAACAGTTGTCATTAAATAATTTACACTAGAAAGGTTATTATGATGTTCGAAATTGTGTCTGGATCTAGGTCACAGAGTGACTAGAACGGGGTCATGAAAATCTGTTCCAAGTTAAAACCCGTAACAATGCATTGAATAATATATGGGCTATGATTCAAAAGGAATATTGGTGTTTAATCTGAAATATGAACATGCAATCAGCTTCATCAATTTGGTCAAATTTATAAATTATTATCACTGAAATGCCACGGTCAATATCATCGAAATTGTTCATAATTGCTTCCGGTGGCGGTGAGGCTAACGTGTACGGATCATCGTATTATTGAAATTTTAGGACTTCGTCCTTCAAACAGGTTGCCTGTCTCATATTATTGACAGTGAGTGCCTGTTAAGAATGAAACATTACGACAAAGCATTGCCTGCACATCTTTATTTTACGGTTTCTGTTTACCTCCGTGGTATCTTCAAACCTTTCGGAAATTGACAATTCGGAAGATAAAATCCTGTTTACAGATGTCTAATAATGTATAAGGTTGCTAAATCTCATTACTGAAAATCTAGACACATAAATAGACTTTGACAACTGCCATCTTGATATACACTTACAAAATGGACATATGTATATTATGTTATTAAATTAAAAATTAAATTATATTATACTTTTATTTTATCATTGGCGTTTATCTTCATGGGGTGATGGACGTGAACCTTTTGGTGGTGGAGGCCCTGAACCTTCTGGTGGTGGTGGTCGAGACCCTCCAGGAGGTCCTGCATATGAAATTTATGTTATTATTATATATGAAATAAGATAACTATAAAATCTATATAATGACTCTTTGCATGAAAAAAGTTTGTCCACAGTTGTTTAAAGCATCACGCGTAACATTTCGTGTTTAATTTAAAGGTTAAAGAAGACTAACTAGTGGCGGTCGTGAACCTTCAGGCGAGCTTACATGCATATACAGGTATGTTTATATACGTTCATTACTTTTTTCCTATGACTGTATCATAAACTTTAAAGTAAATTTTGAATTATTTTCATGAAATTGTAGAATATGAAATATATGTCATTTAGTGGATCACCATCTAATTGGAGTAGCTGTTTTGATGTAACCTCTCGTCATTTAGTGGATCACCATCTAATTGGAGTAGCTGTTTTAATGCAATAATAACCTCTCGCACTGGCAAGTGTATTTATGCACTTGTCGAAACCAGGTCATTCTTGAACGGTTGAAATAAATTGTGATCAATTTAGGAGGTTGATGAAGTATACTGCAACCACTGTAAAAGAATTATCAACCTCGACTTCCTCTTAGTTGACAATATTGTTTCGGGGACAAAATCGTGATATCCGTCCTATCCGGTATCATAAAATCTTTAGCTACCCGTGAAAATTAGTTACCTCCAACTTCCGGTAGCTAATTTTCATACGGCGGAGCATAAAAATTAGCTACCTATGAAAATTAGCTACTTGTAGCATAAACTTATAGGATTTGTCTCCCTTATTATGTTTACCAAAATACAAATTGTGTATTTCCAATGGCGGGACAAAATGAAAAACTGCATGTACATAAACAGGAAAAGAGTTACTGATTGACAAAGAGAGACATACAGATCTGTACACAATATAAAATAAAATAAACAATAGATATTAGTGGTGTTCATAGTTGAAAAACAAAATGCTACCTGTATGGCTGTATGTAGCATGTGATTATGTTACAAACTATCTTTTTAATTTACCATCGCGATGTATCATTTTTACAGCTATTACAAATTGACACTATCTTCTGAATTCAAGAAATAAATAAAATTATGTTTCATATATATTTAATAATGAAAGTTGGGAACTTTATATATTACAATATTAAAGAACTGGTAGCTATTAGATTAATTTCAATTCGAAACTGAAACTATTTGCACACTCTTGATGACAATTTCTTATTTGGATTTTGTAAAAATAGAACCCTAAATCATAAATTTCCAACAGAATGTGGAAGATGGCAAAATATGTGAACAGAACATGGTTTGACCCGATCGGGACTCGAACCCACGATCTACCGCACTCGAGGCGAGCACGCTAACGATTACACTACCGATGAGAGTCTTTGGTGAGCAATTCTGGTCTGTTTCTCAGCGAATACATATATTGTCCAGGGGCGGATCTAGGATTTCAAGTTAGGGGGGCGCACTTAAAAAAATTGCGCCGAGCGGAGGGAGGCGCGAAAAATGTTGGGGTATTTCGTGTGAAAAATCACGATTTTACTCCAAAAAAATCATATTTTTCCCAATTTTAGGGGGGGGGGGAGGCCCCCCTGGATCCGCCCCTGTTGTCTACATAAATGACAATAGATAACGTAACAATACAAAATACATTGTGCAACGCACGGTAAACTTTTCGTGCTTTCACAATCCTTCGGCAGAGGACACATTAAAAGCGACTTTTTGAGTACATGTATATAAACAAATTCATATTTCAAGCCAAAGATTATCAACTGGTATTTGTTGCTTATAATGCAAAGCACGCGGAATTAAGGAGAAAGAGCAAAGACTGGTTGCTTCGGAATCAGGATAATGTGTCAGAGTGGAGCGACATGTATATCCGCGGACTGTTGTTTCCGTTAGCTAACACTATAAAAAAAACTAAGCGTGTTGGTCTAGAAAAAAGCGGACATCATCATCATCTCATTAACTTGGTCTCGCCATGATATAGCTATAAAATTGCTGAGTTGGCGTTAAACAACAATCGCTCACTCACTAAAGCTGTTACGTACAGTTTTTATATTTCCCCGACAATGTACGTATATTGTGTTTATTCTGCAATGTCTTATAGTTAAAAAAAAACAACTGGCAAATTGTCTAAAAAGAGCAGAAACAGACATCGTTCTAAGCGTTTTAGACGTCCGCGCTTATAGTGTAAGTTTCTCGGCGTCGCTCGACATGAATCAGGTACCAGAAAAACTATATCTTGGTCAAAATCTTAAGCAATATGTGATGAAAGAAGCTGTTATATATAAAATCCTTAGGTACAGACAAAACAGATGTCACACCAATGAGGAGCGATGGACAGATCACAGCTGACACAAAGCAAAAATCCAACATCCCCAACAGTGTCAGTCCGTATTCACCGTAGAATCACAAGACAACATCCCCGACTGCACCAAAACCCACATCATAAAAACAGCACTCCCAATATCTCTACCAGGTGTAAAAGAAACTCCTACATAACATCAATACCCATAGATTTTGTGCTCCCAAAACTATTAAATTATTTGGCTTTCCAATCTTTTGATTTTGAGCTAACTGATAAGGTTATTCTAGAAACGTTCATGTGCACTAAATTTGATATCTACGTTTTTATTACCTCTTTTTAGCAATGTAGCTATTTGAATGTTTTCTTTGAAAACAAGATACACTCATTGTTTAATATGATAGATACAAAATGTATGTAAAATTTCCAGGTAAATTAGTTACCTGTATCTCTTATGAAAATTATGTGAACAGAACTAAGTCAGATTGATAAAAGGTGCATTCATGTTGGGTTTTTTCTTTCTGTTTGATATTTTTGATTGGTTTGTTTTATTTTGTATTTGTTTGTTTTTGATAACAGATTAATATCTAACAGATTAATATCTAATTTTATTTCTATTTTTTTCTGTTTTGAGGATATAACTTCAGAAGGGCCTACACATTTATACATCTTGGAATAACAGTAGTACTTTAGGGTGCCTGCATCCTAATTTCTTATGTACATGCATCTCTATTCTTTATCAATAAAGGTTTAGAGGTTTGCGTTTGTATTGAATCGGGGCCTTGATGGGAGAAAGGTTTAACGAGCTGCCTACACCTCATTTATCTTTCACTGTACTGTTCATCACTTGGATGATGAACTCAGCCTTTAGAAAGTAGATTGCCAGACGCTGGTACAACATATGAAAATGTCTTTAATGTCATTGAATATAGCTCAAATAAATATTTTACATCATGATGGTATGTTTTGTAAGTACAGATACTTGTATCACACATACTTGTCAATTTAATAATTAAATAACAGCCATACATACATGCTAATATCTCGCACACAAAGTATCTTAACACAAGTTATTTCTTAAAGATTTTATTGAAAATCTCAGACAGGCATGGTGGAACATTAGCATACATATAATACAATACAAAATATAGACTAGAGGCTCAGTAGGTTGAGAATATTCTTTAGAAATCAACCAATCAGCAACAAGAATTGCCTGTGGTGGACATGTTTGTTAACGGATCGGGACGAAATGAGCAATCTTTATAGAGGGCCTTCCATAGCTGCTACCTATCAAGTTTCGGTTCATTTGGCCACGCGGTTTCAGAGGAGAAAATTGTTTATGAATCGACCAATCAGCAACACGAATTGCCTGTGCTGGCCATGTTTGTAAACAGATCCAAAATTAGCAATCTTTATAGAGGGCCTTCCATAGATGCTACCTACCACGTTTCGGTTCATTTGGTCAAACGGTTGAAGAGTAGAAGATTTTTTGGGAATCGACCAATCAGCAACAAGAATTGCCTGTGTCGACCATGTTTGCAAAGGGATCAGGACTAAATGAGCAATCTTTATAGAGAGCCTGCCATATATGATTCCTACCAAGTTAGGTTCATTTGGCCAAGCGGTTTCAGAGGAGAAGATTTTTGTAGGAATCGACCAATTACTCTAAAAAGAAATTATGGATCTGTATTCCTTACTCAGAACTATGAACTACAATTTAGTGTTAGTATGATCATTACAATAACATACAGCACATTGTAAATAATAAACAGCAATTCTCAATTTCCTTTTTTTTTTCATAAAATATGTTGTGTCAATATTCAATCCATCATGATCTTATACTATTAGTAAATATTATAACATACATTTGCACATTTTAATAATATATATATCAAATAATTTCAAACATCCTGTCAAAGTCTATTGTGGATATATAATAAACTAGCAGTTAATATAACCTGTGTCACAGATAAAATGTGTAATTAAGGTCTTATGAAACCAAATTATGTAACAATCGCCATTGCTAAATTTAACACAAACAAATCCAAAATTTTACAAATATTACAACTTGCAATTTGTCAGTTAATTTGTAATATGTATAATTGAAAATATTTTGTTATTCTAGTACCAGCATCATACAATGTTTCTGAAAATTATAATTTACAATTTGCTTTTTATATAATATCTTTATTGAAATTTATATCTCTTTGTTAAACTTGTTGTATAAGAAATCTTCATGACGTACCTATGTTCTGGTTTATATAAAATATTTCTTTATCTTATGGGAATCATGAGGACATTGTGAGTCTTTCATAGAAGCAGTTTCATATATGAAATCTTGAAAGTTATGTCAGATCATTTATAAATTTTAGAGCTTGTTTTGCTTTACACAAGCAGACAAACTGTTTTCACTGAAATTTTGAAACCCAAAAGAAGTTGCAATTGAGATATTATTTGTTTGTTGTCTTTGAATCCATAAATAATATTTAAAACTTTTTTGGTAGCTGTGATTGTTTTGATTGCAATTAAACATAGAATAATATCTTTTGATCATGTAGTGAATGCCACTTTACTTTAATATATTTTTGGGGGAGTTTTTAACAATTGAATTTCAGGTGTCTTCTATCTAATACCACTTTATAAAACTACCTATTCCTACTTACAAATAACTTGAAATTTTAGATTTTTTAATGAATTTTTAAAAGTGGGATTAGGTGGAATGAACGGAATTTCATTATGTATTTTTTTATTCAGATGTCAATAAACTAAATATTTTTCTAGTAAACTTGTTTAATAAATTTCATGAAGAAAATTCATTTACATAAATCAAACATTAAATATCTAAGGAGATATATGTTTCAGCTAATACAAAATAAGTCAAAATGATGAAAAGTAATCTAAACGTAATAAGAAAGTAATCGTGATTACAGGGTCAAAATGAATGTAATCGATTACATTACGATTACATGTAATATAAAAAAAATGTCTTATTACAGATTACATTCGATTACATGATAAAATGCAATCAATTACAACTGATTACGATTACAAATTACGATGACCCCATGTCTGCCAATCAGCATCAAGAACTGCCTGTGGGTCCAGTAAATTACTGTTTCCAGCAATTTACCGTGCCGACACTTGTTTTTGTTTTGACATACGTATACGCTTTTTCAACTTTCCCTTGCCGACATGCTTCTATCTGCGTAGCCCTTTATTTTATATTATTTCTTGAATAATTTACTATCCGAAGTCTCGTATAATTTTTTTCAACTTTATTTCCTTTCAATGATTCTGTCAGTTTTATTTTATTTTTATTTTGTTTTCTTTGAAGTGACCATGTGATTTGTAAATCTTTTCATACGTAGCATTTGTCACAATTTGTCACAATAGTATATAAGATAAAAAACCAATTTTAAAAATAATAAACATTTAATTTTATTTGAGTTGTTATTATTTTTATACAACGTCATTTTCATTCACATTGATGTCCGGTGATCACAGGCGTAAGGGGAGCTAAAAATAAACTATCGCTAGACATATGGGGAAAAGGGAGGGGGGGGGGGGGGGGGGGGGGGGGGTTAAGCAGTAAATTACAGTCAGTTATGTGATGTGCTCAATGTTTGAGCTGAATTTTAGATTCTAATTGATTCTGATTCCTATCAGGATTAAAGAGCTCGACAATTCAATTTAGATATCTTTATTTTAATTTCAATTAGAGATCTATTTAATGTATTATGAGTGATCACAGTTTTATGTCCCCATCTCCCTAACTTAGAGAGATCCTTCATTCAATTCTAATAATTTCAATTCAATCTCCCTTCCATTTTATTTGATCCATAAAAAGAATTAAAAAAAACCCAGAAGTATTACCATTAGTATCCCTACTATGTACTAGAGCAGGACTGTCAAATTTTAGAATTTCAGAATTATAATGTTGTCCAATTTCGGAGATGTTTGACTTGTTCTACTACAGTAATCCTTGCCCCTATTATCAGAATAAACGTACAAATAAAATCAGGTTTTGGAAAATAAAAAAGTCATAGATATTGTCAGAGTAATGGAATGAAGGAATGCGAGGTAGCTAATTTTCATGGGCAAGCTTCTGATGCTTATGCTTATGTGTGAATGGTGCAAGGTAGTTTATTTTCATGGATAACACTTTGACGCCTGTGTCAGACATTGCACAGATGTAAGGTAGCTTATTTGAATGGAAAACGTCATGACTCCTATCCCATGCAATGAAGGAATGGGAGGTAGCAAATTTTCATGGGCAAACTTCTGATGTTTATGCTTATGTTTAAATGGTGCAAAGTAGTTTATTTTCATGGATAACACTTTGAAACCTGTGTCATACATTGAACAGATGTAAGGTAGCTTATTTTTATGGAAAACGTCATGACTCCTATCCCATGCAACGAAGGAATGCGAGGTAGCTAATTTTCATGGGCAAACTTCTGATGTTTATGCTTATGTTTGAATGGTGCCAGGTGCGTAGCTGCCCTTACGCAAAAAATCAATTGCTTGCACATCATTTCGCCAAAAAACAATATTTTTGCTTGCACTAAAAAATATTATTACTGACATGGGAAGAATCATACTTTTTTCAGTATAATTAATAATCATTATAACGTGTTTTTCTGAAGAAAGATGATATTGACCTTTATTCCGGAGATTGCTTTTACGATGACAGGTTTTTGTTCCGGTATATATAATTTCCCGAAGTTGAGCATGGTCAACATTCAAAGTTTGACATGAAGAAACTAGATTTTTACTTCAAGCCTAAGGATGCTTCATCGATAAAATCGTTCGATACAAGCCAAGCTGGTGTATCTGATTCTCTACCAGAGTCATTACCAAGTCCATTAGATTCACAAAAACCTAATGCCTCAACTCATGTTGGTCCTCCGTATCCAGATATTGGGATACTTACAGAGGACGAGTTGTCTAAGCATGAAACAAAAGTTAATTTGTTGAAATCGGAATGGGAGCCAAATGCTTACTCACAGTTTATCTTTCCCTCCAGGTACATTAAATTATATAAAACATTAATTTACATTATCAATAACTTAATAAAAAAAAAGCAAGGACTAAATTCTTTAGAAAAATATTATTCATTATTGTCTGTAGGGGTATTGTCTCATGTTTTCTTGTGAATGAATGCGAATGCCATGGAATATAATAGTGTCTCCTGTCGTGAAAACAAGTGGTATTGTTGTATGAAGGAGATGTATCATTTTATTGTGTTACTGATAATTGAAATATCTATTAAAAAAAACCCAGACACCTTCCCTATTCTGTTGTACAAAAACTGTCTCTTAAAAGCAGACACATTCCCTACGCCAGTCCCTACTCTGTTGTTAAAACCTGTCTCGTAAAAGTAGACACTTCAAAACAACAGCATATAAATGAAGATTTGTTTCTGAAATTGTCAAGAGTAGATAGGGCAAGACAGTGGATGATGCGCGGCGGGGTCAAGTGAGGGAGGGGGGTTCTGCAAAATTATTGAAATTGGCATTGAAATCAGACAGGACAACATGTTTCTCCACATAGCGTAATGTAGGTGTATGTACTGCATGGCTAAATGTTATTGTACGATGTTGTATTTATTTGTCGAACAGCGATTGGATAAACCCAGTCTTACAAACAACGGTAGAAGGCAATGTAGAGTATCGATCGTAATTTAAATGCATGCAGACGGAAAATTACAAGAAGGTCAAGGGGCGGGGCTTATATTGTTTGTGGAAAATAGCTTATTTTCTTTGTTTTATTTGTTACAATTTAGAACTTAGTCTGATCAACAACATCATACAAAAATGTTATAAGCTCCCGTGACCGACTATGGTTATTTAGACGGTAAGTAAATAGTTGAAGGGTTCGCGCTGGAAATTGCGTACTTCGTGCGAGACACGTTGGACCAGCCGTGCAGACTCCTTGTACACTTTTCGTGTGTCATTTCCTGTTGTTGTACACGCTTTAGAACAACTACAACAAGATGGAGACAAAAAACCCGGACAGTACCCTGCCGCTATTTTAAGATTCAAATTTATTTTCGCGCTTGTAGCAGCGGAACACATTTTAAAATCAACCGTCCATTTATCGACATTTTTGCAAGGAGTAAAATGGGATCTGGTAGAAGCGGTCAAAGAGAATGAAGTTGTTATTAATCAATTAACTTCGGAACGAAACGACCAAACTATGTGGGACTCGTTATTTGATATGGCCGTTTCTATTGCCGATCAGTTTGAAATTATACCGACTATTCCAAGGAGACCGGGCTGACAGATCCACCGAGCTGGTCATACCGCTGATAGCTCTAGCCAATTTTGGTCTATGTATTAACCGTTTCTGGACTATTACATAACAGAGCTTACCGCGAGATTACTTGAAAATGGCGGCAGATACCAGGCACAATACTTGATACCAATGAACTTGCCTAGACTAACACCAGAAACCGTAGACGTTATAATTGACACATACAAAACCGATTTACGTTGCGACATAGTTATGTTTAAAGCCGAAATCGAAAGGTGGAAAGCCCGTTGGGCAACATTGACAACCGCTAAACCATCGAATCTGAAGGACACCCTTAACGTCACAAACGAAGAGCTCTATCCTTCGATCAGCATCGTTTTGTTGATACTTTACACCATGCCCGCCAGCACAGCTACGACGGAGAGATCATTCTCTGCTCTCCGTCGCCTTAAAACGTACTTGGGGACAACAATGATGCAGGACCGCCTGACTTCTTTAGCTGTACTACATGTGCACAGAGACATTGACATTGACATCGACATGCGCTCATTTACATTAGGAAAATCACATCATATTGACTTTGGCTACGGACATTAAATTCAAAATATAAAATAAATAACGCAAACTACTATGTGTTTTGATTTTTACAACAGGAATTCATTACTTTCATCATTTTGAATTATTTTGTATTACCAAATTATTATTACAAATATAAAAAAAATAACACTTAAAACAAGTGGACAATATGGCAATATGAACAGACTGCGAATCAAAAGGTGCATGCAATAACATGTTCCTATTTTTGTTTAAATATTTTTTCAGTTGTACTTTGTAACATCTCCGTTAATCAGCAAAGCTTTATAAAAAGCAAATATTTAGTATCCATCAGAACAAACATTGAAGTTTTCTAAAAATAAAATTTTAATAACCAAGGCGGACGGTATATATAAAACTGAATTTATAGGAACAAATCGCAGGTTTCAGGAATCAAGGCATTTCGTTTTTAACAGGTGTTGTACCTCATATTTCCTTTGTTCATATATATTAACTTCCTGAAGTGTTCTGTCAACCGATGCATGTTATGAAACGTGATGGTAAAAAAAGGAGCGATTTAACAACAGGAATTACCCTCTCTAATTGCTAGAAACGCTGGGCTTCCGGGAGACATCGCCTCCTGGTCCCCCTACCCTTAAGCGGCCCCCAGACCTCCCACCGAAATTCTTTGATTGCACATAGTTTTACTTCCAGCTACGCCCCTGGGTGCAAGGTAGTTTATTTTCATGGATAACACTTTGAAACCTGTGTCATACATTGAACAGATGTAAGGTAGCTTATTTTCATGAAACACTTCATGACTCCTATTCCATGCAACGAAGAAAGGTCAGGTAGCTAATTTTCATGGACCATGCAACGAAGGAATGCGAGGTAGCTAATTATCATGGGCAAGCTTCTGATGCTTATGCTTATGTTTGAATGGTGCAAAGTATTTTATTTTCATGGATAACACTTTGAAACCTGTGTCATACAATGAACAGATGTAAGGTAGCTTATTTTCATGGAAAACGTCATGACTCCTATCCCATGCAATGAAGAAATGGGAGGTAGCTAATTTTCATGGGCAAACCTCTGATGTTTATGCTTATGTTTGAATGGTGCAAGGTAGTTTATTTTCATGGATGACACTTTGAAACATGTGTCATACATTGAACAGATGTAAGGTAGCTTATTTTCATGGAACACTTCATGACTCCTATACCATGCAACGAAGAAAGGTCAGGTAGCTAATTTTCATGGACCATGCAACGAAGGAATGCGAGGTAGCTAATTTTCATGGGCAAACTTCTGATGTTTATGCTTATGTTTGAATGGTTCAAGGTAGTTTATTTTCATGGATAACACTTTGAAACCTCTGTCATACATTGAACAGATGTAAGGTAGCTTATTTTCATGGAACACTTCATGACTCCTATTCCATGCAATGACGAAAGGTCAGGTAGCTAATTTGCATGGACCATGCAACGAAGGAATGCGAGGTAGCTAATTTTCATGGGCAAACTTCTGATGTTTATGCTTATTATTTGAATGGTGCCAGGTAGTTTATTTTCATGGAACACTTTGAAACCTCTGTCATACATTGAACAGATGTAAGGTAGCTTATTTGAATGGAAAACGTCATGACTCCCATCCCATGCAATGAAGGAATGTGAGGTAGCTAATTTTCATGGGCAAACTTCTGATGCTTATGCTTATGTTTGAATGGTGCAAGGTAGTTTATTTTCATGGATAACACTTTGAAACCTGTGTCATACAATGAACAGATGTAAGGTAGTATAGTTTCATGGAAAACTTCATGACTCCTATTCCATGCAATGAAGAAAGATCGAGTAGCAATTTTCATGGACAAGCATCAGATGCTTATGCTTATGTTTGAACAGTGCAAGGTAGTTTATTTTCATGGATAACACTTTGAAACCTATGTCATACACTGGACAGATGCAAGGTAGCTTATATTCATGGAAAATTTCACGACTTCTATCCCATGCAATGAAGAAATTATGCTGACTACGAGTCAACTAGTCTTTGCCTTTATTCTTTTACGCCATGTGCCAATATAAATTGTATATTCTTTGGTTTGATCAGATCGTTGATCGAAACCACGATCTACCGCACATGATGCGAGTACTCTTAACTATTTCACCACATGAGCGTTATTGCTTGTTATAACTAAGCGTCTTATTTCTTTGGAATAGATATACACATTTTTGGTGATTGATATATAGAAACTTGATCATGTCATATCGATATATTTTTTTTTTAAATATTATTAGACTTGAATTTATTTATATTTTATATTGAAATAACCTATTTTCATCCAGATTTTGCTCCATGTAAACAAGGATTTATATATATACGTGTATACATAAATCCTTGATATAAATGAAAGAATAATGAATAGGAGTTTGATATCCATTTCTGGGATAAATCTATCTAATCAAATAAATTTCCTCGCCTACATCCACCCCCCTTTTTTCGTTCAAAAATACTAATTACCAAGAATCTATCAAAACATGGTAAAAGGGGAATAACTGGAATAGTATTTTTAATGTATTATTAAGGTAGCTAATTTTCATGGCTACCATTTGGAACACCTTTGTGGTTTACGAAAATCTAGTTCCGAACGTCACAAAGTAGCTAATAATTATGGTAGCTAATAATTATAGGACACCGGAACACCTGAGTTCAACCCCGGGTTTTAGTGGAATGCGTGTTGCTCAATCTTTAGTCATCTGTGTAATGCTGTATATATCGTTGTTTGTCCTTTTGGCCATTGCATTGTTTGTCCTTCGATTTACGGCTTCTGATTACCTCTTTGGTATCTTAGATTTACGGCTTCTGATTACCTCTTTGGTATCTTAGATTTACGGCTTCTGATTACCTCTTTGGTATCTTAGATTTACGGCTTCTGGCTACCTCTTTGGTATCTTAGATCTACGGCTTCTGATTACCTCTTTGGTATCTTAGATTTACGGCTTCTGATTACCTCTTTGGTATCTTAGATTTACGGCTTCTGATTACCTCTTTGGTATCTTAGATTTACGGCTTCTGATTACCTCTTTGGTATTTTAGATTTACGGCTTCTGATTACCTCTTTGGTATTTTAGATTTACGGCTTCTGATTACCTCTTTGGTATCTTAGATTTACGGCTTCTGATTACCTCTTTGGTATCTTAGATTTACGGCTTCTGATTACCTCTTTGGTATCTTAGATTTACGGCTTCTGATTACCTCTTTGGTATCTTCAAACTGTTCTTGACGTTGTCATGTGATAATGAAATATCGGTTTAGTTCACTAGGAAATCTCAGTATTTAACGGGCATCTATGTAATAACAACTTTTATTACAAAATGATTTTATTTAAACAATTGTATTGGCTATCACGCTGTCACCTGACATTCCGTAAAATTTTATATTGTTTGATTAAAACTCGTATTGACTTGGTTTCACTTTCGTTTTCTAGCGAAATCTATAAAAAGAATCACGTGAATTCTATTTCTATTCAACCAATGGACATAAAGGTAATGTGAAATTTCGTTCAATCAGAATCGTCGTATTAGCGTTACTTTAGAATGAACAAGTAATCATCATGTCCGACGCAGGCGATGGGCTTGCAGAAATCTCGGAGACTTGGTTTCACTTTCACTTTTCATTTTAATGTAATGAAACAATCACAGTCTTTTGTATCGGTCAATACGAGTTTTTATGGACTTTGAAATCAATATTCACCTCAGCCTAAAGGCTTCGGTGAATATCGTTTTTAAGGTCCATAAAAACTCGCATTGACCTCAACAAAAGACTATAATTGTATATTATTATATCATTTACCTCTTTAACGTTTATCTTCCTTTGGTGGTGGTCGTGATCCTTTAGGTGGTGGAGGCCCTGAACCTTTTGGTGGAGGAAACCCTGAACCTTTTGGTGGTGGAGGACGTGAACCCCTTCAGGTGGTGGAGGCCCTGAACCTTTTGTTGGTGGAGGCCCTGAACCTTCAGGTGGTGGTGGTCCGTGTTGCTCGATCTTTAGTTTTCTGTGTATGTTTTGTCGATCGTTGTTTGTCCTTTTTCTTTTGGCCATTGTGTTGTCTGTCCTTCTACGATTGATGATTACTCCTTTGATATCTTCAAACTCTTCTTTCTAGACTGATAAAGTATAATATTGCTTACAAAGTTTAACATAAATCTATATATACTTGGCAAGGACCCTCTCCATTTGTTAAAACTACAGTCGAATCTACTTTAAATGATTTCCTTGGACAACTTGAAATAAATATTTGGTCCGTACATACAGCTTACTTCACCTGGGATAATTCAAATATTCTGATATTTCATAGTAAAACCATCAATCTCTGCCAACTGGACACAGAGCAGTTCAGCTGTATATATCTAAAACGTTGTCTCGGGGGTGATACAGTAGACGCACGTTAAACTAGAGTCATATAATATCAACCGTTCAAGTCCAGCTATCGGGTCGACACTCATTAGTCAGCTTAAAACTGTTGGATTAATTTTCAGATGTTTTATCAAAACAAAAGAAATAACACGGTCTATGTTTCAAAGGTGTTCAATTCATATGACATACTTGAATATATTAGATACGCGTCCACAAAAAATCAATACAAAAGTATTTATTTTCGATATTCATTTATCAGTAGAAGAAAAAACGAACAAACCAAATTAAGGACCTTCCGAACTACAGCATTTTTATGCTAAATCAAATTGTACAGAAAATGCGTGGTAATACGCTATCAAGAACTAATCAAGAGATTCAATCAAATAATAGGTACTCCATCAAATAGTATCCGATGGTTTTTAATGTATTCAAAATTCAAAACAGAATATGCATCTTGGCGGCTAATAAATAAGTATGTAATGAACAATCTACAGAAGTAGGGAAACTGACTTGACAACGATAAATTATATTGTTTACCTCCTCCTACACTGCCGTCCCCGGTTCCGTCTCCTCCGGGTGGTGGTCTTCTTCGTTCTGTAAATGTACATATAAAGAGTGAATTCATTGTTATTTGAAAATTTCCACGTTTTCCCATGCACTATTATTTAGTACATTGAAATATAAAAATATAACCAAAAAATCGCAAAATAATATAAAAATACAAACCAGTGGTGTTCGAAATATTAAATGAGGAAAACGACAAACAAGAATTGAAGGTTATTTTTGACACAAAAACAAATGTTACATGAAAATTGGATGAAGTAGTAAAAAAGGCAATAACTTCTTATGAATTGTTCTATCAATCTGTCGTAACGAAGTGCGAATTTTCAAATGGTAATAAGTAAGCATGTAAAAGTTTGACGAATTCTCATTTAAATCTATGAAGAGATGTGCGTACCAATTTTTGCAACGGTCAGACGGACATGATAGCACAACATTCCCAGAAGAAGTGAAACTCAAGAAACGTGAACAAGTACAGAAAACTAAAGATGGACTACCTCTATAAAATTTCAATTCTGCAAATAAAATCTGGAAAGGCAATTTTTGATATGTTGACGACATACCAGTAGACATAAGTAACAAAACATGCCTTTTAAAACATTTTAAAAAATATTTTGTTTTTCACAATGAGTAAACCACACACGTTAATTATGTATGTCATACTTAAACATATATTAACAATAAAATGAAGAACAACGAATACCATACCATCAGACCAGTTTCAGAATCAAAGAACCCGAAAACAAACAGCAAAAAATAGTATGTCATGTACGTACCTCCTAGATATCTGGTTAACAAATCAACAAGATCTTCTTCCTCCCTAAGAGACTATAAATATACAAATAAAGAAAGGGAATAAATTAGGTAGACACGATGCTAAATGATGACTAAGTAACGTATAGAACTTAATAAGAATGTGGTATTCTAATTGTACAGTCACAAGAATAAAATATCCTGCACTGGTTTTTGCACTGAATAGATATAATTTTGCTATATACAGTCACAGACCAAAATATATAGCTTTGTTGGTACCCGATTCACGTCGAGCAACGACAAGAAACATTAACAGTATGTCGCGACTTTACAGAGGACACCATCAAAAAACTATTAGAACGACGAATGTTTCTGCTCTTTTTAATACAACTTACACTAGGAAATAGAAAATGCAAATATGCTCGTTTTTTGTTGTTGCAAATATAACCGGTAAAATGCAAATAATTAAAGATTACCAGTTATATTAGCGTTTACCAGTTAAATTGGCTAATTGTCTTGTTATATTTGCATTTGTTCTATTAAATTTGCACATTTCTTTATATTTGCGTTTTTCCTTTTAAATTTGCATGTGTCCTATTAAATTTGCACATTTTTTTATATTTGCGTTTTTCCTTTTAAATTTGCACATTTTTTATATTTGCGGTTTTCCTTTTAAATTTGCACATTTTGTTATATTTGCATTTTTCCTTTAAAATTTGCACATTTTGTTATATTTGCGTTTTTCCTTTTAAATTTGCACATTTTTTTATATTTGCGTTTTTCCTTTTATATTTGCGTTTTTCCTTTTAAATTTGCACATTTTTTTATATTTGCGTTTTTCCTTTTAAATTTGCACATTTTGTTATATTTGCGTTTTTCCTTTTAAATTTGCACATTTTGTTATATTTGCGTTTTTCCTTTTAAATTTGCACATTTTTTTATATTTGCGTTTTCCCTTTTAAATTTGCATTCTCCTGTTAAATTTGCATTGTCGTGGTATTTATGCATTTTACCAGTTAAATCGCACGGTCATCTAAACCACCCGCTGAGTAGAGAGATTACGTAATACTGTAGTCGTCACTAGCTCAATGAATATGATGACCTATAGTATTATATTATCGTGTATCTATATGTATTTATTTATTTATTTATTTATTTATTATTATCATTATTTATGTTACACTAGTCTGGCCCTTAATAAATTTAGTGTATTCAATACACAATAGTCCATCAATTGTTGCGTATTTGATTTTCATGTCGTATTTTAACTTAATGCGATGTTTATTAAGAAATGTGACTTTAAATGTATTAAAATATTAGCAAAGTGTGATAGGTAAACGGACAGAAAGTCACAGGACAAAAAATCACAATCTATATTTTTTACCCTGGCGGACAAAAAGTCACAGGACAAAAAGTCACAACTTATATTTTTACATGTATGTAGGTAGGACAAAAAGTCACAATATATATATATATCTTGATTCATGTACGTTATGTAGGTAGGACAAAACGTCACAATATGTATACACCTAGATTGATGTACGGTATGTAGGTAGGACAGAAAGTCACAATATCGTATACACTGATACATGTATGCATAATTTTGATATGTATTGTCCTTAAAACAGACCGTGATATAGTATCTGGTTCTTTTTGCTGTTTTAAACTTTATTACAGTTTAAGCTATCAACTTGCTGTGTGATATATGTTATTTCTCAAGTACTCGCTATTCAAAACCTCCTCGTTACTTTAGGATGAAGAACAATAAAAGTTTTATTCTTATTTCTTTGTGTCAAACTGTAAAGACTGGTTTTTTGTGTTGGACTTACAAGTTATTGTGTAAATATTTATACCCTTTAACACTATAAAATAAAGTGTCTTCTAACTATCCATTTGCCTTTCCTTTCAATATTTCATTCATTAATGTGATGAACGAAGTATTGAAAGTAAAAGCATATGCATAATAAAAAGAACCCTTTGATTACAGTGTATGTAAAAAGGTGTAATTATTTACAATAGGACATCGGCAAACGAATATGGAAGCAACAAGCCAAAGTGATAATCCAGAAAATCATAGGAAAAAAGACATGGTGATACAGAGATTACACAAAAAGAGACAATAGAAGCAACAAGGACAAAACAAATAAACAGAATTGAACACGAACGCCACAAAAAATAAAGCACTAGCAGTGTCAACTGCAAGGACCTATGGCAAGTACTAGCCTAATCTCAATGTTGAAGGTTTTTAAGATGTGGGAGAAAATGAAAGTATTTCCCATGTTATGTTTTACAAAATTGTTCATTGTGACTTTTTGTCCTAGTGATAAGCTCCTATGCAAAATGTTATGTTGTGACTTTTTGTCCTATATGTTTTGTTAAAATGCAAAATTTAACCTGTGATTTTTTGTCCTGTGAATTTTCGTCCGTGACTTTTTGTCTGTGACTTTTTATCCTGTGACTTTCTGTCCTACATTCGTGTGATACACTACAGAATACGTATACTGTTGTCACTTCACTTTTACTTGTTTTTGATAATCATGCGAGAAATACACTAACCTTGTATTACCTATGCTGAGACTATTTACTAAAAAATGAATTAAGTATATATTAAACTATCGGTCTCTATTAAGCTATTTATGTCTTGTTTTATAGCACAGGATTGCGTATGTACAGCATCAAAGTTATTGTGCTTTAAAAGTTCTGATTATTGTAATGAGGCACCTTAATGAACAATAAATATTTTTGTTTATGATATAAAACAAATAATAATATCCGTATGTAAACGCCGTAACGCGCCCTTGTCCGATCCAACAGAAATATGCAATTTACATGTAAACACTATTTTGTCAGTTAATTAGATTGATCAATAAATACAGGATTTTTTTTTAAATGTTTATATAATTCCCTGATAAATATAAGAACAATCTTTAATAGCATTATATTATTGTTTATTTATTTGTACCATTCTGGATGATAATAACTTTAGCGTATTCAATACACAATAATCCATCAATCGTTGTGTATTTGCCGGTTTTCATGAATTAAATGATGAGATGAATGTTGTATTAAAAATTCCTTCGGTGTTATTACGCCATGTGTTTATCATGTTTTGTGCACTGCATGACAAGTACAAAATATGGTAGCACACAGGTAAATTATTGCACATAGCATAGCTGTATTTTTTTATTTTTTTTTACAGACATTTCAAGAAATCGTTTGTTTTGTGTTATTTATTTGTTTTACTTTCCATAAGTTACTTTTATTATTTTCTGTTAAGTTTTAATCATTTATTTCTTAATTAAACTTTATTATTATTGCTGTATTACTTTTATTAACAACTGTTTTCACTAACAAAACTATTTCTTTTATAAGTTAATTGTTAACTTGTTTTCATTGTTCCTGCTTGCACTAGAAAACAACCCCTATCCTGTCGTCAACAATCTTTATTCTCCTAAACCATCGTAATACATTGGTACAGAGATACAATATATACAGAAAATAAATAAAAAACAATAAATACAATAATAACAATAGTATTTACCCAGGAGGTAGTAAACTAGAATTAATGTTTCTAATCAACTGACAGAGTTTCCTTAATTTTGATTGTGTTTTACTGCTTATTATTTCTTTAAATTTCAAAACATTAATTCTAGTTAAGTACCGCTTTTCAATGCATGATTCTCTTTTGTCATGGAAATAACTGCATCGCATTATATAATGAAATTCGTCCCCAATTTGATTTTCTTGACAGAGTTGACATTTTCTATTTTCCCTTGCGATATTATTCCATCTTCCAGTTTCTATGGGTAATTTTGTATTGGTGGTTCTAAATTTGCAAAAAGTGAAAATGTCTTTATTTTCTAAAATATTAAAATGGTTTTCAAATTCGAATATTTGTTTATAAAGTCTGTAGTTCAATGCCTTTGGGGAATTTTCTAAATTGCTATTCCATTCTTGTAAAAAATTATCTGGGAGACGTAATTTTACATAAGCGATCACCCACTCAGTATTAAAGTATATATTCTGAAATGTCCATACATTTGATAAGCCACAATTATCCAATATATCTTTTGCAAATTTTACCCAAGGAGCAGATATATTTCCATTACAAAAAAAACTATGCAAAAGTTTATAAGATATGGTCGACAGCTTGGAAGCTTTTCCAGTAAGTAATTTGCACCAATAAGATATTACTCTAGTTTTTATATCTATGTAAAGTGGAAAGCGACCAAGCTCGCCGTATATCATAAAATTTGGCGTGCTTTGCTTCAAGTGAAGTATTAATTTGCAGAATTTCAAATGAATTTGTTCAATTACATAATTATCACTAAATCCCCAAACTTCACAGCCATATAGTAATATAGGTTTTTACAATTTTGTCAAATAAATCTACCAAGCATTCGATTGATAGATTATGTCTTTTTCAACTTCTGATAACTTCATACATGGCTTTTGTAGCTTTTTCAATATTTTTTTGTTTTGCTAATTTAAACTTTCCATTTTTTGTAAAAGTAACACCTAAATAATTAAATTCGGTCACAGTTTCAATTTCTTTTTCATTATACAGGAAGTGTACATTTACTGCAGTTCGACTCGTGGAAAAAACCATAATTTTTGTTTTGTCAACGTTTACTTTAAGTTTCCACAATTTACTGTATTCATAAAAATTATTTAGTATTAAAAGTTTGTAACCCATCAGAAATCTCTGACATTAGAACAGTGTCATCTGCGTATAAAAGGGCGAAAAATGTTAAATATATTTCCAATTGTGCTTCTAGTTCGCTAGAAATACTTTCTAAACCTGTAATATTCTTGACTTCCATAAACTGTTCAAGGTTATTTAAAAATACTGCAAATAAGAAAGGGGACAAGTTTTCACCTTGTCAAACGCCCACTTCACTTGAAAAGAAATCTGACTTGTTATCATTATAAACAATACATGATTTAATACTATTATACATATTACTATAAAATTATACATTTTTCCATTCATTTTATTTAATAACAACTTATACCACAATGCTACCCTCCAAATATTGTCGAATGCTTTTTCGAAGTTTACGAATGCGCAGTACATTTTCTTTTTTTTCTTTTTTATTATCTCAAAAAAGACATGAATACTATATATACAATCTAAAGTAGAATAGCCTTTACGGAAACCACATTGATTTTCATTCAACAATAAGAAACTTTCTGAATAAGTATTTAATCTATTATTTAAGATTGCAGTGAACAGTTTACCCAAACAGCTGAGAATTGTAATCGGTCGATAATTTTTGGGGTCATTTTTGTTACCTTTATTTTTATTAAAAGGTTTTATAGTTCCTAATAACCAGCTTTCCGGAATAATCCCGGTGTCAAAAATTAAATTAAAAAGCTTTTCGTAAATATCAACAAACTGGTTACTAGTAGTTTTCATATATTCATTGATAACTTGGTCATCGCCAAAGGCTTTATTGTTTTTAAGGTTTTTTATCCCTTAAAAGATTTCATCTTTCGTAATGGGAGAATTTATATTTTCATTTGATTCGGCTGTGATTGTTGGATCAAAGTTCAATGTGTTTTCCGGTTCATTGGTTTCCTTTGAAGTATTCAAGTCTTTGAAGAAATTAAAAAGTTCTTTAAATTCAATATCGGGTTGTTTAGTAGACTTTCCAGTATGTAAAATTTTCCAATATTCTTTCGGATCAATTTTTCGTAAAGTTTTCATACGCCTAGACATTTCCTTACGGCGTTTTTTCAGATTGCTGTCTAATGTTTTTTTTTATAGTGTTTTTCAGCGTTATTTACTTCTTCAGATGTAATCTGACAAGGGTATAATTTTTTCTTTCGTTTTAATTTTCGGTAATTTTGTCGCGCAAATTTGCAATCTAAATTGAACCACGGTTTATCCCCCTTTACTATTTTTGGTTTTCCCTTATAGACGGAACGAGTTCCAAATGTATTCTTTGCTGCCGAAATAAATAAGTGGCATAAATCTGAAGGGCAGGTGTTAATGAAATCCTGGCTTATTTCTTCCGGATTAATATTATTGAGCTTTTCAGAAAGATCATTGCAATTGTTGACATTTATGCTTTCTATGAACTCTTGGGCCTTTAATGGATTCCATTTTTTAATATTTTGTAAGTTTTTAAAACTTTGATTATTTGTTGAATCTGTTTTTTCTTCCCTAATCGGTTGAGGCGGATTAATGCTAACACGAAACGGTGAATGAACATCGGAAAATATTTACAATGTTTTTTAAAAATTCTGAGCTACAGATAGTATAATCTATTATGCTTGCATTTCGACATGTCAAATTACCTTCTTTATTGTCACCTATTCTTCCATTTACAATAAACAAATCATTCCCCCTACATAAATTAAGTAAAAGATTGCCATAGGGGTTTTTATCTTTGTCCACATTGTTTCGTTTTAAATGTAAATTTAACTGCTGTAGCACATTTGGGGCATATTCAATGATACCATCAAAGGTTTCAAAGAGAGTATTTTCATCTAATGTAATAAATTCGTCAACCTCTGCTGTTCTTGCATTAAAGTCCCCGATTAGACAAATATTTTTTAATTTTTCAGTAAATTCTAAGTATTCGTTTTCAATTTGACTAAATGCGTCAGGGAATGAATAACGAGAGTATTCTGGTGGAATATACACTATACCTAATAACAGATCAGAGTTTAGTTTCATAAATTTTGATGATATTTTGCACCACAATACAAACTTATTTTCAGTTTCAATTACTTCTATATCACCCTCAAACTTTTCTCTGTAGCCTAATACTATTCCACCAGACTTTCGACAGGCAAATGTTTTTCTATTTTTCATTTTAAAAATATAACCTGGCAGCAAAATTTCGTCAGCATCATCGGTCTTTGGTTCGACTAAACATATAATATCATTAGCACTCAAAAGTTCCTGAAATTCCGGATATTGCAATTTATTTTTGAGTCCACAACAATTCAGAGCCAAGATGTTAAACATGTCAGCTTTAGAATCGTTCTCTAAACATTTATTTAAATCGGGATCGGTGTTGTCACTATTTATACTTTCATTCGAACATTCACCAAAATCAGTGTTATCACTATGTATACTTTCATTAAAACAGTTATTATTTAGATCACTGAAATCAGTGTTGTCACTATTTACACTTTTACTCAAACATTTATTATTTAAATTACTAAACTCAAAATTAGTTTTATCACAATTGAGAATACTTTCATTTAAACATTTATTATTTGACTCGACTAAATCATTATTGTCACTATATATGCTTTCATTCAAACATTTATAATTTAAATAGTCAAAATCAGTCTTATCATTATTGAAAATACTTTCATTTAAACATTTATTATTTAAATCGCCGATGTCAACACTGTCGTCAAAGAGCTCCGGTCGGAATTGTTCTGTCATCTTCCGGTACAAGTCAATTAGGCATGTTTGACATACAGGCGACGACAAAATGTATGTATTATGATCATATAGTTTTATTATATCTTGAATCCAGAAGATGTCGTTATCGGTCGATTATTTTTGCTTGTTTTTACCTATATGTTTCTGTGGTTAACTTAATAGATTACTCAGATATAGATAAAATGATGGACATAAACAATGAAAAATGCTAATAATGAGATTGAAATCATCAATTAAAGCTATAACAAGTAGTCTATATGTGTAATTAAAGTACACAAACCCTTTGCAATGCTTATATACATGATAGTTTGCACTGGCGTGCCACCATGAATATTTTTAGACTTGTTACAGTAAAAAAACACGATGCTTATTTACGTACATTCGTTCCGGCTCTGTCAGCCACTACTTTCCGGTTGGGTCCCAAAAATTGTTTTTCAGTAGAACCGGTTTTGTCTATGTAAAAAATTGAAAGAATAGTGAAAACAGCTCAATATCACAATTATGTTTCCTTTTTGTAATTTATTTAAGGTTCATTATAACACTTGTCAAGGATATGTTCGACTTGCAAATTGATCAAAAGAAAAAAAACAAAAAATTGTCTTCAATAAATAAAAGTTGTGAAAAAAAAACCAACAGCACATAGTCAAAATATTTTACATGTGGATGTTTTGTATAACATTAAAAGAAAGAAATACCAAACGGTTTGTGCAAAATTGGCATTCGCCAAGTCACCTTCGACAGAATGATCATGATTTTGAATAGAACTTATAATTCGCTTTATTTGCTATGCAGTTGGATTATTGCAATATTCAAAGAGTGTTTGAACAAAAGTAGGAACTCTCAATGTTTATATAGATATCAAGTAACTCTTATTGTTTTGGATTAATTTTTGTTTTCAAATAATATATTGAAGGACAATAAGAAATTTTGATTAAAAAAATAATAAAAATAAAATAAAAATAGGGAACTACATCGGTAGCGTAATGGTTAGCGTGCTCGCCTCGAGTGTGATAGATTGTGGGTACGAACTGCGGTCTTGTCAAACAAAGGAATATAAAATTGGTATTTGTTGCTTCTCCGCTAAGAATGCAGCATTAAGGAGAAAGAGCAAAGACTGGTGGGCTCGGAATCAGAATAATGTGTCCGAGTGGAGCGACATATCTACCCAATGACTGTTGTTAGCTCACCTTGCCAAAGGCAATGCGAGCTTTTATCATCACTCCGTCGTCTGTCGTCCATTAACTATTCACATTTTAATCTTCTCCTCTGAAACGCCTCAACCAAATGAAGTGAAACTTAGTAGGAAGCATCTATGGAAGGTCCTCTGTAACGATTACTCATTTCGTCCCGATCCGTTAAGGGCTGTTTCATAGAAAATGGCTCCAACATGTGAAAAAAATGTCCAAATTAAACTCACTCCTAAAAACTTTCTGCTGATAATTTTCAATGTTGTATACATTGAAGTAAATGAAACAAGAAGGAAACTATGAACAGATAAGCAATACATTTTTAAGAACCTTTTATTGAATACAAATTGGCATAAAAACCATGTAAAACACATACTTATTCTATATTTCTATATCAGTTAAACAATCTTTAGTCTCAATTATTTTGTATAATGGTTTCTCAAACAATGCAACTGATATAAATGACTTTTTGTGCAAAATATTGGGTTATTGGTAGTTGTAGTTTTTCTTAAAAGCTATTTTTTATGAAAAATTCTCAATATTTTTGTCCAATCTACCTGATAAAGTTTTTATTATCAAAATAATAATGAATATTTTTACTTAAGACAGCAAAATTTTCAAACTTTAAAGATAAGTAGCCATTTGTAAAAAATAATAACATTGATTCTTTGAACGATCGCAAAATAATTGGTTGTAGAAAAAACATTTTGTCTATTTTTGTTGCACTCCTGACATTTTATAAATTTATAATAAAGGAAAAAAAGAAGAAAATATCACATTTTAAAATGCCAACATTGAACAGTGATGTTACTGTTAACTCATACAATAATTTTTACCTGTTTTCAATGAAATATTTGTACAGAAATGACAGCATTTGGAAATTTGTAACAATTTTTTGCCATACCACTTCTTTAATACCCAGTTTTAGCAGCAATATTTTTAATTATGTACATTTGAAAATTTGTATTATACCACTCTAATATATTAGATAAATCATAAATAAATAATTAGAATATTTTTATAGGCTAGAAAAGGCAATTTATTATAAATTATCATTATTTTATCAATGGTACTATTTTATCAGGATATGTTGCACTCCTGACATTATATTGCCATCAAGAAAAAGAAGAGCTATTAGCTTAAAATCAATTCACAGGGGAAAAAATCAGTTGGTGTTCTTTCAAGCATTAGTTTTACCAAGTTTTAATGATAATTGTTTCTTAAAGTAATATTTTTCTAGTTATTTGTAACTTGTTTACAGCCATACTTCTCGAAAATTCCAACTTATTTTTTAAATATACTATACAAAAACATTTAAAACATGTATTAATCTAAATTAATATTGAAAATAGATGTTTAATGTACAATTACAAGTATTTTTTGGATACTTAGAAAATTAATTATATCAAATTTCAATGATTTTTAAATATTTATGTCAGGAGTGCAACATTTACATGGTTAGCCATAAATTATCTATAAGAAAATAGATAAATGCATTTATCATAAACTTTATCAAGTCAATTAATCTCCAATAGCTAATGAACCCAGAAAACATATTCCCTTGTCAGAGAATGTCTCTAGTATTAATACCTAATAGATATTAAAGCATGAGACCATTTAAAATGAACAAAAATGATTTATTACATAAAATTAAAAGCACATAAAATGCTATTGGCACTTTTAATTTTTTCAAACATTATTCTAAACTTGACAGAATCTCATTTTATTTAAATCATCCATATAAAAAGCTATAATTTAGACTGTGTAGAAGATCACTTAAAACTAGTAGCACTCCTGACATGAATCAAATGCTTCTGTGAGAGATATTTTAAGTATCTCAAACAGGTAAATGGGTTTTATCTGTTCTCTTGGTCAATCTCTGTTGAAATAGAAAGACAAATGTGATTTTAGTTACATTTAAAAGAAAATATGTCTAAGAAAATATCAAATGTTGCACTCCTGACATTTGAGGGTGCTGCCTTTAATGTGACATTCTTGGCCTTACTACTGAGTTTAGTGTATCCTTTAACTATGGTTTTGAAGCAGCAATGATGTATTAAGATTTATTTATACCCCATATCTTTGAAAACTAAAAGACAACATTTCTACAATGTAATTTAGGAAAACTGACTAGGTACATCTTTTTTACAAAGCCATATTTTTATGCAATAATAAATGTGAAGCATGATCTATTGCTATCTTAAAGTATGTCAACATATCAAAGTTTGTGATGAAATAGATTTTGATAACATATTGTTTGATTTAGCACTGTGGTAGGTTGTTGAAAATTAAGGATTTTTTAAAGTGTCACAAAAAAGGGTTGCACTCCTGACATTTTTGACATGTTTTTTGGACATATTTTTTTTGTTATTCTAGATATCTTAAATATTTTTTGCAGTAACAAACATCAAATCATTACAGATCTTAATGAGTAAATTAGACAGCTATAGCAGTAGGAGCCATTTTTTTTAAAAACTGCCCTTAACAAACATGGTCGCCACAAGCGATTCTTGCAATCGTAACTACTCGGCCATTCTCGCTACCCTACAAATAACCTCGTACGTAGATAGTAGAAATTCTTCTTAAATTGTTTGCAGGAAGTTAAGTTAAGTTAAGCCGCACAAAAATATAGTCCACGAAAATCCAATATGGAAGACATACTAAGTAAAATCTAATCATGCAAAACTAATTAAAACTTTAACTTTTATCCATGAAAATAATTGAAATATAGAAAATTGTTTAAAATATAACTTTATCAAACTTTCATGTAACTGACATGTGAAAAGCAGTGCGATTTATACGCCTAATGCATACGAGGTTATTTGTAGGGTAGCGAGAATGGCCGAGTAGTTACGATTGGCTATTCTTGTTTCTGATTGGCAGATTTAAAAAAAAATCTTCTCCTCTAAAAGTTCTTAGCCAGATGAACCGAAACTTGGTATGAAGCAACTATGGAAGGTCTTCTATAAAGATTGCTCATTTCATCCCGATCCGTTAACAAACATGGTCTCCATAGATAATTCTTGTTTCTAATTGGCCGATTTTATAAAAAAATCTTCTCTTCTCAAACTGCGTAGCCAAATGAACCGAAACTTGGTAGGAAGCAACTATGGGAGGTCTTCTATAAAGATTGCATATTTCATCCCGATCCGTTGACAAACATGGTCGCCACAAACAATTCTTGTTTCTGATTGGCCGATTTCTAACAATCTTCTTCTCTGAAACTGCTTAGCCAAATGAGCCGAACTTTGGTGGGAAGCACCTATAGAAGGTTCTGTCTGTATTAAGTTTCCTCAAAGCAAAATGAAAGGTGAACGACATAGGCTCAGACCACTGAGCCTCTATTTTCAGTGAGCAAAGCAAGAACATTTGTCGTATTACAACTTGTAACGAACGTTGCATTAATCGAGTACACCTAACATTTTCTTTGTATACAAACTGCCAAAATCGTCCGTGCGGAAAGGAATTCAATACTACAGCCTTTGTTAATTTGCTTATCTGTAATGTTAATGTAACCATTATACTGTGAAGAAACTTATATATCGTATTCATGAAGTTATTTCCAGTGTGACTTACTTCGTTATCAACGAGTATAAAATTAAAATATTGCGCTATAAAAAGAATCTCCCACTACTCAATTGATGCGCCTGGACAACTACTTAAAGTGAGTGTAGCGTATTGAGCACCACTCGTGATGTCAGTGCCACAAAAAGCATTAAAAAAAATCAATTGTTCGCGACAGTAGCAATTTAACACTTGCCACATGCGCACTGGCTGTAGAGGTCCAGAGGTCAAAACACAGAAATGTATGCATAAATATTATCTGGATATGTATTAATTTTGTATTGAATGACATGTTTTTATTGTGCTGTATTTAATTTATGTAATTTTATTATGCATGTCGGTTTGAAAAGCTCTTGAGAGCTTATGTTGTATTGTTATAAAATGTACCGACTTTAAATAAAACTTTGATTGATTGATTGATTGATTTTTTTTATTGTTCAAAGTAGCTGAAATTAGCAGCCATGGCGAATATTCATACTATGGATCAGTATGTATCGCCTTTGAGATATTTCCTAATCATAGCTATTGTTAAATTGCAATATAACGCTCAATTACAATAACATCAGTGGTATTTACATACTGACAAAACCGGTTTGTATACATGTTTACATTTTGACTAAGCCGGATTTCAAAAACATCTGTTGACATCATGTTTTAGGGTATAACTAGTTACTAATTGTCTTTTCATCAACAAAATAGTATTTTTAAGTAAAATCAATCATTCATCAATATTTTTTTCTTTTTGGGCAACATTTAATTCATTCGTAAATGCAAGATATAGCGATATTTCAGTCGATTGTAATGATTTTGAAGCCGGATTCCTTATAACTTATAGAAAAATCTAATTTTACACTGCAAAAATAAATGATAGTTGGACAAAAAATGAAATTAATAATAATAACAATCATAAAGCATCATAATTCAAAACATTATATACACAGTATATTTATAAATACTTACGATAATTATCCGTGTCTGCTTAAAAAATATCGCTTTAAAATATCCCGGATGTTGACCAAACATTTTCGATCGGAGCTCTTTGACGACAGTGGTCAATGTGATCACTATTAAAACCTCCATTCAAACATTTATTATTTAAATCAACTAAGTCAGTATTGTCGCTATTTATACTTTCATTCACACAGTAACTGTTTAAATCATTTGACAATTGCATTAATTTGGTATCATTGTTGTCGATTTCACAATCAGTCATTACAATTGACTCACATTTATCTGTTACAATACAAGAACATTTTATATATTTATCAATTTCAATACATGTACATAAGTTTGATACTGATTTATCATTAATGTCACAATAGCAATTACAATGATCAGAGTTGTGTACTGTTAAATCATTATTTATGAGTACATCTCCTGGGCACCCCTATGAATAACGAACAGAGTTTGTATGTCCTTGTTTAGGTGACGAACCCTTTCGCAGACGTTTACTAGGTGGCTTTTCACTGTTATGAGACGCTTTCGGTAAAGTCTGATGGTGGGCCTCTTCCGTACGCGTAGATCTTATAGGTGTTGTATTTTCGTAGTCTTCGTCTGTTGGTATAACACCTGTACGGGGGACATATAGCTCATTATTTATATAGAGTCTATCTCGAACTAATGTTACTTGTTGGTTTGTTCGTTTTGCGTCTTTCATGATCGGATATAAGATTCTTCGTCTTTGTTCAATTTCAAACGGAAATTGTTCTCTAATTCCAAATGGTTTGCCTCTCAGTTTGTTTGCGTTTTTCAATACAAATCTGAGGTCACTATGGTATAAAAATCTAGCTACTATAGGGGGCCTTCTGTTGTCTTCACTCCTTGTTTTAAACCGATGAACATTCCCAAATTCTATTCGATAATTGATTTCGAGTTCATGGTGTAAGAATCCGCGCAATAGATCCTCTGTATCTTCATTTTGGACTCTATTCAACCCGGTAAAAATTAAATTGTTTTTCATTGAGCGGCATTTGAGATCAAGTACGCTTTCTTTTAATGATTTGATCTCTTCTGATTCGACGACTGGTTGAATAACTGGTTGGACAACGGGTTTTTCTTCTAGCTTTTTTATTCTGCTATCAAAGTGTATGATATTTCTAGTGTTTGTTTTACATTGTTTCTCAACTTGATCAAACAGATTACTTACACCCTGGCAGCTAGATTCGCATTTGGTTAGCTTCGCTTTCAACTCGTTTGAGCGGTTCTCTAAAGTTCTAACTCTTGATGATACAGAAAGCATAGACTGATTTAAGTCATCAATACGTTTTTCTATGTTAGTTTCCATTCTCTGCACTCTAGTATCAATGCTAGTTACAATTTGTAGTATGATGTTTAACAGAGTATTTGAGTTAGTAGTATCATCTTGACCAGATTCAATGATTTTACGACTCTGTGCAATCAGGTTGGACGTTTCATTCAGTGACATGTTTCTCGTTCTGGTAATCGACTGGTGAACAATAAAGTCAATAGGTCACATTTACTATAATCCGCTGATTTTACTACGGGTCCAAAGTCCAATTTCATTCAGGATGTTATGAACTGTTCACAATGTGTTAATTGGCCCCAGGATAAGTCAAGGCGGGTCACAACGAAAACAAAATGTCTTTCTTTGTCAAGAATTCAAAAGTTCAAAATAAAATTAGGGCGCTGGGAACTCCCAAACGTTAAAGTTCACACAAATTCTGATATTATAAAGCAAATATTAACGTTTTTCGAAAAAAGTATTTCCGAGACATAAGTATAACTATCCAAATTCCATGAAACTCTGCAGAGGGAAAAACACTTCATGTTGTCTCAATCGAGGGCTGTCACGAAATGTTTTCAAATAATGAATTTTCAATAATTGAATTTGACTTCTACTTACGAGAGAGAACTGTCCCAATACTGCCGTCTTTCATAAAAAAAATCAAATGTCAGTAAGATTTTATTTTCATATTTTGTCTCCATTTTTGTACAGAACAATAAAAACCAAAAACGAGATCGAATATTAAAATAAATTCTGAAAAGTTTAATTTGATTCCCACTTGTACTAGAAAACTGTCCCTACCTGTCCTCGCCAAATTAGTCTGCCCATCCACCATTCTTCCCACCCGAAATGTATATTTATATGTATTTCTTTTATTTTACAGACATTTCAAGAAAAGGTATCAAAATATAAAATCGTTTGTTTTGTGTTATTTTTTTTTCACTTTCCACAAGTTACTTTTATTATTTTCTGCTAAGTTTTTATCATTTATTTTTTCATTAAGCTTTATTATCATTGCTGTATTACTTTTATTAACAACTGTTTTCACTAACAAAACTATTTCTTTTATTTCTTTTATAAGTTAATTGTTAACTTGTTTGTGTGTGTGTGTGATTATATATTTTTTTCTTTCTTCAGGTTGCTTTTTAATGACAATTATTTTATTCCAAAAGTGTGTGAACTGATAGTATACCTGCTCACTGATTCATATTAAAACAAAACAGAACATGTTTGAAATAAAGTTTCTTTAAAACGTGTCTGCTGATTTTGTCATTTATTGTATCTTAATTTTCAATCTGAAAAATATATTTTCGTATATTTTCATTTTCAAACCTGTGTCAAATTCAACTAACTTCTATTCAATAGTAATAATTGAGATTTTTAAATAATGTCACGCGTCTATAAATATTGTTATTTAAAAAAAAAATGTCCGTTGATAGGTCTCATTGTCACCAAAAGTAGTATCAAATCAAATCGAACAAAGCCGTTTGTGTTAATTTTACAACAATTAAGCACAATAATACGTCAGCGAAGTAATGTGTAGTACGACAAGACAACACACTCAAAGTTTTAATAAAGAGAAATGGAACTAATTATAGTGTGAAGCAAAATACTATTGTATTACATGTTCAGTCAAAATATAGGTCGGAATAGTATATTTAAGTCAAAAGTGAAAAATAACCTGGGAACAATAATTTGTATTACATATTAGTGGTGGAAGAAGCCGGAGTACCCGGAGAGAACCAATGACCATGGGCAAGTAACTGGTAAACTTTATCACAGTATTAATTGGCAATTTCATACTTTTCTGTTATGTAGAGCATACTAAATATAGAGGGCAGTGACCCCGTTAAGCGGTTTAATCCCAATACATTTTTGTACCGGTCAATGAGTTGAGATGAGAGGTAATTGCTCATTTTGTTTGTATTGGTGGAATTGTTAACCTTCACTGTTTAAACGTTGTTTTCATAATACTTGTTATACACATAGGTCATTCCGTTATCTATGGACTTTTGATAATATGAGATCAAATGATAAACGAAATGATCTTGTACAATGATACTCTAGAGACAATACAACAAAGGTGAAAGTCTGTTAAAGCAATCTCCATGTACACCAGGTACACAAACGTTAGAAAACACCGAAGGGACAACCAATAATGAACAGTACATGTAACATTGGGTACAAGACACAATACGTCTTCGAATGGTTGTCCACTGTATGTAATTTTGAAATTTCAAGACAGCTGGTGTTGCCATAGATACTAAATATTCAACAGATTCCGATTTTTAGAGGGTCGTAGGTGCCATTTGGTCTACATACTATTCCAATTAGATTTGATGAAATTTTGTTCATCAGTACGTGACTTATCACCATATTTGTGCTTTGTATTCAATTGATTGATCATTATTTTTGCATCATGTCAAGCAGAAAATATGTAATGCGTATTCAGGACGAGAACAATATTTAAAAAATATTTACAGAAATGAGGGATATACATGACAAATCATGCAATGACTTTTGACTGCCACTAGAAAAATTGGGAGTGACGAAAAACTTAGTCTGATGTATAGGCTACCATTTCAAAAACTGCAAGATGTCGATAAAGTGATGGGAACTTGGTATTCCAAACACTTTACCAACTATGGTACACAACCAGTCTTTTTTTCTATTATAACATGAAAACTCCCATCTAGGGTAAACAATCTATTTCCAACACGAGGACGCGCTGGATAGCTCTGGATTGAGCCCGCGAACCTTAACCAATATCCAGATTTCGTATTGGAATCGTTCCATGGAAACGGTGACCATTCTAAAAATATCAAAACTACATGTACATCTAGACATCATGCTACCCCAAATTAAATATTCAAGCATAATGCATAATATTGATATAATTTTCTCCGGTTGGTTCATGTTAATGGTACTGCCTATAATTAGGCGCCGTTAATTGGCAAATTATGTTATATGTATGCTATATATCCAAGTCAACTTGATATTCCAGACACGATTGATACCATCGGATCTGTGTCTCATCCATTTTCAGACAAATTCCTTATGGAGGTATCAGAATATTGTAACATTCGACCAACTTAATACTACACGTACATAACGTTTTTGTAAATGAGGACTTCACGGAGGGTGCCATGTATGGAGCTAGATAAATGTACAGTATCTCATTCTCCGTATTGTGTCATGTAAAAGTTCGCATTGCGTCATGAAGACGTTCTTATTCTTTCATGTAATAGTTTCTATTGTCTTACGTAGGATTGCATTTTATACGCGTTCTGTTATAGCCATGCAGATTTGTGTTATTTCATTTGAATGTTTTAGTATAAGCGGTTTTTATCAAACTTCGTGTGTTACGAATTGTTCTAAGACATCAATGATGTAATTAGAAGCCTTAAATTGAAGGACAGATAATACAATAACCAAAATGAAAAAGACAGACAATGGTCCACAATACACTACACAGAAAAAGAAGGTTAATCAACACCAACTCAAAACGGGGATGAACTCGGATGCGTCGGAAGTGTAAACAGTTCCTGATCCACTAATGCCATCCATCATATTAATCATGCGAAAAATACAGTGATAAGTCATCAGCTAGGAAATAATTGCGTGTTTGTAATTACGACAAACGGCGCTTATCCATGATACCTGTGATCATCTGTGACACAGACTTTGTCGCGATTAACAGTCATGATGGGGAGGTTTGAAAACCGAAGGGACAATCAAGAATAGACAATACAGAGACACTCACAACTGTTAAGCCTTTGGAATTACCACAAGTTCAGTGTAACAGAGGTGCTCAACATAGTCAACGAAATTATTCCGTGAAGTATCATCATATGTATAGGGACCCATGAAATTAATTAACCGAGTTATATTCTGTTCATATTGTTATTCAGAAGCCCTTACAACAAGTCCGTTTCATACGAATAAAGGAACAAGTCAGTTAGAGGAGGAGCACAGTGGGCTAAGGATTGTGATTTCTGCATTTTGTGGTGTCATTAAAAACAAGGCTGTCATGCAATTCATAGGAGATGCCTACCAGATATACCCCCTATTTGCCTCATGCTAGACGTGCTAGTAAATATTGCTTTTGTGTGACCGTGCATGCGTAGATGGTCAACCCATTAAACAATTTAAGAAACCACTCTAAAAAGTATCAAATAAACAAGCATAGCTTTGTATATATTCTGTGTTGGAAAACGATATGTATACAATACCCGCAATAAAGTTAATTTGATCAAGTGTATTAAATAACCAATCAAATTACTAACATCTTTATTATATAAAAATATGTGATAAAAATGTTAAAATGTTATGCAAAATATTTTAATATTATTGTTTTTTATCACTTGATTATCCATGTTTATTCCAAAATTTTTTCGGCCCGGTCCTTTTGTCGTCCTGGAAAAGAAAAGGAAAAATTTGAAACAAATATATATATTAACGAGGAATTTGACACTTGGTAGATGGCAAATACGATGCAGGTCTATTTTTACATGGGTTATCATGATACAACCGACAACAATAGTAACATAAATGTAGACTACAACAATATAGAAAAAGCTCAGACAACAGGAACTCGTGAAACATCAAGTGTTCCGGAACGGTTAAGATGTCCCATCACATAGTGAATTTCTAATATAGCATCCATTGATCACACATTACTGATGTTATTTCGACATATAATACAGACCAAATATCTGCACGAATAATAAACATATGTAAATTTCATGTATGTATTAACATATCTCAGATCATGTTGAGTATATTGAATGTCAAGTGTAATGGAGTTCGTGTTGCTCAATGTGTAGTTTTGTGTTTTGTTGATCATTGTATTGTCTGTCCTTCGGTGAATTACAGCTTCTGGTGTTGATTATTGTATTGTCTGTCCTTCGGTGATTTACAGCTTATGATTATCACTTTGGTTTCATCAAACTTATTGCATATCCTTTTGCATCAAGCAGTGAAATAACTCGTACAACAGACGAGGCAGGATTCAATAATATTATAAATATATACATGTATATGAACATGATACACGTACATCTATCTAATATACTGATCAATATCTGCATTAATGTTGTGTTTATTCTACAGAATATTATGAACAAGTGTATCTCGTATTTGATACTCGTTTTTCGTGTTTAGAAGGTGTATACAACCGAAGGTAATAAAAATGTAGATATCTAATTTAGTGCGCACCACGTGTTTCTGTAGGAAAGTATAACCTTAGTCAGGCCGAACTATTCATATTTGTATAACTTAGTATTACCTTTAGTGTATGTGATATAGTGTATCTAACACCTTGATTAGATCTTCCACCTGTCGCTTGCTAGCAGGCAATACTTGGTCTCCTGATTGATATTGTCTGTCAATGCCTTGTTCAATGTCATCTCCTTGTCTATTACCACCTTGTCTTCCACTGCCTTTTTCATTTTCACCTCCTTGTCGTGCACTGCTTTGTTCATTTTCACCTCCTTGTTGTGCACTGCCTTGTTCATTTTCACCACCTTGTCTTCTACTGCCTTTTTCATTTTCACCTCCTTGTTGTCGACTGCCTTGTTCATTTTCACCACCTGGTCTTCCACTGCCTTGTTCATTTTCACCTCCTTGTTGTCCACTGCCTTGTTCATTTTCACCACCTGGTCTTCCACTGCCTTGTTCATTTTCACCTCCTGGTTGTCCACTGCCTTGTTCATTTTCACCTCCTTGTTGTCCACTGCCTTGTTCATTTTCACCTCCTTGTTGTCCACTGCCTTGTTCATTTTCACCACCTTGTCTTCCACTGCCTTGTTCATTTTCACCTCCTTGTCTTCCACTGTCTTGTTCGTTTTCACCTCCTTGTCTTCCACTGGTTTGTTCACTGTCACCACCTTGTCTTCCACTGCCTTGTCCACTATCACCGCCTTTACTTCCGCTGCCTTGTTCAATGTCACCTCCTGGACTTCCACTGTCATGTTCTCTACCACCGCCATTACTTCCACTGCCTTGTTCATGGTCACCTCCTTGACTACCACTGCCTTGTGCACTGCTACCTCCTTGTCTATCACCACCTTGTCTTCCACTGCCTTGTTCATTTTCATACCCCTGTCTATCACTGCCTTGTTCAGTTTCATCTCCTTTTCTTCCACTACCTTGTTCATTTTCACCTCCTTGTCAATTACCACCTTGTTTTCCATTACCATGTTCATTTTCATATCCTTGTCTACCACTGCCTTGTTCATTTTCACCTCCTTGTCCATTATCACCTTGTCGTGCACTGCCCTGTTCTCTATCACCTCCTTGTCTATCATCGCCTTGATGAATGTCACCACCTTGTATATCACTACTTTGCTCTCTGTCACCGCCTTGTCCTATGAAAAAATATAATGAAATATAATTTTATCTGCCCATGTTGGTATAACTTGTGACCTAAACATGATGAACAACACTATCTATCTCCGAGATGTGTTGGCTAAAAGTTCGAATTATCTTGAGCCCAAGACGATGAATTGGAATAAAAATGTAAATATTCTTTAAGAATCCGTGGAGAATCCTGCCAGACAATGAATACGTTTGAATATTAATGATTTACGTTTGTGTTTGCATCGTGAATACTTAAAATTGAATGCTTTTGTTGTGACAAATTTTATTGAAATCGGACAAGAATTGAACACATGACAATTGTATTTAAAATTGTGTATTTCAAATGTAATATATGGAAAAAATTTGATTGTGTTCAAATGAATAACATTTGATATTAACACGAACCAAACTGTACAATACAAAACCATTTTCTGATGCATCACTTAGTTTGTATTTCTCTTGTAATCATACATTTTTTTTCTTTTAATTTTGTTTTGAAAGAAATATCTTTCATTTCCTCTTTGCTAAAAATAAAAGCCTAATAATACTAAATCTAAAAATAAAACATAACATCTCCTCCATTGTCACCTTCCATTGATGGCCGATCTTGTTCGAATGATCCCTCTTGCCTTTCCCCAGCTTCTTCATTTCCGCTTAGCCTCCATTTTTCTCCTAGCACTTTCGAATCTAATTCTAAATAGAACAAAACAAAAGCTGTGTTTTTACAAAAACGAAAAATACAAATTTATTATATTATTGAAGATTAGTGTATTGTTTTCAAGCATTGCAGCTATTATAAAATGTATTTATTTGAAGCTCCACATATACATCGATCTATGCACATGATTTGTTGATTGACATTGCTGTGATATAAATAGACTACACTTGAATGTCCGACGGACACAAAAGCTTAACTCAGGAGGGTTCGTGATCTTTAAAGGACAGAAACAAAACAGTTAAGTTAATAAGGTAACAATAATAATTTATTAATGAGAGGGTGAACTCGTGTGCTTCGGAAGGGTAATCAGTTCCTGTTCCACCATCTTTAAGCTATAACAGTCCACCAATGAATCATTTTAACCACAAGTTTGATGACAACGTGTAACCAAACGTCTCTGATGTTTACAAGCACAAAGATAGGTAATAGCAGAGTTAAATAAAGAGGATGACAGACAGACCACATCACGCTAGTGATGATTGGACAATTGCGAAATTGGACGAAGGGCCGCATGTGGCCCGCGGGTTGGGGATCCCTGCTTTAAATAGTCAATGGTAATGATGTGAAAGGTATCCCTCGACCTGTTGTGGATACGCATATATGTAAAACCAAATCGTAACAAGTTATGTAGAAAACCCAATGGTTGATGTTAAAGTGAATATTGTAGATGAAATCGTGTTCAATTTCGGAAATGTTCATGTTATGAGAAGTTTGAAGATTGCTTTGGGCAACTAACTGCATATGCTCTATAAATAACTGACTCAGAACAATTGTAAATACTCATACCGCACAGCATTGATATGAAATATGACATCAAGTGCACTACATTAATGATTCAAGGATAAAACAGACCTCATGGTCATATAACTTTCAGAATACAAGTTCCATATAGACTGCTACACATTGTTAAATAAAAGATTGTCATTTTAAATGTAATATCTCTTTACAACATATTATTTTGACAAAGTAATTAAATTAAAGGCGTCATTACTGATTAAATGATACAGAGTAAGCGCTATGGCTTGTGAAATGTCTAACATTTGTGACGGTGTGAAGGCGGTAAATATAATTCCAATACTCTCTCTTTGAAACTATAAAAAAAAATATGTCACCGTACAGAACACCAGTTTGTTTTAAATAATATCTACGTTTTTTTCTATAATCAACGATTACTATATATTTATATCTACTATTTCTACAGTTATAACAACAATAATGTAATATTAATAGCACATACATGTAATATCAACTAGATAAGAGTAGAGAACTAATATACTAACGTTTTAGTAATTCATCTAAAGTCTCCTCTATTTCTCTTTCATTTTCATTCCTCCAATTGAACTGTAAAACAACGTATCAAGTAGTCATTTTTAACGTTATACAACTAAACCTGACTTACCATTACAAAAAATTAAAATTGTGGCCGTCGTGGTCGTATGTTAGTTGGATTTACAACAACATGTGCAATCAGTGTCTATCACCACTAAATATATGAGTTCCAATCCCGCTTATGGCGAGGTGTACTCGATACAACATTATGTGATAAAGTTTGTAAGTGACTTGCGACAGTTCTGTGGTTATTGCTCTTGGCTTCTCCTCGGGCAATAGTTGGTGTCTCGGGGAACAATAAACTTACTATCGCCATCATAACAGTCAACAAATGTATAAGATAGGTATATATATTTATATAGTGATGTGGTGTAATACGGCATCATTATTACATGGGATGTGACATGGTAAAAAGAAAGTGAAAGGCGTCTTAATTATAGTATAACATTCATTTTTAAAACAGTTGCAATATATTTATAATAAATAATTTCAAATAAAATAATAATATTTCTGAATATTAAATCTAGATTTTATCATATGCTGCTGACTTCCGTTATATGCAAAAAGAAAATAAATAAGGAGTAAATAAAGGTTTGGACATCGAACACGATCGATTTGATCATGAAGAAGATACATCTGCAGTGGTCCAAAATATTAGATTTTATGATCGGTCAGAATATTTTCTTTCTCTTTGACTGGATGCGTAATATCTTGACAATGCATTAATGTTTATCATAAGTTACATAACACTTACCCTATTTGGAAAAGCCTGTGTTAGGCAGAGAATAGCAAGGAGAACAACAGTCACTTTAAGATTCATCTTGTTTGCTGGTGATTAGCGGTTGTACTCTGGCTATTTATACTGATTAAATAGAGATCGTGTTAATTAAATTGCTGCTTTATGCAACGAAGAAAGAATCACGACCTTTATTCCTTCTTTATAAAGTCAAGGTTTAAAAAGAGGGTTGTCTTTTGTATGTGGGTGTATATTAAAATATTTCGTGACTTAAAATGTATTTGATAAGCATGTACTATATGATAGTGTAAAAACGTTTACCTTTAAATATTGAAAGTTAAATATATAAAAAATGTATAACAATGAAATTGTAAACTCAAGAAATAAATCATGGAAGCCAGAATGTGTTGGAAGTTTTAACATGGATTGGCGGATATTAGTATTTTATCCCGAGCCAGAACCGAGGGATAACATTTACTAATATCCGCCAATCCATGTTAAAACTCAAAACACATTCTGGCTTCCATGATTTATTTCGATTCTGATATATCTAAGAGTACACATACGGTAGTATTCTTTGATTGGAAGATGGTAATTTATATTTACGTTTGCGGAAAATGTAGCACACAATTTATGCTGCCAATGGAAAAGTCAGTCACATTCACAGGCGCATATGCTAATGAGATTATACCGAACGGATAACTCGCTCGTTTGTTAACAAAGCGAAAGAAGGAGGTCATGTTAGAATGATTGATAATACTGCTTTATGTATCCTATATTGTCTCATAACATTACGATGATGAGTTATTGTCAGGACCTTTGGTAGTATCGAATGAGTTGATGAAGTAAATCAAATCTGAGGTAGATAACAAAAGTTCAATTTTTGTTTATATCACCACCGGACCAAATGGGAATAAAATTGACATTTGTCTTAGTTGGATTCTTCACAAAAATGTATGTGTTCAAATGAACGACATATCATTGTTTTAATGCTATACTAAATAGATTTAGGAATGATCTGGACTGACAGGAGGTCATTTGTAGTACGGATTTATTTTCATGTACTCACTACATGTAAGAAAGCAGGCCGTTCGTATTAATTGTGAAGGTGACAGTTACGAAGTAATATAATTACTATTAAAACTAAGCGTTCATCTACCGCCAGCATAGGCGACTATAGCCGATTGTGGCTCTCCTGCTTTGGCCCATTTTGTTTTCTCTCTCCAAACGAATTTTAAATTATCTCGCTTTCTAATCTTTTAACGTTGATCATACCTGATAAAAACTACAACAAAAGCGCGTCTCGCCCACAAAGAAAGGTTTGAAGAAAGCGCAGGGGTATTCAGAAACCATAAATGGAAGAAGTGTTCCTATATAGCCATTAGTTACTTACTGTTAGCATCATGGCGTCGCTATGGAATATATGTGTCTCAAACGACCACGGATATGCTCCGTTCGTGGTAGCTATAATCTCGACCTCCTTCCATCTTCCGTGACATATTATCGGTTTTTAATTAGCATGATGGGTGCTAATGGCGGAGCAGGGTCGGCGTACATTTCTGGGCACCAAATTTTAGCCCCGCCTTTTAGTGAAGTTAAGTGTTGCTAAATCTAGTTTTCTATATAGTTTTTTGGATCATTGTTTGTCATTTCGTCCTTTTTCTGTTGGTCATTGTATTGTTTATCAGTTCGTCGACTTTAAAGATTCCGGTTCCCATTTGGTATATTCCAGCTTTTCTAATCTTATTCGATATTGGCTCTGCAATTTAGGCTATTTGTTTTTCTTGCTCTGAAAGACTTTTAAATTATTTATCTTTTAGCGTAGATGCAGAGGCTTATTCAGAAGAGTGTCATGTACGCTAAATTAGGTATCTACGTTTATGATGCTGGAATTTGCTACATTTCGAACGTTGCAAAATGCATTGATATGATTGCATTCTAAATGTGAATTTGTCAAATACAATATATACAAATGTACATACTAGAAATAGGTGGTTTTATCAACATTATGTTCAAACAAATTAAGCCGATATATTCTCGTTTCCTCGATAATTTATGTTTTTACCAATATCATTCCATCACTTGTCACTTGTCCATAATACCTTTTCACTATTCGTCATCTATCATGACTACCATTAGTCAAACGTCATTTCAGCCAATCATCTGCCATTGACTCCATCTTAGGTCGACGTGTAGTCCATACGACCTCATGTGATAAAGTTTGCTTGCGACACACCATAATCATTGGGCACTCTACTTTTCTACACCAAGTAAACGTAATGATATAACTGTAATATAATGGACAGTAGAAACCTCCCATACAATGCAACCCTATAACACTAACAAATAGTGATCATGTGTCAGGTTTGTTCAATATTTGAAAGCAACAACAGACAAAACCCTCTCAGAAATGAGGGGTTAAATCTGATCTGTACATGAATCAACAATTATGGAATGGCTGATAAGAATGTTTTTGGTGTTTTACATGTGAACTACAATTACACACTTTGAACTTCCTGCTCATAAAGACTCTTAAATTATTTGGCTCCAATTTATCTTTCGATTTTGAGCTTAAAAGATGATGGTTATACCAGAAACGCGTCGTGCACATTGAATTACATATCTACGTTTGTATTACAAGATCATAGACGTGGGACCAACTTAATAGATCCACAGAGTATAGAAATGGTACCTAATTCCCCTACGGCGGTTTATTGGGGACTTTTTTGCAAGGCGAATCAAATACAAAACACGTCTTTAGTACGGGACAGAAAAGAGCACCGAGTATAAGCAAAATACCACGCTCGTTGCATGTAAAAACTGGCATGTTTGACATTGCCCTTTGAATGGCAAAAATGACCGGCCCTATGCATTATAAATGATCTTTTCTCCCGTGGTAATCCAAGCTTCTGCCTATGAGCCCATCCCACTACAATTTTGTTTGTAAACTTGTTCATGTTATGAATATAGCTGAAATACTGAAATACTGCTTTCAAAAAAACCTCAATCACTCGTCATGGGACACGGTTTGATAATGCTATTTGGTATTTGTAACTTAGTTGACAAAATAAAAACTATAAAATTGGTATGTGTTGCTTCTGAAGACGTAGCACATAGAAATAAGAGCAAAGACTGGTTGGCTTGGAATCAGGATGTGTTCGAGTGGAGCAACATGTCTACAAGCGGACTGTTGGTTCAGTGACCTGTAATATTCACAACAATCATGTTTATCTAGTACAAAGAGGTCATTGTCATCGTCTCATCCAATGCAACTTGTTTTTGTCATGATATAACTGGGAAATATTACTCATCTTGTCATGATATAACTGGAAAATATTACTCATCTTGTCATGATATAACTGGAAAATATTACTCATCTTGTCATGAAATAACCGGAAAAATTACTCATTTTGTCATGATATAACTGGAAAATATTACTCATTTTGTCATTGAATAACAATCCCTCACTTATTGCTTAATTTATTTACTCGAAATAATGAAACACAATATTTACATTAAAATTGCAGTTTGCTTAATACAAATGTCTACAATTGAATGAACAGATAAATGCAATGTATATGTCCTCTATATGGTGTGTGATTATCTGGATACTATTGTTGTTTTCCAAGACTACATCTTTTTGACCAACTATTTTCGTCCTGGAAAAGAAATATCAATATTACACATGTGGCGTTACAGTAAAATCTGTTGCTATGTCTACATACCGTCATTATTACATTTCTATCTGCCGTGACATTCTTAGATATTATGTAGGTCCGTTTTACATGTGAGAGATGCATTACATAAATTGCAATAGACAGTCGTGTCAGTTTTATGGACATCAACGGGTAGACATAATCTATTAAACCGATTTTTCATTATACCCGACTTCATTATATTTAAGTGGACTCGACTGTATATACAAGTTTGGCAGAATCTAGCCTTTTTTATATTCTTCCAATAGCTTAATATGCAATAGTTCGTCGTGTATTGTAACCTCTTTCAGTCTTACTTTACAAATATTTTAACCATAAACATTTTCCAAAGTACTCGATTGTTTTGATTAGATGAATTGATGGAAATATGTCTGAAACACTTCTCTGAAAAGACAATCGTTGGATGATTTTGCTCATCACAATCTGCATAGAAACGATCTTCGGATCGTCTTTACCTGCAATTTGGCACACTGGTTGTTCAAACTTTAAAGTTCATTAAAATGGCAAACTTTATCACATTACTGTCCATAGCGTTCAGATGACGTCACTTCAAAGTCAATATCTGGTGTACCCACCATTAGCATGTAACACAGCACGGACCCGTCTCGGCATAAACTCGATCAATCGACGAATACGGTCTTACGGAATTCTCCCCATTCCTTGCTCAAGAGCATGCTGCAGTTCTTGCAGAGTTTACGCCGCTGGTTGACGACTGCGCAATGGTCGATCCAAATGATCCCACAAATGTTCTATTGGGTTCAAATCTGGTGATTTAAACGGCGAGGGATCGCTCTTACGTTATGGTTGGCTAGAAAGTCAACAGTAGCACGAGCTGTGTGTGGCCGAGCGTTGTCGTGCTGCAAAACTTCCATACGGAGGTTCATTGCGGGCAGCATGTGTGGTGTCAAAACCTCATCTCTGTATCGAGCGGCGCTAAGGTTGTCGGGGATGTGGACCAGTTGAGTTTTTCGGTCATAGGATATGGCACCCCACATCATCACACATCCTCCGCCGATATTGTCGATCTCAAGGACGCAGTTCCTTGCGAACCTCTCATTACGGCGTCTGTAGACACGTGTACGGCCATCTCTTTTCTGCAGCATGAATCTTGATTCATCGCTGAACAAGACTCACCTCCAGTTTTGCAGGTCCCAGCCCATTACTATGTTGCACCATCGACGCAAGTCGATGCAAACGTCTCAGTACTGCGCCAAAGTAAGGACGTCTGGCGCGTAAGCCGTTTTCATGGAGACGGTTTCGGACTGTCTGCGCCGATATACGTCGGAGACCTGGGACATGTAAAGCTGTTTCTCTTTCTGTCACGGTCCGGTTTCTCAGGTGAAGTACCCGGATGTAGCAATCTTGAAATTCTGATGTGTCCATGCTGTGTACCAGACTAATGGTGGGCACAACAGATATTGACTTTGAAGTGACGTTATCTGAACGCTATGGACTTTAATGTGATACATTTTGACATTTTGATGAACTTTAAAGTCTGAGCATCCAGTGTGCCAAATTTCAGTGTAATGTAATTTTTTCTGTATTTAAAATGATGTTGAAAATTTGATGTAAATTATATTTTTTCACATGTTGCGTTTCTTGTTTTGGAGAGTATATTTGTTTTCATATAGTGCAGTCCAACACATAATATGTTGTGATTTTGTTTCGTTTTTATTACTCTAGTATACCCTATGTTGCCAGTTTTTTTGGAATTGTTAATTTTTGATTGCCCCTTCGGTATTCTCTAAACGCCTATTTAATATCTATACTATTGTCTCTGACAAACATCAGTTAAAACTACATTAAAAACTGAATTCACCCCCAGTTTTTAGTGGGGTTCGTGTTACTCGATCTTTAGTTTTATGTGTATGTTTTGTAGATCGCTGTTTGTCCTTTTGCACTTTTCCTTTTGTCTGTTCTTCTTCGATATACGGATTCTGATTACCCCTTTGACATCTTCAAACTCTTCTAACATTAAAACAGCACATACTGAAAATGCTTACCTGTCGAAATGGTTGTTCTCTGAATAAAATTAATGGTTGTCTAACCTGCAAATAAAGATACACGATTAATAATTGACCAATCATTTACCTGTTAAAGAGACTGTTAAACACATGAAACAAATATTACAATCTTACTTTTATGTAATACGTTAAACTTGTCCATTTCTTATTAATAATTAAATTACTGTTATGAAAATTCAATTCTTGACTGACCACTTATATTTACTAACAGCATTTCTATACTGATTACATCTACATGTATGATGTTGATATACAATATAAGTAATCAATCAGGATTTCAACTTTCATAGCAAGGGTTATTAGTAAAGAAAGGGACGTGTAACAAATCTAGTACTACGTGTGTGATTTCGTTTGTCACTATTTACCGTCAAATCCATAGTCGTCCTCTCGTATCTAATGGTTTTATTTTCAGAGGCCATTTTGAATTACAGACATCCAATATGTCTTAGTATTGCAAAATCTAAATAAAGCATACCATTGAAACCAACTTGTATGAGATAGTCATTTAAATCTTAGGCGCGCAAAATTGTCTAAATTGTGCTCTGATGCGACGCGATGTGTTTTAGTATGTTGGTAATGCCTCAATTCATTAATGATATTTCGCAGTATTTCACATTCTAAAAGAAACCCTTTGCAATGCATTAGAATAAGAATAAGACTATTGTATTTCAAGAGTTGTTGGAGATTAATATTTGACGGTGGAAACTCTTCATATGGTTGGTTACTGTTATTCATTAATTATACAAAATATGTATACCGTATTTTATAACATAAACGCGTCGTGCGCAAGAAGCTGGATATCTACGTATTTATTATCAAACTCGGTGTCTACTCAGTTAATATATCATGCTATATGTTGTTCATCGAACTCATAATTTGTAGTTAGCACTTTCTGTTTTGTGTTGATAAATATAGAATACGTCTATACATAAACTGTGTATAATGCGAGCATTTTACCGCCTACTATAAATAATGCAGCATTAAAATTCCATTAGTATGTCAAGTACTTAGCATGAAGCGTATGTGTCCTGATAGCACCACATTTATTATTGACAATTTATTTCTGAAATTGTTTTCCTTAACAGACAATGTGCAAAACAATAGTGACTATTTTATCTAGATTTCTAATTATATTTTGCAGTACCTTATTGAAGCATGTCAAGTTCATACTCCAATGTTTCCATTAAGGTTTCAAATTCACGTCTATCTTTTGATGGTCTGCCCTTTGGTGGGCGTCCAGATGGTGGAGGTCCGTCCTTTGGTGGGCGTCCAGATGGTGGAGGTCCATCCTTTGGTGGGCGTCCAGATGGTCGTGGTTTACGACCATCACCCTTTTTTGGACCTTTGCCTCGTTTATCTTGTTTTGGTGGTCGAGATGGTGGAGGTCCGTCCTTTGGTGGGCGTCCAGATGGTGGAGGTCCATCCTTTGGTGGGCGTCCAGATGGTCGTGGTTTACGACCATCACCCTTTTTTGGACCTTTGCCTCGTTTATCTTGTTTTGGTGGTCTAGAAGGTGGAGGTCCGTCCTTTGGTGGGCGTCCAGATGGTGGAGGTCTACGGTCTTCATCATCATCTTTGGGTGGACGTCTTCCTCGTTTATCTTGTTTTGGTGGTCTAGATGGTGGAGGTCCGTCCTTTGGTGGGCGTCCAGATGGTGGAGGTCCATCCTTTGGTGGGCGTCCAGATGGTCGTGGTTTACGACCATCACCCTTTTTTGGACCTTTCCCTCGTTTATCTTGTTTTGGTGGTCTAGAAGGTGGAGGTCCGTCCTTTGGTGGGCGTCCAGATGGTGGAGGTCTACGGTCTTCATCATCATCTTTGGGTGGACGTCTTCCTCGTTTATCTTGTTTTGGTGGTCTAGATGGTGGAGGTCCGTCCTTTGGTGGGCGTCCAGATGGTGGAGGTCTACGGTCTTCATCATCATCTTTGGGTGGACGTCTTCCTCGTTTATCTTGTTTTGGTGGTCTAGATGGTGGAGGTCCGTCCTTTGGTGGGCGTCCAGATGGTGGAGGTCTACGGTCTTCATCATCATCTTTGGGTGGACGTCTTCCTCGTTTATCTTGTTTTGGTGGTCTAGATGGTGGAGGTCCGTCCTTTGGTGGGCGACCAGAAGGTGGAGGTCCATCCTTTGGTGGGCGTCCAGATGGTGGTGGTTTACGGCCATCACCGTTTTTTGGACCTCTGCCTCGTTTATCTTGTTTTGGTGGTCGAGATGGTGGCGGTCCATCCTTTGGTGGGCGTCCAGATGGTGGAGGTCTACGGTCGTCATCATCATCTTTTTTTGGACCTCTCCTTCGTTTATCTTGTTTTGGTGGTCTAGATGGTGGAGGTCCGTCCTTTGGTGGGCGTCCAGATGGTGGAGGTCCATCCTTTGGTGGGCGTCCAGATGGTGGAGGTCTACGGCCGTCACCTTTAGGTGGACCTCTTCCTCGGCTTTCTTCTCTTGGTGGTGGGCGTGATGGTGGAGGGTGTTTTTGATCATCTAAAAGTAAATTAACAAAAACTACAGCTGGTGAATAAAAAATAAATACGGATTGCCCCTTTTGTTTTTTCAAGCTCTTCTTCCGATTGTCGTAATAGTAATCTCGTCCTTTCCTCATTCTTGGCATATCAACGGAGTTGTAGCAAGAGTACAATTAGTGGAGCAGTAATTGATTTTCCGTAAGCTTCCATAGTACCAGATTTCAACCTCGATTTTAGTGAGGATCGTGATGCTCAATCTTTAGTTTTCTGTGTAGTTTTTGCTGTTGTTGTTTTTTTTTTGGGGGGGGGGGGTATATTGTAATGTCTGGTTTTCTTCTGATTTCTTTGATATACAATTTCAACCACAAAGTTGACGAAATAATAAATACAGTCAAATAATGACAACAATAATGGTTTTTATCATATCACAAGCGATGACAATACCTAATCATCCATGTGTCACGGAGTTGTTGCAGGGAAAATATGTGACTGTCGTGTGAACGCACCAACACCCATATCTTGAAATTAAGTGAGAATAAATAGTTGTAGCTTAACTTAATTTCAAAACAACCACATTTACAAATCAGGTTAAATGATTCTTTGGTTGCATAACGTTCAGAGGAGAATATGGCGTGAACATTCAAGACGAACCCAAGTTCAACAGTATTTAAAAATTAGACGGAAATTGGTGAGAAAATGGGACGACAGTGTCAACGAACTGCCACTTGAAAAGTGTTGGGATGGAACGAGAACAGTTTAGCCTTAGGTGATGGAAACAATTTGCCTTTTTATATTTTAGAAATATACAAAAGGCGTCTTTAACTTACATGCAGCGTGGCACTCTGCAAACACGGCACCAACAATAATACATAGTTGTAAAACAGAAAAAGAAAGATACACCAGAGATCTACCACAAGCAGAAATAGTATCGCTCATTTTCATGGGTCTTTACAAATAAATCTATGACAAATATTCGAAACAAACTATAGCATAGTCGTGTTGTTATGAAATTAGTTTTGGACAACAACATATAAGTAAAACCGTATAACAAACAGCTGATCGGGAATTTTACCTATATTTTTGTAGGAAAAATGCCCATATTTATTTATAAGTCTATTTTACCTTTTTCTCTGCTGAACAAAAGTCGTTCTATGAACTCTGACAAAGATTCATCGCTCCTGTCATACTGAAAATATAATAATGTTTGAAATTATGTATAACAGAAGTTTTTATGCCCTCAGTTCAAAATCGGCATTTAAAAGTACATATCGATAAATTCCCAGTAGCCTCATGAATAGATGAGAAACGAATCGTACTTTGCTTCACCGAGTCTGTTATTGTTGACGAAGAATGGGCAACTTTTCAGCTAAATCATGGCAAGAACAAGTTGATTCATGCTGAGATGATATCAATGCCGTTTACGTTCTAGATTTAAACCGCTGACCGTTTTATTGTGGCTGTACATTAAAACAATAGCCAGCATGTAGATATGTCCGCCTCATTCTAATATATTATACTGATCTCGGACAAAGCAGCCTTTAATGTTAACTCCTTAATGATGCATGCTTATTGGAGAGCAGGAAATACCAATGTTACAGTCTTCGCTTGGAATTGACCGGGATCCGAACACACGATCTACCACATTACATGAGAGTGAACTTAACATTACACCACTGAAGAGTTTCCAAGTTGGTTTGATATAATGGCTGTCTTGTATGTTGTCCTTGCTTAATATTTAATATTATTTCGTTTAAGCAAATTATTTTAATCGAAATATTAATTCGCTTGAACGAAATATTAATTCGATTTTTCGAAATAATAATTCGAAAAAACAAATAATAATTAGAAAAAAACGGAATAATATTTCGAAAACACGAAACAATAATTCGTTAAAACGAGATAATAATTTGTTTAAAGAGGCATTAGCAACGATTTTGACAATTAGTTTTTTTATATGTTTTGGACATTGGTGTAAATAGCTTTAAAATGATGAAATGAAAGTAATATTTCACATTAAACAGCTTATCGTAACACTTTTCGCCTTTTGAGAACGAAAATTACCATCGATTTATTATTTTCTTGCAAGCAAATAATTTGACCTCGCTTTCTCCGTATGCAACTAACCTTACTAGTGACAGGTAAAAACGAATAATTTGTATTTTGTCGCTTATTAACTGCAAACTTGCATGGTTCTTTGTCCGTAATTAACGCCGACTAAAAGCAGATTCACAGAAAATAAGAAATAAGTGCATTGTTGTACTGATTTAATGACGATTCGGCAAGCACCGTAAACAATGCCGATAATTAATAAGATGGCGTCCATTTCTTGATCGATCGCAAAACACGAGCAGTTGCACCTTTTTCCTCCGATGCGCGTACATTTTATAACATTTATAAGTTACAGAAACACGTTTTATTAAGGCATCAATCATATCTGATAGTTTTTATGGGTAACGAAAAAAAATACGATTTTAGCAGATAATGCCCCTTTAAACAAAATAACAATTCTTGTAAATGAAATAAAAAAAATATATTTCTCAAGTTAGTTTACGGGTTACGTAGCTTATATGTATATGTGCACTCGATACAACATTGTGTGATAAATCAAATCTGCTCAATATAAACCTAAACACCATATGGACCATATAATTCTCGTTCATGTAGTGTTAATTCGTTTCAGGCAACACGATTTTTAAACATTTTCTCATAATTGCAATTTTATAACAAACAAAAACAACCTTAATGAAAGTTAATGCAATTATCAGTAATTTGCAGTTTGAATTCAACAATATTTGCGAAAAATTCAAAATACATCTCCCATAATTTCCTTTGCTAAACTACCTGTATGTTCCATAGTAGATTTGAATTATAAGTGAAAAAACCTACCAAGTCTGGTTTCAATTAACCAAGTGGTTTACCAATTAAAGGTGTGAAACTTTTATAGACGACGACGGACGAAAAGTGACAATAGACGACATAGTTTTTTGTACAATGATATATGGTAAATATTCAGTATTGTACTGGTTCAATAACTTGAAAATTGTGAAGTCCTCCATAAACTGGGAAATATATTAGCTAAATCTGTAGTATCGTATGACTGTCAAATGTAATGCCGCATTTATTTGTATGTTCATGTACATTCATAAATTTCTTGCAATAACATAGATTGAATATTTTTTTCCTTGCAGAATGTAAATTGCACAGGTAAGCTTGTGCAATGTCATTTGTTGCTAAATACAATAAAATAAAATATGCATACCTTAGCCTGTACCAGACACACGCTCACAAGGAGCACAACGAGCACGGTAACCTTCATCGTTGGTATCTAGTGCCCAGCACGCTGTGGTCAGTATTTATACGGATTCTGTACATGATCGTGACGAAGTTTTCCTAATTCTCTTCTTTGTATTATTTGGTATTAAGCTAGCTTGTTTTATCAAGTAATTGAGTACAATGATCATGGGTGAATTTTATGGACATAATTACACTTCGACAACATAAAGTCCTTTTGTCCTTTGTCAAAATATTATTTTGGATTTCCCTTTATATGAATATAGGATAAAATATGGACAGGTTACATAAAGAATGGCATACGTAAATCAAACAGATATATATTTGAGGTAGTATAACACTGCGGGTGAGAAAATATGAACACCAATGTAAGATAAATTTGAAGACAAATAGAAATGAAATCAGTAGTCAAATAATAGTATCAATTCAATCAAATTAAATATTAAAATATCAACAACCATTTCTAAATTTTTATATAAGAAAAGAATCGATTTGGATTATTAAACTGGACGTACTTGCAATTTATTAATTTCATTTAATTTTTATGATTTCACTATATATCTGTCACGGGAATTCAAATTTAGCTGCGTCTATCTTCGTGCAGCAAGTTACTGCTATTCTACCAAACAATGACCACATTCAACAAGTTGGCATTTGTCACCCGCAACTTTTATTGTCACTGCAAGAGCCAAAATAAATGTTTTGCCCTAAAGAATTTTTTTTTCTTCAACCAATTATTAGATGAGGTGATCATTTGTTGAATACACCTCACTTGCAATCGTCATATATCAGCAACATTATATTTTCCATAGAAAACCCCGAAATACATGTTTATATTAATCAACTCAAAATAATGTGCCAACTTAATCAAATTGCAGTTAAGTTCAGATAGACGAAATCTGCATAATCGTGAAAAATTGACTATTCTAAATTCATGGAGTAAAAAGGAACGCAACATGTTGACGTACCGATACATCGGTTTTACGTGGAAATCGTAGAGGTCAGCACAAAACGGGACACTTTCTACTTGCTTCGCTAGGGCACTTATCGTGTGACTCCGGATATAAGTTAAAGACAATGTATAGTTGAACCTCTGAGAGAGGGCTTCATTGCTATAGTAGACAAACTAGTTGACATATCTTGAAAATAAGTTTTGATTTCTAAGTATTGTATAATCATTTGTTTATGCAACAAAGGGCAAGAAGTGAACAGATAAAAGTCATCGGTAAGCTCGAGTTCATTATCGATAACATATATGTCGAGTTGCAGGGCACACTTTTCAACCAAGCATAATCGTTCCTATGGGAACAAACTATGCCTCTCTCTTTGTCGATCTTTTCTTTTACTTTACGGGGTACGGGGTAAAATATATACATAGACTTATAAAAGACAAACTAATTGGAGAAACTAAAGCCTTTAATCTCACTTTCTGGTACCTGGATGCCATTAATATACCCAAAGAACTTTTACATTTTAGCATTTACCTAAAACTTTGTCAACATTCTACCACACTCTATCACAAAAGACGACTTCAATCTTGCCATTGTAAATGTTAAACTATTAACTCACGGCTTTTTAAAGAATCATCTTAGCTTTCAAAATGTTTTTCGGGTGATATCACCTAGTTGCAAAGTATACTGTCATTTGCGCACAGATGACGGAAGATGGTATTGACAATTAGATTGTGGTTCACAAATGACTATTGTTTCCTTAGTAGGTCTTACGGTGGCCTTGTATACTATCTCATATCTAAATAATGGTTGAGGCCAGAACTAATATACATATGACAACTTCTGTGTTCCTTTTTAGATTTAATATTATGTATAATGTTCAAGATTACACTTTAAAACAAAGCTGTTCGCGCGGTTATGTAAGGAAAACACTTGCAAGACCGCATCATTTCACTAAGAGAGGAGATTGGGACCCATTAAACTATATTACCTCCGTCACTTCTTATCAAAGTGCTGGTACCAAACCAGGAAAGTAAGTGGTCGTGTATACAATTAATGGACATAAGTGTCCGTGATATTGACGTCGTAACGTCATAGCTGCAAAATATTAACTTGAGAGAAAACGCTCAATAAAAATGTTTAAAACAATATCCTATCTTAATATTTTGTCAGATGACCCTTCATCCTAACGACTTCCCAAATCTGTGTTGGAATGGTTTGATAAAGTCCCTGAATATAGATTACGGTGAGACTTTCCCACACGTCGAATTTCGGCAATAAGTTCGTTTTGGGTGTTGATGTTTCCACCGATGGGTTGTAGTGCCCTCTTTATGCGAAGCCAAACATTTTCACGCACGGAAACTGCTGGCCACGTAGTACAGTATACACAGTATGTGGCCAAAAATATTGGCGCATGTAAAAAAAATCCCTATATAATTAACCAAAACCCTATTTTTTTCAAAAATTTATTGTGAAGTAATTTCTGGATAGATTTTAACAAATTTTACACCAAAACATTCGGAATTGTCTTTATTTTGCTTGTTTATTTGCTCATTATGTTTATATGAGTGGTTTTTATTTGTACATAATTTAAACACAACAAATAAAAATTTACTTTGATTTTCCTATATATTTCAACTAAAATTAAATCCTAAAAATTAACAATCATGTTTAAATTATGTACAAATAAAAATTACCACTCATATAAACATAATGAGCAAATAAACAAACACAATATAGACAATTCTGAATGTTTTGTTGTGAAATTTGTTAAAATCTATCCAGAAATGACTTTATAATAATTTTTTGAAAAAATATGGTTTTGGTTGATTATATAGGGATTTTTTATACATGCGCCAATACTGTTGGCCACATACTGTATATTATTTTCCTGTTTGTAGTTTTCTGTAATTCGGACACGATGTACAGGTGCGTTATCCTGAAAGACATACTCGCTGTCAGCAATATATCGTGCAATTACAGGCCACAAATTATTTTCAAGAACATCTATATATATCTGGAAATTAATGTTCTCTTTTACATCAGTTAAAGTTCCGATCCCGTTAAAAGATAAACACCCCCAGATCATCGCACTTACTTTACGTTAGGAGGGTCGGCATACTAAATTCGGACGGTTAAGTTCGTCGCCTTTTCTCCAGACATAAATACGGTTGTTTGATCCATCAACTACCTGACTTTCATCAGAATATATATATTCCCTACAGTGCGAATCAACAGTCCAGTTGCGTCATACCCTACACCATGTCACCCTCTTTTTATTGTTGACTTCGCGAACAATGACACATTTTTTGCAGCTCGTCATTTGTAACCTTCAGATGCAAGTTTTCTTCTGATAATTCTACTGCTGAACGAATGCTGTTTATTGTCATTAAATTTGGTGGTTATTTCATGCAAAGGTGCCTGCCGATTTTTTACACAAGACGATTTAAACCCAACTCCATCCCTGACAGTAAACAATTTTCGTCTCCCTTTTCGTGGTTGATTTTCTTCTGTTCCAGTTTACCGATATTTCTTCACAACACTGTCAATTGTTGACCAGGGTTTGACCAATAAATCAGAAATATACGACCTTCTCTCCTTTTTCCTATGCAACTTTACGATCATTTCTTTGCTCTTGGGACCCATGTCGTTTGTGTACAATTTACAGGAAGTAAACACAGCAGACGTAAAATGACCTGACGGCTCACGAGACGTCTTGTTTTCTCTTACCTTTTACAGCAGTATCACAATTATCCAAACTGAAGTTTTAATGTAATGACCAAAAACGTAATCAATATGTATTGCAGTCGGACGCCGCCATATTGAAAATCACGAATACTTATGTACATTGACTGTATGTGTATAACGGGAATTGATATTTTTCTCTTTCCGCGAATTGTCGATTGGATTTGGGAACTGTGGTAGTCTGATATTTCTTGTTTTTAATTGTATTTGCACCTAACAATATAATCAATAGTATTACATCTTGATTCTCATGAAGAGCATTAAATTCTTTTGTGATGTTTTAGCCTTAGGATAAATACTTCAATATGGTTGTCCATTATGTTAGTAAATTAACTACAACCATTCATCGTCCATCATATTGCAGTCTTCATTGTAATGCTATATATAATGCGAGTTGAAGGGAATGTGTGCATCTTTTTTTAATTGTATGTCGACATTTGCTTTACCGCTGGAAACATACATTATTATGGAGTGAAGAGTGGGATCCCATCAATCGGTTTAACCAAGTTATATTACAGGACTGAACCTAGATATTGACTGGGATCTATTGTAATTTGCGTTTTGCAATTTAATTCAAGAGAACAACTTGTGTTTTTGTAGATTCGCATTGGTAGGTTGTAAAATCACAAAGTTTGCATAGTTAGAACATAGAGTAACCAAGTTCGCATGGTTAGGACATAAAGTCTCCGGGTTCGCATGACTAGGACATAAAGTCATCGAGTTCGCATGGTTATGACATATTCACTGGGTTCGTGTGGTCAGGACATAGTCATGGAGTTTGCATAGTTAGGACATAGTCACTGAGTTCGGATGGATATAATATAGGCACCGAGTTCGCATGGTTAGGACATAGTCACTACGTTCGCATGGTTAGGACATAGGCACTGAGTTCAAATAGTTAGGACATAATCACTGAGTGTGCATGGTTAGGACATATTAACTGAGTTCGAATGGTTAGGACATAGTTACTGAGTTCGCATGGTTAGGACATAGGCACTGAGTTCGAATGGTTAGGACATAGTCACTGAGTTCGAATGGTTAGGACAAAGTCAATGAGTTCGCATGGTTAGGACATAGGCACTGAGTTCGAATGGTTAGGACAGTCACTGAGTTCGAATGGTTAGGACAAAGTCACTGAGTTCGAATGGTTAGGACATAGGCACTTGAGTTCGAATGGTTAGAACAAAGTCACTGAGTTCGAATGGTTAGGACATAGGCACTGAGTTCGAATGGTTAGGACATAGGCAGTGAGTTCGAATGGTTAGGACATAGTCACTCAGTTAGCATATAATGTCAACGTGATAGACCGGCAAATTCAAGGGGTTCAATACTATAATAATATTAATAATAGTATATTCACAATGTACATGTATGTAATATATGTTTTGGACTAAAGAAACAAATTAAATCGTTGTATTAATATTGTGTAAAATAAGTGAAATAGTATGTTTTGTAAAATAAGTAGAAATATTAATTTGATTACATCTTAAGATGATATTAGTATGTCTGGATTATAACGTTTATATAGTAAAGTACATGTTTAAATATTATATTGTACTAATAAATATTTAATATTTAGTCTCGAGGTAAATAACGTTGAGAATTTCAAATGTTAGGATATCAAGGTTCAAAACATGTGTCGCCTGCAAATGTCTGTAAATACAATAAAACTGGCTTGAAGAAAATGTAAAAAATATGTATGAAACCAACTATTTCGAAAAATGTGTTACATATCAAAAGTCATCGACAAATTGGAAAGTTATACCAAGAAAATATTTAGATAAATTTGGAAAAAACTGGCTAATTTTTAAAATGAATATGGACAATGGTAAATCAATAGAAAATTTTAATGATATCCCAGAGTTCTATAAAGAAATAATAAACTGTTGGGTAGAATTTGGAGGTGGACAAACAAAAACACCAACTAATTTTAGAGAGATAAGAAACCAAAATATTTGGGGAAATAAATATATAAAATTTAATAATAAAAGTTTAATTTATAAAAACTGGATTGATAGCAACCTGTTGTATGTGAACGACATAACTGACGAAAATGGAAGGATATCACAAGATTATTTGATAGAGAAATTGAAAAATAAAATTAATTTTTTTAGTGAATTTAGTCGACTAAAAAAGGCAATTACTAAAGAGTGGTATGTGCAATTATCAGAAGAAAAATCTGTGAAAACTACTATTAATATAAAAAAAGAAAATATTATTTCTGCTGGTAGGGTGATTGATATGGATAAATTAGTTAACAAAGATTTTTACAATATTATCAAAAACAAAGTTTTTATCAAACCTATAGGTATACATTTTTGGACAACTTACTTGGATATCCAAGATTTTCAAAAAATAACAGACTTATATGAATTTATTTTTAAAATTTTGTTAGAAAACAAATTGAAAATATTTAGATGGAAACTATTACAATTTATTATTCCAACCAAATCACATCTGTTCAAATGGAAAATATCAACTGACAGTTTATGTAATGTTTGTAAAGTAGAAGAAGATTATGATCACTTTTTCATGTCGTGTAAATATTTAGACATATTTTGGAATAAAATAAATGAAATGTTAAAAAAGGTCCAATTTGAAAACAATATCAAACTTCAACATTTAGTATTTGGGTACAAAATTTTCGACAAAGAATATTTTCACCTAAACTATTTTTTAACTATATTGGCATTTACAATTTACAAATCCTATTATGTATCGGAACAAAAGACAAAGACAATTGATGTTTATCTGTTATTTAAAAATGAATTTCAAAGAAAAATGAAGGAAAATAAATTACTAGGAATGAATTCATTGTTCAATCATATATTAAATAAACTGTGATCATAACTTATGCAATAGAATATATTAGAATAAAATAGTTTTATATGTAATTATAGTTTGGAGTATCACCCTGGATATTCAAAACAGAATTTCACAGGGATACTTCAGAGGAACTTGGACTCTGAAGTAAAAATGTAACAAGATATTTACTAAATAAAATCTGTGATATTGAAAAAAAAAAAAAAAAAAAAAAAAAAAAAAGTCATCGACGTCCATTACTCGTGTGTGGTTGTAATATACGAGCTACGCCCTTATATATTGGCTAATGAAGCGATGGCCCGTTACATCCGCTGGCCACCATTGTTTGTTGTGAAGGTCGAATCAAATACACAGCTGCTCGTTAGAATGAAACATACATGATCAACTATTTGGTAGGACTAGTCGTTGGTGGTTATTTATAAAACTACTCATGGCATTGCCCAATAAAATCCGAATGAATGTTTGGAATCAAACAGTGTTTATAAAAATTCCAGGTTGGCAGCGGCCACACCACTGCCACACGCAGTACAATAATTTAACATACATGCCTTTATGTGAAAATATATTTTTTAATTATATTGATTGATTGTTGTTTGACGGGTTGACGTCTGTTCTCCACTGACATGGTTTTATTGGATTGAAATTTACAGTTCCTATATAATGTAATTATATGGAGCCTCATGTATAGGTAACCTATGTCCTTTGTGTTTCTTGTTCACAAAGATGTTCAAACTTTACATGTGTTGATTATTATAACTATTATTCATAAATATTGTAAAACTTAAGAATGTATTTTGTCTGCTTTTTTATTTTCAAAACCCTTTTGATACTGTTAAACACACAAGTATTAATATAAACTTTTCCATGGTGCGGCTGGTTCTATCTTTTACAATATTGTTTTCTGTGTAGTGTCAATGTTTGTCTTATTGTCCTGTTTTATTGTATTGTGTGTCCTGCTTCGAATTACGGCTTCTGGTTGCCCCTTTGAATTCTTCAAACTTAAATGTAGGTATATATATTCATCAAGTAAATCATGTGTTATTCTACAAAAAAAAATGTTACAAACTTATTTCCATTTAAACTTTGGTGTAATGCAAGATAATGATGATATTATCAATGTTTCTCAAAATTCCGTGACTCAACTCAGATCTTGCAGTTGTAGTCGTGTAGACTTGATAAAGCACGTCACTATTTTATAAATTGATGTCTAAACATAAAAAAAGAAGTGTCAACGATGTCAGTATTGAATGTGTATCGCAGTATATTTTTCAAAATATTCATGCACCCGGGTCTATCTTATTTGCTCAAAATGAATTGTAGTAAAAAGCTCCGAAAGATTACTTTATAAACTGCGACAAGATTGTTCATTAATAAAACCAAGTGTAAAACATGCACTTGATGATACCATACTTATTATACAAATATCAACTGAACCCAGACGCGAATATGGCTTAGGAATGTTCAATGCGCTGAAAAATATCACGCAATTGTTTTTTTTTTACATTTAAAATAAAGCTTCCGCATGGAACGTCAGAAAGGTAAGCCGGAATATCCTTGGCCAGCCATGTTTGAATCGTGCATCGGTTCCCTTTATAGCAAAGTTACCTTCCTGCATCTGTTCTACTTTATAGTAAGACTATTTTACTCGTAAATATCTTGGTTGGTTGCTTTCTCTGCTCAGGACACAAGGAGACATGCTGTTGTCCATTACACTACTGATTATCGTTCTACGTTAGTCTGCAGTACAGTTACCAGATAACAATAAAAAAAAAATCAGGTAAAACAGACAAAACAGACTAGTTTAAAAAACGATTTTGGCGTTTCACGTTAGGACGTGCCTAGTATGGTTGGTCGTATCAACAAATTTTATTTCTTACATCATGTTAAAGCATTTAAAGTAATACATCAATTTATATAAACACAGAGAAAATTCCAGGACTTAAGAATGTCCTCTTGAGGGGGGCATTTGAAAATACAACTAGTTCTGAGAACGGGAGCCCAATGAATAATTCGTGTTTAAAAGATGTCATGTACTGGATGACGAACAGGGATAGAGGCGGTCTTTGGCAAACACACATACTCAATATTTTAGTCAGCAAATGTTTTTTGTTTGATAAATTCTACAAATCTAAATATTTCTTCATTTTCGATGTATTAACAGAACTAAACACAATCATATTGGTGTCCATTGTTACAATTATTCGTATAACCTTCGCTACTATTTAAACTCTTATATTGTCTTCTAAATCAAAATTATAAAGACTTCATGTTATTATATTTCAAAAATAGTATAAAGCTTTTACTGACCAATTTTATTTTGACAAGAATAGGCTAACAAAAATAATAACGAACAATGGATATTTAATCTATTGTAGTGATAAAAATTCCACAATTTGTCCCATTATTATATACAGTACACGTATCTACTACGTCATATCATCAACCTATATACCACTTAGCATGTTATTACATGTACTATAATTCGGCGGTTTCTTGGTTATCGTGCTAACATCGAATGGGAACACCATTCCCCGCTCATGTCAAAACCAAGACGATGCAATTGCAATCACCTTTTAATTAGATGTTTGTTGTGTCTTTCTTGTTCTTTGACGATACACTACCCTCCAACGACATCCCGTATGGGGTGACGTCAGGGTTCATTTTCTACCAACCAAGAGATGTTGCCTGGTTAATCAATATATTTAACTGTATTGTATATGATTGGACAATCAATGATTAAAGAAATGTTGCATGACCTGACCCCGAACGTGATGTGGTTAGATGGTAGTGTATATCCAAAGAAAATAAAAGGAACAAACATGTAATTTTATTACATCAAACAGTAAATTGTTTTCATCATTAGGCGAACAAATATTACATGCACGATTACTGATTAGCACATGAACGTGTGACAATCGGGGCACACTCAATGGTCTATTTATCAATAAATAGTATCTTAACCTGCCACAAACGGAATAAACACGTAGATATCAAATCGACGCGTTTCTGGAATAACCTTCATCAGGTACGCTTAAAATGGAAAGAAAGTTTTGGGGGCAATACAACCAAAGGGCCTACACAGGATAGCCAAAAATCGCCTAAGATCACCTATGCATGAGGGAGGAGAACCTTAGTTTTATTAATTATTACAATATGTATAGGAACTGCACATTTCAGTGCTAAATATATCTAATAAACCATGTCAGTGCCGAAGCACTGACTACTGTGAGGGTTATACCCTCGGGGACTTATAGTCAACCAGCAGAGATATCGACCCAGTGATAGTAATTAAAACGTAGATATTAAATTTAGAAGTAAATTTAATTTAAACATCGTACGATATTGCCAATACGTTCCCTGACATAACATAAGAATACTTGGTTATAACCAAATATAGGGTGACATTTGTATTTATAATCGGCCTTCCAATGTATTGACTGATTGTTGTTACACGTCATATATGCACTATTAATCTATCAATGACAATCAGAACGGATATTATGGTTGTCAAAAGTACAAAAGGAGACTTATGGATAAGGTCTGAAAATTTTCCCTTACAACGGGCACCAAATACGACTGCTAACAAATTGTTCATTATGAGTTGTAAACTGTCTTTCACGTGAAAGTAAGAAAAGTTTGAAGATACCAAAGGGTAATCAGAATCCGTAATTCGAAAAAGAACAGACAACACAATGGCCAACAGAACAGACAACACAATGGCCAACAGAAAAGAGACAACAGCACAAACAACGATCTACAAAACACTACACCGAAAACTAAAGATCGATCAACACGAACCCCACTAAAAACAAGGGGTGAACGCATGTCCTCCGGAAGGGTAGGCAGTTCCTGCTCCACTTGAGACACCCGTAGAATGGCAATCACGAAGCATTCATTAACAACTAGTCCTAAGGGCAAGCTATGTATTTTATTGGGTCAGCACAACTAGCCGACGCCCCTTCTAGAACAGCGAACCAAGCAATGGAGAAACTAGGTCTTATTTCCATACCCCCTGAGTTTTCTCGGGAGACCCACAAAGTCGCAGATAAAATCTACGATAGTTTGAAGTATGGCAAGTGATGGAAACAATTTTGTCATCTTAAGTTAGTTAACAGTTTAGGTTTTTGCAGAGATACTTGTAGATAAATTCGGATATATGCTTTCCATTTGCAAACCGTTTTAACATTCAACCAATGCATGTGATATTATAATACAAAATGTTCCTTTAATTATTGAAATATTTACTCTTAATTCTAGTATGTTTAACATGATTAATACATGATATATCAATTTCATGTGAATTATTCAGTTTATTTATACTAATACAAATGCTATAGAAATAACAAAAAATAGAAAATGGTACATGTTTGACATGATAAAACATCGTGGTCACTTGAGATTTAACCTTGAAAATTGAATTTGTTGTATTGTAACATTTAACATATTTTTAAATACCTTTATGGATATGTCAAATATATAAACCTCGCTAAGAATAAGAGATTAATGTGTTTGGAAAATTGTCGGATTCTATAGATGAAAGAGAAGTTGTTCATACTGAGCGTGTTAGGAGGGTTTATCGTAATCTTCCTTTTTTTATCATTTTTGATTGCTTAATTGTTTGTTGCTTCATGCCAAGCGGTCACTTTTTGATGCGATTGCCGGGTGGTTTTCTCTGCCAGAGTACATGTTTGAATAACCAAAAGGCTAAAGCTTGTAACATCTTTTAGCTTTTATCTTAATACCTTTGTTCCTAATATTGTATCTAGTATTTAACAGTGACATATTCATAAGACAATCAGTATTAAATATACTTTCTATTTTCTACTACAGTACTAGAGATTATATAATGTCGTGTTCACGTGAACTTTAACACTAACAATAGAGTTAAAACCCCTTTGATCGAAAGATTATCTGTTTTTAGAATAATTATATATCAATATTTACAAAAAACATTTTCGAACCAAAAAGTCAACATAGGGTACTATAAAAAGAATTTAGTTTTAACCGCTACAATAAAGAATGATTACATGATTTGTACGACAGTGTAAACATTACGATCAACACATCTAAATGTAGTCTTCATCGCTCAGAAGTATCACGCAATATGTTCCATTTAACATCAGCCTAGGCACTGACATGGTTTATTTGATATATATTTTATTACTGAAATTTACAGTTCCTAAATGATGTAATTATTAATAAAACTAAAACTCTCCTTCCTCAGGCGTAGGTGACCATAGCAGATTTTGGCTATACTGTTTTGGCCCTTTGGTGTTATTGCTGCCAAAGCTTTAAGTTATTTGGCTTTCTAATCTTTCGATTTTGAGCGTACCTGATGAAGGTTATTCCAGAAACGCGCCGTGCGCACTAAATTTGATATCTACGTTTTGTTGTTAACCCTCGTCGCTAGGAAGGAATAATGTTAAATGATATAGACAGTACTGAGATCCAGAAGGAACACATTAAATAGTGTATTTCTTTACTACTATTTCTGTCAAATAATCTCCAAAGATACTAATACTATTTCTTGTACCACGTGATCATTGTTTTAAGCTTCACTGGTGGTACTCGAACCTAACCAGCTGGTAAATTAAATTTACAAAACACTGAAGAGCAAAAAGAACCAAAAGTGCAGCTTGATTTAGAGGGATACATATATAGCTACCCCTGCCAGAATGCCCACAGCCAAAGATATCTTACTTACTATTTCTTCCTGGGGGAGATAAACCTACATGTATACCCAGTTAAAGGACATAGCTGCCTTAGGGAAATGAACAACAGCCAAACACAGCTTATAAGACTATCCCTGCTTGACGGAGATAAACATATAGCTAATGTCATATCTATCTGACGAAAATAAACATATAAAACACAACTTATAGGCTGTTGTGTGCATCAGGGAGATAAACCTATAACTAAACACAGCTTATGATATCTCTTCCTAATTGAGATAAATCAACTGCCAAAGCTAGCTTACAGTCTATCTCTTCCCGAGGGAGATAAACCCACAACTGATAGGCTCCGTCTGAGTGAGATAAACCTGCAGTCAAATTCAACTAAAGCTACTTCTGCCCGAGGGAATAATCTTACAACCAAACCAAGCTATATCAGACTGAGGGGCATTAACACACCAATATTAGGCTTTCAATGCATCAGGGTGGTAAACCATATATTAAAAAGCAAAATCAATACGTGTGTAAATTTCTGAATTGCCAGCTACAATGCGCTTTTGATAAAACTAGGACTATGAGTGATTAATTGATTGTTTGCTAACGTCTAGTATAGTAGTATTTCAACTATATTCATGACGAAAACGAGTTAACTTACATCCGCTTTTGCTGATTTGAAGGTACCAATGATTGAAATGTTGGATTTATCTACCTTATAGCCTACGTGTGCGTAGAAACCTGTTGATATATAACTATTAGGGGTAGCGAATTACGGATTTTTAAACGAAAGCATTTTTTTCATATGATGGGATTTTCCTGTAATGATGTAAAAATATCGAGGCCATTTTTACTTACTTTTATATTTTTTTCGTGGTACGGATCAGATTCCAAAAGAGCCGAAGATGGACAATATTCCTCATTCAAAGCACATTTATTACGTGTAATTAAAATTAAATTTGATACTTTGAGTGGGTTGATGCCGTCCTGAAAGAGAAAAGGGTTTGTCAAGCGACTGTATGGGATATGGGTAGATGTTTCGATTGTCAAAACTAAATAGACAGGGTTGGAAAATATGGACACCAAGCTGCTTAGTTTTATTGATAGAGGAAACCAATGAAATCTTCGTTGATATACCGCAAGAGAATGAGAACTTCATCACATACTGTTGTATCGAGTACACCGCCCCATGTGCTACTTTAGTGGTGATAACATTCATAGATAGATTTCCAATTCCACCCATCCTCCTCGTGATCGCGGCCACGACGGCCCAGTTGTTTAAGTTTCTTGTACATAAGTTTATTTAACCTACATATTCCCAATTGCTTTGTTAAACTCCATAACTTGTTTCTTGACTGACTTTATTTGTAATAAAAAAGGTTAATAGTTTAAGGGAATTATGCGAGGATCCATAAAATATCTAAATAGTGCATTTATTGTTTTAACGACATTTACTACAAAAAGATTGGGGCACGCAGACCACTCTCTTAAGTTATATCTAATCTATTTACTATGCATAGCAGTATATTTGAACTGTTCATAAAATGACACTGGTAATGTCAAAAGATATTCATACAATAAATTAACAAAGACTCGACATGATTTAAAAGTCAAAATCATGTTCAATGGACAAAAGCTGACAAGTGTAACTGATAGAAATCGGTCTGTCATTGAAATTCACTACGCAATTGCATGCACGATAGTTGCTGATCCATGTTTTTAACCCGACCAAATAGTGGCGGGGATATGCATTGTAAGTATTACAAAAAATAATCCTGACCTGATTTAGAATAGTATCACGATGGCGTGACAAAAAACATTTTGTAAATTAAAGTACACAGTAAATATCAATATGGCTAGTACTTTTGGACCAGATACAGTGAAATTATATTCAAATGACATCACATTCATATTACATCATTTTGTACAATATACAAGAATAAAAGAACCAACAACTGTGATGGATCCCTGGGTTATACATTTAAGATAAGAAATGTGCATCTGTTTGTGGGGAAGAATCTAATATATAGCTCGTACTAAGGGCGAGCATAAATAAGAAATTATGCCAGTGTTGTCGTAATGTCGTACTTTCTATTTCTCCAAATAAGGCCTCTTTTAATACAACCTTCTTTTAAACGCAACTGATGACTGTTGGACAGATATGTCTTTGTACTACATGTCCGAATTCATAAACACACAACTATTTACGTACAGATGTTTGTATAAATAAACAACACTGTGCAGAAATATTTCTGACTGCGAATTTTCTTCTATTGATCACTACATCCGTTCAGTATTTTTTCAGTGGATAATAAATATGAGAATGACAAACATTTGGTCAGTAAAGTAGATTGAAAACATACATTATATGGCTCAACGTTTCAATAAATATTTTGATTCGCTAATTGATTGATAAAAACTTTCATGAACACTTTCAGGACCGCATAATTTCACCAAAAGTGGAAGTTTGTGTAATAGATATAGTTTAGTCCACATCAATACCAACCCAGGAAAGTGAGCGGTCATGTAAATGTGTTAGGGTGTAGATTTCCCCGTTTTTTTTCGATTAGATTTTGCTTACATGTAATTTCATGGTGTATCCAACTGTATTTAATACTGGAGTTTAAGAAATAAAGCAAGAATCTGTACATTTGTATTTGATAGTCTTAATGGTCTTGTATGCATTACTGTTACCGTATAACCAAACATATTTATGAGAAAATATTATTTTGTAATAATGCACATCGTTGTTTATGGGGCAGCATAGTAAAATAATCAATATATATCTAGTGTAACCAATATATTATATATAACAAAACAACACAAAAGTAATTGAATTTTAGTCACAGTATTAATCAAGTGTTTCCCTACTAAATCATGATACTGCTGAAATCCTTAATTTTCTAACAATGAGTATATGTACATATTTTTCCAGTTTATTTTCAGTTCTCTTATTTCTTTCTTTTGTGCAAAGCGCAATTGTCTAGGACAACTCCCTCACTTGTCAGTATTCTATATCATGGCTCACGAGGGAGGTGTGCATAATCGGCATAATCGGGAATAGCCATTGAATATAATGGATTTATTTCACAAGCACGAAAACCACTTTTGATATGTTCAGTAGTCAGGGAGGCATTCCATGCAGCTTTGAATCAAGTAGGAAATATCCTGCAAAATCGCTAAACGCGCTCCGTCGTACTGTTTGTCAAATGGATCAAACATGGTTCTGTCTAGAGATTGAGTGGTGGTTTATGTGTAATGCAAGTTATAATACAGCTTTAACTTACTAATTTCTTTTTGTATCAATGCTAACGAATCGCATGAAGAGTGCCCATCCAATATTAAAATCTGATATCGATTGCTATAACACTTCTTTAGGAAAATTTCTGTTAATCAACGTTCACTGATTTTTTAATCCAGCAATCCATTTTCCTAAACTTTCTTTTTGTCCTTTCACGACTACCGACAACTCCTTTGTTATCCTCGAGTAACTATTGTCACATGCGTGCTAATAGCACATGTACGTCTTGGAACCTTCACCTGATCGTGTTCGAACGTTTTACCAGTATCATCCATGATCCAAATTACCTTTGGGTTGTCTCCTATCTTTGCTGAAAGCGCCCCTGAATATGTAAAACATTCTGCAACCTTTTTGCGGATCATATTTGTGCTTTCCGTTGTCACCACTCTGGCTAGCTGCAATAATGTAGCTCCTGTAAAAATACTTGTGTCTCGGCAGAGCTACAACGCGGTCCCATTCGTCACAATGGAGCAAAAAAAAAGTTGCAGTTGAAACATACAAACTCACTATTTACGCTTCAAACATTTCATTATAACTATTACTGATGATCCCAGTCCTTGTTAAATCGGTTTGGCTGAGAAATATATGCTTTTCAAAGGTAGCAACAACCTTGTTCAAATTTATCGATCGTTTTCCATAACCGGAAATTACGGAAGGCGGAGTTTTTTCTAAATATAGTATTTCTTACTACACGCATTCACGCCTAAATCGCCAAATATGGTATCGACATCCAAATAGTGAGGCCGGAAATGACGAAATTCAAAATGTTCAGAGACATGGATTTTTATTTTGTGGGAATTACATTCTAAAATACTGGTAGGTGATAATACTTGTTATAATAATGGACAAAAGGAAAGGTTATGTCTTATTATTGATAAATGCAGGCGTCAGAAGCTCTGTAAGCGAGCGCAAAAAATCTCGGCGGCTGCTCCATTACGTGTAATGGCATCCCGTTATAACCCTTGCGAGTAAGCGAGCATTTAGGGTTTTATTATTAGAACTACACTCTGGCCAATGAGTTGAATTTTAAAAGGCGTTTTAAATTTCAATCTTATTTCTAACGCCTAAATGGTACCATATGCCAGATGTTCAGATCACTACTGATTTGAGAATGATACAGTTTTACAAACATGTTTTCCCAGAGTTTACAATTGATGCCATGCTGATACCATGTTCTACTGCAGCAGTTGAAATTGATTATTTTCACCTGTGCAGTTCTTTAAACATTTCAACAAGTTTATCTAGATCATTGTCGGTCAGTGTCTCTTTCCCTTCCTTCATAATGCACATACGTCATCCAGACTATTCTGTGATAATCTGTTTCTTGAATTTGTGCATATATCATTCATCACAATGAAAGACCTTTCCACTGATTGTGTTGATCTCAAGTTATTCTGTTACTTGAAGTCTAAACTAATAAATATATTGTTTTTCGCATCTTTTCCCAATTTACATCATTTACACGCTCATTTTCCCAATTCTAAGGGACCTTGGCCCCACATACAAATAAGTAGGAAAATCACTGAAGGAAATACCTGCTGGGTGGCAAAGTCTAAAAGTGCAGATTTCTCTGCAGAAACATAACCACCCTCTGCCTGTATACATTAATGTCATGAAACAAGTTCATGATAATTATCACAAGAACATTAGAGCTCTTGTTTTTTATTATGCTTACCGTATAATCATCAACAAGATGTTTGTGAACGAGTATTCTCCACCATGAACAGAGTTAAAAATCCTCAAAGATGTACACTCACTCAAGATAACCTACAAAACCAAATGCGTATTATAGCCAATTAGTCGAGTGACTTTTCACACATTTGTAAAATTTTAGTGCACATATCTAACATACGGCTAAATTTCATATCATTCGAAAGCTTGTATTTAGGGCTATACGAATTGACTGTTCGTAAAAGTTGGAAATGGTCACATTTTTGCTCAATCGATGTTAAACACCAAGTGAGGTAACACGATAAAAAATATCTTTTCACAAATATTCCGTTTTATCAAGTAATAGTAATTTAAACTATTGAGACTTCTTTTAAAAATATCATTTTTCGGGAAAAGGTGACAAAATCACATTTTCTGAAGAAAAAAAATCCCTGAAAGTGCGAAACCTATCTAAAATGGTAAAACCAATAAAAAACAGATGCAGTGATGTATTTAGATGGTTTCTATAATAAAAATAACCATTTGACCATCGAATGTGAATATTTGTGAACTTTTCAGAAGAGGGGGAGGGAGAATGAAAAATCATGGAAAATACATAAATGTCCGTTTTAGACTAATTCAGACTTGGTCTTCTGTTAGTTTGACATAAAGTGCATTGTCAACAAGCCTGCCAGCCACGTCAGAATGTCAGTCTAGATTTGTACATTTAGTTGACTGAATAATAGTTTCTTGTTTCATTTCAAGCTGACATTATTTCCGAATGATATGATTTGTTAGCTTTAAAACTGCTTTAAAGAAGAACAGAGACTTACATGACTGATATCTATTGGTTTCGTTCTGTTCCTGACTATTAGTATATATATTATATATATATGTATGTTTGTGACACGTTTCTATGCGTATCTAACTTGTTCATGATTCCCTTACGAAAGATTCGTTTGAGGGCATTTGTAACAGACATCAACAATCAACTCGCATGAAAGTGCATTAAAAAAAACCTGCCATACGGTCTTCGGCCTTGACGTGGCTGGTAGGCTTGTTGGCAATGCATGTTATGTCAAACTAACAGAAGACCAAGTCCGAATCAGTCTAAAACGGACATTTATGTATTTTTCATTCTCCTCCCTCTTCTGAAAAGTTCACAAAAATTCATATTCGATGGTCAAATGGGTTTTTTTTATCATAGAAAACATCCAAATACATCACTGCATCTGTTTGTTATTGATTTTACCATTTTAGATAGGCTTCGCACTTTCAGGAATATTTTTAGTGAGAAAATGTGATTTTGTCACCTTTTTTTTCGAAAAATGATATTTTTAAAAGAAGTCTCAATAGTTTAAATTACTATTACTTGATATGTGTATCAAGAATTAGCACGCGTTTGACTTCATATGCTTTTTGTTACATTTTTATTCATACTTATGAAATAAAAGGAAATTTTTGTGAAAAAGATATTTTTTATCGTATTACCTCCCTTGGTGTTTAACATCGCTTTAGCAAAAATGTGACCATTTCCAACTTTTACGAACAGTCAATTCGTATAGCCCTAAATACAAGCTTTCGAATGATATGAAATTTAGCCGTGTGTTAGATAGGTGCATTAAAATCCTAAACTAGACGCCTTTTTTCAAAAAGTCACTATACTAAATGGGGTAAGTGTTTCGGAGTTTGACCCCAAACCTTGTGTGTCACACTGGTTGAAAACAAGCTACAGGCATCTTGTGCACACACAGCCAGTTAAAAACACATGTGCTGCTGCTGAACCTAGTATGTCTGGTTTGACAGAGAGAGTATTGCCCCACTTCTTCAAGACTTGGTGAAACAACTGGGAGGGGAAGAAGCTGCTAGAGTCAAACTTACAGAAATGCAGTCAACTGGACAAGACCAATGTATTATTATGTGACTTTATGAGAACTATAGCAATGTAAAGTTCCAAGAAGTCAGACCAGTTAACAATTTTGTTTATTTATTTCACAATGGAGTGATTATTTGAATTTAATTATACTTGTAATAATAAAGGGTCTACATGTTTTTCCAACTAATTTTTAGTTGAAAACCTAAATGCATCTAATCCAATCAAATGATAGTTCTACATTGCACTATGAACCTAAAGAAATTAAAACATTATCATTCTGTTTTGAAGTGAATGTTTAAAAAACCCGGACAAGTAGGACTTTGTCCGGACAAGTAACTTTTTTCAGATAACTTGTCCGGGGACAAGCAAAACATTTTCGTATTTCCACACCCCTGAATATATATATATAGGTCGAAAGATTCAACTACTCTATTGATTTCCATGTAAAATGCAGAGAATTGCAATTCAAAACCATACCATGATTGGAAATTAAAAATCACTTGTTCTTTGCATTTGATTCTAATTAACCAACGAGATGAAAGCTATATAATGTTACATCTAAGAGAGAGTACTGTTGGTTAGCTAAAGGTAGGCTACTCATAATCTAATTAGACATACATATGCACACACTGAATTTATTTAGTGATTTTGGACATGTCGAGTTTCTTGTCACCTTGTTCTTCTATTTTGTTCTGTATGAAATCATGTTAAAAGACATAAACCAAATAATAATTTAGAAGCGTTTTCTTGATTGGTTGTTTTAGATAAATTTTGATTTTAATTTCGAATCGGGGAGGACTTCAGATATTGAATCGTGAATCACGAATGATCCTTCGTACATTTGAGTACATTTTCTCATGTCGTATTTCACCCACTCAATAAATAGCGGTGGTTCAAATACGAACATTTTAATATTTCAAAGACAAATGTGAAGTATAGTGATAAATGAACAAGTATTTATATTTCTGCAATAATAACTTTAAATGTTACCACTCTCCTTGGAAATAAACATTAATACTAACATATAAAAATGATGGAACACTGCAGGTCTATTATTGTATGATTTTCGAGGTTTGAAACTTTGTGAAGTGTGCTACCGGTTGGATGAAACCAAAGACAATAAAATTGATGTTAACTGCTTCCCGACGAAGCACACAGCATAAGGATAATGTGTCTGGATAGAACGACATGTCTACCAGCGTATTGTTGTTTCACTGAGTGAGCTAGCACTATTAAAATCCAATTAAGCATGTTGGTCTAGTACAAAACGGATGCGACTTGTTCTCGTCAGGTTATGGTTGAAAAACATCAATAATACTCACTCATTCACATATTTGGAACGATTAAGAAATATTAAATCAAAGACATATATTGGGAAAAAAGAACAGTTTGTGCCAAGATGCGGTGTTGCTTGGGAATCTAATGTCTCATTGAAATACTTTAACAATAACCAGCTGCCAAACTGAAAGAAGAATTGTTGTCCCGATTAAAGGCTGCAGGTATAGAAGATCCACAGGCGCTGCTCGACTTAAAACAGTGGGATGACGTGACGGTAAACTTTGGTTAAAGGTAGACGTAGGAATGAACAAAAAACAATGAGCAGGATATGGATTTTATTGGTCATTATAAAACCCCCAAAAAAGTTTATTCATATTACCAGTCTGATTTTGTTGCACTGTAAATTCTACCTACCATTATCATCCAAATCACTGTCAAACATTAGAAATGTACTAGATTTAATGGTCGCAAATATCCGTTTACTGGCTCCGCTAACGCGTCGCCAGTAAACTCAATTTGCGATCATCAAATCTCCAATTGATGTCGTGAGATTTTCAAATACAATACAGTTATCTCCTAAATATAATATTCATGTTTAAAATAATTGAACAATTTGATTAAATAACATGCTAATTTACCAACGCTGAATAATTTTAAATTTAACAAACCATGAGCAAATAAATGTACATTGATATTTTGATATACATGATTAATTAATTGGTGTTTAACGCAACATTTTGTATTATTCCAGCTATATCGTAGTGTCGTAAAATACAAGTTTTATTGATCATTATGAATGTTATGTGTTTACACAAAATTTGAAGAAAAAATGTATTCTTTGCCTTTGTATTCATTGTATTGTAACAAGAGATCATATGTGCCTGTGTTGACCATTTAATAAATATGAATAAATATAAACCTGAAACATTAATTCTTATCTTGAAAAGTGGATAATGTTATATAAATTTGCATTGCACATGTAAAGAAAGACAACTCAAATTGTAAAATTATCTTCACTATAATTCACATAATGCCCTGGGGTGACGTCCCATTAACCGGTATAAATTATCTTCACTATAATTCACACAATGCCCTGGGTTGACGTACCATTAACCGGTATAAATTATCTTCACTATAATTCACATAATGCCCTGGGTTGACGTCATATTAACCGGTATAAAGTATATTCTCTATAATTCACATAATGCCCTGGGTTGACGTCATATTAACCGGTATAAAGAATATTCTCTATAATTCACATAATGCCCTGGGTTGACGTCCTATTAACCGGTATAAATTATCTTCTCTATAATTCACATAATTGTTGCATCATCATGTACTGGGTACATTTCTTCATTATTAATTTGTTTTCAGGCGTTATTGTCGAACCCAAGTAACTAAGTTTAGCTTACAAACTTAAGTTTGACCCTAGAAGGGATGATAAGAAAAATCCAACATGTACAGAAGTAGAAAAATTATATTCAACTCTATATAACATAACACCGAAAGCAGGGTTATTTACAGGCTTCCCAACTTGCAAAACAACAATAACATGTACTGATTCAGCTGAATTTGCTGGTGAAAAAAATAAGTCAATAACTATATTTATATGATACAATGTAATGATTTTATAGATTGTTTTACTCGAACTTCTGATCAGGCATCTTTGCGGCCTTACTGTTTGGATTATTCCATGGCGATATGCTGATTAAATATTTTATCCAAAAAGGGGGCATGTCCACCCTACCCTACCCCCTCCCCCAATAAAAAAATACATTTATAATTTAAAACCTTTTGTTATATGCAAATGTAATTCTTGAAATAACTGGATATCAGCACATTACTGAGTTAAAGGTATTTGAGTGTCCAGCATTAACTCTGTGTCTTCACTTGCCCAAATACGTTTCGAGTCCACTTACTAGTCATATTATGGTGCTCGCAGCAATATCCAAATACATATTTGTATTGTTTTTTGGGGGGAGGGAAATTAGCATGGCTTTTGGCTCAAACCTAATGGCTACCCTCATGACCCAAGCTTTTTTCCCCTGTTTGGAATTTTATTTTCTAGGTCTAAATCTGACAATTTTTTGGCTTTTGCCAAGTTATGTTTTTATACAAACAAATATGTACATTGTATATCACTGCATCAAAAAATTCAGTTTAGAAGACTATGCTTGATTTAGAAAAATACGTTAAAACTGTGAAATCTCTATTACCTGACCATATACTTACCTGTAACTAAGATGTTCATTTGTCATGTATTATGTGTATACATTTATGTGCTGTCTTAGCACATAAGTAGAGTAAGAATGATACATGTACATGTATCAAAGTGAAATTTTAATTGTACTTTATCAAAGGGGGATAAAGATTGCATTTTCCAGCGACTGATTTCATAATATAATCTAAATGTTGATTGAGGGTAACTGGAAGTTCATATTTGAGAATTCTAAAGTATTTAAGTCTTCGAATTGCTTGTTCAATATAGATTCTTCTGTTTGCAATTTTAAAACATTTGACATGCACCTCTTCTGCCATGGGTATCATCAGACAGGCTTGCAACATTGTCAATTCATCTTTAATGTGGAATTTCCCGATCTGACATCACGATATCACATGGCTCAATAAAATCATAAACTCCATAATGACGAGTAATGCGATTGACACTGGTCCTACTTCCCGAAACCTTTGTTTTTGTTTCTAAAAACACCTCTATGTTATGCATAACTTGTGAATACTTGGAATTTTGAAAGCATGGTGGTAAATGTTCTCTTACTACTTCTTTTGGTGGATTAAACACCAAAGTACCAAAAATATTTGTAAGAAGCTTGATCCATGTGGTAAATAGTTTGGATATCTCTGATTCACTTATGTTAAATTTGTGCGTCAAGTCTCTGTTGAGAAGCTCTAAAAGAAGCTTTGTAAGGGTTAAGGTGATCTCATCCTTAAACGTAAGCCCACTTTTAGGTTTTGGGCCATTCCAATAGCTGGCTCTAAATATTTTTCGTTCAATTATTTTGTACAGAGCATTGAATGCTGCAACAGTTGGAATGCCTGTCTAGAATTTCATATTCTCATCATTTATGAAAATTATTTCATTTACCACATTTCTACCAGATATTTTCTTTCGATGATTAAGTGGCCAATGTAGTTGTTGAATGTTATCCCGAATGAAAGTAATTTCCTTGTCTTTATTTACACAGCCAGAAGAAGATGAAGCATAGTTGTGATCATGATGTTTAGGAGTCTACATGAATTTGATTATTATTCTGTTTCATTTTTCAATTCAGGGTTTTTTTCTTTCCTTTTCGTTTAGGAGTTGGGTCACAGTTTGTCCTATCCAGCGGTGGAGGGCTGCACGGACTATGCGAGAAGTTTCAGATGGTTCATTATCTTACTTGTTTGTTGGGATTGGATTTGTGGTAGTTGGCCTTCCATCAATAAAATGTGTTGAACCTACCCTTGAATCTTGACAAGGAGTCCAAATTTTATTTCCTGACTGTCTATTTACATTTCTTATCCAAACTAATCGTCCTTGTGGATCATTACGTTCTGTAGGAATTGCTATCAGCTTCAATGGTGAACGGCATCATTGCTAAACCCATATTACCCCCAAGTATGTCACAAATGTTTCATGCCATTTTTCAAACGGTAGCCGCTGACATTTTGGGAAAAACTAAACTGAATTAATAAAGTAAACTTCAAATAAATATAAGCATGTAAAAATCATACCCATTACCATTTAGCTGAAAACAGCAAATTTAAATTTGTGCTAATGTTTTACTTTATATACAAAATGTATCCATTGAGCAAGAAGAAACAAGCATTTACTCAATGTTTTACTATTTTGTCCAAAACATATCTGATACAGCCTTAAGTTTTAAAAATCACAGATATCCAAAATTATTTATAAAGAACAACAAAACGACGTGAAAAACATAGAATGTAAAACATTACATGTACAATTATGCAAGCTGAAAACAGAGGGACGTGTAATGTACAAAAAGGTGAACAACTGTATCAGTATATATTAGACCATGAACTGTTAATAGTCAAGGCATGTTCCTTATATATGTAAAGCCAACAAAGAAAGTTTTATTGTTGGTTTATTACACTGTCTCAGCAATCGGAGCCATTTCGTATAGCAAAAAAAATAAGATTTGAAAAAATATACTGATTACCCCATTAATATCTTCAGACATTTCATAAACTCCATACACGGGAGCGGTTGTTATATTACAATCTCAAGTGGGGAATTAATAGGAGTGATTATTATGTATTATTCCAATGTACATATGATACAAGAAGAGTTTGAAGATACCAAAGGAGTAATCAGAATCCGTAAATAGAAAAAGAACAGACAACACAATGACTAAAATAAAAGTACAAAAAAACGACGATCTACAATGTTTGTTCTAAAGGTCGCATTTATCACATCTTAGTTATTCTGGCGTCATATTTGTCAAGATGAAAAAACTTACGTCAGCAACAATCATGTATTACTCCCGGATAGCAAAGTTCTATGGAGGAATGGAAACCTATATTTAGTGTTTTCCTCGAAGTGCTAAACGAAAGTTGGCGTAAAGTTCAGATGTTTATTATATTTCAAAGATACAAAATATAACTATTTTGAGATGAAGGTTGGAGAGTCCAGATATTCTTGCACTCCTGTGGATGTATATGTTGTACTTAATTAAGAAAATCACACGTTTGGTCAAAATAGTCAACCTCATATCAACGATAAAGTTTTCAATTTCGCTCTTTTGGATATCTCGAGGACACATAAATATCTGTCATTAAGTGAACCATATGAGTAAAATGAAAGTACGTCTAACTGTCGGGACGATGTAATCAATTTTAGTATAAACAGTTTAGCCTTTTTATCTCTAAGTGAAATGCATGCAAACAAGAAAGAATTCCATATAAAGTAATAATAGCTTATTCCTGGCGAGAACTTCCTATTATTTGTCTCACCATTGACCTATGGTCAAACCGTCAGATGAAAAGTTTCCTAGGCATAATAGCACACTTCATCTTGGATTGATCTATGCACACTGCCATGTTTGCTTGTAAGAGGCTTAAAGGTCGCCATACTGCAGAGAACATCGGGGATGAAAAGATGGTATCAGCATATGAGATAGGCCATAAGATAACAACAAATGTCACAGATAATGCATCCACCATGTCCAAAACCTTCTACTTCTTCGTGCCTTCATACGCTGACGATGTATGCCAAACCAGTCCTGATGATGATGCAAGTGATGACACTGATTTAGAAGATGTTGACACCAACCAGAATACAGACTTCGAATGCTGACCACAACACTCAGCCTGCTATGCACATACCTTATACCATGTTGTAAAAGATGGTCTTAGAGATGCGCTATCATTTAAAAAAAAACATCATAGACAAAACATCTACAGTTATATGCTATGGCAGACAGTTACTCCGTGCAATAGACATTCTAGAAGGTGAGAAGAGACTTCAAACTGCAAATGCAACTAGATGGAATTCCCAGCTCTTAATGATCCGCCATATACTTAACATACCTGAATAAAAAGCTCAACAGGTGAGACACTGTACACCTGACCACTTATGAGCGTAAACTTCTACATGAACTATGTACAATATTCCGTCCATTTGTACATGCTACACAGTTAGTCCAACAAAAAAGTATACATCTGCCATTCCAGTAACCAGAGACCTTAGGCACCAACTTCAGCAGATCTCAAAAGTCTACAACACTCAAGTCATTAGTAGATAATAGACTGTCGCATTTTGACAAAGATAAAACGTTCATCGTAGCATCAATTTAAGTTGAGATGATGTACAAGCCAAGAACAGTCATTGTAAGTCACAACTGTTAGCTATAACATTAACACAACAGACAGTCAATAGTTGCAATGCTGATCCTTCTTAACCTCAATCAACAAAGATAGGCAAGACGGAAAACGACTTCTTCGGTTTCATGGCACCATCCACTGAACCTGAATATAGTTATGCATCAGACTGCAGCCCTGTCTTGCCATGGATAGTGACCCACTTAAATACAGGAAGGGCCGACAGTTCAATATACCAATTTTGTCAACTATGGCTTGCAAGTACCTTATTATCCCTCTATCATCTGCGCCAGTTGAGCGTATCTTCAGCATAGGTGGAAAGATCTTCAAAGCGGGAAGATGCTGCCTAAATGACCAGACATTTCAGCGACTGATGAAGATCAAGTATAATTCTATCCTTCCTGTACAGTAGTGTATTTACTAAATGAAAATTAATTGTTATTGAACTTTAAATATATGCAAATTTGATATTAGTATATTGTATGGGATCATATATCATTATTTAATTTTCATTTTAACATAAATAAATCAATTGTGTTTTGGACTGCATTGCCCTGTTTTACTTAGTACACATATGTTGTCTTGCGGTTCAACCAATATATTTATTTCATGTTTAATTGCTTGTGCATGATCAATTATAAAATGTATTGTGTTGTTGATCTAAATTGGAAAAAGGAAAAAAATACATAAAAACCACATATACATATACATATACATCTTATTATACTATATATTTATGGTATGTGGTTGCCTGACCAGTAATCTGAGCAAAAATGGATATATAATATAGCGGATGTGGTCGAGTGGTCTAGGGCGCTGGGCATCAGGCTAAGCGATTGGTGCTGCAGTGTATCAATGGTGAGTTCAAATCCCGTCGACGTAAGAACAAAAATTTGACAGATCTAATTCTAACACTGTTTGGTTTAATTTTCAGACGTATATACTATTTAGTTGTAGGATTAACCTAGTATCACAAGTAACTTTGAGATCCAGTGGGACAGATATATTGTATGGTTGTCACCTGCTTAGATGTTTGTATAATATACTTTATTTCCTGTGACTGTATGATGAATTCTTCATCATCCTATACAATATATTAAAAATTGCTGAGTTAGATTGCTGTCAAATTATAATATTAAGTATATATGTAAGACTCAGATCGACATCCAATTCTCAAATATATGGCCGTTTTTCACTTTCTCAAATCGACGTCCAATGACGTCACTGACGTATACTTCAAATGACGTCACACCCGTTAGGAAATGTTTTTGAAGCAATGATGTAGATGGGACAAGACCAGATTCCAGATGAGAGGTTCTTGATGACAAAAATGCCTATGTATTTTATAGTTACTGTAGAAAAAATCCTATTGTGTTTACAAAAATGAAAGGTTATGGGTCATGCGCTTTGTTTATTACAATATCTGACTTCCGTGGTCCGCCAAAGTAGATTCTACCCACTTCTACTTTAGCTAACCATAACTTTAACCCTAACCTTAATCCTAACCCTAACCATAACCTTAACGCTAAACCTAAACCTAACCTTAACCCTTACCATAACCGTAACCCTAAACATAACCCTTTTGTTGTCATATCCGCATGGTAACAAAATGAAAGGTTATGGGTCATGCGCTTTGTTTATTACAATATCTGACTTCCGTGGTCCGCCATAGTAGTTTACACCTCTATTGATAATATTAAAGAATGGGAAAATGCTTTAAAAACACACAAAACAAAAAACAAAAAAAGATTGACAGAAAGAACCTGTCGTTACAATTATTTTTGATGACAAACTTTGATCGTGTAAACGGGCCTATAGATATGTGAATATCCTAAAATTTGACCGTGATTTGAGATATTGACGTCAGTGTGTAGAAATCCCCCTCCCTATTCCAGTGCGGTATGATTACTAAAGTTGCACAAAGGTGGCACAGTGACGCTCGAAAGAAAAACCTAGGATATATGTTCTCACTGATCCGGTTTACACAATGTGGTACAAATAAACAAAGTCAATTCCGGGTCAGAATATTTTATATATTCATCATATTATATTATATGGAATTAATCTCAATATGGAATAATATAGTACAATGATTCACAATTCTACAAATAAAATGTAAATACAATTTTTGTATTTATTCCAATAGAACTACTTAATAATGGCAACTCATATTTTGTTTAATTTCTAGAAAAAGGGAGGGAAAAGTAACCCAGGGTTAGATTTGTCGTTGTGGTGGGGAATAATTGCATCTCTAAAAAAAACTGGAACTTTTGACGTCTGCTCTAAATATGTACTCTAAAAAAAACTTTCTTTTCTTACTTTGTAAATTTCTGTTCTGTTATATACTGTATATATCTGTTCTTTCTAATATTCTTTGACTTTACACAACATCTGTTATTTTATTCTATTTGGCGCTCGTCCGTTGTTCTGGCAGTATACTTCGAAGAGAAGCGAATTATTCGCCATTATCGGAATTGCTGCCTTTTTTATAGTTTTCCCCTCAGCCACAGTAGCCAATGAAAATCCCCCATTTGCCAAACACAATGGAAAATCGGTGAGCAAGTGCTCGTATATCGGATAGGTTTTTTAGATCTAACCCCGTAGGTAAGAACTTGTCATTTACTTAAACATTATTCCTTTATTAAACAAATGTTTTTAGAAGCGGGGATAATAATTATAGGGACCGACTTTAGTTTAAATTGACGCAATCGATGCTAAACAGCTTGCCAAACAACGCGGCAGTAGAAACTTATCACACATACGACAATAGGTCTATGAACGCTGGATTTACTGTGAGAAAATGTGCCTATTTCTATTAAGATTAAGGTTTGGATTCAAAATCTGAATGTTTCAGGAATCTTAATAATACTGTTTGAAACCAAAATACTTTTCTTTATAAAAATAGAATTTAACGGTCACGTGGCCTATAGTTTTACTATAATGAATAGGAAGTGGGTCATCTAGGAACATTTCTAAGTTGAAATGTACGAACTTATTGTAAACCCAGTTCGAAACAATTTATAACTGTTTTCTTTTAGAAAAATGACAATGATATAATATTATTTACCTAATTTAGACGAACTACTGTAAATTTTGTGACCATTACTTTTACAAAACATGTAATCAATGTTTAACCCAGTTTGTTAAAATATGTATCTTGGTAAACAATATATAACAACAATTACAATCGGCTTCATTATAAACATAACAGTTTTGGAAGCTAAATTAATAAACAATAAAAAGCAAAGTAATGACCATAGGGTCATTACAGACCTCCCTACTCAATCATTGAATACTCCTGTATTCAGAAAAAACATCATGCACTCATCATTTCATTCCATATAAGTTATAGATAACTATTTTTAGTCTATTAATTTTACAATTAACTTTATTAATTACTCTTATTACTCTGAGTTCTTCTAACCAACAAATTAATAGCCATTACACAACATAAATATTGTTGAATGTATCTCATTAATTAAGCTCCTGTTACCATAAACTTTATCTACCATATGTATAAAAATGGACATTATGTATAAAAATAAAAATTTAGCAACAATTAAAAAAAATTCAAACTCTAAACTTTCAACAATTAACAATAACTTTTTTTTACTTCAATAGCAAATTAAATTTCACTATTTCAACCACGTATAATTAAATTATAGACATTTCATTATACTAATTAACAAGTAATTAGGGTTTAAAGACACAACAATATCACAGAACGGGACTAAGCAATTTACTTCACACTTAGCTACTACATGTGGTAGTACTTGTAACAAATATATATAGTAAAACCTCGAAAAGTTAGGGAATAAATTTAACAGCATAACTTATGGGATAATTCTTGAGGCGTTATCGTATTAATTTAGTACCAATATACCAACTGTTCAACTGTAGTTGCACATATAACATCAATAAAATCCACCCCAACCCTTTCCCTATCTAAATTTACCTAATATACTTTTTACAGTTAATATTAACTTCTTTTTTGTCTCTAAAGTCCATAAAATTAAAGTTCATTATGTTGAAGGTCAGTCGTCATATAGGCGAAGGGACACACTAGTGGATGATCTGGTGAACCAAGAAGTCAACGGACTTGTTACGAACTGAGGCGGCTCTTTCCAGCATCTCGACAACTTCTTTATCCTCACGAGAGGTTGTTTTTTTATTGGCCACTATTCATAAGAACTCATAATTGTAGTACCTCACTTTACTTCTAATCTTGTTGTCGGAGTGTTTTCCATCTTCCGAGGTGCCAGGTAAGGCCAGACAGTTATATTTGTCCAACATGTCAGTCTTGTTGATGCCATTGAACGACACAGTTTTTAACTCGATGGTTGTTGCGGCAAATTCCCATGTTAATTTACGTTGGTCAGAGCTCATCTTTTTCCATCCATGTGGAAGCCAACTGATGGTGGTGCCTTCTAACTTCAGAACTTCATCCCTATCCCAGTTTCGACGGGCGGGAGGTACCAGAGACATAGAACCGAATTCAAGAATCTTGCGGACACGTTGCTGAATAGTAACAATGTTTCTGATAGGTTGTTTTTCTGACAGCGGCATGTTGTGTGTGAGACTAGGAGATATGACTTGAGCTGGTTTTGACTGTGAACTAGGCAGGTTAAGTTTTAAGATGGGTTGGTTTTCCTTGTTGCTGGTAGTACAATCTTGAAGTGGTTTTGGAGGTAGAGTTAACGTTGTTACACTGGTTATAGGTTTCGGAATAGAGGTAAATAAATCGTGTTCTATTAGTTTGATGGTTATAATGTGGCAGTCCTCGATGCCTAACAGTCTAGAGGCAACTTTCAATTGTTCTTTTAGATTATTTCCAGTTAGTTTATAAGTTCTGGTTGCCTCTAACTGTGGATAGGTTTTAAGGGTAGACATTCGCCTCATCAGGCTACTTGTACTTTTGATGTCTTCATATATTGTATTTTTCAGTTCCACTATATATACATCTATAAGGCTATTGTATTCTACATTTACCTCATCCGGTATCATGGGTATCGACCGGAGTGTCGGTTCGCTAATCGGCGGGTTCTCTGGGGTATAATCCTCATCAAAGTCTTCCATGATGTCATGTGTCCTGCTTCCGTCGAAACTGGAGATATCACTGTATATTGAAATCCCATCGTGATTCTCCAGTTCCCAAGCCTTCTCTATTTGGTTCACGGTTAATGATGGTGTTCTGGCTGCCTGAGCTCACTTAAATACGCACCTCCTTGCTTCTTGAGATTCCTCGCTGTCCCAGCGGCTGGGTCGAACTACCCTCCTGTCATCTTCTGGGTTCACCGCAAGGTAAAACCCATTGTTCCCACTAACGAAACCGTTCGGACATCATTTAACTTACGATAGTCAACACAAAGCCTTGTGAACCCATCCCTTTTCTTAACAAGAACTACAAGAGAAGACCAGGGACTAGAAGATGGCTCAATTACTCCCATTGTTAACTTTTTCTTTTTCTATTTCCCTTTTTCCAAAAGGTAACCTCCTAATAGGTTGTCTGATTGGGAGGGCTGTTCCTGTGTTAATTTTATGCTGAACTAGGTCAGTAAACTCTATATCTGTGGCTGATTTTGAAAAGGCATCTTGATATTTTATCAATAATTCGGTCAACTTGTGTTTCTCAGATTCAGTTAACTTGGTGCAACTCCTTAAATATAGATCTTGTAGATGTTCTGGGATAACAAGGGGCTTATCAGATTTCTGAGACATTAATTCTAGCACACATTTCTTGTTTGATAGGTTCTTGTTCATATAGAGATTCACATGTCCCTAACTTCATGTTTGGTTAAATTGTCACATTTTGGTCCCCACAGTGAAGCACAGAAATAATTTGTTCTCTAGCTTGGGTATCTATAATTCCTGGTGTAAGGGTAATTTCACAGGTTTCGAATAAATCCACACTTGGCTCTAAAACACCATACCTGCTTAAACATTCAATTTTTGGTATATTTACAGGAATAAAAATGTGTGATTCTGGTGGAATTTGAATGGTCTCCCTTGCCTGAACCGAACATACCATTTCAGCTTCACCCCCTATCCAACAAGGAATTTCCATTGTTTCTAAGCAGAGGCAAAGTTTTCTATAATCAATTTTTAATACATACTTCAAAAGGAAATATTGGCCTAGTATTCCCTCTGGAAGGATGTCGCATACTAAAACATTGTGTTCAACAATTTTATCACAAAACAAAATTTTCTTTTGGGCTGTACCATATGTTTTTAAAATTTTTGCTATTAGCATCTTTAATTTGACAGTCATTCTTTTGTAGTTTTAGTTCTTTATCTGTACACATCTTCATAAACAAATTATAAGAAATTACAGTCAATGTTGAACCACTGTCCACTAAAATTGTACAGGTACAGTTTTCATAAAAGCTGTAACATATAATCCATTATCCCATTTCCCTGTTTTAGACCAAATATGCCCTACACGTTCATCCAAATTATAAAAATCATTTTTGTCATGTTCTCCATTAGTTACAGGCCTTTTAGCATCCCTGTCCGTCAACCTTTGGCCTTTTGTCGACGGTCTCCCGTTTCCCTGATTATTTGAGGTGAGATCATCTCCCCTTGATCCCACATTTCTGTGTGACTAGCCACTTGAATTATTTCGTTGGTAATATTCGTTGTTTGATTGTCTATTTCTCTTAGGACAATCTATTATAAAATGGTCTGGAGAATTGCAATGATAACAGGCCTTCACACTTCTAGAATTACTATCAAAGCGTGGTTGTCGGTTGTAATTTTAATGGTTTTGGCTTTTTAAAAGTAATGAACCTTCCAGGTTAGCGATTCTGTCACTTATCTGCTTTAATAAAATGGTGTCACTTTGACTAATCTGAGGTTTTGGGCCTTGATTAAGAGGTGTGGCTTTACTATTTATAGAATGCACCGTATAAAAATCTTCATCTGAAACATTTCTGTCTGTATTGTCTAGAGAATAATCATTAGCAGTCAACTGTCTAATAATATTTGGCTTCTTTTTATCGTTAAGCTCAAAAATTACCTCATGTTTCACAATTATATCTACGGCAGTTGCAACGGTTTCACATTCTTTGTCTATGCATTTACTTTTCATTTCTAAGGAAATGCTCTTATAAAATTGGTCAAGGGCTAATGCCTCTAGCTTTCTGTAAGCTTTCTGTGCCATCTGGCGTAAATCATCCCCTAAAGCAGCAATATATTCCCCCTGCTGTCGTTTCCTAGCTTCAAATTTACCGAGCCACTTATTTTGTTGTCTTACACTCCTAAACCTTTGGGCTAATTCATCAACACGTCTGTAATAATCAGCTCTTTCATCTTGGGAAAAGCTCATGTAAAATATGCGTGTTATCTTAAGTTAGCTGATAATCCTAACATTGTATCTTGATTGGTCCAGAGACCAAGCTCGGCATAATTTATAAAATGAGAAAAATATTCCTCCCAGTCACTTGAACCATCTAATGGTTCTGGTTTCACATATAGTCTATGAGACTTTGAACCTGAGATAGGGTCATTGTTTGGTCTTTGATTCCTTGGTCTATAAGGAGGAGTTTCTGTGTCCCCCTTAACAATATGAGTGTCATTATAGACACTTGTATCACCTTGACCTTGTTCTTGCTCTATATTTAGTTCCATTTCGATTTCATGGTCTGGAGATTCAGCCATGACTAGAGTAAATTAAATACTATTTTTCTGTAACCTTATTACAACTAAAAAAATCCTAACCTTATGGAAAAGACAACACTGTATTACTTTCCTTTATTGCAATAATTTCAGGATATGATTCTTTTATCTGTGTATTCTTCTTTAATTCACAGGAAAAATTATCTCGCAAAACGTTGTAGCAAAATCTGTTTGCTTTCACAAAATTAAATACAAATCTGCGCCAAACAACAACATGAACCACCAGGCACCACAACAAATTGAACCACCACAACAAGAATTATTCTGGGTCAATCACTGGATTGCCATTAGAAATTGACAATTCCTTTTCTGACACCAAACTGTAGAAATCCCCCTCCCTATTCGAGTACGGTATGATTACTAAAGTTGCACAAAGGTGGCACAGTGACGCTCGAAAGAGTCATTTACTGAAACTCCAACAATTGCAAAGAAAAACCTAAGATATATTTTCCCACTGATCCGGTTTACACAATGTGGTACAAATAAACAAAGTCAATTCTGGGTCAGAATATTTTATATATTCATCATATTATATTATATGGAATTAATCTCAATATGGAATAAAATAGTACAATGATTCACAATTCTACAAATAAAATGTAAATACAATTTTTGTATTTATTCCAATAGAACTATTTAATAATGGCCACTCATATTTTTTTTAATTTCTAGAAAAAGGGAGGAGAAAGTAACCCTGGGTTAGATTTGTCGTGGTGGGGAATAATTGCCTCTCTAAAAAACTGAAACTTTTGACGTCTGCTCTATATATGTACTCTAAAAAAAAACTGTTTCTTTTCTTACTTTGTAAATTTCTGTTCTGTTATATACTGTATATATCTGTTCTTTCTAATATTCTTTGACTTTACACAAAATCTGTTCTTTTATTTCTATTTGGCGCTCGTCCGTTGTTCTGGCAGTATACTTCGGAGAGAAGCGAATTATTCGCCATTATCGGAATTGCTGCCCTTTTTATAGTTTTTCCCTCGGCCACAGTAGCCAATGAAAATCCCCCATTTGCCAAACACAATGGAAAATCGGTGGGCAAGGTGCTCGTATATCGGATAGGTTTTTTAGATCTAACCCCGTAGGTAAGAACTTGTCATTTACTTAAACATTATTCCTTTATTAAACAAATGTTTTTGGAAGCGGGGATAATAATTATAGGGCCTGACTTTAGTTTAAATTGACGAAATCGATGCCAAACAACGCGGCAGTAGAAACTTATCATACATACGAAAATAGGTCTGAATGCTGGATTTACTGTGAGAAAATGTGCCTATTTCTATTAAAATTAAGGTTTGGATTCAAAATCTGAATGTTTCAGGAATCTTAATAATAATGTTTGAAACCAAAATACTTTTTTTTTTTATAAAAATAGAATTTAACGGTCACGTGACCTATAGTTTTACTATAATGAATAGGAAGTGGGTCATCGAGGAACATTTCTAATTTGAAATGTACGAACTTATTGTAAACCCAGTTCGAAAAGATTTATAACTGTTTTCTTTTAGAAAAATGACAATGATATAATATTATTTACCTAATTTAGACGAACTACTGTAAATTTTGTTACCATTACTTTTACAAAACATGTAATCAATGCTTAACCCAGTTTGTTAAAATATGTACCTTTGTAAACAATATATAACAACAATTACAATCAGCTTCATTTTAATCATAACAGTTTTGGAAGCTAAATTAATAAACAATATAAAGCAAAGTAATGACCATAGGGTCATTACAAGTGGACGTCGATCTGAGTCTATCATATATGTACCATCTACACACGCTTAGACACATGTATTATGTCTATCGCTAGATTTTCCTTACGAGACAAGGTAACACTTCGACTATTGAAGCTATATTAAAATATAGCGGGTGTGGTCTAGGGCGCTGGACATAAGGCTAAGCGATTGGTGCTGCAGTATTTCAATGGTGTGAGTTCAAATCCCGTCGAGGGAAGAACAAAAAATTTGGCAGCTCAAAGATCTAATTCTTACACTGTTTGGTTTAATTTTCAGACGTATATATATTAAATATATATACTTCTATTCATGTAAAAAATTGATATTGCATAATGATTTCGAACATATAAGAAAAAAGGAAATGCTATCAATCTATAAAAGCAGATATGGAAATAAAACAAAAAGAAATCAAAGCACCACTTATATATATTACTGTACCAGACATGTTTACCACTACGATTTGAGCGTAGTTTCTACGATTTTTTGACAATAATTCCGCCTCTACGCCCTCTTATGTGTTTTCTACGCCAACTAGGTAAAACGGTAAAAAAAAAAAAAAAAATCGGAAGAAAGATGTTTTGTAGCAAATTCCGAACGCAAAACTCACCCGGAACCTTTCGCGCTTGAACCATATTTCGAACTAAAGTCACGAGGATCATCGAATGAACATCCTTTTTAATCTTTATGACGCTGATATAAAATGAGGTCTTGGCAAACGCCCCGATGATCCAGTCATAGTAACACGAGAAAGTTTTAATGGTGGCATGCCTAAACGCAAGGGAACGTCAACCAATAATGCAAGTGTCAGTGCAAATAAAAAGGCTTGCCAACGGTACAAAGAAGAATATTCAACATTTTGGAAATGCCTTCAAGCTTCAACAAAAGGCGAAACATATGTAAGATGTGTCACCTGTCAGATAGACTTTTCATGTGCCCATGGTGACAGATTCGATTGCAAGAGGCATATAGAGACGAAGTCTCACAAAGACTTCGAGATCCTAACAACCAAGTCCATGACTGATTTCTGCATCAACTCATCGCAAGCTAATACAAGTGCCGAAACTTGGAAAAGGAATCAAACGAAGGCAGAGCTGATGCTATGTACAATCCTGGCTCAAAATAATTTCTCATTTATTTAGCACAGCCCCACTCCTCACTAGTGCATTCAAGGAAATGTTTTCTGACTCAACAATTGCTGCAGGTATGTAAATTATTTTACCATCACATATTCTATCTCATAAAGACAAGTAAGATTTCATTAGGATAAGTGAAATTGGTCCAAGCTTGTCTGTGCTCTCTCTCTCTCTTCGTTCCCACTTATGGCCTGGGATATTGGTAGGCCAGGGGGTTTTAAAAAGCATATTTTCTAGGGGTCACTATGCCCAAATTTTTTTCAAGTTTGGAGGTTATTTTTGGTAGTGGTAACCACCAACCAATTTTCTGAGTAACTTGTCATGGTCAAAAGTGTTCTAGTCGGGAACTCTTATCATTTGATTTATGAAGTATTGTCATTTTTGTTACTTTAATCATTTAAATATCATTAACTGATTTTACATGTATTGTGTTTTATGTAATTTTAGGTTGATTGTTATGTCTAGTCAATGATCATTGATGTATCTACAGAGTTTTATGTAAAACAGTTCTGAATAAAAATGTTGAAATGTTGAATATTTTTTAATGAAAGTATTATTTGAGCTTGGGATTAAGTTGAAAGCAGGAAATCATTTTGAAGAATATATTAATCAGATTGAAACTTATGCATGCATGCCTAAGGGTGGAGTATGCATGTTTTAAACAAATTTGAAGAAATAAAACCCATCATTGGCTTGTATCATTAGCATTTGAAGTTTTGCTTTCAATTCTTAGAACAAATAGCTATTTTTTTTAAATAAGCCAAATTTTAATAATGCAATGGGTTCAAGGAGGTCACATAATATAGCAGCAAACATATGACATATGAAGCTGTTTTACATACTATATGCTCATTTACCCATCAACAAAATATTATTCAGGTCACAATTAGGAAAACGACTCTTAAAAATTGAAAACTACACTTAGGTAAGTCTGAAACTACTACTGCTAGTCAATAGGGGTAAACGGGTCTGCTGTACACATGCCAACAAGTGCACAAAGAAAAAGACATTTGAAACAAAAAGCTGTAACATAGCAAACTTGAATATGTATATAGGGAGTGGATGTGGTCGAGTGGTCTAGGGCGCTGGACGTAAGGCTAAGCGAATGGTGTGGGTTCAAATCCCGTCGAGGGAAGAACAAAAATTTGACAGCTCTAAAATATAATTCTAACACTGTTTGGTTTAATTTTCAGACGTATATATATATGAAGAGTTTGAAGATACCAAAGGAGTAACCAGAATCCGTAAATCGATGAAGGACAGACAACACAATGGCCACGAAAAAAAGGACAAACAACGATCTACAAAACATTCACATAAAACTAAAGATCGAGTAACGAGAACCCCACTTAAGACCAGGATTGAGCTCAGGTGCTCCGGAAAGGTAGGCTGTCGCTGATCCACTAGTAGCACTCGTCGTGTTAATCAGTTACAAATCCGGTGTTAACTCATATTGGTTGTCATGACATTAAATGTAAGCAGTAGTATAATCGATTACATTTGAAAATTGATGAAATTGTAATGTTATTTAATCTTGAAAATTCCAAAGTAATTATAATCTAATTTGATTACATTTGAAAGTAATTGACTCATAAAGCGAGCAACAGTAGTACTGTAATGGGCGTTATGTATTGGTGTTTTCAAAGTCTCCAGTTTTAAGGACAATTCAGATAGGTTACTTCGGAGCGGATCACAAACAAGTGCTTAGTATATAGAAAGTGCGTCCTAATGAATTGTATTTTGCTAAGAATGGTCGTAGATCGCCTGTTGTAAGGCAAACATTTCCGACGTTATTAATTATATCTCTTCCCGTGTGGCAAACGACGATAATGAACGTATGGATTAGCGTATTGATGTCCGATATACATGGAGAAATAGTAGATATGGTAGTAATGACATGTAACGGGCAACCAACAGTCGTCTGGAGCATGACATTATTCAAAAACGTAGATTTGTATACGTCTCGTAGATGGGGTCCATGGGTGCATTTGATTCGAACCGCTAAACCACCGGTTGCTCCATTCGGAGAGGTTTTCCCACTTTCTTACAACAAAGCGGAAACTCGAGTATAAATCAGATGCAATCTGGCATCTCGGACACTGTGATGTTATCAATGATTACTCATATTCATGCTTGACAAGGAGAGCATGGAGACAGCTTCGTCTGCAAATGAACTGTATGATACCTGTTTAGTCAGTACCTATGGCTACCAAAGTCTATGGGATTGAGGTAATATAACCGAGTTGGTGTCACTTGTTTTAAGTGAGATATTAGTCAGCTACATTTTAATGATGAAATGCCTGTTTGTACGAACAAAATATAAAATGTCGCTCAGAAGTCACTTTGTAATCTTTCATTTGACCAGACTGGGGAATGTTTCTTCCAGATTTCTGGGCTAAACTGTTCTTTTCTAGTAATAAATATGATTATATTGTCAACAATATTTAGTTCGATCAACATTATCTTTTTATTTAAAGTATAGGTTTAGTACGTCAGTCCTGATATGATTGGATTGTCTTTATGCGACACAACACTGAATTAAACACCTATATGTAATAATGTGTTAATGTTTTGATTGAAACAAACAAAAAGGGGTATGATGGATGTCTGACAATTTTGCCTTGAAAAGGCCATAAACGACCACTCCTAGAAACATGTTGCTCATTAGAAGCTTACACAAGTTGTATTCGTGTAGAGGAATACGACATTCTCTATACTACTGTAGACTGTTTATTTCATTTGTGGTGCGGATGCCTCGTTTTGAATGGTATCCTTGGGTATTGCAATACTAATTTGTGTTTCAAAATTGCATGCAAAAAGTAGTACGATTTCAAAAAAGTAGTTTTCAGAAACATTCTATTTAAAATCGAACACCAAAGCAAACTATACAAGACATGTGCACTGAAAAACAATCATACGCGATATGTTAGTAAATGACTACTGCGGTAGATATCAAATGCAATTTATACAGCTGTCCTCCTAGGACGGGCGCAATGTGTAAATCGGGTGTAAAGAATTCCACTTTCCTAACGTAATTTACCACATCGTGTATAATTTGCACAACATTGGAGATCTAATTAGCTAGAGCCAAATGTATTTATCAGACAAAGGGATTGAATGTATTTAGTAAATCACAGAAGAAAACTAAGCAACATTCCCGAAGGCTCTCCTTGGTCAATAAACTGTTGTCAACTTTCATGAAAAACAGTGGCTTTAATTTTACAGAATGACTTTTTTCTACTATAATATGACAGATAAATCGAATTATAAGGTATATGTAAATTTGCTTAATTACGAAATCTCTTTTACATTTTAATAATGGTAGCTACATTTCGAAATGGCGTATTGAACAATACATCTTTTGAATTGTATATGTTTATTGTTAATATAACATCGATATAGATGATTCTGTTATAATTAGTTTAGGAACAATAAGTTCATGTGATGTCAGTCACATGCATGGGGGTTTGATCAGTTCTGTCATAATTAGTTTAGAAACAATAAGTTCATGTGATGTCAGTCACATGCATGGGGGTTTGATCAGTTCTGTTATAATTAGTTTAGAAACAATAAGTTCATGTGATGTCAGTCACATGCATGGGGGTTTGATCAGTTCTGTTATAATTAGTTTAGAAACAATAAGTTCATGTGATGTCAGTCACATGCATGGGGGTTTGATCAGTTCTGTTATAATTAGTTTAGAAACAATAAGTTCATGTGATGTCAGTCACATGCATGGGGGTTTGATCAGTTCTGTTATAATTAGTTTAGAAACAATAAGTTCATGTGATGTCAGTCACATGCATGGGGGTTTGATCAGTTCTGTTATAATTAGTTTAGAAACAATAAGTTCATGTGATGTCAGTCACGTGCATGGGGGTTTGATCAGTAAAATGAAGTTATAAATTATTTGCTATGTAATTTCATGTTATTTATCCTTGAGAAGACAACACACTGAATGACATTGGTTAAACTTTCTTTTATAAAGGACATTTCATCAATGCTATCTTCAGTGCTTGTATTTTTACCGAATACCTTCATATACGAAATTAAAATAAAAGTAAATAAAATAAGTTATTGTCTATTTATATGTTGGTCTATTTTTATCCATCAAAAGGGAATTAATTGGAATTAAGATAACCACTTTTCTACTTACTTTTTTTTAATTTCGTAAATATTCCGTGCGGACAGCCCAATCATGGCCGATCAACAATGTAGCCACGCATTCACCAGTAGCATGACAAAAATAGTTGGTGTCGATGTATTCCCAGGGCAATATTCTGGAATTAGAATTTTCCGTTGCCCGTGGAAAGTGCTTTTTCTGCACGGGAAAGTTGCCATATTAAAGTAAATTGTCCGTGGACAAGTAAATATTACGGGAAATAACTTCGTTTCATCCGCGATTATCCCTTCTGTCATATTTATAGCATTTTCACGATCCGAATATTCTAATTCCAAATTGAAAACGGAAAACTTTCGATCCGTGTGTTCACGTGTTCTGACAAAATTCGTGAGTCAAACGGTTTGTTACAATCTTATGGAATATGATTTTACTGATTGTTCTTTTAGGTAAGCGGTAATACGGATACGGTACGGTTCCTTTATTACTATGAAAATTAAATTGGTGGAAATATTCAAATGATACATGAACTTTGAAACTTCAAAAGGAGAACCACAAATACCACCTGAAAAAAAGCTAGGAATTTATAAGAAGACCAGGGACAAACAGTATGATCATGAAAAGAGAAATAGAACTTGTGTTCCTCTTTCCGATGGTTGCAAAATGAGGGCAAAAACTGTCAGATGTTTTGCGCTTACTGTGAAGAATACCCATCACTGGCTGGTCATAACAGTTTTGTAATGGGATCAACAACCTTCCATCTGACAAACATTAGATCGCATGACAGCTCACATCCAGTGTATATCCCGTTACAATTCTCATAACTCTGTCACTGATTCAACAAGAACATGTAGAAAACCTGATGAGTGTGGTAATACCACCATTGATAAAACCTTTACCCAAATTTGATTAACAGACAATAACAGGCTGGATAACGTATTTAAAATACCAAATTCTGTATATTTTCAGGAACAGAGGGTAATCCCCCAAGTGATATGGAAAACTAGTGTAACTTAGCTAAAGCAATTGGTGTTGATGTAGGTTCCAACTATTTCAATGATGTATCAGCCAAACAATGTTTGTCTGCAACAAGTAGTAATCTTTACAATGATGACAGATGTTCTACAGGAAGTTATGAAGTCGACTTATATTTCTATTCTGGCTGATGGTACTACCGATATTTCTGTTTAGGAACAATAACTGGTGTATAATAGATATGTTGACAACTCTGGTCATGCACAAGTCATCTTGGCGAACATTGCGTCACCACAACACTCACATGTTTCATGGATTTTTCAATGAATCAAAAAAACACAATATTGGAATTGAATTTGAAAATCTGAAACATAATATGCCACGCCCATCTCTGACTTTTGCCAATTTTGATGGTGCATCAGCTATACATGACAGAAGAGGAGGTGTAATGGCACACATACTACAAGAAATGCCCGGGACCATCCGTATGCACTGCATTGCACACAACTTTGAACTTGCAGTGTTGGACTGCAAATATAAAGAGACCATAAAAGGGTTTTCATTCTTTACAGTTCTTCCCCCAAAAAGAATGAGATGATTAGGTAGATGCAGTAGTGGAGGGCTGTTAAATATGTTAAATGGAAATGAACACTAACAAGAAAAAAGGGAAAACATTGTAAAAACAGTCTTATCATAGATGAAATTGCTATGATCAGTAAAAAAAAATATTGAACAAGGAGAATTTGCATTATGTGGACTCACACAAATAGACTTATTTTCTTCTTCTTTTGGTATACATCGACCTCCGATGACTACATACTGTTAATTTTTGCTGGCATGAAGATGTGGTGTTTTTTGTCAGGTGTCATGCATCCCCAATCCACATTAATCAGTTGCTACGACATACGCTAATCTACATTCATCGACAAGAGGGACGAGACTTGATTCAAGCCATTCATGAAATAGCAATGTATGAAATATAAAAATAAGTAATTTACAAGTTACATATGTTTGTTTGCATCTGTTAAGATTGCCTTGCCTTGTATGACAACGTGTCACGAAGAACAGAACATAATTGGTGTTGGATTGAAATCCATATACAAAGGATTGTTACCAAAACAACACATTAAATAGAAAACAAAGTAACTATTAAATCCAATCAAACTACATATATACATGTTTGAAACGCATGCCTCCCTGACGACATTTGGCATGACATAGCCAGAAATCATGGGTGATTTTGCTCATGAATATTAATAAAGGGCGAAGCCCTTCTAACTATAGGCTATACGACCTTTGGTAATAAGTTATACTCCTATATTCATAACCAAATATCTTTTCACCGGAAGCATGAAATTCAAGAACACATCGGCATTTAAAAACAAAATAAAAATTATTTCAATAAGAAATTCGCAAATCTGTCACCATTTCAATTCTTCTCAATTGAAATAAACTTAAAAGAAAATTCTAAGATGAAAACGTGTGCTACAAGAAATGATCGTTTACAGTGATGGATGACGTCATTTTCTAGTGTGCATTTCGTCTGCTTCAGAGAGGAAAGAAACATGAAATTGCATCCACTTCTTGGTCATCCTGTCTCTGAAAACTTTGTGAGCTGGTGTCAAACATTGAAGAACAGCTCTGCATCGTTTTTATGTATACATGAAACCTATATCATCTCCACGATTTCTCAATTTGAAAGTGATTTAAAAAATGTGTACATCTGAAGTGCATTTGTGTATGATGTCTGGACAACTGATTTTGTCAGGTAAGCCTTTTAACACATTTTCCATGGCAAGGTTAAAAATATTACAATTGCGTCTGACCCTCACTCCCCTTTTCACTACCACCAAGGATCCTACTATATAAATCCTTGCTACCACGCATGGCATGCATTTGTTTTCTCTCTCACCATTTTTACCCCATGATCTGTGATTGGGGTATATTTTTTTTCTCGTGACCCTTCATTTATGTCTCTTATTGATTCACCGTTATTTGTGAAATTCTCAAAAATGGCAAATTTTAATTTCTGTGAATCGTGATTTGAATATGCTTCGCCCTTAAACAGGTTGTGCTTGTCTCATATTAAACCAAATCGCGTCATATATGACGTCAGCAAATAAACGTTGAACCATATTTGGAAGACGCTGATGAAAACTCGTATCTATTTTTTTTAAATAATATTTCATCACAGTTTTGATCACATAACTAATTTCATAATTATTTGTGATCGTATCAAAATTAATTGTCATCATTATCTCCATTAGGAATTCGATGTGTGTAAAAGATCGAAAATATTTTTAATGCACTGCTCCCCCCTTTTTTCCACGAAATAAAAATATGTAAATAAAAAATATATTGTGCATTTTTTTTCAATTTCTGCCCCATATAAGTATTAGTATGTCATCGAAATCGTTTAGTATATATATTGTTAAATTTTTTGAACTTTATATATCAACAGTATTGTTCCCAATTGTATTATAGTTACTAGTCTTATAATATATGACTTCGCATTTATAAAGTCTAATTTTAACGTTTTCATGCTGATTTTTTAATTTTTAATTTTCCTTTAAATGCGAAGTCATATCGGAAATGTCAAAATGTACGTAGCACTTTCCGATGTAATTTCAAGTCGGGAGCAGATTCACAAGTTAAACCACTGCACCCCCCCCCCCCCCCCCCCCCCGAATCTTGTAATTTACACCCCTTAACAATAAAAATGAATAAATAATTAACTTACCTTATCTGTACAATCGTTAATGCCATTAGAACTGACAATTACTTTTCCATGGCAAACTCATTCTCCAGCCGCCATAGTTTAAAAAGTGTTAATTAAATTTACGGATTCTAGAAAATATGTCACAAAACGAACTTTTTGTCCATTGTTTAGACTTTTTTTTATGTTTGCTAATAAAATGCAGGTAACGAACCCCTGTTTTTGGTAATAAACAGTATTCAAAGTATTATACTAGCGATATAAAGTATTTTGTTTGTGGTAAAGAATAATAGTGATTCATACAAATTATCCAGATCACGGTAAAATAAAAAGAAATCAGTCAGTTTTGCGGCTTTGATGAAATTGTTTTTTTTTCTAGCTGCATGTATCTTCTCAAGCAAATAATTCACAAAAGAGTATGCACTGCCTGACGAGTTTGCGGTGAGCGAAGCAATCCCCATTCACCGCTAGTGATTTAAGCAAACTTAACATAACTCCATACTGTTTTTCAAACGGTCCAACTCAAATATTAGAATGTAGTAAGTATCCAATTTCACTGCGTGGAGAGTTAGCGGTGAGCGAAGCAATCCTCATTCACCGTTATAGTGATTTTAACAATTCACATAAGCAGACTAACTTCGATGATCACACTGTTTTCAAACGTATCAACTCAAATATTAAAATGTAGTAAGTATTCAATTTCACTGAATGGCGAGTTCGCGGTGAGCGAAGCAATCCTCATTCACCGCAAGAAAGTTCTAAAATAGTTCATTGACTTAGAATAACTCTGTTTTTCAATGGAATAATTTCAAAATGAGAATGTAATTATTTACAATATAAGAATATAAATGGATAGCAAAGTAATCACTTTTTTTGTTTAAAATAGATTTAAAAACATTTTTCTATTACTATTTGCTGCAGTTTACGGAGCCACAATTTAGCTAATGTATCAATAGGATGAATTCCATCTTTGTATAAATCTTTGAAATTGTAAGCATATTTTGTTTGAATTCTGTTTTGTGACCGTCTACGTCTAACCTTCGAAGCTCGTAATATATCTAACGAAAAGGGGGGACTTCTGGTTTAATTTATTGAATCAATTTCATCATTTAAATTTCCAATCTTACCAAATAAAGCATCATCATCATCTTTAAAAGAATCTGGTTTACTATGTTTTTGGTATTCATTCCATAATCGAATGGAAAATACAGGGCATTGTAAAAAAAAACTTCGGTTGAAGCATTAACTTTCAGAACTTCCCTTTTTATATTTTGCAATTTGTCAACATCTGCAACTGAAACGTCTTCGTCTAAAGACAGATACCTTGTCCTGCGATCCAACTTGGTAAAATCACATGTACCTGTCCAAATCATCAGCAATGGTGAATCCACGCCTCTAACAACATCTAATATTTTCGACAATAGGTGTCTATTTTCACTAGAAGCTCCCTTTTGAAACACTATATCAAAAATATCCTGCCCTCGTTCCACGACTCTGCAAGTAATTACCCTTGCTGTCGGACATTAGAAAAGCCTTTCTGCGGCGATTTTCGTGGTTCTTTAAATGAAACTCTGTTTCAAAACGGTCTAATTGCTTAAAAAAATAAATTTCCGATAAATAATTTCCGGATTTCTTCACAATTCCAAAACTAACTCACTTCACGAGATCGTAACTTGTCAGATGAGGCCAAATATCAACAATCGTAAGGTCTAATTTGAAATTAAATGTATGTCCCTGAATAGTTTCCTTTAATATTTTTTTATATCTATCGATTGATTACTTAGCTTCTCTATTTATTAAAATTTGATTGACACTCTGCATTGGCTTTTGATTATATGACTAGCAGGGTTTGTTCGATGTGATTACTTAAATACCTTATCCTTCTTCAATGAGTGCTTGACTACTTTAAGGGAATTAATAATTGCATGATAACCAAGCAAAATGTTTTGCGATTATTTGATTAGATAGCTCGCAATATGATTATTACTCGCAATGAAGAGGGGGTAGGAGGGGTATAATCTCGAAACTTATTTCTGCCAAATCCCGATTTCAGAGGCCTAATATTGTATGCTCCCGAAATAAAAACACGTCCAGATTTGGAATAATTTTGCTCGTTCCCTAAATTCCGACCTTAAAACGACCCCTCCCTCAATGAAGGGTAATTTGTTTTCTATTTTTTTTTAATTTATTTTACATAGTTCTTATCTTATCTCATTTGAATTATTCCATATTGAAAACTGACTGCACATTACTCATCAAGAATAATCCGTCTCCTTTTGTCAAGCCGCTTCATCTTTCCCATCTATTTCCCAGGGAACTTTGGATTTTCGTTATGAACGAAGTTCGGAAAAGCCCTATGTGCTCGATCAGGTGTCTCGGTGAACAGCGCTTCGTCTTTCAGATACGAAAGTAACTTTTCTACATTAACATCCCTGTTCACATCTCTCCTTCTGTGTCTGTACAATTCATTTTCGATGACTTGTGAATCAAAAACAGAATCCAAAGCCTCGCCTAACGGACCAACGATCTGACTACATCTTTGTAGTGTGCTGTCTGTATAACTCCCCTTTGCAGAATCAAGCAGGTCTTTATACAGGCGGTTGATAATTTCGTCCATGAAATCCATTGGAAGATTTCTTCCCAGCCCACTCCCGTAATTCACCGTTCTGTTATAAATCAGATCACTCCTCAACTTTTCGGGCAACCAGCCATTGATGGATACCAACAATCGGTGCGCTAAATATCACATATGTTGGGTGCTTTGTTGAAAAGAAATGCACCAGGTCTACCTTCCAGTGAGACATCATTGCCTCCACATCCGCCTCTCTTACAGCGTCTCTACGACAAAGAAGGTTTAAACCTACCCAAACGATTCCACGACTGTAGTTGTAGACATAGTCGGGCTTATCTTTCTGTGTTGTCTTACCCGTAGATTTTCTAGTCTTTCTTTGTTTTTTAGCAGTTTTGCATGCAGGTTTACAAAACCAGTCGCCTTTCGGAATATTTGTCATATTCAGACATTTAAGATGGTACCATTCTTTCCCAGTCCATTTTGTACCGGCACTGCAACCTATCATACCCTCCTCATTACCCAAATCTTGTTGGCATTTGCAATAAGGATACGAATTTGTTTCGTTCTGACATGAATCGCTGCAGAACCAAGTATGTGTGAGGTTATTTACATCCAAACCAGCACATGTATAATGGAAGACTTCACCCCTAGTACATTTTCGACCTGCACCACACAAAATGACTTCGTCATCCATATCCTCACCGCAACAAAACAATTCCGCGCCTGTATTGTCATCCGTTTTGAGTGATTCGACATCAAGGCTATGCCAGGTGTTTTGAACTATTTCGGTTACAACTGATTGCAAATAGGTTTATCTGACATCATCTGGCGAATTTTCAATGGTCTTGCTCCTCTTTCATGCTTTACAAACAATTCCATTGCAAGAAGACAGACATACCCTCCCAGGCATGGTTGAAATTATCCGATATATCGGACTTAACTTGCCGATAATTGAAAATATTTTTAGTTGACATAGGGTGCCCCTGTCTACTGAGCTGGATCCTTTGAAAAATTCATCGAAATAATCTTGGAGCAGTAACATCACCTTGTGGAATTCCTGTATACCAGGTTCGCACCCTTCTAAACGTTCCGATGCTTTCAACCCGTTCGTCCGCCCTCTGTGGGCATCATTACCACGCTCACAACTTAGACCATCACCGCAGACTATTGTAGTGTATGGTTTGTCATCAATGGATGGAATATACCGTTGTAGATTTTCATATATGGTTATTGCCCCTTGAGTTGAAGAGGGGTCAACATCGAAAACACCGAGGTTTATCAATACACTTCTTTTTGTTGATTCAGATTAAAACTCGTGTAGGATGTGCGATGTTACCCAATCTGTGAAGTTCGTCTTGAACCAGGGTAAATGTCTGACCAAAATTCTGCATACAATAACGTTCATCCGATTTTCAATCATTTCAAAATCATTTGGACTCGGTATATATATATATCAGGATGCAAATCTGCAGCTTTGGGAAGAGTATTGTCAAACCGCCACTCTAAATGAGAAGTTGGACTTCGATTTATGGCAACATATCTAAGGGCCATATTTAAATATTTGTTTTTAGCCGTTACTGTTGGGTGTCCAGTTGTTACTTTCTTTCCAGCGTGATCCCAACACTTTGTAAATCCTGGCTGTTTTTCAGGCAAATGTTCCTCCTCCATTTCCCCCTCATCGTCTTCTTGAATAGATTACGGCTCGTCATCGCTCGGTGGAGATGTTTCACCAGAAGATTCCGCCGGGTCCACCTCGATGTCCTCTTCGTCGTCAGTCTCCATCCCGTACGGGAGAGTGTCGTCTGGATTATATGGGATCGTGCCTTCAGAACTTGACGATTCGTTTACCTCGTCGTCTACATTTGCTACTGTTGCAACTAAAGCAACAGGTAACTCTTTTTCAATTTCAACAGCTATTGTCCTTAATTCTGCTGTGGTTAGTTGTTGTTCAATTTTTTGTTTACAAATAACTGCAGCCGAGTCAAATCCTTGTCGTATCTTGTCCAAAGCTGCCAAGGTGGTATCGTAACCCTTGCACATACCAATTCGAGCAAGCTGTTTCAAAACCTCACGTTTAAGACCGCCTCTCCAAAACTGTATGGACATTAAAGTTGGCAAGAAACCTGCTTTTTTTGGGCGCTTTTGTATGCAAAATTGAAGCTATTGTGGTCCCAATATGTGTTTTCAGATTCACATACTTGCCTTTGACTAGGGTTTCTTCATTTGCCTTCGTTGTAACGGTACCTCTTAAAACGTTGAATAAGAGAGGACAAGAACAACGAAAATCATTTAATGTTTTACTCCATGAGAACTGTTCTAGGTTAAGGACATTTACCTCCTGAAACAGTGGCAAACTAGCCTCTTGCAGTAAAGTCGATATTTCTTTGCGAACAATACTAGTAACAACACGTATAAACTGGTTTTTTATCCTTTGTCGCAGTATACATTCCATTTATTGCCCTTCGGTATTGACGAGCTTTGATGTTCGAGATAATGAAATCCCATTTTGTCGTTTGTGTTGCCTTCTTTGAAAACAAGTTTCTGACTAGCACTATTCCAATAGATAGATTTTTGATAAAGAGATGTTGATAAATGAATGTATTTTGATAAATCAACTTCAAAAACACACAGGTATCCGTTCTTGTTGATAATTTGGTTACCTAATACCATATAATTTATTTTGAAAATTCGATTTTGGCAAATGTTTTGGATCATCGTTCCATTTCCGTGCGTCTAGTATTACTAGTATTATGTAAAGAGTTACCTCCCTTAAAAGAGGACATTTTCAAATTACAATTTCTAACAATTCTATCTATATGCGATAATTTGAGAATTTGTTACGCAAAGAAATTCAAATCTTACTATGATATCAAACTGTCTTTATGTTTTAGTAATACATACATATCTTCAAATTTGCAAGATACCCGATGTGTAGGTTGTACCTTAAATTCTCGAGATGGTATAGACGTTGTTTCAAGTGGCAAAATCGTCTCTGGGGATCATAAATCCCCGTGGCATCCACATCCATTACAGCAAGAAGTAACAATTTCAACAGCTTACTATACAGTGTGGGTTTTGGTCATTGTTGAAGGCTGTACGGTAACCTGTTTTTGTGTTTTAATTTAAATTCCATTTTCATTCATGTGATGTATTGGTTGTGTCTCATATGTCCCATATCTCATTTTACTTCTACAAGTCAAGAAGTTCCGGTTCCGCTACTAGTGGGATATGTAATGTGAGCCCTGCCCCGGTCAAAAACAGTAAAATTTACGAGCTGTTGGGGAAGTTTCACAATTTGGCCTTTTCATAGTCTTGACCCACTATTGACTCCTTTACATTTAAGAGGGGGAGACAGTACCGGGAGAAAGGAGACGAGGGGGGGAAAAGATATGAGAGAAGGGAGAAAAGAGAGGATGTGTAAGAAAAAAATGAAGAGGGTCAAGAGAAAGGCGTAAGAAAAAGATTGAGAAAGAGGCACAGAAAGAAAGGGAGAGAAGGGGAGAAAGAGGGGCCGGATAAAGAAGAGAGGGGGAGAAAGAGGGGCTGGATAAAGAAGAGAAGGGGGAAAGAGGGGCGGGAGAAGGGAAAATACTAACTCTTCCCCTCATTTAATAACCCTTGTCGAACGTAACCGGTGCATACACTTAGATGGACTTGTTTTTGGTTTCTTTGTCATAATGAAATGTACCCCATTAATATTCATAACGGTTATGACTTACCTGGCACGGTGTGCTTGTGATACGAGCTTTTTTCATAGGTGACTTCCGACTGCTGTCGCTACGTTTTTTTCTGTGACAAGTGGGAATCAGTATGTGTCCTTCCCCAAAATTCACTCATGGAGTTGTGGTATCTTGCTGTTTCATTTAACTTTCCCCAGCATTCAAATTGTCCTGAACGTTTGTTTGGAACTGGCGTGAAGGAAGAGCCTGTCATATTTGTCAGTAGATCTCTTGCGCTTTGATTTCCAAAGCGAACTGGATGTTCAAGAGAAAATCTGTAAAATCCTTTGTTGTCTGGTTTTTTAGCAAATGCATTATGACAATTTGCACAAGAAACCATTGAGGATAAGACACGTGGTAAAAGCGCGCGAAAAAAAAATGGACGTAGAATGTATTCGTCAGAAATTCGATGCTGCAAAATCTAAACATAATATAGACTTTGAGGCAAAGGAAGAACAATTAAAGATTGCAATGACAGTAATGGGTGGAAGAAATGTTCTAGGCTACGGGAAAACGTTATGTATGCTCATCCCTACCATGCTGTCGGAGGAGGAGTCGATAACTCTTGTTATCTCGCCATTAACATCGCTAATAGATGACCAAATGTGTAGCCTCAAAAGTAAGAACTTCAGCTGTGCAAAGATATCGGCCATCGGTGATATGGATAATGCTGTGATTTCTGGTACGTATGATTTACAATTTCCCAGGGCTGATTTAGGATTTTCAGATGTCAATAAGCATCACAATGAAAATTGAAAATACTTTAATATCACAATGAATTCATTGAATCGTTGATATCATCACCCCACCCCGTTTTACAACTTTTCCCAATATGCAATACGGTGTGACGCTTCACATAAAAGTCAGCTAAGAATTGATTTGATAATGATTATTAGGGCTATCCGTAGCTAATAAAATTGTAAAGGGAATACGTTGATCGACATCTAGCAATGAATTCTGCTTAAGCCGGTGCTAGGGGCCGTCTTGAACTTGCTATGATGTATGAGAAACTGCTCATTGTTGAAGGCCTCACGGTGACTTCAAGATGAAGACCAACAATAAAGGCGTTGTTCCATTGCTTTGTTTAAAATGTAATAATCGGGATTTTGTCTCATGTACATTTACTCCATATTCCTTCTGCTTTTATTGGTAAATTCTCAACACCGATAAGGTTATGTATGTCGACAGAACCTAATTGCATACAGACTATCGAACCTTTTTTATTATGATCGAACTCATAAGAGGATAGACCATTCAGGGGTCTGTGCTTTCTGTTTTATTTAACATTTTTCTCTTGTCTGTAGTACCGTACTTATCAAATTAATTGCTTTTTCTGTCTTGACTTTTGGCGTGTCAATTCTTGTTTATATTCGTTTTCTCAGTGATGAGGAATGGGGAGGGTTGGGGTCTCACTGGCGAGTTTGGCCCCGCGACACACTTGTGTGCCTGTCTCAGGTCGGATACCTTTATCGTTGGCTGCCTTTGTTGGATGGTTGTTTATCGCTTTTAGTATTGTGGAGGAGTGTATGCCCCTTTCATTCATTGGGGGCCTCAAAGAGCTCGCCGTGCAGTGTGAGTTTTGCTCATTATTGAAGGCTGTGCGGTGATCTTGTACTAATTTTGCTTGTTGTACGGTTGTTGTCTCGTTGTACTTTGCCCCATATCTCGTTTTATTTCTATAAGATAGTTGTATAAAAACAACCAGCCAAGCCCCTCTTCGATTTGAAATAAGTGTTATCCTTGTACAAAGTTCATTATATAGTACACTGATAATAGCTGTTTGATTTTCTATGATACTCGCAGTAACGCAGGAAAATTGTTATATTTAAAATTGAGTATCCCAAATGAAGAAAAATGGTCGGCATTTTCTTTAAACCAAAAACAGCATGAATACTACGGAAGCGTATAAGGAACATGCAAGTGAAAAAACAATTATCTGGGCGAGTTAACTATCTTACTATATCGCCATTGCGAGTTATCAATCTTTCTATCTCGCCGCGTCGAGATAATCGTCTTTTATTTTCCCTAATATGCTTCCGTACTATCTAGGCAAACCAACTTTATTTTACTATATAAGAAATATTGGCTTCCATGGGAACAATTTATCTCCATGTCTTTATTTTAGCGTTTGCCAAAATGTATTCATCTATATTTTCGGCATCGTTATACGCCTGTTTTTTCTATTTATTTTTCAGGAATCACAAATGGGGACTTTTCTTTTGTCTTCTCCCCAGAATCCGTTTTAAAGCCTTTCTGGAAGAGCATATTCTTGTCAAAGAAGTGGTAATCTTGCATGAAATTAATTGCAATTGACGAAGCACACTGTGTTTCTGAATGGGTTGATGATTTCCGCAAAGAATATCAACAGCTGTTTGAACTAAGAAGTTTTTTTAAGGTTCCGGTTATGGCTTTCACTGCGACATCAAAAAAGAAAGTGAAAGGGGATATAATGGAACATTTGCAATTAATGGAAGACAACACCGATGTGATATTCAAGTCACCAGACAGGCCTAACATATTTCTTGAAATTGTAAAAAAGGAAAGTACAGAATATGAAACTTGCTTAAACTGGTTAATTGAACATATACGCGTCAAAGGGAGCAATTCTAAAAAGACCATTATATACTGTCGTTCCATTGACACAGTCTCCGAGATTTTTTGCACCCTGAAAGACTGTCTTGGTAAAATGGCATATGTAGACGGCAAAATAGACTCTCAGCACATTTTACTTGAAATGTACCATAAAAGTACACATCAAGACTCCAAAGATAGAATTATCAATGAATTCAAGAAGGGTGATAGTCACATAAGATGCATAGTTGCCACAGTGGCCCTAGGTATGTGGTTGGACATAAGAGATGTCGACTTAGTCATGCACATTGGATGCCCCAATACCCTTCTGTCATACTGGCAGGAGACCGGTCGTTGTGCCCGCGATGGGAGAGCTGGATATAGTTTAGTACTATACGATAAGTTTACTCTTTCCCTTAAAACAACAGAAAAGGAGGTGGCACAATTAATTCTTAATAAGGATGAGAAGTGCATTCGACAAGAAATCTTAAAATTTCTTACAGACGATGAAATCGTTGCTGAAGTAAAGCCATCTGAAAAATGCAATGGATCATGCGATTTACAGTGTCAGTGCAACATGTGCAAGTGCTGTTCTATCTGCAGAAAGAAATGCCCACGTCAAGAAAACCTGAAGTTTGACATCCACGAATTTCTAAAATTGTAATTTGGGCGGCTGTTCACGGTGAATGAGGATTGCTTCGCTCACCGTCAAAATTGTATTTTGTTAAATATGATGTATTTGTTGAGTAGTAACTCTTAGTTTCTGAAGTTATCGCTGTATTCTTTATTGGAACTAATCCTCGTTAATTTAACGTTCGTTTCGTTCAAATTTTTTAAAATTTTATTAACCGTCATATTTGAATATCAGCGTCTTCCTGTCAAAAACACTGAAAATATTTCACTTGAATAATGATGAATGTGATGGATTATAGACTTTAAATTACCATAACTATGTAAGGTAAAGCTACTTTTATAACTTTTTACTCAGAAGTCTGTTTTTATTTTTTGACATGCTACGTGATTTGACCATCTTCCGATAGGACCTCGCACGGCACATTGACAATAAAAAAAAAAATAGCAAAAACAATAAAATATGAATATAAATCGATAAAATTAAATGGAAAAATCAACGTGCGAAGTTCTATGTTATAGGACTATATAGTTACTTGCTCTGTTGTTTTGTCTAAATAAAAAAATACCGTTGTGGAGCATTTTTTTAATTGTTTATTTACATTTACAATGGAATGCAGTGCTTACTCAAATAATGCTATGTCTAGCAGAAGCAGTTTTACGAAATAGTAGATTTTTTATTTAAATGTCAATCAAAATACAACATAATAGGGCCTAGTGATCCATATTTTTATGAAACTATCACGAAGAAGAAATATATTATGTATAAAGATCAAGATTAGGACAAAATGCTGCGCTCAGTCACGTGTGTAGATTGGCGCGTCAAGTAACATTGAACTTTTGAAGTAGGAGGGTTGTTAAAAAAAGTCATTAATCTGGCCACCGTTTCACTAATATTAATATTATTTACAAATTACGATAAAAGGTGATCGCAAAGATAGCATCGTGTTATCGATTTTCAGATATAGCGATTAACAGTGTTAACCCTTCATTCATATGACGATTGGAATTTTCAAAGAATGGCTAGTTAAATATTTCTTTGTACATAAGATTGTTTTTAAAACCATTCTTGTATTTTAATATATTCTCGATTATCTGGCAACTTTTGCTGTCAGTAAAATGGCGTCATCTGTTTTCGTTTGAAGTGAAAACAGGGCCGATATACGGGATGGAAACGAATATAAAATCCGGAAATGGCTGGTTTTAAAATTTCATGGTTCTGGCCATCTACCAAATCATACTACATCTAAATAAAATAACAGAATGTTTGAAAATGACCACTTTCAAAATTGTGTTTACTTTTGATGTTTTTTTTAGTGCTGCAAAGTGACATGTATTTTATATAAGAAACAGGCACATTTCAGTCAGCTCTTTTGTTTACAAGTATGATCAGTGACCCCATGATAATTGCCTGAAAGGCAGACGACATAGTTCAATTTTATATAGCCCTTCTGGATTTTTTTCCAGCTACTTTAAAAATGAGGTAAATTTTTAGCATTACAAAAAGTATGGTTCAGTAGGTAGGTTCACTGTTTTTGGTACTTGCCTCTTTAAAAGTAAACTTTAACATCTTTTACAGATGTCATGCTGTAGTCTTGTTTATGTTCCATAAATAGAAACCGGAAGACGCGTCAAAAATAATGCGTGCGCTGTGGAAATCAAAATAAAATGGATAACACGAAAACACATACTGTGACGATAAATGTGGTGATAGGCGGCACTCGTAAACTAAACCTTCGTACACGTATATGGTGTACAGTATATCTGATAGGTTAAAATAACATGTTCTGATGTTGTATTTTTTTTTCTGTGTATTTGATATTCAATAAAGTCTTATCTCAGGGGCGGTAACTGTCAACTCTACTTTTAATATTTACATATAAATCCTCGATGTTTTTCTTTCTTTTCTGAGTATCACATGATTTGTGTAGTACACAAACTTGACGCTAGGAGAAATCGGTAATTGATGACGTAGTGCAAAGAGATATTGAAGCTCTAGATAATAATGTATCATAGGTAAAATTACTAAAATAGTTGACGGATTCTCAAAACAAGTTCATTAAAGTTTCAAAATTACTTTTCAGCTTGGTAAAATTTATCACAGGTAAATGCTGCTCATTCACTCCACTTTTATTATTGGATTCTCATGAAAAGTGTGTTCCAACCAAGACCCCAAAAAAAACCTAATAGACTTTGTTGCCGGTTCTCGATAGCGTAAGAAACATTTCTCCCGTGTGTCCCTTAGAAACAATAATTTTTTACAAAATTGTTTTTGTTTGTTTGTCAAACAAGGGTAATAACAAAATTACCGAACTCCGAACAATCTTACAAAGGGAAAGTCAAAACTCATAATTATATAAACACAAAATCAGTCAACAACCGGAAAACCGTAATGACCCTGACTTGGTACAGGCATTTCTAAAGAAATGGTGGGTTGAATCAGATTTTAAAGCGCCAAACCTCCCGCTCTCATTACGGTTCAAAGGTTCCGGCTGTCACTATAACAGTACTTAAATACAGGAACAAAATCGGTAAAATAGTTGTCAAAGCAGTACCATATTCGGTGACGTAAATGTAAAAAAAAAAAAAAAAATGACGTCACACATTGATAAAAAAAAATATCCTTGGCATTTTTCTTGACTTCTTTATCTTTATACATTTTCACTATATGAAAATCAATCGTTTATTATCGTCTCTGCAGAGACGGAATATATTTCGACAAGATCTTGGTATCGGAATATAAATTTTTTAAGAGATCGAATAAGGCGAATCTTTTTATAGCCTGGTCCAGTAGCCTGTTTCTCAGATGAAGATGACGTATTAGGAAATCAGAATAATTGCTACTGGCCCTTGCATAGCGAATCAATTGCGAGATGTAAACACCATATACAGGAGAAGCTGGTATATTGCTGCACTTGTTTGGAAAATTTATGATTTTAAAAGTGAAGTCGTCCCGTTTATCATAAATTTTAGTACTGAGTTGACCACTGTCGTCAAATTCGAGGTATAAGTCCAAAAATGATGCGGACGAAGCTGTATCTGTGGTCTCTTTAACTTCCAGCTCTGGAGGATATATCAATGGAAGAAATTCTGCAAATCTAGAATTATTGATAGATAAAACGTCATCAATATACCTGTATGTGAAATTAAAGGCTCTAGCCTCATGAATCTTCTTATCTTTTACAAGCTTTTGAAGAAACTCCGACTCGTATGAGTATAAAAATAAATCGGCTAGAAGAGGGGCACAATTCGTACCCATTGGTATGCCGACGACCTGCTGAAACTGTCCCTCCAAAGGAGACAAATATGTTATCGATGAGGAACTCCAGCATACTGATCACTTGTTCCTCGGAGTAGCATGTTTTACCTTTTTGAATTTTGGTTGAAAAATATGTGGAATTGTAGCCTAACACAACAAATTTTGAGCCATAGTTTCTATGACTAAAAGCTTTATGAATTGTTTCTTTTAAGCGGGTTTTTTATTTCTTTTAGTTCTTTATTTCTACCAAACCTAAAAGTTCTACTCCTTGAAGTTACGGAGAAAACATAATTTGTGTGTATGACCTTATTTGTGACACTTTGTGTATTACGACACCAGTTCTCGATAAGTGTGTAAAATCAATTATGGAGAGCATGTTTACTAATAAAAACTATAGGTAAAAAAGAAAAAAAATGTATTTCAGACATTTGCACAAACACTAAGATTATTGATTTCAACCATACATGTAAATATTATTATTCTTGTTGATATAAAAATATGTTCTTAATTAAAATTTATTTAAAAGTGAATAAAGTTTATATATGATTTTTTGGTTTTCAAACTGTCAAGTCAACAACAAATGTGCATAAAAGTTAATGAATTTTTAATTTTCAATAATGAGATTATGCTTTGGCTTTCCTGTTCATTTGCTGTCACAGTGGGGCATCTGAATACGGATTTCGAGCTTACAACATCTACTGGTGAACAATAACGCAAGTGTGTCCAATGGTCACAATCTTCACACTGCACAGTTCATAATTGTCAAAGACACTACATGCTTCAAAGTTGCAGGATATCGTTGATTACACATGCAGCATGGGATGTTATCAGTGTCATCTTCAGAATCAGTTAGTTCAAAACTGTCCTCAACAACCAACGGACCCTGTGCTTCAAAAATGAGACCTGATGTCGATGGCCTTTCATCATCAATTATTTTTTGCGTTAGTTTACTGTCTTTTAATTTTTGCTTTTTAATGTTTTGATTTACAATTTTACCCTTTCTCTTTGTTGAATTATTCTTTCTATTTATTCCTGATTTTGCTTTGCCTTTTGACTGCTCCCTAAACTCTTTAATTTTCAGGAAATGTTCATCTTCCGTTATTGTTCTTCCGCTAGTGACTTGATAGAGTTCTCCTCGGTTTAGATTGTTTACTCTTTCACAGATATTGAGCTTTTTCTAACCTATCAATTTGACAACCATCATCTGAACCAATACTATCAGTACATGTAATAGGATGAAGTTGTGATTGTTGAATGTTTTTGGACATACATGTATCAACTACCACATTGTTCATAGATTCTTCTACCCGCTCCTGAATAACATCAGCTTCATTCTGAGAATCCTCGGTAGATCTTCCCATCAATTCTTGTATTGCCACAGATGGTAAAAGTAAATCTTTATCATATGCTTCCGAATTCAGAGGGGAAATTCCAGTTCGCTTGAACCCTGTTATAAGATTGGCAGCTGTGATTGACATCACGTAAGCCTTGGATGCCAAAGAACATATATCACTTCTTGTAACCAATCGACCAATAATCTCTCGCATAAGTTTCTGACATTCTCTTATAAACTTTTTCAAATGGTCCAAAACATGCTACATCTAGAGGTTGAAGAAAATGACTGCAGTGTGCAGGTAAGAGCTGTATGACAATATGATGTTCACGGGCCCACTCAATCAGCTCAATTGACACATGTGATATATGTCCATCATAAATCACCAATACTGGATTTTCAGCATTACAATTAGGTATATATATATATATTTCATAAAATGTTCATGCATGTAGCGCTTGAATATTTCAGTATTTGACCAGCCGGAAACGGAAACATCTCCATTTGTACCAGGTAATCCACCTTGGAGCAATTCCTCTCGTTCTCTGTCCTGGGAATATGAAAAACGGCGGAATATATGTGCCCATAGCATTGCCTCCAGTTATCAAGGTAAAGGTTTGAGAACGTCCTGATGTTACAGATTGTATTGTTGTATTTCTATCTCGAACAACACCAGAAGGTCTATGATCAGTATTAATACCCTTCTCATCAATGTTGAAAATGCATTGCGGTTTGTCACCGAGGTGATATTTGTTGATAACAGCATTCAACTCTTCAAAATAACTATCAACATCCTTTGTGGCGGCACTGGCACGAGCTGCTTCCAAGGACCTAGGCTTCACTAATTTTACCTCATTGGACCAACGGCTCATAAAATTGTAATACCATCTGTTAGTAAGTGGTTGTGCGTTTGTGACAATATACAGCATAATCTGATGCAATATTGATGGTTTCAACCCTAGAGTAACCATAGCCATATGCAGCCATCTTCTTAATATGTGGGACACGTTTAGCCTCTTCTTGGTTGAACAGTGGGGGTGGACCGGATTTAACTATGTCAATATGAACCCTTCCGTCTACTCTCTCTAACTGTAGTCAGTGGTACACTATATACTATGGATGCTTTGTGGACAGACATCCCATTATCCTTGACAGCCAGGTAAGCATTCTGAAATCTGCTTGGAGAATACTGTCTTGAGTCTGGATCTATCCTGGAAATATAAAAGGGAACATTATTTCAATGTTATTTTTTTTGTTTTTTTGTTTCATAAAATATATTTGTGGTGCTATCATAAAGGTCTAATCAGAAGAACCGAAAACGCAATTCGGAATTTTGTTTCTTTCCTTTGTCTTACAGTTTACTATTATACTACTTCATTCTTATCAGTTCATAACTTTATTTCTAACCACTGACGCCACTGCGCACTAGTATTTCCGAAACGTCATGGTCTATCAAGACATTGTTTCGTATGATGTAGATGTAGACAGGAATACATTAATGTATAAAATATCATTTGTGGTGCTCCTTCAAAGCCAAAGGAGGAAAGACAATATATATAAAGGGAAAATATATTTTCCTGTTTTTGGTGTGAGCAAACAAATTAAACATGTTTGAAAAAGTGTTCCATTGGGGTTACACAATACAGAAATAACGTTGATATAAAGATAAAACTGATAAGATATGACCCGAACGGTGTTCCATACTTTTCTTTCCTGAACAGCGCCACCTGTATATTTCCGGTTTTGTATGATGTATACGTACTTGACCTTCATTGACAGCAAAGTTTTGTTTACATCACAAACGTATATTTTAAGCAATGAAGCGGCGAATTTAGAGTTATTTTTGGAATAAGAAAATGTGCATAAATATCTGAGACTAAAGATTATGTTCATACATACCTTGATTCGTAGCATAGCCATTTTTTTCTTTCTTGCGAAGCGAGGTGGTGTTCCGTAGGTAAAATCCAGACGAACAGAAGACACGTGCGTTTTCCCGATTTATGTCAAAACTCTCACGCGCGTAATTATCGAGAACAGGTGACTACGATATATTAGATAATTATTTCTTTTCTATAATTTCAATTCTTGCTAGTGATACAATTAAAACAAATAAAAAATGGTCAGGGAATATTTTCATTAATGAATAACACAATAACAGTGTAAAGGACATGGTAGGATAAGGGGCATTTTTGGCCCCCTCTTAAAAAATCTCCATTTTGGCATATGTGTTAGGGATGACCTTAAAACTAAAAGAAATGGAAGAAAAAATTGTTCTGACTTTTACTTTGGTTGCCTAGCAACCAAAATCAACATAACCCTGAATTTACACTGAAAGTGCTTGCATTTAAGTCCAGAAGTTTCTTTTAAACAACTATAAACTCGATAATAATGAAAATGAATTAAAATTTTAATACTGTTATATGAAGGGTATTTTCTCTTATAATTCAATGCCAAATAGATAGTGTGGAACTTCCATAGCAACATATTTTTACCCAGGGCAACAAGGCAAAAAAGTGTTCCATTTTACTTTAAATAGCTTTAAGTTTACTAATTTCTAGTATTTTTTTGCTCAGAATTGATTTAAAGTGTACCTATTAATACTTTTCTTAGTATTTGAGGTAACAGAATGTTTGTGAAATTCCATAGCAACCAGAAATGCACAGTGAAATGGTGTGTCTTTCAGTCCATAATTTACTCTCAATACTCAAACAATCAATGATCTTGAAAATGTTCTTCTTTCTCGCTAGACAGATATGAAGGGTATAATTTCTAAACAATTTTTAATGTGTACTTTCCATAGCAAAGGATTTAACCCATAGCAACAAAGAAAATATGTTTCATTTTACATAAAATGACTTCCAGATAATGAATTCCAAGTATTTTTTATACGAATTAATTCCTAGTGCCCCATGAAGTATTATTCTAAGTAGTTGAGATAGATTATGGGTAGAATAATATCCTTGGCAACGAATTTTACCCTTAGCAACTAGAAGCAAACCCTGAAAAAATGTGTATTTCAGTATTGCAGACAGACATGGGTCAAACTTAATGAACCTATGGTTATTGGTAGGAAATGAAAATCATCCAAAATGATATTGTATAGTATTCCGACAAGAAACAAAAAAACTCAACAATATACAGTATCTCCATCAACAATCACATGTATTACTGGAAACACAGATGTTAAAAACTAGTAAACAATGTTAAATACATATAAATACATACGATTCAAAGGTGGTTCGGTTTTGCTTTATAAGGATCAATCTAACTAAAATTAAATCTCCCACTTGCTGTGACATGATACGACCGCATGAAAAAGAGGAACAAGTGTGGAGATCTATTTTTATTTAGATTTAGGAATAATCAACAATTGATAAAATGTAGTCAGATATATCGAAATTAATTCCTCAACAATGCATGAACTTTCAGGTTGCAATTAAGTAGTCATTGTTACTATACTATTACATGTATCTGACGGTCTTTACTATAATTCTTTTTTCATAGCTATATAGCAAGTTTGAATAAATGTAACATGCACGTACATTGTGTACTGTTTAAAAAACAAGAGTTTTTATTTTGGAGTGGCAAAAATTGCAGTCTATGCAATGAAAAGTGGATACTGAAGATTATGAAAATTCAGTTTTGCCGCTGCCATCCAAAATCATAGGAAGTAAAGTTACGATCTCAGCTTAACACCAGTGATTATGTGTCTGCATTGTTTTGCAATGATGTAAATATCTATGTAAGAATTAAGATTTTCTGAGAGTTACAATATAAATCTAAGTTCACAGCATAGGGACTCAAGGTCAGGGTGCAAAAAACGTCATTCCTCCACAGCACTATCACCATCACTTTCACTGTCTGTTACTGGACAATCATTAGCATCTGTGACAACTGACAAGAATTTGGATGGACTGAGTGGATTTCATTTCTGAGTATCTTTGATAGCCCAAATACCAAACAACACTCGCCACGTGGGCACAGCATCCCACAGTCCTGGCACCGATCTTACATGTGCAATACCATCCAGTAACATTGCTTGAGCTGAATTCTACCGATGAAAGCTTGTGTCCTGGCCTTTAACGGAATGACTGAAAGTCTGACACGGCTGTTTGCCTTTTTTTAACATACTATGCAATACTTGTGTGAGGTTTGGGTGGACAATATATTAAGGTGTATGTTTTTTGGACTGATCATGTCATTTTTACATGCAGCCGATTCAACAACGACAAAATCATCAACACTTCCTTCAGTATCATATGAATCTCTTACAGAGCGCTTATAAGCAGATCTACATTTTGAGCATATAACATCATCTTCATTCGTTGAACGACCAATTGTTTTTTAAACGTATTCTTTTAATGACTCAGTCCTTATTGGGCGACGGTGTTTCAATCTGTATTTTCCACAGATGGCACATTTGTAGTGCTTTGACATCTGAAAATGATAATATGTAACAATGTAAAGACACTTACTGCAGTGTGTGTGACACCCCAGGGGGGGGGGGAGGAGGGGGGTACTCTTAAATTTTAGCCATACGTAGGCTCGACCCAAGGAAAAAATAATACCCCATAAAAATACCATTTGATGAAATGTACTCCAAAAAATACTAATTTATTAAGAAAATTATTACCAAGAAAACTAACTTATTTGGAAGAAAACTACGATTTTTTTTTTATTACTGTTTTCTCTTTTATTCATCTATCATGAAGTTATTTTTATCCCTTAATCCGATAATTCAAAACTTGTCTTGTCTGTAAACGACATAACGACTTCATCGTACTGGTATTGTACAAAAACAAATTGTAAACATCGTAATTTTTTCAGTGTTCTATATAAAATCATCTTCACAGACCCAAGGAAAAGAAATCATCTTCCATATAATATACTTATTTAAAGAAAAAAGAAAGAAAAAACAATTTGCCTGGGTGAGATTCGAACTGCGAACCTTTCACTCTATGGAAAACTGTCGAACCGATTGGGCTATGACAACTGGTGTATAAATTGTGTAAAATATGTATATTAATCTACATTGCATTCGCTAGTGTCGTCTGTCTAAAACTAGATATTGAATGGAAAATTAACTTATTTGGAAGAATACTACCATTATGTTTTATTATTTTATCTTATATTCATCTACAATGAAGTTATTCCATCCCTTAATCCGATAATTCAAACATAAGTGAATTCAAAACTTTTCTCGTCCGTTTATAGCTTCGTCCCTATGGTAGAAATGTCAGGTTTTTGAACAAAAAACATTGTAAACATAGTAATTTTACATTAGATTTGAACAAACATTCAAAATCTGAACCAAAACTGACGTTAATGATATAAACCACAAAACTTGAAGTTGAAGGAAGAATGCATTGTCCGGCGCGGCTCTGTGCAGAACCTCTTATGATTAATTATTCACCTGGAAAATATGTTCCGGTGAAAAAAATACTCCATCAAACATTGAAAGAAATTATTTCTATAAATTCTTACCAAATAATCTTCACACTTCAGGGCTGATAAGGTTTCTTTCCGTCTGCTAAGTTTCCATGCATACCGGAAATATAGTCAAGTCCGCTCCTCATACCGATTTGTTGTTAGTTTAACCAAGGAAAACAAACATATTTCTTTCGCGTTTTTTTTTATTTTTAAGTATGAGCGAACCTACGACCCACATCAAGCTTTTACATATAGAAAGACTTAGTTATGGATGGTATCTGTTTTGAATATTTACGCGGGTCGTAGGTTCGCTCATACTTTAAAATGCATTTGAACTGCCGAAAAAATACGTATTTTTGCCAATTTTGGCGTAATTTTTGAACTGATCACATATTCAGACATTAATATTGGTATTGAAACAAAGCGTAAACAGAAATTTGAATTGTTTTATTCATATGCACACATTTCATTACAAAATTGAGCAGAAATTAAGCTTGAAATGTTTAGTAGGATTTTTAATGAAATGGGGGGCCGCTGGCAATAGCTTATCATATGTTGTCCTTTCTCTTCAACAATTTTTTAGCATAATATTAAGTTCACTTTGAGCAACGAGGACATAAGAAATCACAGTTACGTCTGATGACAAGAATGTCTACAAACACGGAAATGATGCCGGTTGTCCACAATGGGATATTTATCACACTGAGCCCATTTCACTATGACCAGATCTAAATATTTAGCTAAGTCTAGTGGAGAGTTTTTGCCACATACACAGCACGATTAAGATTCCCCATCAGCATCTGAAATTGATTAGTCATTCATCACAAATTGTCAATGTTAATAATTATGATCATGTACCGAGCTTCCACAACTTTCAAAGGTGAAAAAGACATTCGAAATTACAAATTCAAAATTTCACCCAAAATTATCATCCTTAAATAATTTTTAATATCCTACTTGAAAGTTTTGTCATTTTTCGAAGAAAAGAAAACAATATGCTAACCTCATTAAATTTTTCACCTTGAAAACTGGGATTAATGAAAATATATTGCTTGCCTGTCACAAATTTTAGCTTAAAAAATCCCAAATAACTAATTATAAATTTGATGTAGCCTTACACAACCGATTTATTGTTTCTCTGAATGTTATCTGCAATTGAATGAAAATTAATTACTAAACAAATGTTATATCTGTCTATTTAACTTTACTAAATTAGATTGTTATGCATTATCTATACTCGAAGTCTAATGTAGCCTACAAAGACAAATTAGTAGGTCAATTTAGCAGAACTGCATCAGTAAGAAGAGCTATATTTAATAAGTCAGAGATGCATGCTACAGATTATAATGAGTCATTAAAGTCAATGGATGATTGGTGTATTAGGGAGTACAAGAACAGATTGGTTAGAGGAGTTGTAAATGATATATTTGATGAGAGAAATTTTTGTACATATATACTTGCTCAATCATTGAGAGAAGATACATGGTGCATAGACATAGTCTGTGTTACAATGCACGAACAGGTTATATTGTCAAGATATGATCAGTTAGAATCTATTAGTTCATACATCCATGTGACTTGATGAAGGGGACAAGTTTTATACTAGAGGAATAAGACACCAATACATAGGGTCTAAGACAAGGATTAGAGGAAAGAAAACCTCTCTTGAACTTGTCACTGGAATGATAGAGATGTTTAGAAAATTAACAAGATTCTACTCATGGGCAGGAGGGAGTAAAGATGACAACTTCAAGTTATTAATTGAAAACTTAATAAAAGAAAAAAACAACTCTATCAATTGATGATATAGCATTTCTTCTCAGGGAAAGTCACAAGAGGATATATTACTCATAGACTTGAGGACGCGTCAAAATCATCGGGATCACTAATCAATTCCTTATCTACAGTATCCTCACACGTCAAGATTATTACTGCTACTGACTTGACACATGCTAAGTCATCAGTGAATTATACCATATGTTATCAAACCATCTTACTATCACTAAGATTTCGACTTTCTCAATCGCTACTATCTGGGACCAATATTGATGGAGCATGGGTAGCAGAATTTTCATGTCCTTCTTGCACACTAATTGTACATAATAATAACTACTCACTGAGTAGTCCTCCTACTTACAATGGATTATAGTTAGGATTTAAGATAGAAAAAGTTGAAGTTAGATCAAGATCTTACAAAGGTAGTATAAGTGGTGCAGTCAGTATAATGCATAACAATCGGGTTCTTAGGGTTCATCAGTAACATGTAGTTTTTTATGATATACATTTTAGAATGCATTGAATAACGGTGAATTTAACAATATTAACAGATATATTATATAATAATAATTTTACAAAAGTCATTATTGTCTATACAGTCATTTCTATGTCTTCATATGATGGAGGTGCTGTTACTACTTGTATAAATGGGAGCGATTTATGGAGATCTCGATCTAACCATTGTTTTTGAAGTGCTCAATTTTGGCGATCCATTTTGTCGAATTACAAGGAATAATGCAATGGGACCACATATTGCAATTAGTTTAATAAGTGACAATATGTTTGCTATCCATCCAAATAATCCTCCAAATAAATTTACACCAAGTTGACCAGATGTCTCCACTACAACATTGTTTGCATGGTTGTCTGAATTTTTGTCATTCAGTGGATCAAGTTGATCGTTGGCATATTGCATAGCTGCTCTTCCTGTATCCACTGATGAGAAATCATCAGGAGAATAAATATGGTTTGAACTGAGATTAAAGAAATTATTCACAAGAGCTCTGCTAGGGAGTGGTTTGATGGATTCATGTTTTACTAATGTTGGTACATGTAGAGGCCTATAAGACATCACTCCAGTATTTGTTTCGAAAATGGTAACTGTCTTTTCACATATGACAGGAATACTTGTATTGTAAACTATATTGTTGGTAGGACTCAAATAACCTATAGACCAATCACCACCTGATGTTGCTTTGTTCTTAATCGGAACATCTTGTGTACAGTTTGTTGAACTTCTATATTCATAGTCAGTAATATGTTGATAAGGCCAGACACTAACATAAGATCCACTAATCGATCCTGTAACTAATTCTGTTTTAACAAATCCTCTGGGACTAATAATTCATTTGAAGACCCCATTAGGTTGCATATTTGTTGAATGCCTTCAATTGGGGCTTCTAACTTATCTGCAACATATTGAATTCTGGTATCCACGTCTTTTTCTAGTGCAATCAATTTCTCACTCAATGTTGAATATTCTTTGGGTGTTTTAAGTCGTACGACAGTGATTACATTTATTATAAATCCTTCTGTAGTGTTTCCACAATTTGCTAGTATAAATGCAGAGCTTATTTTGTCTATTAACATGTGTGGTTTGGAGCATGTTGCGTTAAAATCTGATTCAACCCACCATTTCTTTAGAAATGCCTGTACCAAGTCAGGGTCATTACGGTTTTCACAGTTTTCCGGTTGTTGACTGATTTTGTCTGTTTATATACTTATGAGTTTTGACTTTCCCTTTGTAAGATTGTTCGGAGTTCGGTAATTTTGTTATTGCCCTTATTTAAACAAACCTTTGGAAACATATGAGTTTAATGCTGCTGTATTTGGTTTCCATTCAATATAGATATTATTTTATGTATAGCAACTACCAGACATATAGTCACAGTGACCTATATCACCTAGATTAGAAAATGGTATACCTCCAAAAGTCATTGATACATAATCCTTACTTTTATAGCATGTGTGAGTTGAGGACATTACCCAAGCAGCTCCACTACAATCATATCCACTTGTATACGGTTCAGCCAAATTGTTCTCTTTATAATAGTTTCCACCTTTTGCTAGCGGGCCTGGTTTCACTCTTTGTGGAGAGTCTATCACAAACATACGTTGCCCAAAGATATTTAATTTGTTTAGAATATCGTGTTATCATTGTTATTGATACAGCATTAACGATATAAGTGTTTACATTGGGTGCTAATAGTTCTGACCAATGTCTTTTTTCCTGAGCCGGGTTCACATTTTTGATTTTCTGGTAGTTTGTATAATGTTCCAGATCCAACAGTATTACATATCATTGGTGTTTTTGGAGTAAAATCTATTTTTATTTCTATAATTTGATAAGTGCTCACTACTTAAAATTACTTTTTTGTGACTATGCAGTGGAACTCTTGACATAGGGTTCACTTGTATGACAATTTCTATTTGGGTTTGCGCAATTTAATATACAATATATCATCTCTGTAGGCTTTAGTCCACTGGTTATAATGTCATTCCAACAACCATTAATTTAAACCTCCCCTATGCCATGCTATACTTCCACCTTGTTTGGAATGTCCTAGATACACTCCATGACTTGAACTTGCGAGTTATCTGCTGTTATTAGGGAATAATTCAATTTCCATCTCTTACTACATGGTCCCATCTAATTGACCTCAAATTATATTTACAACCACTCGTGTCCCAACTCCCCATCCTTGGTATAATCAATTTGATTCCACTGTAATGGAAATTCAATGTTGGATGAAGATAATCAAGTATTCTGTCCATGTTTGGGAAATTCCATTGCACAATAGTAAAGCATGTTTAATTGTTTTTTTACTTCCAGTCCAGCTTCCACAAGTCATGTATGGTTTATCCCAAGTTCTCACTTCCATTGGATTATTTGTGGATCTTTGGCAACACATGAATCTATCATTTTCTATTTAGTAAAGTTTAATGTTGAATAAGTTAGCGCTGTTTGCCCACCTACAGCTTCTTTGACCAATCCAACCATCACATGCGGGCTTGCAAAATTATCCCTGACACCTTCTCGATCTATTAGGTTGGCCCACCATGAGAGGTAGGCAAGAAATGCAGTTGGTACCATTTTTTGTTGTTTTTTAATATATGTCTATTTAACAATATGTTTGAAAAGAAGTTTACCCTGATCACATTTGTCATCTGTCACCAAAAATGGTTCCTGACTTCCTTCTTCATCTTGTGTTCTTGCATTAGGCATGGGCCTCTAAGGGAAACTGCTGGTGGAATTTCCGGCGCTTGTCCAGTTCTTGGCTTTCATTAAACTCCTGTATAATAATTAAAATGTTCAACTGAAGCATAGGTTATACACATATGTATTGTATACCACCAAATATTTCATGAACAATATAGCGTAAAAAGCTTAACAAATACCTGGACAATATTAATGCAATAACAATATATTACATGCATAACTTTGCATACAGCAATGTAATTGTACTTATAATTCCATTGATAGCAAACAATTATATTTAAAAAAAAAAGATATGCTGAATTCTCAAGACAAAAATATTTTGGCATGCACAAGCCATGCATAAAAAAGTTAAGAAAACAAAACATAGTACACCCCTGTTTAGATCATTTTAGGAGTGGGACAAGTTATTTCAACGGTTGGTCCAAAAGAAGTATATTGAGAAACATAATGCAACCCTACGTTATCTTTTTTGAAAAGAGTATTGAAAGTGAGAAAGAGTACTTCAAATTATATGGTCTATTTTAAACTTGGGAGATTCCCGTTGTATATAAACAGGTAATGTAGAATGTTAAAATATTGGTTTAAAATTTTAAAAGCAGAAATTGTTATGAAGATATGTTTGAGTCTAGTGTTTTTAAGTCAAATGATAAACTAAACTGGGGATGTAAAATACGAGATATATTGTGTAAATATGGTTTTAATCACGTATGGCTGTCATAAAATGGTGTTGATGAAGATATATTTATGTTAGAAATTAAGCAGGGAGTTATAGATACATCTTTAAATGAGGCAATTTCTTTTTTTGAAGAATCGCCAAAATGTCATTTCTATAAGTATATATATGATGACCATAACCTGCAATTTTATTTATGTCGACCAGTTAATTATATGTTTAAGCCACTTATTAGTAGATATCGCTTACATGCACATAGTTTAAATATTGAAACTGGTAGATACTATACTATAGATAGACATGCTAGAATTTGTAACATGTGTAACAATAATGATATAGAAGATGAGTATCACTTTATTTTAGAGTGTAGTAAATATGTGGAAATTCGTAGAAAATATATAAAACCCTATTATTGTATCAATCCATCTGCTTTTAAACTAACATAGTTATTATCTGTTCAAAATATTAAAGAACTTGACAATCTTACAAAGTATTTATATGTTGCTGAAAAAATTCGTAATTCCTAAATTTATATCATGCTCCGATATAATTATGTATAATGTATCATGTATTTGTATTTATATACCTATAAGCTGTATTGCTTTTGGAATAAAGTATTATTATTATTGTATGCCATTCTGACCTGATGATTCAGAAGGAATATTTTTCTTGTAAGAAAATAAAGTGGATTGAAAATTGACGTCCTGTGGGTCTTCGCTATGTCAGCCATCAACAAAGTGTTCAGGGAAAATTCTGCTGTAATTATGAGGAATCCATCCATCCCTGTTCATGGCTTTAATCCATGCTCTTCTTTTTCTGGTATCTTTGGGAAAACGGAAAAAGCTTAGACCTCTTTAGCGATTGAAACATTTGCATACAACGCAGGTAAATACCATGATGGCGTCATTAGAAAAGTTGACGTCCAGAGGTATTTATGTTCATGTGCTTAAAAAAGGCATATTGGTGCGTTTAATTTAGAGAATGTCACTCGACGAGCAATGCATTGTTAGGAGTTAGTCGTTGGAGGACATTTTATCTTCTACAAGGATATAATGGATTGAATAGATTAAAAAAATTGCATCGTGCGTGCAAAGAGTGTAAAACTGGTTTAATCCTATTAGTTTTAATCAAGTAATATAGCTGAAAATAGCAACAGACGTTTCTCCTTTTACTACGTCATCCACCACCACAATGCAGCTAGCAAGTTGATGAAAGTGACAGACATCAGCCAATCAATCTTAGGTTTGTTATATTAATTCAGTATAAATCGTAGGTTGTGGCAGTTGTTTTTGTTTTATAGATTCCCCATATAGCTATATTTGTAATGTATATGCCTTCATTGTGTAATCTATTCTATCATTTCCCTATTCACCGTCTTTCCTCAGTAATCGTCTATTTCAATTAGATATAAAAGTGCCACGTCAGACACTGGGAAAACATGACTAACAAATCATGTATGGAAGGTTAGAAGTGAGAGTTGGAAGGAATTCTATAATATCCGGAATATCTGTTATACTCCCACATTGTGTAAGTGGTCACGGATATTAATTTAGATATTTGTTCTCATGGATCTTGAATTTATATTGGCCACGAATGGCCGAGTAGTGAAGGACGTTAACTTCTGAACGCAAGTCTTAAGGTTTCCAGGCACGGTTTCACTGATGACTTTAATAAATCTATCTGGTTTATCGCCAAAGAAAGGTTAATGTAACCGACGGTTTATTTTTCATAGTTGACATTTTTATTGGAAAGCAGCGTAATGTTTAAAGATTTATTTCCAAAATGTGTGTACAGTAATTCTAATTTTTCATTAAAACATGTCTTGATTGATTGTGTGGATGTTGCCGATGTTCGGCAGACATTCTACAATGCCAACAGTTTATCTAATTTATTTACAAATATCGCAGGCGACACAATTTTGCAATTTTTAAAAGAAATTGATTTATATACAAAAATATAGTTATATAATATATGTTCTAGATGTATGGTTTTTATCTTTTTAATGTTTCTTTTATTTGTGCAACCCCCCTCATGGAGGGTGTGCCGGGGGTAGAATAGGCACCAGGTTTCTCCGCCCTAGAGGCACTAGTCCTCTAAAAGGGGGGTCAACCCCGGGGTATAGAAATGAGACCGAGAGCTTCTTCGGCTTGAAGGGGCGTCCGTCGGTTGTGCGGGATGTAAAAATTCACAACCAACCCGTCCTGCGGATGAGACGTAAATAAAACCGAGGTCCTTGTTGAGAGGTTGCCACCCTCTCCGAACGTTAAAGAACCCAGTGGAACAGCTCATTATGAGCAATATGCTCATGATGAGTGGTCCATAAGGGACCTGTTGCACTGGCAAAATTATCCGTCCCTACCCATCATCTTTCCTTGTTTCGAGTCCCGTGGCGTTTAAATTTTTAAATGTTCTCGTCCTGAATATAGCTGAAAAATTGCTCGCTGGACGTTAAACAACAATCGATCAATCAACTTTATTCTCACTTTTGAGACAGACCAGTTCCTATTTTTAGCGATGTGAGATTTTGTTATCTTGCACTAGTGCAAGACAAAAAAATCACGTGCGTTTTACCGGCAAATGCATGCTGTACAGTATATGTGAACTGCCGCAATAACAGGTTGGATAAATAAACAAGGCTCAGTGCTAATTGTATGTTACCGCCATCGTATTAAACTTTCCAATAGAAAAACAAAACCAACATGTAAACAACAATATCCAAGTGCGATTGTACTTTTTCATTTTGTTATTTGATTGCAATGTTTTACAAAGATGATTAGTTTGCATTGTATTCTTTTCCAGATTTCGGTAGATTTGAGGCAAATTGTATTTCATATTATTATTTGATGTTTAACGCCCTAGTTGGTAATATTTCATATCGTGTCGTGATTTTTTCTTTCATATGCTATGAAAAAAGTTATAATGAGGAATTGTAGGTTAAGACAACGGGCTTTGTGGTGGTTATATTGAAATCATCATTTCGAAAGTTTTATTGACTCCACCATGATTTGATAATAATCGTTACGGAGTATCTGTGTCTGAAATGATCACATATATGTTTCGTTTGTCGTAATCACAATGCGGTCCTTTCCTCATTCATGGCTTGTGCACGTGTGGAGCAGAAACTGCTTGCCATTCAAGAGCACGTGAGTTCAGTCCCGGTTTGCCGTGGGGTTATTATTGCTTAATTTTCAGTTTACTGTGTAGTGTTCTGCAGATCAATGTTTGTCATTTTCTCTTGACAATTGTGTTCTGTCCTTCGACTTGCGGTTTCCAATTACCCCTTGAATATCTTCAAACCTTTCTTGAAAAACAAAAGAAACATCTGAAATTCCATGTTTAATCAGTGAAAACGAATGTATGCCAGAGTTTTTGTTTGTATGAAACGAAGTCTTTATCAGGAGATGCAGAAAACAATAAAGGGGGTTAGGGTTATGGTGCTAAACGCCACTTCATCAATATTTCAGTTATGTCGTGGCGGTTTAATTGTTGGAGAAAACTAGCTGCAATAATGTAGCTCCTGTGACAAACTTGTGTCTCGACAGAGCTACAACGCGGTCCCATTCGTCACAATGGAGCAAAAAAAAGTTGCAGTTGAAACATAAAAACTCACTATTTACGCTTCAAACATTTCATTATAACTATTACTGGTGATCACAGTCCTTGTTAAATCGGTTTGGCTGAGAAATATATGCTTTTCAAAGGTAGCAACAAACTTGTTCAAATTTATCGATCGTTTTCCATAACCGGAAACTACGGAAGGCGGAGCTTTTCTAAATAAGGTATTTCTTACTACACGCTGATGTAAACATTCACGCCTCAAATCGCCAAATATGGTATCGACATCCAAATAGTGAGGCCGGAAATGACGAAATTCAAAATGTTCAGAGAGAAAGTAAACATGAATTTTTATTTTGTGGGAATTACATTCTAAAATACTGGTAGGTGATAAAAACTTGTTATAATAATGGACAAATGGAAAGGTTGCTTGTAATGGCATCCCGTTATATCCCTTGCGAGTAAGCGAGCATTTAGGGTTTTATTATTAGAACTAGAGAAAACCACCGACCTGCCGCAATTCACTGTCAAACTTTATCACATAATGTTGTATCGAGTACACCTCGCCTGAACGGAATTCGAACAAACAACGGTAGAGGTGAGAGGCACTGATTACAGACGTGGGTCATATATCCAAATACCATACGACCACGTTGACGCCCGACAGCAATAAATGTTGTAAGGGTTTCATGATTTCATTCATGGTACATATTTTCTTGTATATATTTAGTTGACATCCATGTGCGAATCCTTTTGACAAATAAGTATTTCAGAAATTTGAATACTTGTCAATACGCAATTGAACTAGTGTATAATCTCTGATTGTTGACTCTTCCTTTAAAGGCGAAACAATCGGGAACATCGTGTAAGAAATCGAGATTGTTTTTGAAATACATGTATGAGGTTTTAATATATGTAATATATAGATGAATATGTTTGTGCGGAAAGACTTTTGACCTGTGAATCACGCCATGACACTGCTGATATATTGCCAATAATGTATTAAACAACATACATTTATAGTAATACACTTTGTTTTTGTCTGTCTAGTAGTGGTCTTGTTTACTATTCCCTCTAATTTGGTATAATACTAACGTTTGGTAATATACTTTGCTGCAAATTGTCATGAACAATCTGTTTTGGTTATTACGTTTTATTTACCACCATAAGAAGGCATAATTCAGAGATATTTGTATCGGATTTCTTAATATAACTGGTAACATCTTCGGAAATAACTGTTTTATTTTTGTCAAACAATCATTGATGTGGATCATTAAATGTAATTAGGTCTGGGTTGTGGATAATCTATATACCATATAAACAAGATTCCAAGATAATTACTTCTTACTTGTGTTAACAAATGCGTAAACAACAGTTAGCCATCGTACATGCATCAAGGGAAATATATTTAGAAATGAAAGAAGGTTGAAACGCAATAGATATGCAAATAAACAAATCATAGTTATGAACAATTTAAAACCTCTTGAGGATGGTGTATTGATTTCCGAATCATTAATGCTAAATCATCACTACTTCACGAAAACGTGATCACTTCATATTAAATATATTGAATAGCATGATAAACAATATTTAAAACGTCATGTTGAATTGTATCTGGAATTTGTATAGGGTGAAGATAACGTGGAAAATGGCAATCAAGAATCTTTAACATTAACAAGCATAGTCGGACACTTAAAATGAACTTTATATTCCACGTTTTTCACACTTTCCCCAAATCTGTCTAATATTTTGGCAAACATGCATGTATGTTTTTCATGACCAGATAACCTTTTAACGGCGTCAGTGGTGTAAGGGTGATCGCATCGAGGCCTGGAGTCAAACCAAAGACTATAAAATTGGTATGCAGAATTAAGGAGTAAGAGCAAAGACCTGTTGGCTCGGAATCGGGATAATGTGGCGAGTGGAGCGACATGTTTCACCACGGACTGCTGTTTCAGTGAGCTTGCACTATAAAAAAAATCCAATTCATGGCGTTGGATTCATCAGAGAATCTTAATGACGTTTCATTTTACATTTTGACGTATTCCTGATAAGAAACAACTTGGGTATCACTTGAGATAGATGCTATGCGATAAATATCCGGTATACGAATAACTTCCTAATATCTTTGATTTCGGAATCGAACAAGAGCTTGCACCATAGACATTTAACTAAGCGTATTCGTCACACTAGTATAAAGCAGACATCATCATCGAAAATTTAAGTTGTTCTCGCCATGATATAGCTGAACGTTTACTCATCTAGCGTTAAAACTATCATCACTCGCCCACTCATTCACGCATATAGTTGTGACAAATGAGAGATGTGGCCACAATTGATTGTTATCAATGACACCAGTCCCTAATACTTGATTAAGCGTAATATCTTGAGCAGAAGTTGATCTCGTTTCCGTATGTCTACTTTTTCGAAAGCCATGTGAGCTTTTTCCATCACTTGGCGTCTGTTGTCTTAACTTTTCACATTTGAATATTTTCTTGGCAAAATAAACCACAACTTGGTAGGCAGCATCTATGGAAGGTCCCTATAAAGATTGCCAATTTCGTCCCGATTCGTTTTTAACAAACATGGCCGCCATAGGCAATTCTTGTTTCTGGTTGGTTGATATCTAAAAAATCGCTTGGCCAAACACGAAACATCTATGGAAGGTCATCTATAAGAATTCCTCATTTCATCCCGATTGGACAATAAAGACATTGTCTCCAAGGACAATTTTTGTTTCTGATTTGCTGAAATAAAAAAAAATCTCTGAGACTAGAAGGCACAATGAATTATTACCTCGTAGGAATGATGTATAGGAGATCATGTACAGCATTTCTATATTTCGTGCCAATCGTACAACTAATATGGCCGGCATATGATCCTTAGTTTTAATGCATTGCATTATTTAGAAACACCAAATATCATCACCCCAATTTTTATAAAGGTGTTGAAGATGTTTCAATTGGTCTTTAATTTAATTTAATTTGCTGGTACGTTACTGGTAGTGATACTGTCGAAGGGGAGCATGAAATTGTCAGATAAAGTGGTTTTGATTTCCACTATCGCTCGGAACTTACCCGTGACGACATACGACATAATGATGCATGGACGATTTAGACATTGATATAATACTGTTCATCCAGTATATCATTTTGCGTTGGATATGTTATATTGTAAAGCTTTAATCTCTGTAAATTTATTGTGTTTATTGATTTACTACAGGTATTTGATTACAAACGCTATATTCTACAGGCAAACAAACCAGTCAAAATGTGTTCCATGGAGCCAGTAATCTCTCAGTTTAATCTGCTTTCTCCTTGTCTTTCAAACCTTGACAATGTCATGTTTTACTTTGTGTATTCTTTTTTTTTATTACTGATCTACAGGTATTTTCATTCGTATCAAAAATGAATTGCAGACCATTGTCGTTGACGATTAAGTCTCTCTTTCTCTATTTTCAAATTTTTTTTCAAGATAAAGTCTCTCCCTTGTACTTTAAGCCATATCATTGTGTTGGGCGTTTTTCAGAAGTCTAACTATATTTTATTTTGGATGCAACAACGGGTATGAGTTGCACTTGTAAATTCCTGAACTCGACCGTAAGATTAAGTAACAGATGAGACATGAGAAGTGATCGACAGACATGACAGATAGGCAATGTCATGTTGTAATAAAACTTCTGTTGTTATTCCACAATATACATGTTATGTCATGTCTATGTATTCTATGGACACTGATGCTTATTTTTGTTAAGCTGTTTTAAACAGTTACTCGATACTCTGCCCTTATATAAAATTGCTAGGGCTTATGTTTTGGCATATATACAAAGATGTAGTCATAAAGGTGAAAACTAGACGTCACGACGTCTTTTTATGCTTCTAACCTTTTTTTTCCGGTCATTAAAACATTTGTGTTCAATGGCTTTTTGGAAAAGTGCAACCCTTTAAATCAACAATTGTTTTTTGCATGCTTCTTTTATTTGCATATCATTAGGGCTGATTAATCATGTAACAATATATGCTGTTGTCGTTTTTCCCCGGAAGCAGTATAAAAATGCGGTTACCGTACGATCCGAAAAAACTTATTGCGAACTGGTCCATATTTTATTTTTTTGGTAGATATTGAAATACAATTTGCTCCTGAAAAACAAATTTATAAATATATTACCTTCATTGTAAAGAAAAGTAATGACATTGTAAGTGATGGGATTAAACTAGATCAGGGAAATAACAGCACCTCTCATACTGCGTTACAACTTTAAAGTTCTCTTCAAATTCAAATGAACTTTGTTTGGCAGCAATAGATCATCATTAGGTATCAGTCCACCATTGTGCCGCCAAAACGTATAAACTCTCGTGTCTTGAAAACTCAATACAAATCTAAGCTGATTTCATCTTTCATTCTGTGGTACCTGTCAAAGTCACGGTAGACGGCTAAATATCTCGCGAACAACTACCAATTCTATAGTATACCTGGTATACAGATTGTATACGAACTCTCTTATTTGGCAGCATATACTCCCTTTTTAAAACCATCTGTATCAAGGTCATTACCACTAATTTGAACCAAAACTATTTGCAGTGGAATTGACCAATTCATGGTGTACTTTTACCCTGTTTGTCTTTTAAAAAGGTGTCAAAGATAGCACCTCCGATATCACAAAATTTACCTCTAATCCCTCATTCATACAAGTTGAGATTTGGTTTAGTTTTAGATCCGTGTGTTATCTAATATCATTCCACAACCTGGAAACAAAACCATTCTTATAATTTTGCTTAATAAGCTTATTTCTTTAAAAAAAATTGTATTTAACAATCTGAAAAGACAAATATTTTTATTATTTAGAAGTAATGTTCAACGAAATCTGTAAACTTAGTTTATTCTAATAAAAAAATTGCATATTTTCCATTAACGGTATATATATAAATAATCTGCAAGTTCTAGGTAAACAATATCTTTAATCAATTTGTTTTTGCAGTTTGAACATAATTCATATGCTTTTTAACTGCATTTTTTAGAAGACTTCGCTGACAAATGTGTGCGAATTAATGCAGTGTAAATATAACTACACGACTAGAACAATTGGAAATTTACGAAATCAGCAAGTATGATTTTGGTCCTTTGGATGATTTATTTTAAATCCATAAATATTTCTACTTTGAAGAACAAATATTATATATTGTTTACTCCGTCATGAATAAATATTGTAATATATTTCTATTGGACATGTAATAGTTAGCTTAAACAATATTTATTTCATGAAATTTCAGCATAAAATTATTCAAATTTATATATACTTGCAATGTTCAATGGGATTCAGAAACAGGTTATCAAATTTATAAAAAGTATATCTTCCTAATTGGATATTGATAAACAGTGGTAAGTAGAAAAGCAAATACAGATCGAAAATTCGAAACAATATATTTCTAGATCGAAATTTACAAAGACGGAGCTGTCACATACTATCCTCACGGTCTACAACCCAAAATATAGTTCATGTAGTCTGGTCAATTCCTTTCCCTATTTTTGTTCAATCAAATCTGTTTTGTAATAGTTGTTCCAGTGGGGACATATGCTATGGTGGAAATTATCATCACATCGGGCCTTCAAATGTATTTAATGATACCAACAAACATGTTGTAGCATACTGCTTCTTAATATGGCTCTCGATAGTCTTTCCCAATAAAACCTGTCTAGCAGGATTTTGTTTCGGTCATTTTCATGCTTAAATCAAATGTAAGAACTTGCAACATTGGGAGGAACATGTGCCCTACAACATGTCTCATGTTAGGTCATTAGGATAACACATGTTAATTCATGTATCAATGAGGCTGTTCATTGTCATCCGACGGTTCTTCGCCGAGTGAAAAAAAAACCATCAAATAGTGTGACCACATTCAAAATAGCATGTCGTAATAAATATAATGGTTATTTCTTTGATATTTTCGTCGTAATTTGTACATACTTGTACAAGGTGTCGAGTGCTTTCCAATGTTACTTTTAAGTATCTTTTTCTCACACTAACTACGTACCTATTGGTTAATAAATTGCATATTGAGCGGAGTTTTATAACGATAGTCAACAGCAATAAAAGCTACAATAGCAGTAAAAATTTAATGTATACTTTCAAACTACGTCGTGAATTTCCTTAAAAACACTCATCATATTGAAGTATCAGGTTACTGATTAATAAATAAGGGTAATAACAAAATTACCGAACTCCGAACAATCTTACAAAGGGAAAGTCAAAACTCGTAAGTATATAAACAGACAAAATCAGTCAACAACCGGAAAACTTTGTTCGTCATATTTGAGCAAAAACACAATGAACGCTGAACGTCAATAGCCGTCATGACGTAATGTGATACCTCATGAAGATGGAAGAGTAATTGTATATTTTTTGTCACCGAAAGAGCCTTAACGTTCCTGCGAGTTATATGGAATACTTAAGTTACTTTTATACCAAATGCATCTTATGTAGCATGGGTGATGTTGAAATATTTTTAGTAATAGAGGCCATACTGCTTGGAAGGCATGACTGTCATTCCAATGTCACCTCATTCGCAGGTAAATGTGTCTTTCCTGGTGTTTAATGTGATTTACACATACGATCCATTTATAGTCGCACCCACCATAGCAATAACTTGGGCAATCATATCCTCACTGCTTTATTTTGCAACGTAGTCAGTTCTTCCTAATGTTGTCCACCATGTTTTCGTGGTGGGGTCCACTGCTTGGTATAAGCGTGAGGGTAGCATATATTTTTACTTTTTGACTTATTCAAAAACAGTTTGTAGCTGGACTTTGAACAAATAATGATTCCTTTTCCTACTGCCGTCGGCGCATGACCATTTGTAGTAGTGTGGCGTTATATTTATCACATCAATGCACGATTTTATTATTTAATCATTGCAGTATATGATACCAGTGAAAAATTGAACCCTGGTAATTAATTTCATGTACAACACATTAAACGTTAATATGATAATAGGTGTTACCTAACTTGGGACGAAGTCCAATAAAAACATTTTTAACAATATTAACTCAGATATATGGACCTATATTTTTTTTCAAAGTAGACCGGTGGCGGATCCAGACTTTCTCAAAACAGAGGGCAAATATGGGGACCCAAACCCAAATTTTCCGTCGTTTTTAAAGGTTTTTCGCCAAAACGGACCTGCTCCCTCCTCTAGACTGTGCACCCAGTCCGGTGTTGTATAATCCGCTACTCGACGTCTCAATTTCATAGAAAATATTATTTCGGACAGAAGGAGGAAGAAATGAAACTGTTTAATGATAGTGTCAGTCCCATGGTATATGTTAAATGGGCTAGAACACAGGCGCTCGTGGCATGGACTTACAACCCCCCTTTTTTCTAACTTTCTGTTTGCAAATATATTTTCAATAACATTTCTTTATTTCTTTATTATTTCATCTCTTTTTCCTGATTTTAACCTGTTTGTGTCAATATTCATACAATCTTGTGTTAACAACAATTTGCATACTATATAGGGTCAATATATGCAAATTGTTGTTACCATAAGATTGTATGAATATTGACACAAACAAGTTAAAATCAGGAAAAAGAGATGAAATAATAAAGAAATAAAGAAATTTTATTGAAAATAAATTTGTAAACAGAAAGTTAGAAAAAGGGGGTGGTAAGTCTGTGACACCAGCGCCTGTTGGCTAGAACACACTGCGATTTTGAGTCATTTTTTAACATTCATAACCGGAAGTAGTTCCAGATTACTGCGCATCCGAATTTCTGTATTGGCTTCCGGTGCAAGGAATTTAATCCAATAGTGATATGGATCTGGAATCAAAATATTGCTATTTCTTCCATAGTTGGGACTTCGTCCCATATTAATGGTGTCCAACAGATATTGTTTTGGGGTCGTGATCGTATGGTAGTTGAATTTACAACTAATGCTGATGTTGTGAGTTCGAATCCCGATCAGGTCGATGTGTACAACATTATGTAATAAAGTTTGTCAGTGACTTGCGACAGGTCGGTGATCTTCTCTGATGTCCTCCACCAATAAAACTGACCGCCTCGATGTAAATGAAATATTGTTGAACGTGGCGTTAAGCACCATAAAACAAACCAAGCTATATTGTGTTGTGTTTTTGGTTTGTTTTTCTTCATGTTGTGTATCATATGTTGCCCGTTTCTCTGGATTGTCCATTTTTAATTGCCACTTTGGTATTCTCTAACGTTTATTTATCAGATTAATATAGTAGTGTGTATATTGAAATTAATAAGTATGATTTGTCCGTACAATGGTTTTTTTCTTTAATTCAACCATTTACTACAACAACACTGTCCGACAATAAATAGCAACTATTGTGGGGGGGGGGGGGAGGTTTCTTGCCTTTTCTTTCTAGTAAATCCCGAAATACTTTCTTTTAGCCGCTCGTAGCGATTAACTGTCGGTAATTCTAGTTATATAAATAAAGAATTGAAATTAATGGGCAGTGGTTTTGAACTACATCCGCGATTTTCTGAGAAATAGCGTGAAAAACGTCTGTTCGGTGACGAATTCAGGTCTAAAAGTTGTACTTTAATAGAAAATGTATTAACGTGGAAGGGGTATACTCATCAAAGTGCGACTGTTAGTGATTCAAGTTCAAATTGCCAACAATTTGATCTTCGTCTGTAAAAAAAACTATGATTCACTCGTCACACTATATAGGCATATTCAACTCCAGTATTTTTGATCATACAAACATTTTTTTATAGTTCCTGTGCTCATACAAACATTTTTTTATAGTTCCTGTGCTCATACAAACATTTTTTTCTAGTTCCTGTGCTGAACTATCAATGTAATTGATAATGACTACCAATGTTGATTTATATCATTGTCCGACGCCTACGTTCTCTTTACAAAAGATGATCTTTCATAATGCCACCATTGTTTAGCCCTTCAACGTAGCAATATTGTTTTTACTGCCATTGCAGATTTATTCGTAAAACATTGTAATAAGATACTAAAAATAGGATCAATATACTTAATAAATCATCATGACTACAATCCCTCAATATGATACCAGATTGGGGTAAACATAGGAAAACTTGAAATTTCGTAAACAAAAAATAATTTACAGTCAAACCTGTACTAAGAGGTCACCTTTGGGACAAAGAAAAAGTGACATTACAAGACAGATGACCTCAAAAGAGGTTCACTTCATATGAAATTTTCTATGACGGCAAGAAAAAGATGACCTTTTAATACAGGTGACCGCATGGGCAGGTTTGATATAGAAGAAATTATATAGCACCAAGAGGAATAAAAACCACAAACAAATAATTGAACAAAGTAAGCGCACCGTTGGTGTATGGTTACCATGACTATAAACTGGGTTAGTGTCGTGGTGTTTAACGCCAACTTCAACAGTTATATCGTGGCGTTCAGTTTTATTGGTGGAGGAAACCGAAGAAAACCACAAACCTGTCGCAATTCACTTACATACTTTACCACATAATGTTGTATCGAGTACACCTCGCCATGAGCAGGATTCGAACTCACATTAGTGGTGATAGGGACTGATTACACACGTAGTTGTAAATCTAACTACTATGCGATTGGATACCTAAAAGATTGAAATTTGTTGCTTTTCCGCGAGGCACGCAACATTAAGGAGTAAGAAAAATGACTAGCTGGCTCGAAATCAGGATAATATTGTAGCATAACCGAGCAGTTGGGGCCTAGTATATGCGAGCAAAAAGGGAGACGGGTCTATAGCGTGGTAACCACGTCTCCCTCTTTCTGATCAACGTCCCTGGTTTTGGGACCTGGCACTCTTGGTATCTCTGGTCTGGTATGGAGAATTACAATAGGGCAATACAGGGGAAGGGTATTAGGGTTTGGCTTGTGAGAGCGTTTAATTTTATGTGTGTTTCGCTCTCATTCTTTTAGATTCGTACATTACAACCAAGTCATTTGTAGATAATTAACTGGTATTAATAAGGAATAAATAGATACTCACTAATGATACTTTAACAATAACATAATTATAACGTGTCTATAAGTTTTACAACAATAAATACATAGTTTACATCTAGAACTTCTAAATTAGATACATAATATTAATAGCTATTATTGAATTATCAAAGCAAGGAACGGTCTTAATATATTCCGTACCGAGTTCAAGTCGACGAATATATGGATGCGTATGTACTTTAAATTATTGTCTATTTCGGGAGTTGGTCCACTAACTCCGTTCGGAAAACCACCAACGATGTGTAAGTAATGTAAAACTAGTAAATAATGGTGGTGGAAGGTCCGATGTCCTTCATGTAATTATTAAGACAAAAAGCGCATATATTAGTATTACTTTAAAACATAGCGAAATATTGTTGCCAAAAATATGACTTAGCTTATCGCGGTAATTTGGTAAGGTATTTCCGAAAAGGGTAATTTCGGTAAATAGTCGACCTATAAATTATGGGTTAAACGGATCTAGTACTATCCATGGTTCTGGTTCTGGAATTGGTATCTCACTGGTATATGATATCTGATCAGCTCGATAAGGGTGATCTGATGACACAATAGGTTGCCCAGGGTAGTAGACAACTAAATTTTATTTTGTAAATCGCGCCTTTTATACTTTTTGGTTACCAATTTACCGATTGGCTTACCATTTACCGACCGTTGCCATAGAGATACCAAAGCGGAACTGGTTATTACCATAAGAATATTTAGGAAAATTTGGTAAAACGTTAATTACACTACAAAACTATGCTAAATACTGAAACGTTCCGAACGCAATACGTAACAAATATGGTGCCCGAAATAAAAGTTGTCAAGTTCTCATTTAAGCTTGGATATATACATAATCATACAACTAAAAGGTAATCAGACATTATTTCTAACTATAATTAGCCATTCAGGCCTTGCTGCAATTATAATATTTAGTCGCCATGGGTTGTCATAATTATGAACTATAAATAAAAGTTACCGACAAAATGTTGATGTCAACAAACCAAAAATCGGACTATATTAAGATGAAAGAAAATGTTGTAATAGTTGATATTACAAGTATTATAAACAATATATCATCAGTCTGTAAATGCACTTGAGTGTTCATCATCGTTGTAAATGATAACGAATGTTCATCTTCACTAAATAATAACGAATGTTCATCATCGTTGTAAATAATTAATACAGATATACGCACAGGATAAATTTACTAGAATATTTCCATTAAAGATACGAATTGCTAGTAAAGAAACCCCCCCATAATAATTGTTTAAAAAAAAAACTTGAACATGTTCATCATTTCCATAAACTTTTGGAACTGCTGGAAATCAATGATGTCGCATTGGATGGCCACATCAGTTTTCTTTGGTGGAGTTGGGTCGGCCACGATAGAAGAAGTACACGTGTACTTACTTCCATCGGGCAATCTAAAGGAAGCAGTAAACTCAGAGCAGGCGGACGGTTTAGGGATATCTGTTGTTTCAAAATCTTTAACAATCACAGAGGTATAATGTGGCGGCTCAATACTTATGTGATTATCAGGGGTAGCAGTGACGGCTGTGGTAGAATACACGATGGTTGGTGGCTCACTACAAGAAGGTGTTACGGACACTGTGGCTGTCTTATAGGAGGGAAGTGACAATTTCCTGGAAACGGGTGGCGGAGACTTTACTGGTGCCAATAGATACTCGAAGGTAATATCTCTAGGGAGACTTGCAGTCACTACCTCCCTGACTGGCGAGAAGTCTCGGGCATCACCAGAAGATTCTGCCCGAAAAACTTTCCTCGTTGACCCCAGGTCTACCCCACTCTGTTCACAAGCCTCGTAGAGTAGGTCGAAATCCCTTTTCTGTTCCATTGAGGGTTCCCATACTGTTGTGGACTCATGCGAACGGAGAGGCGTCATGGGGAATACCTCCGGCGTCTCCACGGGTGCTGTTATAGGGATTTGATGACAATCACGGAGGTGTTTCTTGAGCATATGCCTCCGAGATTCAGGGCACGTAAACGTACACTCCTTGACCGTACACGTAAGCTTTGGTCCATGGCGGTCTGCATGGTGCCTCTTCAGCTGCCCAACAGTGTCATACGTGGAATCACACCGGACACAACTAAATCTTGGGTTACCACTGAAAAGATTAAATAAGCAATTCATAAGTATTGTTGTTAGTAAACAAATTTCTTAAGTAATATAAAACTTTGTTTTTATGTCTCGGGTTCTCCGAAATAGGCCTTTAATCTGTCATGGTGAACAATCTTTGATTTGGTATGTTTGGATAGCTTAATGGCATAAACTAGGTCAGATATGATTTGTATAACTTGGTAAGGGCCTTCCCATGGAAGCTGTAACTTTCGACAAAGACTTTTTTTCTTGGTTGGGTCATGCAACCACCAGAGAAACAACAAGATATTGTATTTTATTTGTTTTAATGTCATATTGTCTTTTCTGCCGTTCCCGCACCAACGTCATTTGGTTAAATGCCAGTTTATTAATTTTATCGAGCCTTTCTGACAACGTAACTACATATTCGGTATGGGTGCACGGTTCTTATTTTGGGAGAAGTCCGTACAAAAGACCGACGGGTAGTTCAGCTTCCCAACCAATCATCATCCGATACCCTCATGCTCAGAGGGCATTAATAATGGCAAAATGTCATCCCAATTTCGTTGGTCGCGCCGGAAAGCTTTACTTAACATATCCTTAATCGTGCGATTAAATCTTTCTACTAGACCGTCACTCTGTGGGTGAAAAGCCGTTGTTTGGGCTTTTGTCAATCCGAAAAATCTCGCATATATTTTTAAAAAGTAAGGACGTAAACTGAGAGCCGCGGTCGGTGTGTATCTGACGTGGTAATCCATACAAAGATATATATTCCCCTATAAAACCTTGTGCTACCGTAATCGCCTCCGAATTAGGAAGAGGGTAAGCCTCTACCCATCTAGTAAAATAATCCGATACAACCAGTAAATATTTATTCCCTCGTCGCGATTCAGGTAGGGGCCCAAAAGATCCATAGCAACTCTTTCCATTGGGACGCCTACATCATATTATCCAAGACCTCCTCTGGCATTTCGTTGAGGGCGTTTTCGTGATTGGCAAGCTAAGCACTGCTGGCACCACAGTGCAATATCATTACTTATACCGGGCCAATATAATCAGCTCTGGAGGCAAGCTCTGGTTCGATTAACACCTAGCATCTCGAGTACATTGCCTCGCCAAATTTTCGGTAAAATCAACTCTTTGGTAAAGTTGTCTTAACTCGTGGTCAAAATATTTTCTATACAAAATTCCATTTGCAACAATTAATTGGTTCCATTTAGCACATAACGCCTTAACATTACGATTTAGACTTGAAACTCCATTCCATTCTGGCCTATGTTTGGTTTTTAACCATTGGATAACAGGTTTTAATTCAACATCATTTAATTGAGCTTCTCTGATTTCTTTTATAGATTTTGTTCTCAGTTAAGAGTCAACTGGTTCTTGGTTACTTGTTGAGGGTTCATCACCTGCTTTTGCTTCCCTTACGTACTGGTCTAGGTATACGTCTTCCTTGTCCTCCTGGCGAGAACAAAATTTACACAGGGAACATTGACGTGAAAGACCATCAGCATTTCCATGCTGTTTCCCTGATCTGTGTTCAATGGTAAAATTATAGGACTCCAATACTTTTAGCCACCTGGCTATTTGACCCTCTGGATTTCATAATTTTCTTACCCAATTTAAAGCACCATGATCTGTACGAACCTTAAACTGTGTTCCATACAGATAATGATGAAAGTGTTTAATACTTTCAACAACAGTTAATAACTCTCGTCTAGTAACACAATAATTCCGTTCATGTTTATTAAGGGAACGGCTAAAATAAGCAACAGGCCTTTCAAGCCCGTCATAACTTTGGGACAGAACGGCTGCAATACCAAAGCCACTGGTGTCGGTATCTAAAATAAAACGTTTGTGTATACATGGGTACACTAAAATAGGCGCCTGGGTCAATTTGTCCTTTAAGGAATTAAAGGAACTCTCACTTTCATCAGTCCATAACAACTTGGCTGTCTTTTCGGTCAACTTATTAAGTGGTCTGGCAATGTCTGAAAATGAAGGTATGAACCTGCGATAATAGAAACAGGTACCCAAGACACTCCTAATGTCATGAACTGTTTTGAGAGGGGCCAGTTTCGGACACTGTCTACTTTGGCTGGGTCAGTGGAAATTCCTTCACCAGATACTAAGCGTCCCAAAAATTTAACCTGTTTTTTGGAAAAAGGGGCATTTCTTGCTGCTACTTTTTAATTAGCATTGGACAGCTTATCAAGCACAGCATCTAGTCTGGCTATATGGGACTCAAATTCATCTGCAAAAATAATTATGTCGTCAATATACAATATGCACATCTTCCAATGAAGACCTCTTAAAACAAACTCCATCAGTCGCTCAAAAGTAGTCACTGTGTTACAAAGTCCAAAGCTGAGGTATTTGAATTGGTACAACCCTTCATAACTAGTAAAGGCAGTTTTCTCTTTGTGATCCGGGTCCATCTGAACCTGATAAAATCCAGAACTTAGTTCTATACTGTTGAACCAAGATGAACCCCCTAGGGTATCAAGGGAGTCGCTAATTAGCGGTAAAGGATATGAATCCTTTCTGGTAACATCATTTATTTTCCAGTAATCAATATATAGTCGACCTATAAATTATGGGTTAAACGGATCTAGTACTATCCATGGTTCTGGTTCTGGAATTGGTATCTCACTGGTATATGGTATCTGATCAGCTCGATAAGGGTGATCTGATGACACAATAGGTTGCCCAGGGTAGTAGACAACTAAACTTTATTTTGTAAATCGCGCCTTTTATACTTTTTGGTTACCAATTTACCGATTGCCTTACCATTTACCGACCGTTGCCATAGAGATACCAAAGCGAAACTGGTTATTACCATAAGAATATTTAGGAAAATTTGGTAAAACTATGCTAAATACTGAAACGTTCCGAACGCAATACGTAACAAATATGGTGCCCGAAATAAAAGTTGTCAAGTTCTCATTTAAGCTTGGATATATACATAATCATACAACTAAAAGGTAATCAGACATTATTTCTAACTATAATTAGCCATTCAGGCCTTGCTGCAATTATAATATTTAGTCGCCATGGGTTGTCATAATTATGAACTATAAATAAAAGTTACCGACAAAATGTTGATGTCAACAAACCAAAAATCGGACTATATTAAGATGAAAGAAAATGTTGTAATAGTTGATATTACAAGTATTATAAACAATATATCATCAGTCTGTAAATGCACTTGAGTGTTCATCATCGTTGTAAATGATAACGAATGTTCATCTTCACTAAATAATAACGAATGTTCATCATCGTTGTAAATAATTAATACAGATATACGCACAGGATAAATTTACTAGAATATTTACATTAAAGATACGAATTGCTAGTAAAGAAACCCCCCCATAATAATTGTTTAAAAAAAAAACTTGAACATGTTCATCATTTCCATAAACTTTTGGAACTGCTGGAAATCAATGATGTCGCATTGGATGGCCACATCAGTTTTCTTTGGTGGAGTTGGGTCGGCCACGATAGAAGAAGTACACGTGTACTTACTTCCATCGGGCAATCTAAAGGAAGCAGTAAGCTCAGAGCAGGCGGACGGTTTAGGGATATCTGTTGTTTCAAAATCTTTAACAATCACAGAGGTATAATGTGGCGGCTCAATACTTATGTGATTATCAGGGGTAGCAGTGACGGCTGTGGTAGAATACACGATGGTTGGTGGCTCACTACAAGAAGGTGTTACGGACACTGTGGCTGTCTTATAGGAGGGAAGTGACAATTTCCTGGAAACGGGTGGCGGAGACTTTACTGGTGCCAATAGATACTCGAAGGTAATATCTCTAGGGAGACTTGCAGTCACTACCTCCCTGACTGGCGAGAAGTCTCGGGCATCACCAGAAGATTCTGCCCGAAAAACTTTCCTCGTTGACTCCAGGTCTACCCCACTCTGTTCACAAGCCTCGTAGAGTAGGTCGAAATCCCTTTTCTGTTCCATTGAGGGTTCCCATACTGTTGTGGACTCATGCGAACGGAGAGGCGTCATGGGGAATACCTCCGGCGTCTCCACGGGTGCTGTTATAGGGATTTGATGACAATCACGGAGGTGTTTCTTGAGCATATGCCTCCGAGATTCAGGGCACGTAAACGTACACTCCTTGACCGTACACGTAAGCTTTGGTCCATGGCGGTCTGCATGGTGCCTCTTCAGCTGCCCAACAGTGCCATACGTGGAATCACACCGGACACAACTAAATCTTGGGTTACCACTGAAAAGATTAAATAAGCAATTCATAAGTATTGTTGTTAGTAAACAAATTTCTTAAGTAATATAAAACTTTTTTTTTATGTCTCGGGTTCTCCGAAATAGGCCTTTAATCTGTCATGGTGAACAATCTTTGATTTGGTATGTTTGGATAGCTTAATGGCATAAACTAGGTCAGATATGATTTGTATAACTTGGTAAGGGCCTTCCCATGGAAGCTGTAACTTTCGACAAAGACTTTTTTTCTTGGTTGGGTCATGCAACCACCAGAGAAACAACAAGATATTGTATTTTATTTGTTTTAATGTCATATTGTCTTTTCTGCCGTTCCCGCACCAACGTCATTTGGTTAAATGCCAGTTTATTAATTTTATCGAGCCTTTCTGACAACGTAACTACATATTCGGTATGGGTGCACGGTTCTTATTTTGGGAGAAGTCCGTACAAAAGACCGACGGGTAGTTCAGCTTCCCAACCAATCATCATCCGATACCCTCATGCTCAGAGGGCATTAATAATGGCAAAATGTCATCCCAATTTCGTTGGTCGCGCCGGAAAGCTTTACTTAACATATCCTTAATCGTGCGATTAAATCTTTCTACTAGACCGTCACTCTGTGGGTGAAAAGCCGTTGTTTGGGCTTTTGTCAATCCGAAAAATCTCGCATATATTTTTAAAAAGTAAGGACGTAAACTGAGAGCCGCGGTCGGTGTGTATCTGACGTGGTAATCCATACAAAGATATATATTCCCCTATAAAACCTTGTGCTACCGTAATCGCCTCCGAATTAGGAAGAGGGTAAGCCTCTACCCATCTAGTAAAATAATCCGATACAACCAGTAAATATGTATTCCCTCGTCGCGATTCAGGTAGGGGCCCAAAAGATCCATAGCAACTCTTTCCATTGGGACGCCTACATCATATTATCCAAGACCTCCTCTGGCATTTCGTTGAGGGCGTTTTCGTGATTGGCAAGCTAAGCACTGCTGGCACCACAGTGCAATATCATTACTTATACCGGGCCAATATAATCAGCTCTGGAGGCAAGCTCTGGTTCGATTAACACCTAGCATCTCGAGTACATTGCCTCGCCAAATTTTCGGTAAAATCAACTCTTTGGTAAAGTTGTCTTAACTCGTGGTCAAAATATTTTCTATACAAAATTCCATTTGCAACAATTAATTGGTTCCATTTAGCACATAACGCCTTAACATTACGATTTAGACTTGAAACTCCATTCCATTCTGGCCTATGTTTGGTTTTTAACCATTGGATAACAGGTTTTAATTCAACATCATTTAATTGAGCTTCTCTGATTTCTTTTATAGATTTTGTTCTCAGTTAAGAGTCAACTGGTTCTTGGTTACTTGTTGAGGGTTCATCACCTGCTTTTGCTTCCCTTACGTACTGGTCTAGGTATACGTCTTCCTTGTCCTCCTGGCGAGAACAAAATTTACACAGGGAACATTGACGTGAAAGACCATCAGCATTTCCATGCTGTTTCCCTGATCTGTGTTCAATGGTAAAATTATAGGACTCCAATACTTTTAGCCACCTGGCTATTTGACCCTCTGGATTTCATAATTTTCTTACCCAATTTAAAGCACCATGATCTGTACGAACCTTAAACTGTGTTCCATACAGATAATGATGAAAGTGTTTAATACTTTCAACAACAGTTAATAACTCTCGTCTAGTAACACAATAATTCCGTTCATGTTTATTAAGGGAACGGCTAAAATAAGCAACAGGCCTTTCAAGCCCGTCATAACTTTGGGACAGAACGGCTGCAATACCAAAGCCACTGGTGTCGGTATCTAAAATAAAACGTTTGTGTATACATGGGTACACTAAAATAGGCGCCTGGGTCAATTTGTCCTTTAAGGAATTAAAGGAACTCTCACTTTCATCAGTCCATAACAACTTGGCTGTCTTTTCGGTCAACTTATTAAGTGGTCTGGCAATGTCTGAAAATGAAGGTATGAACCTGCGATAATAGAAACAGGTACCCAAGACACTCCTAATGTCATGAACTGTTTTGAGAGGGGCCAGTTTCGGACACTGTCTACTTTGGCTGGGTCAGTGGAAATTCCTTCACCAGATACTAAGCGTCCCAAAAATTTAACCTGTTTTTTGGAAAAAGGGGCATTTCTTGCTGCTACTTTTTAATTAGCATTGGACAGCTTATCAAGCACAGCATCTAGTCTGGCTATATGGGACTCAAATTCATCTGCAAAAACAATTATGTCGTCAATATACAATATGCACATCTTCCAATGAAGACCTCTTAAAACAAACTCCATCAGTCGCTCAAAAGTAGTCACTGTGTTACAAAGTCCAAAGCTGAGGTATTTGAATTGGTACAACCCTTCATAACTAGTAAAGGCAGTTTTCTCTTTGTGATCCGGGTCCATCTGAACCTGATAAAATCCAGAACTTAGTTCTATACTGTTGAACCAAGATGAACCCCCTAGGGTATCAAGGGAGTCGCTAATTAGCGGTAAAGGATATGAATCCTTTCTGGTAACATCATTTATTTTCCAGTAATCAATATATAGTCGACCTATAAATTATGGGTTAAACGGATCTAGTACTATCCATGGTTCTGGTTCTGGAATTGGTATCTCACTGGTATATGGTATCTGATCAGCTCGATAAGGGTGATCTGATGACACAATAGGTTGCCCAGGGTAGTAGACAACTAAACTTTATTTTGTAAATCGCGCCTTTTATACTTTTTGGTTACCAATTTACCGATTGCCTTACCATTTACCGACCGTTGCCATAGAGATACCAAAGCGAAACTGGTTATTACCATAAGAATATTTAGGAAAATTTGGTAAAACTATGCTAAATACTGAAACGTTCCGAACGCAATACGTAACAAATATGGTGCCCGAAATAAAAGTTGTCAAGTTCTCATTTAAGCTTGGATATATACATAATCATACAACTAAAAGGTAATCAGACATTATTTCTAACTATAATTAGCCATTCAGGCCTTGCTGCAATTATAATATTTAGTCGCCATGGGTTGTCATAATTATGAACTATAAATAAAAGTTACCGACAAAATGTTGATGTCAACAAACCAAAAATCGGACTATATTAAGATGAAAGAAAATGTTGTAATAGTTGATATTACAAGTATTATAAACAATATATCATCAGTCTGTAAATGCACTTGAGTGTTCATCATCGTTGTAAATGATAACGAATGTTCATCTTCACTAAATAATAACGAATGTTCATCATCGTTGTAAATAATTAATACAGATATACGCACAGGATAAATTTACTAGAATATTTACATTAAAGATACGAATTGCTAGTAAAGAAACCCCCCCATAATAATTGTTTAAAAAAAAAACTTGAACATGTTCATCATTTCCATAAACTTTTGGAACTGCTGGAAATCAATGATGTCGCATTGGATGGCCACATCAGTTTTCTTTGGTGGAGTTGGGTCGGCCACGATAGAAGAAGTACACGTGTACTTACTTCCATCGGGCAATCTAAAGGAAGCAGTAAACTCAGAGCAGGCGGACGGTTTAGGGATATCTGTTGTTTCAAAATCTTTAACAATCACAGAGGTATAATGTGGCGGCTCAATACTTATGTGATTATCAGGGGTAGCAGTGACGGCTGTGGTAGAATACACGATGGTTGGTGGCTCACTACAAGAAGGTGTTACGGACACTGTGGCTGTCTTATAGGAGGGAAGTGACAATTTCCTGGAAACGGGTGGCGGAGACTTTACTGGTGCCAATAGATACTCGAAGGTAATATCTCTAGGGAGACTTGCAGTCACTACCTCCCTGACTGGCGAGAAGTCTCGGGCATCACCAGAAGATTCTGCCCGAAAAACTTTCCTCGTTGACTCCAGGTCTACCCCACTCTGTTCACAAGCCTCGTAGAGTAGGTCGAAATCCCTTTTCTGTTCCATTGAGGGTTCCCATACTGTTGTGGACTCATGCGAACGGAGAGGCGTCATGGGGAATACCTCCGGCGTCTCCACGGGTGCTGTTATAGGGATTTGATGACAATCACGGAGGTGTTTCTTGAGCATATGCCTCCGAGATTCAGGGCACGTAAACGTACACTCCTTGACCGTACACGTAAGCTTTGGTCCATGGCGGTCTGCATGGTGCCTCTTCAGCTGCCCAACAGTGCCATACGTGGAATCACACCGGACACAACTAAATCTTGGGTTACCACTGAAAAGATTAAATAAGCAATTCATAAGTATTGTTGTTAGTAAACAAATTTCTTAAGTAATATAAAACTTTTTTTTTATGTCTCGGGTTCTCCGAAATAGGCCTTTAATCTGTCATGGTGAACAATCTTTGATTTGGTATGTTTGGATAGCTTAATGGCATAAACTAGGTCAGATATGATTTGTATAACTTGGTAAGGGCCTTCCCATGGAAGCTGTAACTTTCGACAAAGACTTTTTTTCTTGGTTGGGTCATGCAACCACCAGAGAAACAACAAGATATTGTATTTTATTTGTTTTAATGTCATATTGTCTTTTCTGCCGTTCCCGCACCAACGTCATTTGGTTAAATGCCAGTTTATTAATTTTATCGAGCCTTTCTGACAACGTAACTACATATTCGGTATGGGTGCACGGTTCTTATTTTGGGAGAAGTCCGTACAAAAGACCGACGGGTAGTTCAGCTTCCCAACCAATCATCATCCGATACCCTCATGCTCAGAGGGCATTAATAATGGCAAAATGTCATCCCAATTTCGTTGGTCGCGCCGGAAAGCTTTACTTAACATATCCTTAATCGTGCGATTAAATATTTCTACTAGACCGTCACTCTGTGGTGAAAAGCCGTTGTTTGGGTTTTTGTCAATCCGAAAAATCTCGCATATATTTTTAAAAAGTAAGGACGTAAACTGAGAGCCGCGGTCGGTGTGTATCTGACGTGGTAATCCATACAAAGATATATATTCCCCTATAAAACCTTGTGCTACCGTAATCGCCTCCGAATTAGGAAGAGGGTAAGCCTCTACCCATCTAGTAAAATAATCCGATACAACCAGTAAATATTTATTCCCTCGTCGCGATTCAGGTAGGGGCCCAAAAGATCCATAGCAACTCTTTCCATTGGGACGCCTACATCATATTATCCAAGACCTCCTCTGGCATTTCGTTGAGGGCGTTTTCGTGATTGGCAAGCTAAGCACTGCTGGCACCACAGTGCAATATCCTTACTTATACCGGGCCAATATACTCAGCTCTGGAGGCAAGCTCTGGTTTGATTAACACCTAGCATCTCGAGTACATTGCCTCGCCAAATTTTCGGTAAAATCAACTCTTTGGTAAAGTTGTCTTAACTCGTGGTCAAAATATTTTCTATACAAAATTCCATTTGCAACAATTAATTGGTTCCATTTAGCACATAACGCCTTAACATTACGATTTAGACTTGAAACTCCATTCCATTCTGGCCTATTTTTGGTTTTTAACCATTGGATAACAGGTTTTAATTCAACATCATTTAATTGAGCTTCTCTGATTTCTTTTATAGATTTTGTTCTCAGCCAAGAGTCAACTGGTTCTTGGTTACTTGTTGAGGGTTCATCACCTGCTTTTGCTTCCCTTACGTACTGGTCTAGGTATACGTCTTCCTTGTCCTCCTGGCGAGAACAAAATTTACACAGGGAACATTGACGTGAAAGACCATCAGCATTTCCATGCTGTTTCCCTGATCTGTGTTCAATGGTAAAATTATAGGACTCCAATACTTTTAGCCACCTGGCTATTTGACCCTCTGGATTTCATAATTTTCTTACCCAATTTAAAGCACCATGATCTGTACGAACCTTAAACTGTGTTCCATACAGATAATGATGAAAGTGTTTAATACTTTCAACAACAGTTAATAACTCTCGTCTAGTAACACAATAATTCCGTTCATGTTTATTAAGGGAACGGCTAAAATAAGCAACAGGCCTTTCAAGCCCGTCATAACTTTGGGACAGAACGGCTGCAATACCAAAGCCACTGGTGTCGGTATCTAAAATAAAACGTTTGTGTATACATGGGTACACTAAAATAGGCGCCTGGGTCAATTTGTCCTTTAAGGAATTAAAGGAACTCTCACTTTCATCAGTCCATAACAACTTGGCTGTCTTTTCGGTCAACTTATTAAGTGGTCTGGCAATGTCTGAAAATGAAGGTATGAACCTGCGATAATAGAAACAGGTACCCAAGACACTCCTAATGTCATGAACTGTTTTGAGAGGGGCCAGTTTCGGACACTGTCTACTTTGGCTGGGTCAGTGGAAATTCCTTCACCAGATACTAAGCGTCCCAAAAATTTAACCTGTTTTTGGAAAAAGTGGCATTTCTTGCTGCTACTTTTTAATTAGCATTGGACAGCTTATCAAGCACAGCATCTAGTCTGGCTATATGGGACTCAAATTCATCTGCAAAAACAATTATGTCGTCAATATACAATATGCACATCTTCCAATGAAGACCTCTTAAAACAAACTCCATCAGTCGCTCAAAAGTAGTCACTGTGTTACAAAGTCCAAAGCTGAGGTATTTGAATTGGTACAACCCTTCATAACTAGTAAAGGCAGTTTTCTCTTTGTGATCCGGGTCCATCTGAACCTGATAAAAACCAGAACTTAGTTCTATACTGTTGAACCAAGATGAACCCCCTAGGGTATCAAGGGAGTCGCTAATTAGCGGTAAAGGATATGAATCCTTTCTGGTAACATCATTTATTTTCCAGTAATCAATATATAGTCGACCTATAAATTATGGGTTAAACGGATCTAGTACTATCCATGGTTCTGGTTCTGGAATTGGTATCTCACTGGTATATGGTATCTGATCAGCTCGATAAAGGTGATCTGATGACACAATAGGTTGCCCAGGGTAGTAGACAACTAAACTTTATTTTGTAAATCGCGCCTTTTATACTTTTTGGTTACCAATTTACCGATTGCCTTACCATTTACCGACCGTTGCCATAGAGATACCAAAGCGAAACTGGTTATTACCATAAGAATATTTAGGAAAATTTGGTAAAACTATGCTAAATACTGAAACGTTCCGAACGCAATACGTAACAAATATGGTGCCCGAAATAAAAGTTGTCAAGTTCTCATTTAAGCTTGGATATATACATAATCATACAACTAAAAGGTAATCAGACATTATTTCTAACTATAATTAGCCATTCAGGCCTTGCTGCAATTATAATATTTAGTCGCCATGGGTTGTCATAATTATGAACTATAAATAAAAGTTACCGACAAATGTTGATGTCAACAAACCATAAATCGGACTATATTAAGATGAAAGAAAATGTTGTAATAGTTGATATTACAAGTATTTATAAACAATATATCATCAGTCTGTAAATGCACTTGAGTGTTCATCATCGTTGTAAATGATAACGAATGTTCATCTTCACTAAATAATAACGAATGTTCATCATCGTTGTAAATAATTAATACAGATATACGCACAGGATAAATTTACTAGAATATTTACATTAAAGATACGAATTGCTAGTAAAGAAACCCCCCCCATAATAATTGTTTAAAAAAAAAACTTGAACATGTTCATCATTTCCATAAACTTTTGGAACTGCTGGAAATCAATGATGTCGCATTGGATGGCCACATCAGTTTTCTTTGGTGGAGTTGGGTCGGCCACGATAGAAGAAGTACACGTGTACTTACTTCCATCGGGCAATCTAAAGGAAGCAGTAAGCTCAGAGCAGGCGGACGGTTTAGGGATATCTGTTGTTTCAAAATCTTTAACAATCACAGAGGTATAATGTGGCGGCTCAATACTTATGTGATTATCAGGGGTAGCAGTGACGGCTGTGGTAGAATACACGATGGTTGGTGGCTCACTACAAGAAGTTGTTACGGACATTATGGCTGTCTTATAGGAGGGAAGTGACAATTTCCTGGAAACGGGTGGCGGAGACTTTACTGGTGCCAATAGATACTCGAAGGTAATATCTCTAGGGAGACTTGCAGTCACTACCTCCCTGACTGGCGAGAAGTCTCGGGCATCACCAGAAGATTCTGCCCGAAAAACTTTCCTCGGTGACTCCAGGTCTACCCCACTCTGTTCACAAGCCTCGTAGAGTAGGTCGAAATCCCTTTTCTGTTCCATTGAGGGTTCCCATACTGTTGTGGACTCATGCGAACGGAGAGGGAATACCTCCGGCGTCTCCACGGGTGCTGTTATAGGGATTTGATGACAATCATGGAGGTGTTTCTTGAGCATATGCCTCCGAGATTCAGGGCACGTAAACGTACAATCCTTGACCGTACACGTAAGCGTTGGTCCATGGCGGTCTGCATGGTGCCTCTTCAGCTGCCCAACAGTGTCATACGTGGAATCACACCGGACACAACTAAATCTTGGGTTACCACTGAAAAGATTAAATAAGCAATTCATAAGTATTGTTGTTAGTAAGCAAATTTCTTAAGTAATATAAAACTTTTTTTTTATGTCTCGGGTTCTCCGAAATAGGCCTTTAATCTGTCATGGTGAACAATCTTTGATTTGGTATGTTTGGATAGCTTAATGGCATAAACTAGGTCAGATAGGATTTGTATAACTTGGTAAGGGCCTTCCCATGGAAGCTGTAACTTTCGACAAAGACTTGTTTTCTTGGTTGGGTCATGCAACCACCAGAGAAACAACAAGATATTGTATTTTATTTGTTTTAATGTCATATTGTCTTTTCTGCCGTTCCCGCACCAACGTCATTTGGTTAAATGCCAGTTTATTAATTTTATCGAGCCTTTCTGACAACGTAACTACATATTCGGTATGGGTACACGGTTCTTATTTTGGGGGAAGTCCGTACAAAAGACCGACGGGTAGTTCAGCTTCCCAACCAATCATCATCCGATACCCTCATGCTCAGAGGGCATTAATAATGGCAAAATGTCATCCCAATTTCGTTGGTCGCGCCGGAAAGCTTTACTTAACATATCCTTAATCGTGCGATTAAATCTTTCTACTAGACCGTCACTCTGTGGGTGAAAAGCCGTTGTTTGGGTTTTTGTCAATCCGAAAAATCTCGCATATATTTTTAAAAAGTAAGGACGTAAACTGAGAGCCGCGGTCGGTGTGTATCTGACGTGGTAATCCATACAAAGATATATATTCCCCTATAAAACCTTGTGCTACCGTAATCGCCTCCGAATTAGGAAGAGGGTAAGCCTCTACCCATCTAGTAAAATAATCCGATACAACCAGTAAATATTTATTCCCTCGTCGCGATTCAGGTAGGGGCCCAAAAGATCCATAGCAACTCTTTCCATTGGGACGCCTACATCATATTATCCAAGACCTCCTCTGGCATTTCGTTGAGGGCGTTTTCGTGATTGGCAAGCTAAGCACTGCTGGCACCACAGTGCAATATCCTTACTTATACCGGGCCAATATACTCAGCTCTGGAGGCAAGCTCTGGTTTGATTAACACCTAGCATCTCGAGTACATTGCCTCGCCAAATTTTCGGTAAAATCAACTCTTTGGTAAAGTTGTCTTAACTCGTGGTCAAAATATTTTCTATACAAAATTCCATTTGCAACAATTAATTGGTTCCATTTAGCACATAACGCCTTAACATTACGATTTAGACTTGAAACTCCATTCCATTCTGGCCTATTTTTGGTTTTTAACCATTGGATAACAGGTTTTAATTCAACATCATTTAATTGAGCTTCTCTGATTTCTTTTATAGATTTTGTTCTCAGCCAAGAGTCAACTGGTTCTTGGTTACTTGTTGAGGGTTCATCACCTGCTTTTGCTTCCCTTACGTACTGGTCTAGGTATACGTCTTCCTTGTCCTCCTGGCGAGAACAAAATTTACACAGGGAACATTGACGTGAAAGACCATCAGCATTTCCATGCTGTTTCCCTGATCTGTGTTCAATGGTAAAATTATAGGACTCCAATACTTTTAGCCACCTGGCTATTTGACCCTCTGGATTTCATAATTTTCTTACCCAATTTAAAGCACCATGATCTGTACGAACCTTAAACTGTGTTCCATACAGATAATGATGAAAGTGTTTAATACTTTCAACAACAGTTAATAACTCTCGTCTAGTAACACAATAATTCCGTTCATGTTTATTAAGGGAACGGCTAAAATAAGCAACAGGCCTTTCAAGCCCGTCATAACTTTGGGACAGAACGGCTGCAATACCAAAGCCACTGGTGTCGGTATCTAAAATAAAACGTTTGTGTATACATGGGTACACTAAAATAGGCGCCTGGGTCAATTTGTCCTTTAAGGAATTAAAGGAACTCTCACTTTCATCAGTCCATAACAACTTGGCTGTCTTTTCGGTCAACTTATTAAGTGGTCTGGCAATGTCTGAAAATGAAGGTATGAACCTGCGATAATAGAAACAGGTACCCAAGACACTCCTAATGTCATGAACTGTTTTGAGAGGGGCCAGTTTCGGACACTGTCTACTTTGGCTGGGTCAGTGGAAATTCCTTCACCAGATACTAAGCGTCCCAAAAATTTAACCTGTTTTTGGAAAAAGGGGCATTTCTTGCTGCTACTTTTTAATTAGCATTGGACAGCTTATCAAGCACAGCATCTAGTCTGGCTATATGGGACTCAAATTCATCTGCAAAAACAATTATGTCGTCAATATACAATATGCACATCTTCCAATGAAGACCTCTTAAAACAAACTCCATCAGTCGCTCAAAAGTAGTCACTGTGTTACAAAGTCCAAAGCTGAGGTATTTGAATTGGTACAACCCTTCATAACTAGTAAAGGCGGTTTTCTCTTTGTGATCCGGGTCCATCTGAACCTGATAAAAACCAGAACTTAGTTCTATACTGTTGAACCAAGATGAACCCCCTAGGGTATCAAGGGAGTCGCTAATTAGCGGTAAAGGATATGAATCCTTTCTGGTAACATCATTTATTTTCCAGTAATCAATATATAGTCGACCTATAAATTATGGGTTAAACGGATCTAGTACTATCCATGGTTCTGGTTCTGGAATTGGTATCTCACTGGTATATGGTATCTGATCAGCTCGATAAGGGTGATCTGATGACACAATAGGTTGCCCAGGGTAGTAGACAACTAAACTTTATTTTGTAAATCGCGCCTTTTATACTTTTTGGTTACCAATTTACCGATTGCCTTACCATTTACCGACCGTTGCCATAGAGATACCAAAGCGGAACTGGTTATTACCATAAGAATATTTAGGAAAATTTGGTAAAACTATGCTAAATACTGAAACGTTCCGAACGCAATACGTAACAAATATGGTGCCCGAAATAAAAGTTGTCAAGTTCTCATTTAAGCTTGGATATATACATAATCATACAACTAAAAGGTAATCAGACATTATTTCTAACTATAATTAGCCATTCAGGCCTTGCTGCAATTATAATATTTAGTCGCCATGGGTTGTCATAATTATGAACTATAAATAAAAGTTACCGACAAAATGTTGATGTCAACAAACCAAAAATCGGACTATATTAAGATGAAAGAAAATGTTGTAATAGTTGATATTACAAGTATTATAAACAATATATCATCAGTCTGTAAATGCACTTGAGTGTTCATCATTGTTGTAAATGATAACGAATGTTCATCTTCACTAAATAATAACGAATGTTCATCATCGTTGTAAATAATTAATACAGATATACGCACAGGATAAATTTACAAGAATATTTCCATTAAAGATACGAATTGCTAGTAAAGAAACCCCTCCATAATAATTGTTTAAAAAAAAAACTTGAACATGTTCATCATTTCCATAAACTTTTGGAACTGCTGGAAATCAATGATGTCGCATTGGATGGCCACATCAGTTTTCTTTGGTGGAGTTGGGTCGGCCACGATAGAAGAAGTACACGTGTACTTACTTCCATCGGGCAATCTAAAGGAAGCAGTAAACTCAGAGCAGGCGGACGGTTTAGGGATATCTGTTGTTTCAAAATCTTTAACAATCACAGAGGTATAATGTGGCGGCTCAATACTTATGTGATTATCAGGGGTAGCAGTGACGGCTGTGGTAGAATACACGATGGTTGGTGGCTCACTACAAGAAGGTGTTACGGACACTGTGGCTGTCTTATAAGAGGGAAGTGACAATTTCCTGGAAACGGGTGGCGGAGACTTTACTGGTGCCAATAGATACTCGAAGGTAATATCTCTAGGGAGACTTGCAGTCACTACCTCCCTGACTGGCGAGAAGTCTCGGGCATCACCAGAAGATTCTGCCCGAAAAACTTTCCTCGTTGACTCCAGGTCTACCCCACTCTGTTCACAAGCCTCGTAGAGTAGGTCGAAATCCCTTTTCTGTTCCATTGAGGGTTCCCATACTGTTGTGGACTCATGCGAACGGAGAGGGAATACCTCCGGCGTCTCCACGGGTGCTGTTATAGGGATTTGATGACAATCATGGAGGTGTTTCTTGAGCATATGCCTCCGAGATTCAGGGCACGTAAACGTACACTCCTTGACCGTACACGTAAGCGTTGGTCCATGGCGGTCTGCATGGTGCCTCTTCAGCTGCCCAACAGTGTCATACGTGGAATCACACCGGACACAACTAAATCTTGGGTTACCACTGAAAAGATTAAATAAGCAATTCATAAGTATTGTTGTTAGTAAGCAAATTTCTTAAGTAATATAAAACTTTTTTTTTATGTCTCGGGTTCTCCGAAATAGGCCTTTAATCTGTCATGGTGAACAATCTTTGATTTGGTATGTTTGGATAGCTTAATGGCATAAACTAGGTCAGATAGGATTTGTATAACTTGGTAAGGGCCTTCCCATGGAAGCTGTAACTTTCGACAAAGACTTTTTTTCTTGGTTGGGTCATGCAACCACCAGAGAAACAACAAGATATTGTATTTTATTTGTTTTAATGTCATATTGTCTTTTCTGCCGTTCCCGCACCAACGTCATTTGGTTAAATGCCAGTTTATTAATTTTATCGAGCCTTTCTGACAACGTAACTACATATTCGGTATGGGTACACGGTTCTTATTTTGGGGGAAGTCCGTACAAAAGACCGACGGGTAGTTCAGCTTCCCAACCAATCATCATCCGATACCCTCATGCTCAGAGGGCATTAATAATGGCAAAATGTCATCCCAATTTCGTTGGTCGCGCCGGAAAGCTTTACTTAACATATCCTTAATCGTGCGATTAAATCTTTCTACTAGACCGTCACTCTGTGGGTGAAAAGCCGTTGTTTGGGTTTTTGTCAATCCGAAAAATCTCGCATATATTTTTAAAAAGTAAGGACGTAAACTGAGAGCCGCGGTCGGTGTGTATCTGACGTGGTAATCCATACAAAGATATATATTCCCCTATAAAACCTTGTGCTACCGTAATCGCCTCCGAATTAGGAAGAGGGTAAGCCTCTACCCATCTAGTAAAATAATCCGATACAACCAGTAAATATTTATTCCCTCGTCGCGATTCAGGTAGGGGCCCAAAAGATCCATAGCAACTCTTTCCATTGGGACGCCTGCATCATATTATCCAAGACCTCCTCTGGCATTTCGTTGAGGGCGTTTTCGTGATTGGCAAGCTAAGCACTGCTGGCACCACAGTGCAATATCCTTACTTATACCGGGCCAATATACTCAGCTCTGGAGGCAAGCTCTGGTTTGATTAACACCTAGCATCTCGAGTACATTGCCTCGCCAAATTTTCGGTAAAATCAACTCTTTGGTAAAGTTGTCTTAACTCGTGGTCAAAATATTTTCTATACAAAATTCCATTTGCAACAATTAATTGGTTCCATTTAGCACATAACGCCTTAACATTACGATTTAGACTTGAAACTCCATTCCATTCTGGCCTATTTTTGGTTTTTAACCATTGGATAACAGGTTTTAATTCAACATCATTTAATTGAGCTTCTCTGATTTCTTTTATAGATTTTGTTCTCAGCCAAGAGTCAACTGGTTCTTGGTTACTTGTTGAGGGTTCATCACCTGCTTTTGCTTCCCTTACGTACTGGTCTAGGTATACGTCTTCCTTGTCCTCCTGGCGAGAACAAAATTTACACAGGGAACATTGACGTGAAAGACCATCAGCATTTCCATGCTGTTTCCCTGATCTGTGTTCAATGGTAAAATTATAGGACTCCAATACTTTTAGCCACCTGGCTATTTGACCCTCTGGATTTCATAATTTTCTTACCCAATTTAAAGCACCATGATCTGTACGAACCTTAAACTGTGTTCCATACAGATAATGATGAAAGTGTTTAATACTTTCAACAACAGTTAATAACTCTCGTCTAGTAACACAATAATTCCGTTCATGTTTATTAAGGGAACGGCTAAAATAAGCAACAGGCCTTTCAAGCCCGTCATAACTTTGGGACAGAACGGCTGCAATACCAAAGCCACTGGTGTCGGTATCTAAAATAAAACGTTTGTGTATACATGGGTACACTAAAATAGGCGCCTGGGTCAATTTGTCCTTTAAGGAATTAAAGGAACTCTCACTTTCATCAGTCCATAACAACTTGGCTGTCTTTTCGGTCAACTTATTAAGTGGTCTGGCAATGTCTGAAAATGAAGGTATGAACCTGCGATAATAGAAACAGGTACCCAAGACACTCCTAATGTCATGAACTGTTTTGAGAGGGGCCAGTTTCGGACACTGTCTACTTTGGCTGGGTCAGTGGAAATTCCTTCACCAGATACTAAGCGTCCCAAAAATTTAACCTGTTTTTGGAAAAAGTGGCATTTCTTGCTGCTACTTTTTAATTAGCATTGGACAGCTTATCAAGCACAGCATCTAGTCTGGCTATATGGGACTCAAATTCATCTGCAAAAACAATTATGTCGTCAATATACAATATGCACATCTTCCAATGAAGACCTCTTAAAACAAACTCCATCAGTCGCTCAAAAGTAGTCACTGTGTTACAAAGTCCAAAGCTGAGGTATTTGAATTGGTACAACCCTTCATAACTAGTAAAGGCAGTTTTCTCTTTGTGATCCGGGTCCATCTGAACCTGATAAAAACCAGAACTTAGTTCTATACTGTTGAACCAAGATGAACCCCCTAGGGTATCAAGGGAGTCGCTAATTAGCGGTAAAGGATATGAATCCTTTCTGGTAACATCATTTATTTTCCAGTAATCAATATACAGTCGACCTATAAATTATGGGTTAAACGGATCTAGTACTATCCATGGTTCTGGTTCTGGAATTGGTATCTCACTGGTATATGGTATCTGATCAGCTCGATAAAGGTGATCTGATGACACAATAGGTTGCCCAGGGTAGTAGACAACTAAACTTTATTTTGTAAATCGCGCCTTTTATACTTTTTGGTTACCAATTTACCGATTGCCTTACCATTTACCGACCGTTGCCATAGAGATACCAAAGCGAAACTGGTTATTACCATAAGAATATTTAGGAAAATTTGGTAAAACTATGCTAAATACTGAAACGTTCCGAACGCAATACGTAACAAATATGGTGCCCGAAATAAAAGTTGTCAAGTTCTCATTTAAGCTTGGATATATACATAATCATACAACTAAAAGGTAATCAGACATTATTTCTAACTATAATTAGCCATTCAGGCCTTGCTGCAATTATAATATTTAGTCGCCATGGGTTGTCATAATTATGAACTATAAATAAAAGTTACCGACAAATGTTGATGTCAACAAACCAAAAATCGGACTATATTAAGATGAAAGAAAATGTTGTAATAGTTGATATTACAAGTATTATAAACAATATATCATCAGTCTGTAAATGCACTTGAGTGTTCATCATCGTTGTAAATGATAACGAATGTTCATCTTCACTAAATAATAACGAATGTTCATCATCGTTGTAAATAATTAATACAGATATACGCACAGGATAAATTTACTAGAATATTTACATTAAAGATACGAATTGCTAGTAAAGAAACCCCCCCATAATAATTGTTTAAAAAAAAAACTTGAACATGTTCATCATTTCCATAAACTTTTGGAACTGCTGGAAATCAATGATGTCGCATTGGATGGCCACATCAGTTTTCTTTGGTGGAGTTGGGTCGGCCACGATAGAAGAAGTACACGTGTACTTACTTCCATCGGGCAATCTAAAGGAAGCAGTAAGCTCAGAGGAGGCGGACGGTTTAGGGATATCTGTTGTTTCAAAATCTTTAACAATCACAGAGGTATAATGTGGCGGCTCAATACTTATGTGATTATCAGGGGTAGCAGTGACGGCTGTGGTAGAATACACGATGGTTGGTGGCTCACTACAAGAAGTTGTTACGGACATTATGGCTGTCTTATAGGAGGGAAGTGACAATTTCCTGGAAACGGGTGGCGGAGACTTTACTGGTGCCAATAGATACTCGAAGGTAATATCTCTAGGGAGACTTGCAGTCACTACCTCCCTGACTGGCGAGAAGTCTCGGGCATCACCAGAAGATTCTGCCCGAAAAACTTTCCTCGGTGACTCCAGGTCTACCCCACTCTGTTCACAAGCCTCGTAGAGTAGGTCGAAATCCCTTTTCTGTTCCATTGAGGGCTCCCATACTGTTGTGGACTCATGCGAACGGAGAGGGAATACCTCCGGCGTCTCCACGGGTGCTGTTATAGGGATTTGATGACAATCATGGAGGTGTTTCTTGAGCATATGCCTCCGAGATTCAGGGCACGTAAACGTACACTCCTTGACCGTACACGTAAGCGTTGGTCCATGGCGGTCTGCATGGTGCCTCTTCAGCTGCCCAACAGTGTCATACGTGGAATCACACCGGACACAACTAAATCTTGGGTTACCACTGAAAAGATTAAATAAGCAATTCATAAGTATTGTTGTTAGTAAGCAAATTTCTTAAGTAATATAAAACTTTTTTTTTATGTCTCGGGTTCTCCGAAATAGGCCTTTAATCTGTCATGGTGAACAATCTTTGATTTGGTATGTTTGGATAGCTTAATGGCATAAACTAGGTCAGATAGGATTTGTATAACTTGGTAAGGGCCTTCCCATGGAAGCTGTAACTTTCGACAAAGACTTTTTTTCTTGGTTGGGTCATGCAACCACCAGAGAAACAACAAGATATTGTATTTTATTTGTTTTAATGTCATATTGTCTTTTCTGCCGTTCCCGCACCAACGTCATTTGGTTAAATGCCAGTTTATTAATTTTATCGAGCCTTTCTGACAACGTAACTACATATTCGGTATGGGTACACGGTTCTTATTTTGGGGGAAGTTCGTACAAAAGACCGACGGGTAGTTCAGCTTCCCAACCAATCATCATCCGATACCCTCATGCTCAGAGGGCATTAATAATGGCAAAATGTCATCCCAATTTCGTTGGTCGCGCCGGAAAGCTTTACTTAACATATCCTTAATCGTGCGATTAAATCTTTCTACTAGACCGTCACTCTGTGGGTGAAAAGCCGTTGTTTGGGTTTTTGTCAATCCGAAAAATCTCGCATATATTTTTAAAAAGTAAGGACGTAAACTGAGAGCCGCGGTCGGTGTGTATCTGACGTGGTAATCCATACAAAGATATATATTCCCCTATAAAACCTTGTGCTACCGTAATCGCCTCCGAATTAGGAAGAGGGTAAGCTTCTACCCATCTAGTAAAATAATCCGATACAACCAGTAAATATTTATTCCCTCGTCGCGATTCAGGTAGGGGCCAAAAAGATCCATAGCAACTCTTTCCATTGGGACGCCTACATCATATTATCCAAGACCTCCTCTGGCTTTTCGTTGAGGGCGTTTTCGTGATTGGCAAACTAAGCACTGCTGGCACCACAGTGCAATATCCTTACTTATACCGGGCCAATATACTCAGCTCTGGAGGCAAGCTCTGGTTCGATTAACACCTAGCATCTCGAGTACATTGCCTCGCCAAATTTTCGGTAAAATCAACTCTTTGGTAAAGTTGTCTTAACTCGTGGTCAAAATATTTTCTATACAAAATTCCATTTTCAACAATTAATTGGTTCCATTTAGCACATAACGCCTTAACATTACGATTTAGACTTGAAACTCCATTCCATTCTGGCCCATTTTTGGTTTTTAACCATTGGATAACAGGTTTTAATTCAACATCATTTAATTGAGCTTCTCTGATTTCTTTTATAGATTTTGTTCTCAGCCAAGAGTCAACTGGTTCTTGGTTACTTGTTGAGGGTGCATCACCTGCTTTTGCTTCCCTTACGTACTGGTCTAGGCATACGTCTTCCTTGTCCTCCTGGCGAGAACAAAATTTACACAGGGAACATTGACGTGAAAGACCATCAGCATTTCCATGCTGTTTCCCTGATCTGTGTTCAATGGTAAAATTATAGGACTCCAATACTTTTAGCCACCTGGCTATTTGACCCTCTGGATTTCATAATTTTCTTACCCAATTTAAAGCACCATGATCTGTACGAACCTTAAACTGTGTTCCATACAGATAATGATGAAAGTGTTTAATACTTTCAACAACAGTTAATAACTCTCGTCTAGTAACACAATAATTCCGTTCATGTTTATTAAGGGAACGGCTAAAATAAGCAACAGGCCTTTCAAGCCCGTCATAACTTTGGGACAGAACGGCTGCAATACCAAAGCCACTGGTGTCGGTATCTAAAATAAAACGTTTGTGTATACATGGGTACACTAAAATAGGCGCCTGGGTCAATTTGTCCTTTAAGGAATTAAAGGAACTCTCACTTTCATCAGTCCATAACAACTTGGCTGTCTTTTCGGTCAACTTATTAAGTGGTCTGGCAATGTCTGAAAATGAAGGTATGAACCTGCGATAATAGAAACAGGTACCCAAGACACTCCTAATGTCATGAACTGTTTTGAGAGGGGCCAGTTTCGGACACTGTCTACTTTGGCTGGGTCAGTGGAAATTCCTTCACCTGATACTAAGCGTCCCAAAAATTTAACCTGTTTTTGGAAAAAGTGGCATTTCTTGCTGCTACTTTTTAATTAGCATTGGACAGCTTATCAAGCACAGCATCTAGTCTGGCTATATGGGACTCAAATTCATCTGCAAAAACAATTATGTCGTCAATATACAATATGCACATCTTCCAATGAAGACCTCTTAAAACAAACTCCATCAGTCGCTCAAAAGTAGTCACTGTGTTACAAAGTCCAAAGCTGAGGTATTTGAATTGGTACAACCCTTCATAACTAGTAAAGGCAGTTTTCTCTTTGTGATCCGGGTCCATCTGAACCTGATAAAAACCAGAACTTAGTTCTATACTGTTGAACCAAGATGAACCCCCTAGGGTATCAAGGGAGTCGCTAATTAGCGGTAAAGGATATGAATCCTTTCTGGTAACATCATTTATTTTCCAGTAATCAATATATAGTCGACCTATAAATTATGGGTTAAACGGATCTAGTACTATCCATGGTTCTGGAATTGGTATCTCACTGGTATATGGTATCTGATCAGCTCGATAAGGGTGATCTGATGACACAATAGGTTGCCCAGGGTAGTAGACAACTAAACTTTATTTTGTAAATCGCGCCTTTTATACTTTTTGGTTACCAATTTACCGATTGCCTTACCATTTACCGACCGTTGCCATAGAGATACCAAAGCGGAACTGGTTATTACCATAAGAATATTTAGGAAAATTTGGTAAAACTATGCTAAATACTGAAACGTTCCGAACGCAATACGTAACAAATATGGTGCCCGAAATAAAAGTTGTCAAGTTCTCATTTAAGCTTGGATATATACATAATCATACAACTAAAAGGTAATCAGACATTATTTCTAACTATAATTAGCCATTCAGGCCTTGCTGCAATTATAATATTTAGTCGCCATGGGTTGTCATAATTATGAACTATAAATAAAAGTTACCGACAAAATGTTGATGTCAACAAACCAAAAATCGGACTATATTAAGATGAAAGAAAATGTTGTAATAGTTGATATTACAAGTATTATAAACAATATATCATCAGTCTGTAAATGCACTTGAGTGTTCATCATTGTTGTAAATGATAACGAATGTTCATCTTCACTAAATAATAACGAATGTTCATCATCGTTGTAAATAATTAATACAGATATACGCACAGGATAAATTTACAAGAATATTTCCATTAAAGATACGAATTGCTAGTAAAGAAACCCCTCCATAATAATTGCTTAAAAAAAAAACTTGAACATGTTCATCATTTCCATAAACTTTTGGAACTGCTGGAAATCAATGATGTCGCATTGGATGGCCACATCAGTTTTCTTTGGTGGAGTTGGGTCGGCCACGATAGAAGAAGTACACGTGTACTTACTTCCATCGGGCAATCTAAAGGAAGCAGTAAACTCAGAGCAGGCGGACGGTTTAGGGATATCTGTTGTTTCAAAATCTTTAACAATCACAGAGGTATAATGTGGCGGCTCAATACTTATGTGATTATCAGGGGTAGCAGTGACGGCTGTGGTAGAATACACGATGGTTGGTGGCTCACTACAAGAAGGTGTTACGGACACTGTGGCTGTCTTATAGGAGGGAAGTGACAATTTCCTGGAAACGGGTGGCGGAGACTTTACTGGTGCCAATAGATACTCGAAGGTAATATCTCTAGGGAGACTTGCAGTCACTACCTCCCTGACTGGCGAGAAGTCTCGGGCATCACCAGAAGATTCTGCCCGAAAAACTTTCCTCGTTGACTCCAGGTCTACCCCACTCTGTTCACAAGCCTCGTAGAGTAGGTCGAAATCCCTTTTCTGTTCCATTGAGGGTTCCCATACTGTTGTGGACTCATGCGAACGGAGAGGCGTCATGGGGAATACCTCCGGCGTCTCCACGGGTGCTGTTATAGGGATTTGATGACAATCACGGAGGTGTTTCTTGAGCATATGCCTCCGAGATTCAGGGCACGTAAACGTACACTCCTTGACCGTACACGTAAGCTTTGGTCCATGGCGGTCTGCATGGTGCCTCTTCAGCTGCCCAACAGTGCCATACGTGGAATCACACCGGACACAACTAAATCTTGGGTTACCACTGAAAAGATTAAATAAGCAATTCATAAGTATTGTTGTTAGTAAGCAAATTTCTTAAGTAATATAAAACTTTTTTTTTATGTCTCGGGTTCTCCGAAATAGGCCTTTAATCTGTCATGGTGAACAATCTTTGATTTGGTATGTTTGGATAGCTTAATGGCATAAACTAGGTCAGATAGGATTTGTATAACTTGGTAAGGGCCTTCCCGTGGAAGCTGTAACTTTCGACAAAGACTTTTTTTCTTGGTTGGGTCATGCAACCACCAGAGAAACAACAAGATATTGTATTTTATTTGTTTTAATGTCATATTGTCTTTTCTGCCGTTCCCGCACCAACGTCATTTGGTTAAATGCCAGTTTATTAATTTTATCGAGCCTTTCTGACAACGTAACTACATATTCGGTATGGGTGCACGGTTCTTATTTTGGGAGAAGTCCGTACAAAAGACCGACGGGTAGTTCAGCTTCCCAACCAATCATCATCCGATACCCTCATGCTCAGAGGGCATTAATAATGGCAAAATGTCATCCCAATTTCGTTGGTCGCGCCGGAAAGCTTTACTTAACATATCCTTAATCGTGCGATTAAATCTTTCTACTAGACCGTCACTCTGTGGGTGAAAAGCCGTTGTTTGGGTTTTTGTCAATCCGAAAAATCTCGCATATATTTTTAAAAAGTAAGGACGTAAACTGAGAGCCGCGGTCGGTGTGTATCTGACGTGGTAATCCATACAAAGATATATATTCCCCTATAAAACCTTGTGCTACCGTAATCGCCTCCGAATTAGGAAGAGGGTAAGCCTCTACCCATCTAGTAAAATAATCCGATACAACCAGTAAATATTTATTCCCTCGTCGCGATTCAGGTAGGGGCCAAAAAGATCCATAGCAACTCTTTCCATTGGGACGCCTACATCATATTATCCAAGACCTCCTCTGGCTTTTCGTTGAGGGCGTTTTCGTGATTGGCAAACTAAGCACTGCTGGCACCACAATGCAATATCCTTACTTATACCGGGCCAATATACTCAGCTCTGGAGGCAAGCTCTGGTTCGATTAACACCTAGCATCTCGAGTACATTGCCTCGCCAAATTTTCGGTAAAATCAACTCTTTGGTAAAGTTGTCTTAACTCGTGGTCAAAATATTTTCTATACAAAATTCCATTTTCAACAATTAATTGGTTCCATTTAGCACATAACGCCTTAACATTACGATTTAGACTTGAAACTCCATTCCATTCTGGCCCATTTTTGGTTTTTAACCATTGGATAACAGGTTTTAATTCAACATCATTTAATTGAGCTTCTCTGATTTCTTTTATAGATTTTGTTCTCAGCCAAGAGTCAACTGGTTCTTGGTTACTTGTTGAGGGTGCATCACCTGCTTTTGCTTCCCTTACGTACTGGTCTAGGCATACGTCTTCCTTGTCCTCCTGGCGAGAACAAAATTTACACAGGGAACATTGACGTGAAAGACCATCAGCATTTCCATGCTGTTTCCCTGATCTGTGTTCAATGGTAAAATTATAGGACTCCAATACTTTTAGCCACCTGGCTATTTGACCCTCTGGATTTCATAATTTTCTTACCCAATTTAAAGCACCATGATCTGTACGAACCTTAAACTGTGTTCCATACAGATAATGATGAAAGTGTTTAATACTTTCAACAACAGTTAATAACTCTCGTCTAGTAACACAATAATTCCGTTCATGTTTATTAAGGGAACGGCTAAAATAAGCAACAGGCCTTTCAAGCCCGTCATAACTTTGGGACAGAACGGCTGCAATACCAAAGCCACTGGTGTCGGTATCTAAAATAAAACGTTTGTGTATACATGGGTACACTAAAATAGGCGCCTGGGTCAATTTGTCCTTTAAGGAATTAAAGGAACTCTCACTTTCATCAGTCCATAACAACTTGGCTGTCTTTTCGGTCAACTTATTAAGTGGTCTGGCAATGTCTGAAAATGAAGGTATGAACCTGCGATAATAGAAACAGGTACCCAAGACACTCCTAATGTCATGAACTGTTTTGAGAGGGGCCAGTTTCGGACACTGTCTACTTTGGCTGGGTCAGTGGAAATTCCTTCACCAGATACTAAGCGTCCCAAAAATTTAACCTGTTTTTGGAAAAAGTGGCATTTCTTGCTGCTACTTTTTAATTAGCATTGGACAGCTTATCAAGCACAGCATCTAGTCTGGCTATATGGGACTCAAATTCATCTGCAAAAACAATTATGTCGTCAATATACAATATGCACATCTTCCAATGAAGACCTCTTAAAACAAACTCCATCAGTCGCTCAAAAGTAGTCACTGTGTTACAAAGTCCAAAGCTGAGGTATTTGAATTGGTACAACCCTTCATAACTAGTAAAGGCAGTTTTCTCTTTGTGATCCGGGTCCATCTGAACCTGATAAAAACCAGAACTTAGTTCTATACTGTTGAACCAAGATGAACCCCCTAGGGTATCAAGGGAGTCGCTAATTAGCGGTAAAGGATATGAATCCTTTCTGGTAACATCATTTATTTTCCAGTAATCAATATACAGTCGACCTATAAATTATGGGTTAAACGGATCTAGTACTATCCATGGTTCTGGTTCTGGAATTGGTATCTCACTGGTATATGGTATCTGATCAGCTCGATAAAGGTGATCTGATGACACAATAGGTTGCCCAGGGTAGTAGACAACTAAACTTTATTTTGTAAATCGCGCCTTTTATACTTTTTGGTTACCAATTTACCGATTGCCTTACCATTTACCGACCGTTGCCATAGAGATACCAAAGCGAAACTGGTTATTACCATAAGAATATTTAGGAAAATTTGGTAAAACTATGCTAAATACTGAAACGTTCCGAACGCAATACGTAACAAATATGGTGCCCGAAATAAAAGTTGTCAAGTTCTCATTTAAGCTTGGATATATACATAATCATACAACTAAAAGGTAATCAGACATTATTTCTAACTATAATTAGCCATTCAGGCCTTGCTGCAATTATAATATTTAGTCGCCATGGGTTGTCATAATTATGAACTATAAATAAAAGTTACCGACAAATGTTGATGTCAACAAACCAAAAATCGGACTATATTAAGATGAAAGAAAATGTTGTAATAGTTGATATTACAAGTATTATAAACAATATATCATCAGTCTGTAAATGCACTTGAGTGTTCATCATCGTTGTAAATGATAACGAATGTTCATCTTCACTAAATAATAACGAATGTTCATCATCGTTGTAAATAATTAATACAGATATACGCACAGGATAAATTTACTAGAATATTTACATTAAAGATACGAATTGCTAGTAAAGAAACCCCCCCATAATAATTGTTTAAAAAAAAAACTTGAACATGTTCATCATTTCCATAAACTTTTGGAACTGCTGGAAATCAATGATGTCGCATTGGATGGCCACATCAGTTTTCTTTGGTGGAGTTGGGTCGGCCACGATAGAAGAAGTACACGTGTACTTACTTCCATCGGGCAATCTAAAGGAAGCAGTAAGCTCAGAGGAGGCGGACGGTTTAGGGATATCTGTTGTTTCAAAATCTTTAACAATCACAGAGGTATAATGTGGCGGCTCAATACTTATGTGATTATCAGGGGTAGCAGTGACGGCTGTGGTAGAATACACGATGGTTGGTGGCTCACTACAAGAAGTTGTTACGGACATTATGGCTGTCTTATAGGAGGGAAGTGACAATTTCCTGGAAACGGGTGGCGGAGACTTTACTGGTGCCAATAGATACTCGAAGGTAATATCTCTAGGGAGACTTGCAGTCACTACCTCCCTGACTGGCGAGAAGTCTCGGGCATCACCAGAAGATTCTGCCCGAAAAACTTTCCTCGGTGACTCCAGGTCTACCCCACTCTGTTCACAAGCCTCGTAGAGTAGGTCGAAATCCCTTTTCTGTTCCATTGAGGGCTCCCATACTGTTGTGGACTCATGCGAACGGAGAGGGAATACCTCCGGCGTCTCCACGGGTGCTGTTATAGGGATTTGATGACAATCATGGAGGTGTTTCTTGAGCATATGCCTCCGAGATTCAGGGCACGTAAACGTACACTCCTTGACCGTACACGTAAGCGTTGGTCCATGGCGGTCTGCATGGTGCCTCTTCAGCTGCCCAACAGTGTCATACGTGGAATCACACCGGACACAACTAAATCTTGGGTTACCACTGAAAAGATTAAATAAGCAATTCATAAGTATTGTTGTTAGTAAGCAAATTTCTTAAGTAATATAAAACTTTTTTTTTATGTCTCGGGTTCTCCGAAATAGGCCTTTAATCTGTCATGGTGAACAATCTTTGATTTGGTATGTTTGGATAGCTTAATGGCATAAACTAGGTCAGATAGGATTTGTATAACTTGGTAAGGGCCTTCCCATGGAAGCTGTAACTTTCGACAAAGACTTTTTTTCTTGGTTGGGTCATGCAACCACCAGAGAAACAACAAGATATTGTATTTTATTTGTTTTAATGTCATATTGTCTTTTCTGCCGTTCCCGCACCAACGTCATTTGGTTAAATGCCAGTTTATTAATTTTATCGAGCCTTTCTGACAACGTAACTACATATTCGGTATGGGTACACGGTTCTTATTTTGGGGGAAGTTCGTACAAAAGACCGACGGGTAGTTCAGCTTCCCAACCAATCATCATCCGATACCCTCATGCTCAGAGGGCATTAATAATGGCAAAATGTCATCCCAATTTCGTTGGTCGCGCCGGAAAGCTTTACTTAACATATCCTTAATCGTGCGATTAAATCTTTCTACTAGACCGTCACTCTGTGGGTGAAAAGCCGTTGTTTGGGTTTTTGTCAATCCGAAAAATCTCGCATATATTTTTAAAAAGTAAGGACGTAAACTGAGAGCCGCGGTCGGTGTGTATCTGACGTGGTAATCCATACAAAGATATATATTCCCCTATAAAACCTTGTGCTACCGTAATCGCCTCCGAATTAGGAAGAGGGTAAGCTTCTACCCATCTAGTAAAATAATCCGATACAACCAGTAAATATTTATTCCCTCGTCGCGATTCAGGTAGGGGCCAAAAAGATCCATAGCAACTCTTTCCATTGGGACGCCTACATCATATTATCCAAGACCTCCTCTGGCTTTTCGTTGAGGGCGTTTTCGTGATTGGCAAACTAAGCACTGCTGGCACCACAGTGCAATATCCTTACTTATACCGGGCCAATATACTCAGCTCTGGAGGCAAGCTCTGGTTCGATTAACACCTAGCATCTCGAGTACATTGCCTCGCCAAATTTTCGGTAAAATCAACTCTTTGGTAAAGTTGTCTTAACTCGTGGTCAAAATATTTTCTATACAAAATTCCATTTTCAACAATTAATTGGTTCCATTTAGCACATAACGCCTTAACATTACGATTTAGACTTGAAACTCCATTCCATTCTGGCCCATTTTTGGTTTTTAACCATTGGATAACAGGTTTTAATTCAACATCATTTAATTGAGCTTCTCTGATTTCTTTTATAGATTTTGTTCTCAGCCAAGAGTCAACTGGTTCTTGGTTACTTGTTGAGGGTGCATCACCTGCTTTTGCTTCCCTTACGTACTGGTCTAGGCATACGTCTTCCTTGTCCTCCTGGCGAGAACAAAATTTACACAGGGAACATTGACGTGAAAGACCATCAGCATTTCCATGCTGTTTCCCTGATCTGTGTTCAATGGTAAAATTATAGGACTCCAATACTTTTAGCCACCTGGCTATTTGACCCTCTGGATTTCATAATTTTCTTACCCAATTTAAAGCACCATGATCTGTACGAACCTTAAACTGTGTTCCATACAGATAATGATGAAAGTGTTTAATACTTTCAACAACAGTTAATAACTCTCGTCTAGTAACACAATAATTCCGTTCATGTTTATTAAGGGAACGGCTAAAATAAGCAACAGGCCTTTCAAGCCCGTCATAACTTTGGGACAGAACGGCTGCAATACCAAAGCCACTGGTGTCGGTATCTAAAATAAAACGTTTGTGTATACATGGGTACACTAAAATAGGCGCCTGGGTCAATTTGTCCTTTAAGGAATTAAAGGAACTCTCACTTTCATCAGTCCATAACAACTTGGCTGTCTTTTCGGTCAACTTATTAAGTGGTCTGGCAATGTCTGAAAATGAAGGTATGAACCTGCGATAATAGAAACAGGTACCCAAGACACTCCTAATGTCATGAACTGTTTTGAGAGGGGCCAGTTTCGGACACTGTCTACTTTGGCTGGGTCAGTGGAAATTCCTTCACCTGATACTAAGCGTCCCAAAAATTTAACCTGTTTTTGGAAAAAGTGGCATTTCTTGCTGCTACTTTTTAATTAGCATTGGACAGCTTATCAAGCACAGCATCTAGTCTGGCTATATGGGACTCAAATTCATCTGCAAAAACAATTATGTCGTCAATATACAATATGCACATCTTCCAATGAAGACCTCTTAAAACAAACTCCATCAGTCGCTCAAAAGTAGTCACTGTGTTACAAAGTCCAAAGCTGAGGTATTTGAATTGGTACAACCCTTCATAACTAGTAAAGGCAGTTTTCTCTTTGTGATCCGGGTCCATCTGAACCTGATAAAAACCAGAACTTAGTTCTATACTGTTGAACCAAGATGAACCCCCTAGGGTATCAAGGGAGTCGCTAATTAGCGGTAAAGGATATGAATCCTTTCTGGTAACATCATTTATTTTCCAGTAATCAATATATAGTCGACCTATAAATTATGGGTTAAACGGATCTAGTACTATCCATGGTTCTGGTTCTGGAATTGGTATCTCACTGGTATATGGTATCTGATCAGCTCGATAAGGGTGATCTGATGACACAATAGGTTGCCCAGGGTAGTAGACAACTAAACTTTATTTTGTAAATCGCGCCTTTTATACTTTTTGGTTACCAATTTACCGATTGCCTTACCATTTACCGACCGTTGCCATAGAGATACCAAAGCGGAACTGGTTATTACCATAAGAATATTTAGGAAAATTTGGTAAAACTATGCTAAATACTGAAACGTTCCGAACGCAATACGTAACAAATATGGTGCCCGAAATAAAAGTTGTCAAGTTCTCATTTAAGCTTGGATATATACATAATCATACAACTAAAAGGTAATCAGACATTATTTCTAACTATAATTAGCCATTCAGGCCTTGCTGCAATTATAATATTTAGTCGCCATGGGTTGTCATAATTATGAACTATAAATAAAAGTTACCGACAAAATGTTGATGTCAACAAACCAAAAATCGGACTATATTAAGATGAAAGAAAATGTTGTAATAGTTGATATTACAAGTATTATAAACAATATATCATCAGTCTGTAAATGCACTTGAGTGTTCATCATTGTTGTAAATGATAACGAATGTTCATCTTCACTAAATAATAACGAATGTTCATCATCGTTGTAAATAATTAATACAGATATACGCACAGGATAAATTTACAAGAATATTTCCATTAAAGATACGAATTGCTAGTAAAGAAACCCCTCCATAATAATTGTTTAAAAAAAAAACTTGAACATGTTCATCATTTCCATAAACTTTTGGAACTGCTGGAAATCAATGATGTCGCATTGGATGGCCACATCAGTTTTCTTTGGTGGAGTTGGGTCGGCCACGATAGAAGAAGTACACGTGTACTTACTTCCATCGGGCAATCTAAAGGAAGCAGTAAACTCAGAGCAGGCGGACGGTTTAGGGATATCTGTTGTTTCAAAATCTTTAACAATCACAGAGGTATAATGTGGCGGCTCAATACTTATGTGATTATCAGGGGTAGCAGTGACGGCTGTGGTAGAATACACGATGGTTGGTGGCTCACTACAAGAAGGTGTTACGGACACTGTGGCTGTCTTATAGGAGGGAAGTGACAATTTCCTGGAAACGGGTGGCGGAGACTTTACTGGTGCCAATAGATACTCGAAGGTAATATCTCTAGGGAGACTTGCAGTCACTACCTCCCTGACTGGCGAGAAGTCTCGGGCATCACCAGAAGATTCTGCCCGAAAAACTTTCCTCGTTGACTCCAGGTCTACCCCACTCTGTTCACAAGCCTCGTAGAGTAGGTCGAAATCCCTTTTCTGTTCCATTGAGGGTTCCCATACTGTTGTGGACTCATGCGAACGGAGAGGCGTCATGGGGAATACCTCCGGCGTCTCCACGGGTGCTGTTATAGGGATTTGATGACAATCACGGAGGTGTTTCTTGAGCATATGCCTCCGAGATTCAGGGCACGTAAACGTACACTCCTTGACCGTACACGTAAGCTTTGGTCCATGGCGGTCTGCATGGTGCCTCTTCAGCTGCCCAACAGTGCCATACGTGGAATCACACCGGACACAACTAAATCTTGGGTTACCACTGAAAAGATTAAATAAGCAATTCATAAGTATTGTTGTTAGTAAGCAAATTTCTTAAGTAATATAAAACTTTTTTTTTATGTCTCGGGTTCTCCGAAATAGGCCTTTAATCTGTCATGGTGAACAATCTTTGATTTGGTATGTTTGGATAGCTTAATGGCATAAACTAGGTCAGATAGGATTTGTATAACTTGGTAAGGGCCTTCCCGTGGAAGCTGTAACTTTCGACAAAGACTTTTTTTCTTGGTTGGGTCATGCAACCACCAGAGAAACAACAAGATATTGTATTTTATTTGTTTTAATGTCATATTGTCTTTTCTGCCGTTCCCGCACCAACGTCATTTGGTTAAATGCCAGTTTATTAATTTTATCGAGCCTTTCTGACAACGTAACTACATATTCGGTATGGGTGCACGGTTCTTATTTTGGGAGAAGTCCGTACAAAAGACCGACGGGTAGTTCAGCTTCCCAACCAATCATCATCCGATACCCTCATGCTCAGAGGGCATTAATAATGGCAAAATGTCATCCCAATTTCGTTGGTCGCGCCGGAAAGCTTTACTTAACATATCCTTAATCGTGCGATTAAATCTTTCTACTAGACCGTCACTCTGTGGGTGAAAAGCCGTTGTTTGGGTTTTTGTCAATCCGAAAAATCTCGCATATATTTTTAAAAAGTAAGGACGTAAACTGAGAGCCGCGGTCGGTGTGTATCTGACGTGGTAATCCATACAAAGATATATATTCCCCTATAAAACCTTGTGCTACCGTAATCGCCTCCGAATTAGGAAGAGGGTAAGCTTCTACCCATCTAGTAAAATAATCCGATACAACCAGTAAATATTTATTCCCTCGTCGCGATTCAGGTAGGGGCCAAAAAGATCCATAGCAACTCTTTCCATTGGGACGCCTACATCATATTATCCAAGACCTCCTCTGGCTTTTCGTTGAGGGCGTTTTCGTGATTGGCAAACTAAGCACTGCTGGCACCACAGTGCAATATCCTTACTTATACCGGGCCAATATACTCAGCTCTGGAGGCAAGCTCTGGTTCGATTAACACCTAGCATCTCGAGTACATTGCCTCGCCAAATTTTCGGTAAAATCAACTCTTTGGTAAAGTTGTCTTAACTCGTGGTCAAAATATTTTCTATACAAAATTCCATTTTCAACAATTAATTGGTTCCATTTAGCACATAACGCCTTAACATTACGATTTAGACTTGAAACTCCATTCCATTCTGGCCCATTTTTGGTTTTTAACCATTGGGTAACAGGTTTTAATTCAACATCATTTAATTGAGCTTCTCTGATTTCTTTTATAGATTTTGTTCTCAGCCAAGAGTCAACTGGTTCTTGGTTACTTGTTGAGGGTGCATCACCTGCTTTTGCTTCCCTTACGTACTGGTCTAGGTATACGTCTTCCTTGTCCTCCTGGCGAGAACAAAATTTACACAGGGAACATTGACGTGAAAGACCATCAGCATTTCCATGCTGTTTCCCTGATCTGTGTTCAATGGTAAAATTATAGGACTCCAATACTTTTAGCCACCTGGCTATTTGACCCTCTGGATTTCATAATTTTCTTACCCAATTTAAAGCACCATGATCTGTACGAACCTTAAACTGTGTTCCATACAGATAATGATGAAAGTGTTTAATACTTTCAACAACAGTTAATAACTCTCGTCTAGTAACACAATAATTCCGTTCATGTTTATTAAGGGAACGGCTAAAATAAGCAACAGGCCTTTCAAGCCCGTCATAACTTTGGGACAGAACGGCTGCAATACCAAAGCCACTGGTGTCGGTATCTAAAATAAAACGTTTGTGTATACATGGGTACACTAAAATAGGCGCCTGGGTCAATTTGTCCTTTAAGGAATTAAAGGAACTCTCACTTTCATCAGTCCATAACAACTTGGCTGTCTTTTCGGTCAACTTATTAAGTGGTCTGGCAATGTCTGAAAATGAAGGTATGAACCTGCGATAATAGAAACAGGTAACCAAGACACTCCTAATGTCATGAACTGTTTTGAGAGGGGCCAGTTTCGGACACTGTCTACTTTGGCTGGGTCAGTGGAAATTCCTTCACCTGATACTAAGCGTCCCAAAAATTTAACCTGTTTTTGGAAAAAGTGGCATTTCTTGCTGCTACTTTTTAATTAGCATTGGACAGCTTATCAAGCACAGCATCTAGTCTGGCTATATGGGACTCAAATTCATCTGCAAAAACAATTATGTCGTCAATATACAATATGCACATCTTCCAATGAAGACCTCTTAAAACAAACTCCATCAGTCGCTCAAAAGTAGTCACTGTGTTACAAAGTCCAAAGCTGAGGTATTTGAATTGGTACAACCCTTCATAACTAGTAAAGGCAGTTTTCTCTTTGTGATCCGGGTCCATCTGAACCTGATAAAAACCAGAACTTAGTTCTATACTGTTGAACCAAGATGAACCCCCTAGGGTATCAAGGGAGTCGCTAATTAGCGGTAAAGGATATGAATCCTTTCTGGTAACATCATTTATTTTCCAGTAATCAATATATAGTCGACCTATAAATTATGGGTTAAACGGATCTAGTACTATCCATGGTTCTGGTTCTGGAATTGGTATCTCACTGGTATATGGTATCTGATCAGCTCGATAAGGGTGATCTGATGACACAATAGGTTGCCCAGGGTAGTAGACAACTAAACTTTATTTTGTAAATCGCGCCTTTTATACTTTTTGGTTACCAATTTACCGATTGCCTTACCATTTACCGACCGTTGCCATAGAGATACCAAAGCGGAACTGGTTATTACCATAAGAATATTTAGGAAAATTTGGTAAAACTATGCTAAATACTGAAACGTTCCGAACGCAATACGTAACAAATATGGTGCCCGAAATAAAAGTTGTCAAGTTCTCATTTAAGCTTGGATATATACATAATCATACAACTAAAAGGTAATCAGACATTATTTCTAACTATAATTAGCCATTCAGGCCTTGCTGCAATTATAATATTTAGTCGCCATGGGTTGTCATAATTATGAACTATAAATAAAAGTTACCGACAAAATGTTGATGTCAACAAACCAAAAATCGGACTATATTAAGATGAAAGAAAATGTTGTAATAGTTGATATTACAAGTATTATAAACAATATATCATCAGTCTGTAAATGCACTTGAGTGTTCATCATCGTTGTAAATGATAACGAATGTTCATCTTCACTAAATAATAACGAATGTTCATCATCGTTGTAAATAATTAATACAGATATACGCACAGGATAAATTTACTAGAATATTTACATTAAAGATACGAATTGCTAGTAAAGAAACCCCCCCATAATAATTGTTTAAAAAAAAAACTTGAACATGTTCATCATTTCCATAAACTTTTGGAACTGCTGGAAATCAATGATGTCGCATTGGATGGCCACATCAGTTTTCTTTGGTGGAGTTGGGTCGGCCACGATAGAAGAAGTACACGTGTACTTACTTCCATCGGGCAATCTAAAGGAAGCAGTAAGCTCAGAGCAGGCGGACGGTTTAGGGATATCTGTTGTTTCAAAATCTTTAACAATCACAGAGGTATAATGTGGCGGCTCAATACTTATGTGATTATCAGGGGTAGCAGTGACGGCTGTGGTAGAATACACGATGGTTGGTGGCTCACTACAAGAAGGTGTTACGGACATTATAGCTGTCTTATAGGAGGGAAGTGACAATTTCCTGGAAACGGGTGGCGGAGACTTTACTGGTGCCAATAGATACTCGAAGGTAATATCTCTAGGGAGACTTGCAGTCACTACCTCCCTGACTGGCGAGAAGTCTCGGGCATCACCAGAAGATTCTGCCCGAAAAACTTTCCTCGGTGACTCCATGTCTACCCCACTCTGTTCACAAGCCTCGTAGAGTAGGTCGAAATCCCTTTTCTGTTCCATTGAGGGTTCCCATACTGTTGTGGACTCATGCGAACGGAGAGGCGTCATGGGGAATACCTCCGGCGTCTCCACGGGTGCTGTTATAGGGATTTGATGACAATCACGGAGGTGTTTCTTGAGCATATGCCTCCGAGATTCAGGGCACGTAAACGTACACTCCTTGACCGTACACGTAAGCTTTGGTCCATGGCGGTCTGCATGGTGCCTCTTCAGCTGCCCAACAGTGTCATACGTGGAATCACACCGGACACAACTAAATCTTGGGTTACCACTGAAAAGATTAAATAAGCAATTCATAAGTATTGTTGTTAGTAAACAAATTTCTTAAGTAATATAAAACTTTTTTTTTATGTCTCGGGTTCTCCGAAATAGGCCTTTAATCTGTCATGGTGAACAATCTTTGATTTGGTATGTTTGGATAGCTTAATGGCATAAACTAGGTCAGATAGGATTTGTATAACTTGGTAAGGGCCTTCCCATGGAAGCTGTAACTTTCGACAAAGACTTTTTTTCTTGGTTGGGTCATGCAACCACCAGAGAAACAACAAGATATTGTATTTTATTTGTTTTAATGTCATATTGTCTTTTCTGCCGTTCCCGCACCAACGTCATTTGGTTAAATGCCAGTTTATTAATTTTATCGAGCCTTTCTGACAACGTAACTACATATTCGGTATGGGTGCACGGTTCTTATTTTGGGAGAAGTCCGTACAAAAGACCGACGGGTAGTTCAGCTTCCCAACCAATCATCATCCGATACCCTCATGCTCAGAGGGCATTAATAATGGCAAAATGTCATCCCAATTTCGTTGGTCGCGCCGGAAAGCTTTACTTAACATATCCTTAATCGTGCGATTAAATCTTTCTACTAGACCGTCACTCTGTGGGTGAAAAGCCGTTGTTTGGGTTTTTGTCAATCCGAAAAATCTCGCATATATTTTTAAAAAGTAAGGACGTAAACTGAGAGCCGCGGTCGGTGTGTATCTGACGTGGTAATCCATACAAAGATATATATTCCCCTATAAAACCTTGTGCTACCGTAATCGCCTCCGAATTAGGAAGAGGGTAAGCCTCTACCCATCTAGTAAAATAATCCGATACAACCAGTAAATATTTATTCCCTCGTCGCGATTCAGGTAGGGGCCAAAAAGATCCATAGCAACTCTTTCCATTGGGACGCCTACATCATATTATCCAAGACCTCCTCTGGCTTTTCGTTGAGGGCGTTTTCGTGATTGGCAAACTAAGCACTGCTGGCACCACAGTGCAATATCCTTACTTATACCGGGCCAATATACTCAGCTCTGGAGGCAAGCTCTGGTTCGATTAACACCTAGCATCTCGAGTACATTGCCTCGCCAAATTTTCGGTAAAATCAACTCTTTGGTAAAGTTGTCTTAACTCGTGGTCAAAATATTTTCTATACAAAATTCCATTTTCAACAATTAATTGGTTCCATTTAGCACATAACGCCTTAACATTACGATTTAGACTTGAAACTCCATTCCATTCTGGCCCATTTTTGGTTTTTAACCATTGGATAACAGGTTTTAATTCAACATCATTTAATTGAGCTTCTCCGATTTCTTTTATAGATTTTGTTCTCAGCCAAGAGTCAACTGGTTCTTGGTTACTTGTTGAGGGTGCATCACCTGCTTTTGCTTCCCTTACGTACTGGTCTAGGCATACGTCTTCCTTGTCCTCCTGGCGAGAACAAAATTTACACAGGGAACATTGACGTGAAAGACCATCAGCATTTCCATGCTGTTTCCCTGATCTGTGTTCAATGGTAAAATTATAGGACTCCAATACTTTTAGCCACCTGGCTATTTGACCCTCTGGATTTCATAATTTTCTTACCCAATTTAAAGCACCATGATCTGTACGAACCTTAAACTGTGTTCCATACAGATAATGATGAAAGTGTTTAATACTTTCAACAACAGTTAATAACTCTCGTCTAGTAACACAATAATTCCGTTCATGTTTATTAAGGGAACGGCTAAAATAAGCAACAGGCCTTTCAAGCCCGTCATAACTTTGGGACAGAACGGCTGCAATATCAAAGCCACTGGTGTCGGTATCTAAAATAAAACGTTTGTGTATACATGGGTACACTAAAATAGGCGCCTGGGTCAATTTGTCCTTTAAGGAATTAAAGGAACTCTCACTTTCATCAGTCCATAACAACTTGGCTGTCTTTTCGGTCAACTTATTAAGTGGTCTGGCAATGTCTGAAAATGAAGGTATGAACCTGCGATAATAGAAACAGGTACCCAAGACACTCCTAATGTCATGAACTGTTTTGAGAGGGGCCAGTTTCGGACACTGTCTACTTTGGCTGGGTCAGTGGAAATTCCTTCACCTGATACTAAGCGTCCCAAAAATTTAACCTGTTTTTGGAAAAAGTGGCATTTCTTGCTGCTACTTTTTAATTAGCATTGGACAGCTTATCAAGCACAGCATCTAGTCTGGCTATATGGGACTCAAATTCATCTGCAAAAACAATTATGTCGTCAATATACAATATGCACATCTTCCAATGAAGACCTCTTAAAACAAACTCCATCAGTCGCTCAAAAGTAGTCACTGTGTTACAAAGTCCAAAGCTGAGGTATTTGAATTGGTACAACCCTTCATAACTAGTAAAGGCAGTTTTCTCTTTGTGATCCGGGTCCATCTGAACCTGATAAAAACCAGAACTTAGTTCTATACTGTTGAACCAAGATGAACCCCCTAGGGTATCAAGGGAGTCGCTAATTAGCGGTAAAGGATATGAATCCTTTCTGGTAACATCATTTATTTTCCAGTAATCAATATATAGTCGACCTATAAATTATGGGTTAAACGGATCTAGTACTATCCATGGTTCTGGTTCTGGAATTGGTATCTCACTGGTATATGGTATCTGATCAGCTCGATAAGGGTGATCTGATGACACAATAGGTTGCCCAGGGTAGTAGACAACTAAACTTTATTTTGTAAATCGCGCCTTTTATACTTTTTGGTTACCAATTTACCGATTGCCTTACCATTTACCGACCGTTGCCATAGAGATACCAAAGCGGAACTGGTTATTACCATAAGAATATTTAGGAAAATTTGGTAAAACTATGCTAAATACTGAAACGTTCCGAACGCAATACGTAACAAATATGGTGCCCGAAATAAAAGTTGTCAAGTTCTCATTTAAGCTTGGATATATACATAATCATACAACTAAAAGGTAATCAGACATTATTTCTAACTATAATTAGCCATTCAGGCCTTGCTGCAATTATAATATTTAGTCGCCATGGGTTGTCATAATTATGAACTATAAATAAAAGTTACCGACAAAATGTTGATGTCAACAAACCAAAAATCGGACTATATTAAGATGAAAGAAAATGTTGTAATAGTTGATATTACAAGTATTATAAACAATATATCATCAGTCTGTAAATGCACTTGAGTGTTCATCATTGTTGTAAATGATAACGAATGTTCATCTTCACTAAATAATAACGAATGTTCATCATCGTTGTAAATAATTAATACAGATATACGCACAGGATAAATTTACAAGAATATTTCCATTAAAGATACGAATTGCTAGTAAAGAAACCCCTCCATAATAATTGTTTAAAAAAAAAACTTGAACATGTTCATCATTTCCATAAACTTTTGGAACTGCTGGAAATCAATGATGTCGCATTGGATGGCCACATCAGTTTTCTTTGGTGGAGTTGGGTCGGCCACGATAGAAGAAGTACACGTGTACTTACTTCCATCGGGCAATCTAAAGGAAGCAGTAAACTCAGAGCAGGCGGACGGTTTAGGGATATCTGTTGTTTCAAAATCTTTAACAATCACAGAGGTATAATGTGGCGGCTCAATACTTATGTGATTATCAGGGGTAGCAGTGACGGCTGTGGTAGAATACACGATGGTTGGTGGCTCACTACAAGAAGGTGTTACGGACACTGTGGCTGTCTTATAGGAGGGAAGTGACAATTTCCTGGAAACGGGTGGCGGAGACTTTACTGGTGCCAATAGATACTCGAAGGTAATATCTCTAGGGAGACTTGCAGTCACTACCTCCCTGACTGGCGAGAAGTCTCGGGCATCACCAGAAGATTCTGCCCGAAAAACTTTCCTCGTTGACTCCAGGTCTACCCCACTCTGTTCACAAGCCTCGTAGAGTAGGTCGAAATCCCTTTTCTGTTCCATTGAGGGTTCCCATACTGTTGTGGACTCATGCGAACGGAGAGGCGTCATGGGGAATACCTCCGGCGTCTCCACGGGTGCTGTTATAGGGATTTGATGACAATCACGGAGGTGTTTCTTGAGCATATGCCTCCGAGATTCAGGGCACGTAAACGTACACTCCTTGACCGTACACGTAAGCTTTGGTCCATGGCGGTCTGCATGGTGCCTCTTCAGCTGCCCAACAGTGCCATACGTGGAATCACACCGGACACAACTAAATCTTGGGTTACCACTGAAAAGATTAAATAAGCAATTCATAAGTATTGTTGTTAGTAAGCAAATTTCTTAAGTAATATAAAACTTTTTTTTTATGTCTCGGGTTCTCCGAAATAGGCCTTTAATCTGTCATGGTGAACAATCTTTGATTTGGTATGTTTGGATAGCTTAATGGCATAAACTAGGTCAGATAGGATTTGTATAACTTGGTAAGGGCCTTCCCGTGGAAGCTGTAACTTTCGACAAAGACTTTTTTTCTTGGTTGGGTCATGCAACCACCAGAGAAACAACAAGATATTGTATTTTATTTGTTTTAATGTCATATTGTCTTTTCTGCCGTTCCCGCACCAACGTCATTTGGTTAAATGCCAGTTTATTAATTTTATCGAGCCTTTCTGACAACGTAACTACATATTCGGTATGGGTGCACGGTTCTTATTTTGGGAGAAGTCCGTACAAAAGACCGACGGGTAGTTCAGCTTCCCAACCAATCATCATCCGATACCCTCATGCTCAGAGGGCATTAATAATGGCAAAATGTCATCCCAATTTCGTTGGTCGCGCCGGAAAGCTTTACTTAACATATCCTTAATCGTGCGATTAAATCTTTCTACTAGACCGTCACTCTGTGGGTGAAAAGCCGTTGTTTGGGTTTTTGTCAATCCGAAAAATCTCGCATATATTTTTAAAAAGTAAGGACGTAAACTGAGAGCCGCGGTCGGTGTGTATCTGACGTGGTAATCCATACAAAGATATATATTCCCCTATAAAACCTTGTGCTACCGTAATCGCCTCCGAATTAGGAAGAGGGTAAGCCTCTACCCATCTAGTAAAATAATCCGATACAACCAGTAAATATTTATTCCCTCGTCGCGATTCAGGTAGGGGCCAAAAAGATCCATAGCAACTCTTTCCATTGGGACGCCTACATCATATTATCCAAGACCTCCTCTGGCTTTTCGTTGAGGGCGTTTTCGTGATTGGCAAACTAAGCACTGCTGGCACCACAGTGCAATATCCTTACTTATACCGGGCCAATATACTCAGCTCTGGAGGCAAGCTCTGGTTCGATTAACACCTAGCATCTCGAGTACATTGCCTCGCCAAATTTTCGGTAAAATCAACTCTTTGGTAAAGTTGTCTTAACTCGTGGTCAAAATATTTTCTATACAAAATTCCATTTTCAACAATTAATTGGTTCCATTTAGCACATAACGCCTTAACATTACGATTTAGACTTGAAACTCCATTCCATTCTGGCCCATTTTTGGTTTTTAACCATTGGATAACAGGTTTTAATTCAACATCATTTAATTGAGCTTCTCTGATTTCTTTTATAGATTTTGTTCTCAGCCAAGAGTCAACTGGTTCTTGGTTACTTGTTGAGGGTGCATCACCTGCTTTTGCTTCCCTTACGTACTGGTCTAGGCATACGTCTTCCTTGTCCTCCTGGCGAGAACAAAATTTACACAGGGAACATTGACGTGAAAGACCATCAGCATTTCCATGCTGTTTCCCTGATCTGTGTTCAATGGTAAAATTATAGGACTCCAATACTTTTAGCCACCTGGCTATTTGACCCTCTGGATTTCATAATTTTCTTACCCAATTTAAAGCACCATGATCTGTACGAACCTTAAACTGTGTTCCATACAGATAATGATGAAAGTGTTTAATACTTTCAACAACAGTTAATAACTCTCGTCTAGTAACACAATAATTCCGTTCATGTTTATTAAGGGAACGGCTAAAATAAGCAACAGGCCTTTCAAGCCCGTCATAACTTTGGGACAGAACGGCTGCAATACCAAAGCCACTGGTGTCGGTATCTAAAATAAAACGTTTGTGTATACATGGGTACACTAAAATAGGCGCCTGGGTCAATTTGTCCTTTAAGGAATTAAAGGAACTCTCACTTTCATCAGTCCATAACAACTTGGCTGTCTTTTCGGTCAACTTATTAAGTGGTCTGGCAATGTCTGAAAATGAAGGTATGAACCTGCGATAATAGAAACAGGTACCCAAGACACTCCTAATGTCATGAACTGTTTTGAGAGGGGCCAGTTTCGGACACTGTCTACTTTGGCTGGGTCAGTGGAAATTCCTTCACCTGATACTAAGCGTCCCAAAAATTTAACCTGTTTTTGGAAAAAGTGGCATTTCTTGCTGCTACTTTTTAATTAGCATTGGACAGCTTATCAAGCACAGCATCTAGTCTGGCTATATGGGACTCAAATTCATCTGCAAAAACAATTATGTCGTCAATATACAATATGCACATCTTCCAATGAAGACCTCTTAAAACAAACTCCATCAGTCGCTCAAAAGTAGTCACTGTGTTACAAAGTCCAAAGCTGAGGTATTTGAATTGGTACAACCCTTCATAACTAGTAAAGGCAGTTTTCTCTTTGTGATCCGGGTCCATCTGAACCTGATAAAAACCAGAACTTAGTTCTATACTGTTGAACCAAGATGAACCCCCTAGGGTATCAAGGGAGTCGCTAATTAGCGGTAAAGGATATGAATCCTTTCTGGTAACATCATTTATTTTCCAGTAATCAATATATAGTCGACCTATAAATTATGGGTTAAACGGATCTAGTACTATCCATGGTTCTGGTTCTGGAATTGGTATCTCACTGGTATATGGTATCTGATCAGCTCGATAAGGGTGATCTGATGACACAATAGGTTGCCCAGGGTAGTAGACAACTAAACTTTATTTTGTAAATCGCGCCTTTTATACTTTTTGGTTACCAATTTACCGATTGCCTTACCATTTACCGACCGTTGCCATAGAGATACCAAAGCGGAACTGGTTATTACCATAAGAATATTTAGGAAAATTTGGTAAAACTATGCTAAATACTGAAACGTTCCGAACGCAATACGTAACAAATATGGTGCCCGAAATAAAAGTTGTCAAGTTCTCATTTAAGCTTGGATATATACATAATCATACAACTAAAAGGTAATCAGACATTATTTCTAACTATAATTAGCCATTCAGGCCTTGCTGCAATTATAATATTTAGTCGCCATGGGTTGTCATAATTATGAACTATAAATAAAAGTTACCGACAAAATGTTGATGTCAACAAACCAAAAATCGGACTATATTAAGATGAAAGAAAATGTTGTAATAGTTGATATTACAAGTATTATAAACAATATATCATCAGTCTGTAAATGCACTTGAGTGTTCATCATTGTTGTAAATGATAACGAATGTTCATCTTCACTAAATAATAACGAATGTTCATCATCGTTGTAAATAATTAATACAGATATACGCACAGGATAAATTTACAAGAATATTTCCATTAAAGATACGAATTGCTAGTAAAGAAACCCCTCCATAATAATTGTTTAAAAAAAAAACTTGAACATGTTCATCATTTCCATAAACTTTTGGAACTGCTGGAAATCAATGATGTCGCATTGGATGGCCACATCAGTTTTCTTTGGTGGAGTTGGGTCGGCCACGATAGAAGAAGTACACGTGTACTTACTTCCATCGGGCAATCTAAAGGAAGCAGTAAACTCAGAGCAGGCGGACGGTTTAGGGATATCTGTTGTTTCAAAATCTTTAACAATCACAGAGGTATAATGTGGCGGCTCAATACTTATGTGATTATCAGGGGTAGCAGTGACGGCTGTGGTAGAATACACGATGGTTGGTGGCTCACTACAAGAAGGTGTTACGGACACTGTGGCTGTCTTATAGGAGGGAAGTGACAATTTCCTGGAAACGGGTGGCGGAGACTTTACTGGTGCCAATAGATACTCGAAGGTAATATCTCTAGGGAGACTTGCAGTCACTACCTCCCTGACTGGCGAGAAGTCTCGGGCATCACCAGAAGATTCTGCCCGAAAAACTTTCCTCGTTGACTCCAGGTCTACCCCACTCTGTTCACAAGCCTCGTAGAGTAGGTCGAAATCCCTTTTCTGTTCCATTGAGGGTTCCCATACTGTTGTGGACTCATGCGAACGGAGAGGGAATACCTCCGGCGTCTCCACGGGTGCTGTTATAGGGATTTGATGACAATCATGGAGGTGTTTCTTGAGCATATGCCTCCGAGATTCAGGGCACGTAAACGTACACTCCTTGACCGTACACGTAAGCGTTGGTCCATGGCGGTCTGCATGGTGCCTCTTCAGCTGCCCAACAGTGTCATACGTGGAATCACACCGGACACAACTAAATCTTGGGTTACCACTGAAAAGATTAAATAAGCAATTCATAAGTATTGTTGTTAGTAAGCAAATTTCTTAAGTAATATAAAACTTTTTTTTTATGTCTCGGGTTCTCCGAAATAGGCCTTTAATCTGTCATGGTGAACAATCTTTGATTTGGTATGTTTGGATAGCTTAATGGCATAAACTAGGTCAGATAGGATTTGTATAACTTGGTAAGGGCCTTCCCATGGAAGCTGTAACTTTCGACAAAGACTTTTTTTCTTGGTTGGGTCATGCAACCACCAGAGAAACAACAAGATATTGTATTTTATTTGTTTTAATGTCATATTGTCTTTTCTGCCGTTCCCGCACCAACGTCATTTGGTTAAATGCCAGTTTATTAATTTTATCGAGCCTTTCTGACAACGTAACTACATATTCGGTATGGGTACACGGTTCTTATTTTGGGGGAAGTCCGTACAAAAGACCGACGGGTAGTTCAGCTTCCCAACCAATCATCATCCGATACCCTCATGCTCAGAGGGCATTAATAATGGCAAAATGTCATCCCAATTTCGTTGGTCGCGCCGGAAAGCTTTACTTAACATATCCTTAATCGTGCGATTAAATCTTTCTACTAGACCGTCACTCTGTGGGTGAAAAGCCGTTGTTTGGGTTTTTGTCAATCCGAAAAATCTCGCATATATTTTTAAAAAGTAAGGACGTAAACTGAGAGCCGCGGTCGGTGTGTATCTGACGTGGTAATCCATACAAAGATATATATTCCCCTATAAAACCTTGTGCTACCGTAATCGCCTCCGAATTAGGAAGAGGGTAAGCCTCTACCCATCTAGTAAAATAATCCGATACAACCAGTAAATATTTATTCCCTCGTCGCGATTCAGGTAGGGGCCCAAAAGATCCATAGCAACTCTTTCCATTGGGACGCCTGCATCATATTATCCAAGGCCTCCTCTGGCATTTCGTTGAGGGCGTTTTCGTGATTGGCAAGCTAAGCACTGCTGGCACCACAGTGCAATATCCTTACTTATACCGGGCCAATATACTCAGCTCTGGAGGCAAGCTCTGGTTTGATTAACACCTAGCATCTCGAGTACATTGCCTCGCCAAATTTTCGGTAAAATCAACTCTTTGGTAAAGTTGTCTTAACTCGTGGTCAAAATATTTTCTATACAAAATTCCATTTGCAACAATTAATTGGTTCCATTTAGCACATAACGCCTTAACATTACGATTTAGACTTGAAACTCCATTCCATTCTGGCCTATTTTTGGTTTTTAACCATTGGATAACAGGTTTTAATTCAACATCATTTAATTGAGCTTCTCTGATTTCTTTTATAGATTTTGTTCTCAGCCAAGAGTCAACTGGTTCTTGGTTACTTGTTGAGGGTTCATCACCTGCTTTTGCTTCCCTTACGTACTGGTCTAGGTATACGTCTTCCTTGTCCTCCTGGCGAGAACAAAATTTACACAGGGAACATTGACGTGAAAGACCATCAGCATTTCCATGCTGTTTCCCTGATCTGTGTTCAATGGTAAAATTATAGGACTCCAATACTTTTAGCCACCTGGCTATTTGACCCTCTGGATTTCATAATTTTCTTACCCAATTTAAAGCACCATGATCTGTACGAACCTTAAACTGTGTTCCATACAGATAATGATGAAAGTGTTTAATACTTTCAACAACAGTTAATAACTCTCGTCTAGTAACACAATAATTCCGTTCATGTTTATTAAGGGAACGGCTAAAATAAGCAACAGGCCTTTCAAGCCCGTCATAACTTTGGGACAGAACGGCTGCAATACCAAAGCCACTGGTGTCGGTATCTAAAATAAAACGTTTGTGTATACATGGGTACACTAAAATAGGCGCCTGGGTCAATTTGTCCTTTAAGGAATTAAAGGAACTCTCACTTTCATCAGTCCATAACAACTTGGCTGTCTTTTCGGTCAACTTATTAAGTGGTCTGGCAATGTCTGAAAATGAAGGTATGAACCTGCGATAATAGAAACAGGTACCCAAGACACTCCTAATGTCATGAACTGTTTTGAGAGGGGCCAGTTTCGGACACTGTCTACTTTGGCTGGGTCAGTGGAAATTCCTTCACCAGATACTAAGCGTCCCAAAAATTTAACCTGTTTTTGGAAAAAGTGGCATTTCTTGCTGCTACTTTTTAATTAGCATTGGACAGCTTATCAAGCACAGCATCTAGTCTGGCTATATGGGACTCAAATTCATCTGCAAAAACAATTATGTCGTCAATATACAATATGCACATCTTCCAATGAAGACCTCTTAAAACAAACTCCATCAGTCGCTCAAAAGTAGTCACTGTGTTACAAAGTCCAAAGCTGAGGTATTTGAATTGGTACAACCCTTCATAACTAGTAAAGGCAGTTTTCTCTTTGTGATCCGGGTCCATCTGAACCTGATAAAAACCAGAACTTAGTTCTATACTGTTGAACCAAGATGAACCCCCTAGGGTATCAAGGGAGTCGCTAATTAGCGGTAAAGGATATGAATCCTTTCTGGTAACATCATTTATTTTCCAGTAATCAATATACAGTCGACCTATAAATTATGGGTTAAACGGATCTAGTACTATCCATGGTTCTGGTTCTGGAATTGGTATCTCACTGGTATATGGTATCTGATCAGCTCGATAAAGGTGATCTGATGACACAATAGGTTGCCCAGGGTAGTAGACAACTAAACTTTATTTTGTAAATCGCGCCTTTTATACTTTTTGGTTACCAATTTACCGATTGCCTTACCATTTACCGACCGTTGCCATAGAGATACCAAAGCGAAACTGGTTATTACCATAAGAATATTTAGGAAAATTTGGTAAAACTATGCTAAATACTGAAACGTTCCGAACGCAATACGTAACAAATATGGTGCCCGAAATAAAAGTTGTCAAGTTCTCATTTAAGCTTGGATATATACATAATCATACAACTAAAAGGTAATCAGACATTATTTCTAACTATAATTAGCCATTCAGGCCTTGCTGCAATTATAATATTTAGTCGCCATGGGTTGTCATAATTATGAACTATAAATAAAAGTTACCGACAAATGTTGATGTCAACAAACCAAAAATCGGACTATATTAAGATGAAAGAAAATGTTGTAATAGTTGATATTACAAGTATTATAAACAATATATCATCAGTCTGTAAATGCACTTGAGTGTTCATCATCGTTGTAAATGATAACGAATGTTCATCTTCACTAAATAATAACGAATGTTCATCATCGTTGTAAATAATTAATACAGATATACGCACAGGATAAATTTACTAGAATATTTACATTAAAGATACGAATTGCTAGTAAAGAAACCCCCCCATAATAATTGTTTAAAAAAAAAACTTGAACATGTTCATCATTTCCATAAACTTTTGGAACTGCTGGAAATCAATGATGTCGCATTGGATGGCCACATCAGTTTTCTTTGGTGGAGTTGGGTCGGCCACGATAGAAGAAGTACACGTGTACTTACTTCCATCGGGCAATCTAAAGGAAGCAGTAAGCTCAGAGGAGGCGGACGGTTTAGGGATATCTGTTGTTTCAAAATCTTTAACAATCACAGAGGTATAATGTGGCGGCTCAATACTTATGTGATTATCAGGGGTAGCAGTGACGGCTGTGGTAGAATACACGATGGTTGGTGGCTCACTACAAGAAGTTGTTACGGACATTATGGCTGTCTTATAGGAGGGAAGTGACAATTTCCTGGAAACGGGTGGCGGAGACTTTACTGGTGCCAATAGATACTCGAAGGTAATATCTCTAGGGAGACTTGCAGTCACTACCTCCCTGACTGGCGAGAAGTCTCGGGCATCACCAGAAGATTCTGCCCGAAAAACTTTCCTCGGTGACTCCAGGTCTACCCCACTCTGTTCACAAGCCTCGTAGAGTAGGTCGAAATCCCTTTTCTGTTCCATTGAGGGCTCCCATACTGTTGTGGACTCATGCGAACGGAGAGGGAATACCTCCGGCGTCTCCACGGGTGCTGTTATAGGGATTTGATGACAATCATGGAGGTGTTTCTTGAGCATATGCCTCCGAGATTCAGGGCACGTAAACGTACACTCCTTGACCGTACACGTAAGCGTTGGTCCATGGCGGTCTGCATGGTGCCTCTTCAGCTGCCCAACAGTGTCATACGTGGAATCACACCGGACACAACTAAATCTTGGGTTACCACTGAAAAGATTAAATAAGCAATTCATAAGTATTGTTGTTAGTAAGCAAATTTCTTAAGTAATATAAAACTTTTTTTTTATGTCTCGGGTTCTCCGAAATAGGCCTTTAATCTGTCATGGTGAACAATCTTTGATTTGGTATGTTTGGATAGCTTAATGGCATAAACTAGGTCAGATAGGATTTGTATAACTTGGTAAGGGCCTTCCCATGGAAGCTGTAACTTTCGACAAAGACTTTTTTTCTTGGTTGGGTCATGCAACCACCAGAGAAACAACAAGATATTGTATTTTATTTGTTTTAATGTCATATTGTCTTTTCTGCCGTTCCCGCACCAACGTCATTTGGTTAAATGCCAGTTTATTAATTTTATCGAGCCTTTCTGACAACGTAACTACATATTCGGTATGGGTACACGGTTCTTATTTTGGGGGAAGTTCGTACAAAAGACCGACGGGTAGTTCAGCTTCCCAACCAATCATCATCCGATACCCTCATGCTCAGAGGGCATTAATAATGGCAAAATGTCATCCCAATTTCGTTGGTCGCGCCGGAAAGCTTTACTTAACATATCCTTAATCGTGCGATTAAATCTTTCTACTAGACCGTCACTCTGTGGGTGAAAAGCCGTTGTTTGGGTTTTTGTCAATCCGAAAAATCTCGCATATATTTTTAAAAAGTAAGGACGTAAACTGAGAGCCGCGGTCGGTGTGTATCTGACGTGGTAATCCATACAAAGATATATATTCCCCTATAAAACCTTGTGCTACCGTAATCGCCTCCGAATTAGGAAGAGGGTAAGCTTCTACCCATCTAGTAAAATAATCCGATACAACCAGTAAATATTTATTCCCTCGTCGCGATTCAGGTAGGGGCCAAAAAGATCCATAGCAACTCTTTCCATTGGGACGCCTACATCATATTATCCAAGACCTCCTCTGGCTTTTCGTTGAGGGCGTTTTCGTGATTGGCAAACTAAGCACTGCTGGCACCACAGTGCAATATCCTTACTTATACCGGGCCAATATACTCAGCTCTGGAGGCAAGCTCTGGTTCGATTAACACCTAGCATCTCGAGTACATTGCCTCGCCAAATTTTCGGTAAAATCAACTCTTTGGTAAAGTTGTCTTAACTCGTGGTCAAAATATTTTCTATACAAAATTCCATTTTCAACAATTAATTGGTTCCATTTAGCACATAACGCCTTAACATTACGATTTAGACTTGAAACTCCATTCCATTCTGGCCCATTTTTGGTTTTTAACCATTGGATAACAGGTTTTAATTCAACATCATTTAATTGAGCTTCTCTGATTTCTTTTATAGATTTTGTTCTCAGCCAAGAGTCAACTGGTTCTTGGTTACTTGTTGAGGGTGCATCACCTGCTTTTGCTTCCCTTACGTACTGGTCTAGGCATACGTCTTCCTTGTCCTCCTGGCGAGAACAAAATTTACACAGGGAACATTGACGTGAAAGACCATCAGCATTTCCATGCTGTTTCCCTGATCTGTGTTCAATGGTAAAATTATAGGACTCCAATACTTTTAGCCACCTGGCTATTTGACCCTCTGGATTTCATAATTTTCTTACCCAATTTAAAGCACCATGATCTGTACGAACCTTAAACTGTGTTCCATACAGATAATGATGAAAGTGTTTAATACTTTCAACAACAGTTAATAACTCTCGTCTAGTAACACAATAATTCCGTTCATGTTTATTAAGGGAACGGCTAAAATAAGCAACAGGCCTTTCAAGCCCGTCATAACTTTGGGACAGAACGGCTGCAATACCAAAGCCACTGGTGTCGGTATCTAAAATAAAACGTTTGTGTATACATGGGTACACTAAAATAGGCGCCTGGGTCAATTTGTCCTTTAAGGAATTAAAGGAACTCTCACTTTCATCAGTCCATAACAACTTGGCTGTCTTTTCGGTCAACTTATTAAGTGGTCTGGCAATGTCTGAAAATGAAGGTATGAACCTGCGATAATAGAAACAGGTACCCAAGACACTCCTAATGTCATGAACTGTTTTGAGAGGGGCCAGTTTCGGACACTGTCTACTTTGGCTGGGTCAGTGGAAATTCCTTCACCTGATACTAAGCGTCCCAAAAATTTAACCTGTTTTTGGAAAAAGTGGCATTTCTTGCTGCTACTTTTTAATTAGCATTGGACAGCTTATCAAGCACAGCATCTAGTCTGGCTATATGGGACTCAAATTCATCTGCAAAAACAATTATGTCGTCAATATACAATATGCACATCTTCCAATGAAGACCTCTTAAAACAAACTCCATCAGTCGCTCAAAAGTAGTCACTGTGTTACAAAGTCCAAAGCTGAGGTATTTGAATTGGTACAACCCTTCATAACTAGTAAAGGCAGTTTTCTCTTTGTGATCCGGGTCCATCTGAACCTGATAAAAACCAGAACTTAGTTCTATACTGTTGAACCAAGATGAACCCCCTAGGGTATCAAGGGAGTCGCTAATTAGCGGTAAAGGATATGAATCCTTTCTGGTAACATCATTTATTTTCCAGTAATCAATATATAGTCGACCTATAAATTATGGGTTAAACGGATCTAGTACTATCCATGGTTCTGGTTCTGGAATTGGTATCTCACTGGTATATGGTATCTGATCAGCTCGATAAGGGTGATCTGATGACACAATAGGTTGCCCAGGGTAGTAGACAACTAAACTTTATTTTGTAAATCGCGCCTTTTATACTTTTTGGTTACCAATTTACCGATTGCCTTACCATTTACCGACCGTTGCCATAGAGATACCAAAGCGGAACTGGTTATTACCATAAGAATATTTAGGAAAATTTGGTAAAACTATGCTAAATACTGAAACGTTCCGAACGCAATACGTAACAAATATGGTGCCCGAAATAAAAGTTGTCAAGTTCTCATTTAAGCTTGGATATATACATAATCATACAACTAAAAGGTAATCAGACATTATTTCTAACTATAATTAGCCATTCAGGCCTTGCTGCAATTATAATATTTAGTCGCCATGGGTTGTCATAATTATGAACTATAAATAAAAGTTACCGACAAAATGTTGATGTCAACAAACCAAAAATCGGACTATATTAAGATGAAAGAAAATGTTGTAATAGTTGATATTACAAGTATTATAAACAATATATCATCAGTCTGTAAATGCACTTGAGTGTTCATCATTGTTGTAAATGATAACGAATGTTCATCTTCACTAAATAATAACGAATGTTCATCATCGTTGTAAATAATTAATACAGATATACGCACAGGATAAATTTACAAGAATATTTCCATTAAAGATACGAATTGCTAGTAAAGAAACCCCTCCATAATAATTGTTTAAAAAAAAAACTTGAACATGTTCATCATTTCCATAAACTTTTGGAACTGCTGGAAATCAATGATGTCGCATTGGATGGCCACATCAGTTTTCTTTGGTGGAGTTGGGTCGGCCACGATAGAAGAAGTACACGTGTACTTACTTCCATCGGGCAATCTAAAGGAAGCAGTAAACTCAGAGCAGGCGGACGGTTTAGGGATATCTGTTGTTTCAAAATCTTTAACAATCACAGAGGTATAATGTGGCGGCTCAATACTTATGTGATTATCAGGGGTAGCAGTGACGGCTGTGGTAGAATACACGATGGTTGGTGGCTCACTACAAGAAGGTGTTACGGACACTGTGGCTGTCTTATAGGAGGGAAGTGACAATTTCCTGGAAACGGGTGGCGGAGACTTTACTGGTGCCAATAGATACTCGAAGGTAATATCTCTAGGGAGACTTGCAGTCACTACCTCCCTGACTGGCGAGAAGTCTCGGGCATCACCAGAAGATTCTGCCCGAAAAACTTTCCTCGTTGACTCCAGGTCTACCCCACTCTGTTCACAAGCCTCGTAGAGTAGGTCGAAATCCCTTTTCTGTTCCATTGAGGGTTCCCATACTGTTGTGGACTCATGCGAACGGAGAGGCGTCATGGGGAATACCTCCGGCGTCTCCACGGGTGCTGTTATAGGGATTTGATGACAATCACGGAGGTGTTTCTTGAGCATATGCCTCCGAGATTCAGGGCACGTAAACGTACACTCCTTGACCGTACACGTAAGCTTTGGTCCATGGCGGTCTGCATGGTGCCTCTTCAGCTGCCCAACAGTGCCATACGTGGAATCACACCGGACACAACTAAATCTTGGGTTACCACTGAAAAGATTAAATAAGCAATTCATAAGTATTGTTGTTAGTAAGCAAATTTCTTAAGTAATATAAAACTTTTTTTTTATGTCTCGGGTTCTCCGAAATAGGCCTTTAATCTGTCATGGTGAACAATCTTTGATTTGGTATGTTTGGATAGCTTAATGGCATAAACTAGGTCAGATAGGATTTGTATAACTTGGTAAGGGCCTTCCCGTGGAAGCTGTAACTTTCGACAAAGACTTTTTTTCTTGGTTGGGTCATGCAACCACCAGAGAAACAACAAGATATTGTATTTTATTTGTTTTAATGTCATATTGTCTTTTCTGCCGTTCCCGCACCAACGTCATTTGGTTAAATGCCAGTTTATTAATTTTATCGAGCCTTTCTGACAACGTAACTACATATTCGGTATGGGTGCACGGTTCTTATTTTGGGAGAAGTCCGTACAAAAGACCGACGGGTAGTTCAGCTTCCCAACCAATCATCATCCGATACCCTCATGCTCAGAGGGCATTAATAATGGCAAAATGTCATCCCAATTTCGTTGGTCGCGCCGGAAAGCTTTACTTAACATATCCTTAATCGTGCGATTAAATCTTTCTACTAGACCGTCACTCTGTGGGTGAAAAGCCGTTGTTTGGGTTTTTGTCAATCCGAAAAATCTCGCATATATTTTTAAAAAGTAAGGACGTAAACTGAGAGCCGCGGTCGGTGTGTATCTGACGTGGTAATCCATACAAAGATATATATTCCCCTATAAAACCTTGTGCTACCGTAATCGCCTCCGAATTAGGAAGAGGGTAAGCTTCTACCCATCTAGTAAAATAATCCGATACAACCAGTAAATATTTATTCCCTCGTCGCGATTCAGGTAGGGGCCAAAAAGATCCATAGCAACTCTTTCCATTGGGACGCCTACATCATATTATCCAAGACCTCCTCTGGCTTTTCGTTGAGGGCGTTTTCGTGATTGGCAAACTAAGCACTGCTGGCACCACAGTGCAATATCCTTACTTATACCGGGCCAATATACTCAGCTCTGGAGGCAAGCTCTGGTTCGATTAACACCTAGCATCTCGAGTACATTGCCTCGCCAAATTTTCGGTAAAATCAACTCTTTGGTAAAGTTGTCTTAACTCGTGGTCAAAATATTTTCTATACAAAATTCCATTTTCAACAATTAATTGGTTCCATTTAGCACATAACGCCTTAACATTACGATTTAGACTTGAAACTCCATTCCATTCTGGCCCATTTTTGGTTTTTAACCATTGGGTAACAGGTTTTAATTCAACATCATTTAATTGAGCTTCTCTGATTTCTTTTATAGATTTTGTTCTCAGCCAAGAGTCAACTGGTTCTTGGTTACTTGTTGAGGGTGCATCACCTGCTTTTGCTTCCCTTACGTACTGGTCTAGGTATACGTCTTCCTTGTCCTCCTGGCGAGAACAAAATTTACACAGGGAACATTGACGTGAAAGACCATCAGCATTTCCATGCTGTTTCCCTGATCTGTGTTCAATGGTAAAATTATAGGACTCCAATACTTTTAGCCACCTGGCTATTTGACCCTCTGGATTTCATAATTTTCTTACCCAATTTAAAGCACCATGATCTGTACGAACCTTAAACTGTGTTCCATACAGATAATGATGAAAGTGTTTAATACTTTCAACAACAGTTAATAACTCTCGTCTAGTAACACAATAATTCCGTTCATGTTTATTAAGGGAACGGCTAAAATAAGCAACAGGCCTTTCAAGCCCGTCATAACTTTGGGACAGAACGGCTGCAATACCAAAGCCACTGGTGTCGGTATCTAAAATAAAACGTTTGTGTATACATGGGTACACTAAAATAGGCGCCTGGGTCAATTTGTCCTTTAAGGAATTAAAGGAACTCTCACTTTCATCAGTCCATAACAACTTGGCTGTCTTTTCGGTCAACTTATTAAGTGGTCTGGCAATGTCTGAAAATGAAGGTATGAACCTGCGATAATAGAAACAGGTAACCAAGACACTCCTAATGTCATGAACTGTTTTGAGAGGGGCCAGTTTCGGACACTGTCTACTTTGGCTGGGTCAGTGGAAATTCCTTCACCTGATACTAAGCGTCCCAAAAATTTAACCTGTTTTTGGAAAAAGTGGCATTTCTTGCTGCTACTTTTTAATTAGCATTGGACAGCTTATCAAGCACAGCATCTAGTCTGGCTATATGGGACTCAAATTCATCTGCAAAAACAATTATGTCGTCAATATACAATATGCACATCTTCCAATGAAGACCTCTTAAAACAAACTCCATCAGTCGCTCAAAAGTAGTCACTGTGTTACAAAGTCCAAAGCTGAGGTATTTGAATTGGTACAACCCTTCATAACTAGTAAAGGCAGTTTTCTCTTTGTGATCCGGGTCCATCTGAACCTGATAAAAACCAGAACTTAGTTCTATACTGTTGAACCAAGATGAACCCCCTAGGGTATCAAGGGAGTCGCTAATTAGCGGTAAAGGATATGAATCCTTTCTGGTAACATCATTTATTTTCCAGTAATCAATATATAGTCGACCTATAAATTATGGGTTAAACGGATCTAGTACTATCCATGGTTCTGGTTCTGGAATTGGTATCTCACTGGTATATGGTATCTGATCAGCTCGATAAGGGTGATCTGATGACACAATAGGTTGCCCAGGGTAGTAGACAACTAAACTTTATTTTGTAAATCGCGCCTTTTATACTTTTTGGTTACCAATTTACCGATTGCCTTACCATTTACCGACCGTTGCCATAGAGATACCAAAGCGGAACTGGTTATTACCATAAGAATATTTAGGAAAATTTGGTAAAACTATGCTAAATACTGAAACGTTCCGAACGCAATACGTAACAAATATGGTGCCCGAAATAAAAGTTGTCAAGTTCTCATTTAAGCTTGGATATATACATAATCATACAACTAAAAGGTAATCAGACATTATTTCTAACTATAATTAGCCATTCAGGCCTTGCTGCAATTATAATATTTAGTCGCCATGGGTTGTCATAATTATGAACTATAAATAAAAGTTACCGACAAAATGTTGATGTCAACAAACCAAAAATCGGACTATATTAAGATGAAAGAAAATGTTGTAATAGTTGATATTACAAGTATTATAAACAATATATCATCAGTCTGTAAATGCACTTGAGTGTTCATCATCGTTGTAAATGATAACGAATGTTCATCTTCACTAAATAATAACGAATGTTCATCATCGTTGTAAATAATTAATACAGATATACGCACAGGATAAATTTACTAGAATATTTACATTAAAGATACGAATTGCTAGTAAAGAAACCCCCCCATAATAATTGTTTAAAAAAAAAACTTGAACATGTTCATCATTTCCATAAACTTTTGGAACTGCTGGAAATCAATGATGTCGCATTGGATGGCCACATCAGTTTTCTTTGGTGGAGTTGGGTCGGCCACGATAGAAGAAGTACACGTGTACTTACTTCCATCGGGCAATCTAAAGGAAGCAGTAAGCTCAGAGCAGGCGGACGGTTTAGGGATATCTGTTGTTTCAAAATCTTTAACAATCACAGAGGTATAATGTGGCGGCTCAATACTTATGTGATTATCAGGGGTAGCAGTGACGGCTGTGGTAGAATACACGATGGTTGGTGGCTCACTACAAGAAGGTGTTACGGACATTATAGCTGTCTTATAGGAGGGAAGTGACAATTTCCTGGAAACGGGTGGCGGAGACTTTACTGGTGCCAATAGATACTCGAAGGTAATATCTCTAGGGAGACTTGCAGTCACTACCTCCCTGACTGGCGAGAAGTCTCGGGCATCACCAGAAGATTCTGCCCGAAAAACTTTCCTCGGTGACTCCATGTCTACCCCACTCTGTTCACAAGCCTCGTAGAGTAGGTCGAAATCCCTTTTCTGTTCCATTGAGGGTTCCCATACTGTTGTGGACTCATGCGAACGGAGAGGCGTCATGGGGAATACCTCCGGCGTCTCCACGGGTGCTGTTATAGGGATTTGATGACAATCACGGAGGTGTTTCTTGAGCATATGCCTCCGAGATTCAGGGCACGTAAACGTACACTCCTTGACCGTACACGTAAGCTTTGGTCCATGGCGGTCTGCATGGTGCCTCTTCAGCTGCCCAACAGTGTCATACGTGGAATCACACCGGACACAACTAAATCTTGGGTTACCACTGAAAAGATTAAATAAGCAATTCATAAGTATTGTTGTTAGTAAACAAATTTCTTAAGTAATATAAAACTTTTTTTTTATGTCTCGGGTTCTCCGAAATAGGCCTTTAATCTGTCATGGTGAACAATCTTTGATTTGGTATGTTTGGATAGCTTAATGGCATAAACTAGGTCAGATAGGATTTGTATAACTTGGTAAGGGCCTTCCCATGGAAGCTGTAACTTTCGACAAAGACTTTTTTTCTTGGTTGGGTCATGCAACCACCAGAGAAACAACAAGATATTGTATTTTATTTGTTTTAATGTCATATTGTCTTTTCTGCCGTTCCCGCACCAACGTCATTTGGTTAAATGCCAGTTTATTAATTTTATCGAGCCTTTCTGACAACGTAACTACATATTCGGTATGGGTGCACGGTTCTTATTTTGGGAGAAGTCCGTACAAAAGACCGACGGGTAGTTCAGCTTCCCAACCAATCATCATCCGATACCCTCATGCTCAGAGGGCATTAATAATGGCAAAATGTCATCCCAATTTCGTTGGTCGCGCCGGAAAGCTTTACTTAACATATCCTTAATCGTGCGATTAAATCTTTCTACTAGACCGTCACTCTGTGGGTGAAAAGCCGTTGTTTGGGTTTTTGTCAATCCGAAAAATCTCGCATATATTTTTAAAAAGTAAGGACGTAAACTGAGAGCCGCGGTCGGTGTGTATCTGACGTGGTAATCCATACAAAGATATATATTCCCCTATAAAACCTTGTGCTACCGTAATCGCCTCCGAATTAGGAAGAGGGTAAGCCTCTACCCATCTAGTAAAATAATCCGATACAACCAGTAAATATTTATTCCCTCGTCGCGATTCAGGTAGGGGCCAAAAAGATCCATAGCAACTCTTTCCATTGGGACGCCTACATCATATTATCCAAGACCTCCTCTGGCTTTTCGTTGAGGGCGTTTTCGTGATTGGCAAACTAAGCACTGCTGGCACCACAGTGCAATATCCTTACTTATACCGGGCCAATATACTCAGCTCTGGAGGCAAGCTCTGGTTCGATTAACACCTAGCATCTCGAGTACATTGCCTCGCCAAATTTTCGGTAAAATCAACTCTTTGGTAAAGTTGTCTTAACTCGTGGTCAAAATATTTTCTATACAAAATTCCATTTTCAACAATTAATTGGTTCCATTTAGCACATAACGCCTTAACATTACGATTTAGACTTGAAACTCCATTCCATTCTGGCCCATTTTTGGTTTTTAACCATTGGATAACAGGTTTTAATTCAACATCATTTAATTGAGCTTCTCCGATTTCTTTTATAGATTTTGTTCTCAGCCAAGAGTCAACTGGTTCTTGGTTACTTGTTGAGGGTGCATCACCTGCTTTTGCTTCCCTTACGTACTGGTCTAGGCATACGTCTTCCTTGTCCTCCTGGCGAGAACAAAATTTACACAGGGAACATTGACGTGAAAGACCATCAGCATTTCCATGCTGTTTCCCTGATCTGTGTTCAATGGTAAAATTATAGGACTCCAATACTTTTAGCCACCTGGCTATTTGACCCTCTGGATTTCATAATTTTCTTACCCAATTTAAAGCACCATGATCTGTACGAACCTTAAACTGTGTTCCATACAGATAATGATGAAAGTGTTTAATACTTTCAACAACAGTTAATAACTCTCGTCTAGTAACACAATAATTCCGTTCATGTTTATTAAGGGAACGGCTAAAATAAGCAACAGGCCTTTCAAGCCCGTCATAACTTTGGGACAGAACGGCTGCAATATCAAAGCCACTGGTGTCGGTATCTAAAATAAAACGTTTGTGTATACATGGGTACACTAAAATAGGCGCCTGGGTCAATTTGTCCTTTAAGGAATTAAAGGAACTCTCACTTTCATCAGTCCATAACAACTTGGCTGTCTTTTCGGTCAACTTATTAAGTGGTCTGGCAATGTCTGAAAATGAAGGTATGAACCTGCGATAATAGAAACAGGTACCCAAGACACTCCTAATGTCATGAACTGTTTTGAGAGGGGCCAGTTTCGGACACTGTCTACTTTGGCTGGGTCAGTGGAAATTCCTTCACCTGATACTAAGCGTCCCAAAAATTTAACCTGTTTTTGGAAAAAGTGGCATTTCTTGCTGCTACTTTTTAATTAGCATTGGACAGCTTATCAAGCACAGCATCTAGTCTGGCTATATGGGACTCAAATTCATCTGCAAAAACAATTATGTCGTCAATATACAATATGCACATCTTCCAATGAAGACCTCTTAAAACAAACTCCATCAGTCGCTCAAAAGTAGTCACTGTGTTACAAAGTCCAAAGCTGAGGTATTTGAATTGGTACAACCCTTCATAACTAGTAAAGGCAGTTTTCTCTTTGTGATCCGGGTCCATCTGAACCTGATAAAAACCAGAACTTAGTTCTATACTGTTGAACCAAGATGAACCCCCTAGGGTATCAAGGGAGTCGCTAATTAGCGGTAAAGGATATGAATCCTTTCTGGTAACATCATTTATTTTCCAGTAATCAATATATAGTCGACCTATAAATTATGGGTTAAACGGATCTAGTACTATCCATGGTTCTGGTTCTGGAATTGGTATCTCACTGGTATATGGTATCTGATCAGCTCGATAAGGGTGATCTGATGACACAATAGGTTGCCCAGGGTAGTAGACAACTAAACTTTATTTTGTAAATCGCGCCTTTTATACTTTTTGGTTACCAATTTACCGATTGCCTTACCATTTACCGACCGTTGCCATAGAGATACCAAAGCGGAACTGGTTATTACCATAAGAATATTTAGGAAAATTTGGTAAAACTATGCTAAATACTGAAACGTTCCGAACGCAATACGAAACAAATATGGTGCCCGAAATAAAAGTTGTCAAGTTCTCATTTAAGCTTGGATATATACATAATCATACAACTAAAAGGTAATCAGACATTATTTCTAACTATAATTAGCCATTCAGGCCTTGCTGCAATTATAATATTTAGTCGCCATGGGTTGTCATAATTATGAACTATAAATAAAAGTTACCGACAAAATGTTGATGTCAACAAACCAAAAATCGGACTATATTAAGATGAAAGAAAATGTTGTAATAGTTGATATTACAAGTATTATAAACAATATATCATCAGTCTGTAAATGCACTTGAGTGTTCATCATTGTTGTAAATGATAACGAATGTTCATCTTCACTAAATAATAACGAATGTTCATCATCGTTGTAAATAATTAATACAGATATACGCACAGGATAAATTTACAAGAATATTTCCATTAAAGATACGAATTGCTAGTAAAGAAACCCCTCCATAATAATTGTTTAAAAAAAAAACTTGAACATGTTCATCATTTCCATAAACTTTTGGAACTGCTGGAAATCAATGATGTCGCATTGGATGGCCACATCAGTTTTCTTTGGTGGAGTTGGGTCGGCCACGATAGAAGAAGTACACGTGTACTTACTTCCATCGGGCAATCTAAAGGAAGCAGTAAACTCAGAGCAGGCGGACGGTTTAGGGATATCTGTTGTTTCAAAATCTTTAACAATCACAGAGGTATAATGTGGCGGCTCAATACTTATGTGATTATCAGGGGTAGCAGTGACGGCTGTGGTAGAATACACGATGGTTGGTGGCTCACTACAAGAAGGTGTTACGGACACTGTGGCTGTCTTATAAGAGGGAAGTGACAATTTCCTGGAAACGGGTGGCGGAGACTTTACTGGTGCCAATAGATACTCGAAGGTAATATCTCTAGGGAGACTTGCAGTCACTACCTCCCTGACTGGCGAGAAGTCTCGGGCATCACCAGAAGATTCTGCCCGAAAAACTTTCCTCGTTGACTCCAGGTCTACCCCACTCTGTTCACAAGCCTCGTAGAGTAGGTCGAAATCCCTTTTCTGTTCCATTGAGGGTTCCCATACTGTTGTGGACTCATGCGAACGGAGAGGCGTCATGGGGAATACCTCCGGCGTCTCCACGGGTGCTGTTATAGGGATTTGATGACAATCACGAAGGTGTTTCTTGAGCATATGCCTCCGAGATTCAGGGCACGTAAACGTACACTCCTTGACCGTACACGTAAGCTTTGGTCCATGGCGGTCTGCATGGTGCCTCTTCAGCTGCCCAACAGTGTCATACGTGGAATCACACCGGACACAACTAAATCTTGGGTTACCACTGAAAAGATTAAATAAGCAATTCATAAGTATTGTTGTTAGTAAGCAAATTTCTTAAGTAATATAAAACTTTTTTGTTATGTCTCGGGTTCTCCGAAATAGGCCTTTAATCTGTCATGGTGAACAATCTTTGATTTGGTATGTTTGGATAGCTTAATGGCATAAACTAGGTCAGATAGGATTTGTATAACTTGGTAAGGGCCTTCCCATGGAAGCTGTAACTTTCGACAAAGACTTTTTTTCTTGGTTGGGTCATGCAACCACCAGAGAAACAACAAGATATTGTATTTTATTTGTTTTAATGTCATATTGTCTTTTCTGCCGTTCCCGCACCAACGTCATTTGGTTAAATGCCAGTTTATTAATTTTATCGAGCCTTTCTGACAACGTAACTACATATTCGGTATGGGTGCACGGTTCTTATTTTGGGAGAAGTCCGTACAAAAGACCGACGGGTAGTTCAGCTTCCCAACCAATCATCATCCGATACCCTCATGCTCAGAGGGCATTAATAATGGCAAAATGTCATCCCAATTTCGTTGGTCGCGCCGGAAAGCTTTACTTAACATATCCTTAATCGTGCGATTAAATCTTTCTACTAGACCGTCACTCTGTGGGTGAAAAGCCGTTGTTTGGGTTTTTGTCAATCCGAAAAATCTCGCATATATTTTTAAAAAGTAAGGACGTAAACTGAGAGCCGCGGTCGGTGTGTATCTGACGTGGTAATCCATACAAAGATATATATTCCCCTATAAAACCTTGTGCTACCGTAATCGCCTCCGAATTAGGAAGAGGGTAAGCCTCTACCCATCTAGTAAAATAATCCGATACAACCAGTAAATATTTATTCCCTCGTCGCGATTCAGGTAGGGGCCCAAAAGATCCATAGCAACTCTTTCCATTGGGACGCCTACATCATATTATCCAAGACCTCCTCTGGCTTTTCGTTGAGGGCGTTTTCGTGATTGGCAAACTAAGCACTGCTGGCACCACAGTGCAATATCCTTACTTATACCGGGCCAATATACTCAGCTCTGGAGGCAAGCTCTGGTTCGATTAACACCTAGCATCTCGAGTACATTGCCTCGCCAAATTTTCGGTAAAATCAACTCTTTGGTAAAGTTGTCTTAACTCGTGGTCAAAATATTTTCTATACAAAATTCCATTTTCAACAATTAATTGGTTCCATTTAGCACATAACGCCTTAACATTACGATTTAGACTTGAAACTCCATTCCATTCTGGCCCATTTTTGGTTTTTAACCATTGGATAACAGGTTTTAATTCAACATCATTTAATTGAGCTTCTCCGATTTCTTTTATAGATTTTGTTCTCAGCCAAGAGTCAACTGGTTCTTGGTTACTTGTTGAGGGTGCATCACCTGCTTTTGCTTCCCTTACGTACTGGTCTAGGTATACGTCTTCCTTGTCCTCCTGGCGAGAACAAAATTTACACAGGGAACATTGACGTGAAAGACCATCAGCATTTCCATGCTGTTTCCCTGATCTGTGTTCAATGGTAAAATTATAGGACTCCAATACTTTTAGCCACCTGGCTATTTGACCCTCTGGATTTCATAATTTTCTTACCCAATTTAAAGCACCATGATCTGTACGAACCTTAAACTGTGTTCCATACAGATAATGATGAAAGTGTTTAATACTTTCAACAACAGTTAATAACTCTCGTCTAGTAACACAATAATTCCGTTCATGTTTATTAAGGGAACGGCTAAAATAAGCAACAGGCCTTTCAAGCCCGTCATAACTTTGGGACAGAACGGCTGCAATACCAAAGCCACTGGTGTCGGTATCTAAAATAAAACGTTTGTGTATACATGGGTACACTAAAATAGGCGCCTGGGTCAATTTGTCCTTTAAGGAATTAAAGGAACTCTCACTTTCATCAGTCCATAACAACTTGGCTGTCTTTTCGGTCAACTTATTAAGTGGTCTGGCAATGTCTGAAAATGAAGGTATGTACCTGCGATAATAGAAACAGGTACCCAAGACACTCCTAATGTCATGAACTGTTTTGAGAGGGGCCAGTTTCGGACACTGTCTACTTTGGCTGGGTCAGTGGAAATTCCTTCACCAGATACTAAGCGTCCCAAAAATTTAACCTGTTTTTGGAAAAAGTGGCATTTCTTGCTGCTACTTTTTAATTAGCATTGGACAGCTTATCAAGCACAGCATCTAGTCTGGCTATATGGGACTCAAATTCATCTGCAAAAACAATTATGTCGTCAATATACAATATGCACATCTTCCAATGAAGACCTCTTAAAACAAACTCCATCAGTCGCTCAAAAGTAGTCACTGTGTTACAAAGTCCAAAGCTGAGGTATTTGAATTGGTATAACCCTTCATAACTAGTAAAGGCAGTTTTCTCTTTGTGATCCGGGTCCATCTGAACCTGATAAAAACCAGAACTTAGTTCTATACTGTTGAACCAAGATGAACCCCCTAGGGTATCAAGGGAGTCGCTAATTAGCGGTAAAGGATATGAATCCTTTCTGGTAACATCATTTATTTTCCAGTAATCAATATATAGTCGACCTATAAATTATGGGTTAAACGGATCTAGTACTATCCATGGTTCTGGTTCTGGAATTGGTATCTCACTGGTATATGGTATCTGATCAGCTCGATAAGGGTGATCTGATGACACAATAGGTTGCCCAGGGTAGTAGACAACTAAACTTTATTTTGTAAATCGCGCCTTTTATACTTTTTGGTTACCAATTTACCGATTGCCTTACCATTTACCGACCGTTGCCATAGAGATACCAAAGCGGAACTGGTTATTACCATAAGAATATTTAGGAAAATTTGGTAAAACTATGCTAAATACTGAAACGTTCCGAACGCAATACGTAACAAATATGGTGCCCGAAATAAAAGTTGTCAAGTTCTCATTTAAGCTTGGATATATACATAATCATACAACTAAAAGGTAATCAGACATTATTTCTAACTATAATTAGCCATTCAGGCCTTGCTGCAATTATAATATTTAGTCGCCATGGGTTGTCATAATTATGAACTATAAATAAAAGTTACCGACAAAATGTTGATGTCAACAAACCAAAAATCGGACTATATTAAGATGAAAGAAAATGTTGTAATAGTTGATATTACAAGTATTATAAACAATATATCATCAGTCTGTAAATGCACTTGAGTGTTCATCATTGTTGTAAATGATAACGAATGTTCATCTTCACTAAATAATAACGAATGTTCATCATCGTTGTAAATAATTAATACAGATATACGCACAGGATAAATTTACTAGAATATTTCCATTAAAGATACGAATTGCTAGTAAAGAAACCCCCCCCATAATAATTGTTTAAAAAAAAAACTTGAACATGTTCATCATTTCCATAAACTTTTGGAACTGCTGGAAATCAATGATGTCGCATTGGATGGCCACATCAGTTTTCTTTGGTGGAGTTGGGTCGGCCACGATAGAAGAAGTACACGTGTACTTACTTCCATCGGGCAATCTAAAGGAAGCAGTAAACTCAGAGCAGGCGGACGGTTTAGGGATATCTGTTGTTTCAAAATCTTTAACAATCACAGAGGTATAATGTGGCGGCTCAATACTTATGTGATTATCAGGGGTAGCAGTGACGGCTGTGGTAGAATACACGATGGATGGTGGCTCACTACAAGAAGGTGTTACGGACACTGTGGCTGTCTTATAGGAGGGAAGTGACAATTTCCTGGAAACGGGTGGCGGAGACTTTACTGGTGCCAATAGATACTCGAAGGTAATATCTCTAGGGAGACTTGCAGTCACTACCTCCCTGACTGGCGAGAAGTCTCGGGCATCACCAGAAGATTCTGCCCGAAAAACTTTCCTCGTTGACTCCAGGTCTACCCCACTCTGTTCACAAGCCTCGTAGAGTAGGTCGAAATCCCTTTTCTGTTCCATTGAGGGTTCCCATACTGTTGTGGACTCATGCGAACGGAGAGGCGTCATGGGGAATACCTCCGGCGTCTCCACGGGTGCTGTTATAGGGATTTGATGACAATCACGGAGGTGTTTCTTGAGCATATGCCTCCGAGATTCAGGGCACGTAAACGTACACTCCTTGACCGTACACGTAAGCTTTGGTCCATGGCGGTCTGCATGGTGCCTCTTCAGCTGCCCAACAGTGTCATACGTGGAATCACACCGGACACAACTAAATCTTGGGTTACCACTGAAAAGATTAAATAAGCAATTCATAAGTATTGTTGTTAGTAAGCAAATTTCTTAAGTAATATAAAACTTTTTTTTTATGTCTCGGGTTCTCCGAAATAGGCCTTTAATCTGTCATGGTGAACAATCTTTGATTTGGTATGTTTGGATAGCTTAATGGCATAAACTAGGTCAGATAGGATTTGTATAACTTGGTAAGGGCCTTCCCATGGAAGCTGTAACTTTCCACAAAGACTTTTTTTCTTGGTTGGGTCATGCAACCACCAGAGAAACAACAAGATATTGTATTTTATTTGTTTTAATGTCATATTGTCTTTTCTGCCGTTCCCGCACCAACGTCATTTGGTTAAATGCCAGTTTATTAATTTTATCGAGCCTTTCTGACAACGTAACTACATATTCGGTATGGGTGCACGGTTCTTATTTTGGGGGAAGTCCGTACAAAAGACCGACGGGTAGTTCAGCTTCCCAACCAATCATCATCCGATACCCTCATGCTCAGAGGGCATTAATAATGGCAAAATGTCATCCCAATTTCGTTGGTCGCGCCGGAAAGCTTTACTTAACATATCCTTAATCGTGCGATTAAATCTTTCTACTAGACCGTCACTCTGTGGGTGAAAAGCCGTTGTTTGGGTTTTTGTCAATCCGAAAAATCTCGCATATATTTTTAAAAAGTAAGGACGTAAACTGAGAGCCGCGGTCGGTGTGTATCTGACGTGGTAATCCATACAAAGATATATATTCCCCTATTAAACCTTGTGCTACCGTAATCGCCTCCGAATTAGGAAGAGGGTAAGCCTCTACCCATCTAGTAAAATAATCCGATACAACCAGTAAATATTTATTCCCTCGTCGCGATTCAGGTAGGGGCCCAAAAGATCCATAGCAACTCTTTCCATTGGGACGCCTACATCATATTATCCAAGACCTCCTCTGGCTTTTCGTTGAGGGCGTTTTCGTGATTGGCAAACTAAGCACTGCTGGCACCACAGTGCAATATCCTTACTTATACCGGGCCAATATACTCAGCTCTGGAGGCAAGCTCTGGTTCGATTAACACCTAGCATCTCGAGTACATTGCCTCGCCAAATTTTCGGTAAAATCAACTCTTTGGTAAAGTTGTCTTAACTCGTGGTCAAAATATTTTCTATACAAAATTCCATTTTCAACAATTAATTGGTTCCATTTAGCACATAACGCCTTAACATTACGATTTAGACTTGAAACTCCATTCCATTCTGGCCCATTTTTGGTTTTTAACCATTGGATAACAGGTTTTAATTCAACATCATTTAATTGAGCTTCTCCGATTTCTTTTATAGATTTTGTTCTCAGCCAAGAGTCAACTGGTTCTTGGTTACTTGTTGAGGGTGCATCACCTGCTTTTGCTTCCCTTACGTACTGGTCTAGGTATACGTCTTCCTTGTCCTCCTGGCGAGAACAAAATTTACACAGGGAACATTGACGTGAAAGACCATCAGCATTTCCATGCTGTTTCCCTGATCTGTGTTCAATGGTAAAATTATAGGACTCCAATACTTTTAGCCACCTGGCTATTTGACCCTCTGGATTTCATAATTTTCTTACCCAATTTAAAGCACCATGATCTGTACGAACCTTAAACTGTGTTCCATACAGATAATGATGAAAGTGTTTAATACTTTCAACAACAGTTAATAACTCTCGTCTAGTAACACAATAATTCCGTTCATGTTTATTAAGGGAACGGCTAAAATAAGCAACAGGCCTTTCAAGCCCGTCATAACTTTGGGACAGAACGGCTGCAATACCAAAGCCACTGGTGTCGGTATCTAAAATAAAACGTTTGTGTATACATGGGTACACTAAAATAGGCGCCTGGGTCAATTTGTCCTTTAAGGAATTAAAGGAACTCTCACTTTCATCAGTCCATAACAACTTGGCTGTCTTTTCGGTCAACTTATTAAGTGGTCTGGCAATGTCTGAAAATGAAGGTATGTACCTGCGATAATAGAAACAGGTACCCAAGACACTCCTAATGTCATGAACTGTTTTGAGAGGGGCCAGTTTCGGACACTGTCTACTTTGGCTGGGTCAGTGGAAATTCCTTCACCAGATACTAAGCGTCCCAAAAATTTAACCTGTTTTTGGAAAAAGTGGCATTTCTTGCTGCTACTTTTTAATTAGCATTGGACAGCTTATCAAGCACAGCATCTAGTCTGGCTATATGGGACTCAAATTCATCTGCAAAAACAATTATGTCGTCAATATACAATATGCACATCTTCCAATGAAGACCTCTTAAAACAAACTCCATCAGTCGCTCAAAAGTAGTCACTGTGTTACAAAGTCCAAAGCTGAGGTATTTGAATTGGTATAACCCTTCATAACTAGTAAAGGCAGTTTTCTCTTTGTGATCCGGGTCCATCTGAACCTGATAAAAACCAGAACTTAGTTCTATACTGTTGAACCAAGATGAACCCCCTAGGGTATCAAGGGAGTCGCTAATTAGCGGTAAAGGATATGAATCCTTTCTGGTAACATCATTTATTTTCCAGTAATCAATATATAGTCGACCTATAAATTATGGGTTAAACGGATCTAGTACTATCCATGGTTCTGGTTCTGGAATTGGTATCTCACTGGTATATGGTATCTGATCAGCTCGATAAGGGTGATCTGATGACACAATAGGTTGCCCAGGGTAGTAGACAACTAAACTTTATTTTGTAAATCGCGCCTTTTATACTTTTTGGTTACCAATTTACCGATTGCCTTACCATTTACCGACCGTTGCCATAGAGATACCAAAGCGGAACTGGTTATTACCATAAGAATATTTAGGAAAATTTGGTAAAACTATGCTAAATACTGAAACGTTCCGAACGCAATACGTAACAAATATGGTGCCCGAAATAAAAGTTGTCAAGTTCTCATTTAAGCTTGGATATATACATAATCATACAACTAAAAGGTAATCAGACATTATTTCTAACTATAATTAGCCATTCAGGCCTTGCTGCAATTATAATATTTAGTCGCCATGGGTTGTCATAATTATGAACTATAAATAAAAGTTACCGACAAAATGTTGATGTCAACAAACCAAAAATCGGACTATATTAAGATGAAAGAAAATGTTGTAATAGTTGATATTACAAGTATTATAAACAATATATCATCAGTCTGTAAATGCACTTGAGTGTTCATCATTGTTGTAAATGATAACGAATGTTCATCTTCACTAAATAATAACGAATGTTCATCATCGTTGTAAATAATTAATACAGATATACGCACAGGATAAATTTACTAGAATATTTCCATTAAAGATACGAATTGCTAGTAAAGAAACCCCCCCCATAATAATTGTTTAAAAAAAAAACTTGAACATGTTCATCATTTCCATAAACTTTTGGAACTGCTGGAAATCAATGATGTCGCATTGGATGGCCACATCAGTTTTCTTTGGTGGAGTTGGGTCGGCCACGATAGAAGAAGTACACGTGTACTTACTTCCATCGGGCAATCTAAAGGAAGCAGTAAACTCAGAGCAGGCGGACGGTTTAGGGATATCTGTTGTTTCAAAATCTTTAACAATCACAGAGGTATAATGTGGCGGCTCAATACTTATGTGATTATCAGGGGTAGCAGTGACGGCTGTGGTAGAATACACGATGGTTGGTGGCTCACTACAAGAAGGTGTTACGGACACTGTGGCTGTCTTATAGGAGGGAAGTGACAATTTCCTGGAAACGGGTGGCGGAGACTTTACTGGTGCCAATAGATACTCGAAGGTAATATCTCTAGGGAGACTTGCAGTCACTACCTCCCTGACTGGCGAGAAGTCTCGGGCATCACCAGAAGATTCTGCCCGAAAAACTTTCCTCGTTGACTCCAGGTCTACCCCACTCTGTTCACAAGCCTCGTAGAGTAGGTCGAAATCCATTTTCTGTTCCATTGAGGGTTCCCATACTGTTGTGGACTCATGCGAACGGAGAGGCGTCATGGGGAATACCTCCGGCGTCTCCACGGGTGCTGTTATAGGGATTTGATGACAATCACGGAGGTGTTTCTTGAGCATATGCCTCCGAGATTCAGGGCACGTAAACGTACACTCCTTGACCGTACACGTAAGCTTTGGTCCATGGCGGTCTGCATGATGCCTCTTCAGCTGCTCAACAGTGTCATACGTGGAATCACACCGGACACAACTAAATCTTGGGTTACCACTGAAAAGATTAAATAAGCAATTCATAAGTATTGTTGTTAGTAAGCAAATTTCTTAAGTAATATAAAACTTTTCTTTTATGTCTCGGGTTCTCCGAAATAGGCCTTTAATCTGTCATGGTGAACAATCTTTGATTTGGTATGTTTGGATAGCTTAATGGCATAAACTAGGTCAGATAGGATTTGTATAACTTGGTAAGGGCCTTCCCATGGAAGCTGTAACTTTCCACAAAGACTTTTTTTCTTGGTTGGGTCATGCAACCACCAGAGAAACAACAAGATATTGTATTTTATTTGTTTTAATGTCATATTGTCTTTTCTGCCGTTCCCGCACCAACGTCATTTGGTTAAATGCCAGTTTATTAATTTTATCGAGCCTTTCTGACAACGTAACTACATATTCGGTATGGGTGCACGGTTCTTATTTTGGGGGAAGTCCGTACAAAAGACCGACGGGTAGTTCAGCTTCCCAACCAATCATCATCCGATACCCTCATGCTCAGAGGGCATTAATAATGGCAAAATGTCATCCCAATTTCGTTGGTCGCGCCGGAAAGCTTTACTTAACATATCCTTAATCGTGCGATTAAATCTTTCTACTAGACCGTCACTCTGTGGGTGAAAAGCCGTTGTTTGGGTTTTTGTCAATCCGAAAAATCTCGCATATATTTTTAAAAAGTAAGGACGTAAACTGAGAGCCGCGGTCGGTGTGTATCTGACGTGGTAATCCATACAAAGATATATATTCCCCTATAAAACCTTGTGCTACCGTAATCGCCTCCGAATTAGGAAGAGGGTAAGCCTCTACCCATCTAGTAAAATAATCCGATACAACCAGTAAATATTTATTCCCTCGTCGCGATTCAGGTAGGGGCCCAAAAGATCCATAGCAACTCTTTCCATTGGGACGCCTACATCATATTATCCAAGACCTCCTCTGGCTTTTCGTTGAGGGCGTTTTCGTGATTGGCAAACTAAGCACTGCTGGCACCACAGTGCAATATCCTTACTTATACCGGGCCAATATACTCAGCTCTGGAGGCAAGCTCTGGTTCGATTAACACCTAGCATCTCGAGTACATTGCCTCGCCAAATTTTCGGTAAAATCAACTCTTTGGTAAAGTTGTCTTAACTCGTGGTCAAAATATTTTCTATACAAAATTCCATTTTCAACCATTAATTGGTTCCATTTAGCACATAACGCCTTAACATTACGATTTAGACTTGAAACTCCATTCCATTCTGGCCCATTTTTGGTTTTTAACCATTGGATAACAGGTTTTAATTCAACATCATTTAATTGAGCTTCTCTGATTTCTTTTATAGATTTTGTTCTCAGCCAAGAGTCAACTGGTTCTTGGTTACTTGTTGAGGGTGCATCACCTGCTTTTGCTTCCCTTACGTACTGGTCTAGGTATACGTCTTCCTTGTCCTCCTGGCGAGAACAAAATTTACACAGGGAACATTGACGTGAAAGACCATCAGCATTTCCATGCTGTTTCCCTGATCTGTGTTCAATGGTAAAATTATAGGACTCCAATACTTTTAGCCACCTGGCTATTTGACCCTCTGGATTTCATAATTTTCTTACCCAATTTAAAGCACCATGATCTGTACGAACCTTAAACTGTGTTCCATACAGATAATGATGAAAGTGTTTAATACTTTCAACAACAGTTAATAACTCTCGTCTAGTAACACAATAATTCCGTTCATGTTTATTAAGGGAACGGCTAAAATAAGCAACAGGCCTTTCAAGCCCGTCATAACTTTGGGACAGAACGGCTGCAATACCAAAGCCACTGGTGTCGGTATCTAAAATAAAACGTTTGTGTATACATGGGTACACTAAAATAGGCGCCTGGGTCAATTTGTCCTTTAAGGAATTAAAGGAACTCTCACTTTCATCAGTCCATAACAACTTGGCTGTCTTTTCGGTCAACTTATTAAGTGGTCTGGCAATGTCTGAAAATGAAGGTATGAACCTGCGATAATAGAAACAGGTACCCAAGACACTCCTAATGTCATGAACTGTTTTGAGAGGGGCCAGTTTCGGACACTGTCTGCTTTGGCTGGGTCAGTGGAAATTCCTTCACCAGATACTAAGCGTCCCAAAAATATAACCTGTTTTTGGAAAAAGTGGCATTTCTTGCTGCTACTTTTTAATTAGCATTGGACAGCTTATCAAGCACAGCATCTAGTCTGGCTATATGGGACTCAAATTCATCTGCAAAAACAATTATGTCGTCAATATACAATATGCACATCTTCCAATGAAGACCTCTTAAAACAAACTCCATCAGTCGCTCAAAAGTAGTCACTGTGTTACAAAGTCCAAAGCTGAGGTATTTGAATTGGTACAACCCTTCATAACTAGTAAAGGCAGTTTTCTCTTTGTGATCCGGGTCCATCTGAACCTGATAAAAACCAGAACTTAGTTCTATACTGTTGAACCAAGATGAACCCCCTAGGGTATCAAGGGAGTCGCTAATTAGCGGTAAAGGATATGAATCCTTTCTGGTAACATCATTTATTTTCCAGTAATCAATATATAGTCGACCTATAAATTATGGGTTAAACGGATCTAGTACTATCCATGGTTCTGGTTCTGGAATTGGTATCTCACTGGTATATGGTATCTGATCAGCTCGATAAGGGTGATCTGATGACACAATAGGTTGCCCAGGGTAGTAGACAACTAAACTTTATTTTGTAAATCGCGCCTTTTATACTTTTTGGTTACCAATTTACCGATTGCCTTACCATTTACCGACCGTTGCCATAGAGATACCAAAGCGGAACTGGTTATTACCATAAGAATATTTAGGAAAATTTGGTAAAACTATGCTAAATACTGAAACGTTCCGAACGCAATACGTAACAAATATGGTGCCCGAAATAAAAGTTGTCAAGTTCTCATTTAAGCTTGGATATATACATAATCATACAACTAAAAGGTAATCAGACATTATTTCTAACTATAATTAGCCATTCAGGCCTTGCTGCAATTATAATATTTAGTCGCCATGGGTTGTCATAATTATGAACTATAAATAAAAGTTACCGACAAAATGTTGATGTCAACAAACCAAAAATCGGACTATATTAAGATGAAAGAAAATGTTGTAATAGTTGATATTACAAGTATTATAAACAATATATCATCAGTCTGTAAATGCACTTGAGTGTTCATCATTGTTGTAAATGATAACGAATGTTCATCTTCACTAAATAATAACGAATGTTCATCATCGTTGTAAATAATTAATACAGATATACGCACAGGATAAATTTACTAGAATATTTCCATTAAAGATACGAATTGCTAGTAAAGAAACCCCCCCATAATAATTGTTTAAAAAAAAAACTTGAACATGTTCATCATTTCCATAAACTTTTGGAACTGCTGGAAATCAATGATGTCGCATTGGATGGCCACATCAGTTTTCTTTGGTGGAGTTGGGTCGGCCACGATAGAAGAAGTACACGTGTACTTACTTCCATCGGGCAATCTAAAGGAAGCAGTAAACTCAGAGCAGGCGGACGGTTTAGGGATATCTGTTGTTTCAAAATCTTTAACAATCACAGAGGTATAATGTGGCGGCTCAATACTTATGTGATTATCAGGGGTAGCAGTGACGGCTGTGGTAGAATACACGATGGTTGGTGGCTCACTACAAGAAGGTGTTACGGACACTGTGGCTGTCTTATAGGAGGGAAGTGACAATTTCCTGGAAACGGGTGGCGGAGACTTTACTGGTGCCAATAGATACTCGAAGGTAACATCTCTAGGGAGACTTGCAGTCACTACCTCCCTGACTGGCGAGAAGTCTCGGGCATCACCAGAAGATTCTGCCCGAAAAACTTTCCTCGTTGACTCCAGGTCTACCCCACTCTGTTCACAAGCCTCGTAGAGTAGGTCGAAATCCCTTTTCTGTTCCATTGAGGGTTCCCATACTGTTGTGGACTCATGCGAACAGAGAGGCGTCATGGGGAATACCTCCGGCGTCTCCACGGGTGCTGTTATAGGGATTTGATGACAATCACGGAGGTGTTTCTTGAGCATATGCCTCCGAGATTCAGGGCACGTAAACGTACACTCCTTGACCGTACACGTAAGCTTTGGTCCATGGCGGTCTGCATGGTGCCTCTTCAGCTGCCCAACAGTGTCATACGTGGAATCACACCGGACACAACTAAATCTTGGGTTACCACTGAAAAGATTAAATAAGCAATTCATAAGTATTGTTGTTAGTAAGCAGATTTCTTAAGTAATATAAAACTTTTTTTTTATGTCTCGGGTTCTCCGAAATAGGCCTTTAATCTGTCATGGTGAACAATCTTTGATTTGGTATGTTTGGATAGCTTAATGGCATAAACTAGGTCAGATAGGATTTGTATAACTTGGTAAGGGCCTTCCCATGGAAGCTGTAACTTTCGACAAAGACTTTTTTTCTTGGTTGGGTCATGCAACCACCAGAGAAACAACAAGATATTGTATTTTATTTGTTTTAATGTCATATTGTCTTTTCTGCCGTTCCCGCACCAACGTCATTAGGTTAAATGCCAGTTTATTAATTTTATCGAGCCTTTCTGACAACGTAACTACATATTCGGTATGGGTGCACGGTTCTTATTTTGGGGGAAGTCCGTACAAAAGACCGACGGGTAGTTCAGCTTCCCAACCAATCATCATCCGATACCCTCATGCTCAGAGGGCATTAATAATGACAAAATGTCATCCCAATTTCGTTGGTCGCGCCGGAAAGCTTTACTTAACATATCCTTAATCGTGCGATTAAATCTTTCTACTAGACCGTCACTCTGTGGGTGAAAAGCCGTTGTTTGGGTTTTTGTCAATCCGAAAAATCTCGCATATATTTTTAAAAAGTAAGGACGTAAACTGAGAGCCGCGGTCGGTGTGTATCTGACGTGGTAATCCATACAAAGATATATATTCCCCTATAAAACCTTGTGCTACCGTAATCGCCTCCGAATTAGGAAGAGGGTAAGCCTCTACCCATCTAGTAAAATAATCCGATACAACCAGTAAATATTTATTCCCTCGTCGCGATTCAGGTAGGGGCCCAAAAGATCCATAGCAACTCTTTCCATTGGGACGCCTACATCATATTATCCAAGATAAAATCCTCTGGCTTTTCGTTGAGGGCGTTTTCGTGATTGGCAAACTAAGCACTGCTGGCACCACAGTGCAATATCCTTACTTATACCGGGCCAATATACTCAGCTCTGGAGGCAAGCTCTGGTTCGATTAACACCTAGCATCTCGAGTACATTGCCTCGCCAAATTTTCGGTAAAATCAACTCTTTGGTAAAGTTGTCTTAACTCGTGGTCAAAATATTTTCTATACAAAATTCCATTTTCAACAATTAATTGGTTCCATTTAGCACATAACGCCTTAACATTACGATTTAGACTTGAAACTCCATTCCATTCTGGCCCATTTTTGGTTTTTAACCATTGGATAACAGGTTTTAATTCAACATCATTTAATTGAGCTTCTCTGATTTCTTTTATAGATTTTGTTCTCAGCCAAGAGTCAACTGGTTCTTGGTTACTTGTTGAGGGTGCATCACCTGCTTTTGCTTCCCTTACGTACTGGTCTAGGTATACGTCTTCCTTGTCCTCCTGGCGAGAACAAAATTTACACAGGGAACATTGACGTGAAAGACCATCAGCATTTCCATGCTGTTTCCCTGATCTGTGTTCAATGGTAAAATTATAGGACTCCAATACTTTTAGCCACCTGGCTATTTGACCCTCTGGATTTCATAATTTTCTTACCCAATTTAAAGCACCATGATCTGTACGAACCTTAAACTGTGTTCCATACAGATAATGATGAAAGTGTTTAATACTTTCAACAACAGTTAATAACTCTCGTCTAGTAACACAATAATTCCGTTCATGTTTATTAAGGGAACGGCTAAAATAAGCAACAGGCCTTTCAAGCCCGTCATAACTTTGGGACAGAACGACTGCAATACCAAAGCCACTGGTGTCGGTATCTAAAATAAAACGTTTGTGTATACATGGGTACACTAAAATAGGCGCCTGGGTCAATTTGTCCTTTAAGGAATTAAAGGAACTCTCACTTTCATCAGTCCATAACAACTTGGCTGTCTTTTCGGTCAACTTATTAAGTGGTCTGGCAATGTCTGAAAATGAAGGTATGAACCTGCGATAATAGAAATATGAATCCTTTCTGGTAACATCATTTATTTTCCAGTAATCAATATATAGGCGACTGGTTTGGTCACAAAAAACGTTTGGGAAGCTCATGGTCCATTGGATGGTTCAATGATTCCACCATTTAACAGTCTGTCTATCTCTGTTTTAACAGCTTCCCATTTTGCTAGTGATAATCGCCTGGGTTGCATTTTAAATGGTACGGCATCACCTGTATCAATTTTATGTTGGACCAAGTCAGTCTTGCCTAAATCGGATCTGTTTTTGGAAAATACATTTTGATATGTTATTAAAAGATTTAAAAATGTACATTGTTGTTCTTCATTTAGATCGTCTTTGAAGACATATACAACTCTTGTAAATGTTCAGGTAGTTCTCCACGATCTTTGGAGACATTAAAAACACACTTATGTAAGGGGGCTGTATAACTGGTATATCAGTCACTGACTTGCCTTTAATCGGAGAACATTGAGCAATAGTGGTGTGCTTGTACAACTGGACAGATTGACAGGTTAATAACTCCGATTGGAATGGTTTGACAACTAGGATCAACTACAGACTTAGCTAAAAGGCACCCCTTTTCCATAACGTCACAATCTAGTGGTTCAATAAAACCATTAACCATATGTGGAAAGCCATTCTGAATTTTACCAGGCAGGATAATCTCACTAGATGGTGGAATTTCTACATTTTCACTAGCTGAAATTTTAAACACTGAAGACAAACTATTTTCAAAATTACATAAAATATTCTCCCCATGTATTTTAAGGGTCCCATCTCCCATATTCAAAATACATTTATTTGAACTTAGAAAATCAAAACCAATAATCATTGGAGCATCTACATCGTCAATAACTAAATTTTATTTGGCTCACTGTAACTCGGTTCGGAAAACCACCAACGATGTGTACGAATGTAAAACTAGTAAATAATGGCGGTGGAAGGTCCGATGTCCTTCATGTAATTATTAAGACAAAAAGCGCATATATTATTATTACTTTAAAACATAGCGAAATATTGTTGCCAAAAATATGACTTAACCTATCGCGGTAATTTGGTAAGGTATTTCCGAAAAGGGTAATTTCGGTAAAAAGTCGACCTATAAATTATGGATTAAACGGACCTGGTACTATCCATGGTTCTGGTACTGGTATCTCTAAATCTAACGATTACTGGTCTGCGGGCTGGTTCTGGAATTGGTATCTCACTGGTATATGGTATCTGATCAGCTCGATAAGGGTGCTCTGGTAACACAATGGGTTGCCCAGGGAAGAAGACAACTAAACTTTATTTTGTAAATCGCGCCTTTTATACTTTTGTTTACCAATTTACCGATTGGTTTACCATTTACCGACCGTTTCCATAGAGATACCAAAGCAGAACTGGTTATTACCATAAGAATATTTAGGAACCTTTAGTAAAACGTTAATTACCCTATAAAACTGATAAATACTGAAACGTTCCGAACGCAATACGTAACAAATATGGCGCCCGAAATAAAAGTTGCCAAGTTCACACCATTTAAGCTTGGATATATACATAATCATACAACTAAAAGGTAATCAGACATTATTTCTAACTATAATTAGACATTCCTTGCTGCAATTATACTATTTAGTCGTCATGGGTTGTCATAATTATGAACTATAAATAAAAGTTACCGACAAAATGTTGATGTCAACAAACCAAATATCGGACTATAATAAGATGAAAGAACATGTTGTAATAGTTGATATTACAAGTATTATAAACAATATATCATCAGTCTGTAAATGCACTTGACTTATTTTATTATTTATTTTCCCGTAGTGAACGATCTATTTTCGTTACAATATATATGGTAACGCCTCCACTAAGTGTGTTGGTATAGTACAAAGAGGACACCATCATCGAAATGTAACTTGTTTTCTCCAAGATGGAGTTGAAAATTGTCCACTTGGCGTTAAACAACGATCACTCATTCACAGAAAGAGGAGGGCCGACACTATATCAAACAACATTTGTAGGAAATAATTTGGGTAGGTTTAGATCCATCACTGGAACCCTAGACTTATTCTTATTATTTTTGTTAAAGAACCCGTATGTAAATAATGTAGATTAGCGGTAACTATCTAATTTAAATTTGACCTTTAAAAATTATCTACGCATTAATGTATTGACGTGGTTATATTTAATGATTGATATGTTGTGTTTGTATTTTCTATCCAAAGTCAGGAACAAATATGTTGACGAAACAAAGTTAATTCTTTAAAGGCCTGAAACTAATTCAGTACAAATATGGTCTGACCTTACTGTAGATAATAAACAGAAATATATAATACGCATTCCTTACTATAAATAACCAACAACTCGTTTGTGTTGCAAATACAAACAGATTCAAAAATCTTTTGATAGATATAAATCCTTGAGGATGTGTTTAGTGTCTACGAGAACTCATGCAAACCGTCTGAAGAAACTATTGACACTTATATCGGCTAATTATCTTAAAAAAACGTCAGATGATTATAGAAAAGAAGTTAAGCCCGAAGGGAATTTTGAAAAAATCGCAAGATTTAATTAGACAACGCGACATTATAGACATGCTCTCCATATTCTGGATTGTTATTTATGTAGTTTAAGAAAGGTTTCAAGATATCATAGGCCGTGTATCATATAAGGTCAGACAACACAATGGCCAAAGGAGTAATCATAGAAGGTCGGACAACACAATGACCAAGGGAGTAATCATAGAAGGTCGGACAACACAATGGCCAAGGAAGTAATCATAGAAGGTCGGACAACACAATGGCCAAGGGAGTAATCATAGAAGGTTGGACAACACAATGGCCAAGGGAGTAATCATGGAAGTTCGGACAACACAATGGCCAAAAGGAAAATGACGAATAATGATTTAGAAAACACTACACAGAAAATTAAAGATTAAACAACGTGAACCCCACTAAAACCGGGGGTGAACTCAGGTGCTCCGGAAGTGTTAGCAGGTCCTGCTACAATAGTGGTACATGTCGTGTTATAGTAGTGTTTTACAGTTATATTCATGTTAAGAACAAATTGACACATACGAAATCAGCAAGTATGTACAACCTTTAGCCTATGATAGGATAATGTTTTCTCACCCCTTGGATAAAGTAGTCCGTTAATTTAGGTGAAAAAGATTTTTCTATCTTACCCCGGCTCCATGGTAAGACAAGCTACACGCCGTTTTTCCCGCAAAATTGTTTTCCATTGTTGAATTAAATTGTCGATTTATAGTGTCTTGGCAGTATTTTAAATGTATTTCACAATAAAATAAATATATAATAAATGAGGTTTTAATATATGTAATATATAGATGAATATGTTTGTGCGGAAAGACTGTTGACCTGTGAATCACGCTATGACACTGCTGATATATTGCCAATAATGTATTAAACAACATACATTTATAGTAATAAACTTATGATTTTGTCTGTCTAGTAGTGGTCTTGTTTACTATTCCCTCTAATTTGGTATAATACTAACGTTTGGTAATATACTTTGCTGCAAATTGTCATGAACAATCTGTTTTGGTTATTACGTTTTATTTACCACCATAAGAAGGCATAATTCAGAGATATTTGTATCGGATTTCTTAATATAACTGGTAACATCTTCGGAAATAACTGTTTTATTTTTGTCAAACAATCATTGATGTGGATCATTAAATGTAATTAAGTCTGGGTTGTGGATAATCTATATACCATATAAACAAGATTCCAAGATAATTACTTCTGACTTGTGTTAACAAATATGTAAACAACAGTTAGCCATCGTACAGGCATCAAGGCAAATATATTTAGAAGTGAAAGAAGGTTGAAACGCAATAGATATGCAAATAAACAAATCATAGTTATGAACAATTTAAAACCTCTTGAGGATGGTGTATTGATTTCCGAATCATTAATGCTAAATCATCACTACTTCACGAAAACGTGATCACTTCATATTAAATATATTGAATAGCATGATAAACAATATTTAAAACGTCATGTTGAATTGTATCTGGAATTTGTATAGTGTGATGATAACGTGGAAAATGGCAATCAAGAATCTTTAACATTAACAAGCATAGTCGGACACTTAAAATGAACTTTATATTCCACGTTTTTCACACTTTCCCCAAATCTGTCTAATATTTTGGCAAACATGCATGTATGTTTTTCATGACCAGATAACCTTTTAACGGCGTCAGTGGTGTAAGGGTGATCGCATCGAGGCCTGGAGTCAAACCAAAGACTATAAAATTGGTATGCAGAATTAAGGAGTAAGAGCAAAGACCTGTTGGCTCGGAATCGGGATAATGTGGCGAGTGGAGCGACATGTTTCACCACGGACTGCTGTTTCAGTGAGCTTGCACTATGAAAAAAAATCCAATTCATGGCGTTGGATTCGTCAGAGAATCTTAATGACGTTTCATTTTACATTTTGACGTATTCCTGATAAGAAACAACTTGGGTATCACTTGAGATAGATGCTATGCGATAAATATCCGGTATACGAATAACTTCCTAATATCTTTGATTTCGGAATCGAACAAGAGCTTGCACCATAGACATTTAACTAAGCGTATTCGTCACACTAGTATAAAGCAGACATCATCATCGAAAATGTAAGTTGTTCTCGCCATGATATAGCTGAACGTTTACTCATCTAGCGTTAAAACTATCATCACTCGCCCACTCATTCACGCATATAGTTGTGACAAATGAGAGATGTGGCCACAATTGATTGTTATCAATGACACCAGTCCCTAATACTTGATTAAGCGTAATCTTAAGCAGAAGTTGATCTCGTTTCCGTATGTCTACTTTTTAAAAAGCCATGTGAGCTTTTGCCATCACTTGGCGTCTGTTGTCTTAACTTTTCACATTTGAATATTTTCTGAAACCGCTCGGCCAAAAGAATGGAAACTTGTTAGGGCACATCTATGGAAGGTCCACTATAAAGATTGCTCATTTTGTCACAATCTGATAACAAACATAAACAATTCTAGATTCTAGTTGATTGATTTCTAAATATCTTCTCCTCTGAAACCGCTTGGCAAAATAAACCACAACTTGGTAGGCAGCATCTATGGAAGGTCCCTATATAGATTGCCAATTTCGTCCCGATTCGTTTTTAACAAACATGGCCGCCATAGGCAATTCTTGTTTCTGGTTGGTTGATATCTAAAAAATCTCCTTTGAAATCGCTTGGCCAAACACGAAACATCTATGGAAGGTCATCTATATGAATTCCTCACTTCATCCCGATTGGACAATAAAGACATTGTCTCCAAGGACAATTTTTGTTTCTGATTTGCTGAAATAAAAAAAATTCTCTGAGACTAGAAGGCACAATGAAATATTTCGTGCCAATCGTACAACTAATATGGCCGGCATGTGATCCTTAGTTTTAATGCATTGCATTATTTAGGAATTTTTAACACCAAATATCATCACCCCAATTTGTATAAAGGTGTTGAAGATGTTTCAATTGGTCTTTAATTTAATCTAATTTGCTGGTACGTTACTGGTAGTGACACTGTCGAAGAAGAGCATGAAATTGTCAGATAAAGTGGTTTTGATTTCCTCTATCGCTCGGAACTTACCCGTGACGACATACGACATAATGATGTTGCTGCTGTTAGTAACTGATGCATGGAAGATTTAGACATTGATATAATACTGATCATCCAGTATATCATTTTGCGTTGGATATGTTATATTGTAAAGCTTTAATCTCTGTAAATTTATTGTGTTTATTGATTTACTACAGGTATTTGATTACAAACGCTATATTCTACAGGCAAACAAACCAGTCAAAATGTGTTCCATGGAGCCAGTAATCTCTCAGTTTATTCTGCTTTCTCCTTGTCTTTCAAACCTTGACAATGTCATGTTTTACTTTGTGTATTCTTTTTTTTATTACTGATCTACAGGTATTTTCATTCGTATAAAAAATGAAATGCAGACCATGGTCGTGGACGATTAAGTCTCTCTTTCACTATTTTCAATTTTTTTTCAAGATAAAGTATCTCCCTTGTACTTTAAGCCATATCATTGTGTTGGGCGTTTTTCAGAAGTCTAACTATATTTTATTTTGAATGCAACAACGGGTATGAGTTGCACTTGTAAATTCCTGAACTCGACCGTAAGATTAAGTAACAGATGAGACATGCGAAGTGATCGACAGACATGACAGATAGGCAATGTCATGTTGTCATAAAACTTCTGTTGTTATTCCACAATATACATGTTATGTCATGTCTATGTATTCTATGGACACAGACACTGATGCTTATTTTTGTTAAGCTGTTTTAAACAGTTACTCGATACTCTGCCTTTATATGAAATGGCTAGGGCTTATGTTTTGGCATATCTACAAAGATGTTGTCATAAACGTGAAAGCTAGACGTCACGACGTCTTTTTATGCTTCTAACATTTCTTTTCCGGTTTTTAAAACATTTGTGTTCAATGGCTTTTTGGAAAAGTGCAACCCTTTAAATCAACAATTGTTTTGTGCATGCTTCTTTTATTTGCATATCATTAGGGCTGATTAATCATGTAACAATATATGCTGTTGTCGTTTTTCCCGGAAGCAGTATAAAAATGCGGTTACCGTACGATCCGAAAAAACTTATTGCGACTGGTCCATACATTTTTTTTTAGGTGGATATTGAAATACAGTTTGCTCCTGAAAAACAAATTTATAAATATATTACCTTCATTGTAAAGAAAAGTAATGACATTGTAAGTTATGGGATTAAACTAGATCAGGGAAATAACAGTACCTCTCATACTGCGTTACAACTTTAAAGTTCCCTTCAAATTCAAATGAACTTTGTTTGGCAGCAATAGATCATCATTAGGTATCAGTCCACCATTGTGCCGCCAAAACGTATAAACTCTCGTCTCTTGAAAACTCAATACAAATCTAAGCTGATTTCATCTTTCATTCTGTGGTACCTGTCAAAGACCACGGTAGACGGCTAAATATCTCGCGAACAACTACCAATTCTATATTATACCTGGTATACAGATTGTATACGAAGTCTATTATTTGGCAGCATATACTCCCTTTTCAAAACCATCAAGGTCATTACCACTAATTTGAACCAAAACTATTTGTAGTGGAATTGACCAATTCATGGTGTACTCATTCATACAAGTTGAGATCTGGTTTAGTATTAGATCCGTGTGATATCTAATATCATTCCACAACCTGGAAACAAAACCTATGTCCCAAAAGCATTCTTATAATTTTGCTTAATAAGTTTATTTCTTTAAAAAAAAATTATTTAGCAATCTGAAAAGACAAAATTTGTTATTATTTAGAAGTAATGTTCAACGGAATCTGTAAACTTAGTTTATTCTATTAAAAAATTTGCATATTTTCCATTAACGGTATATATTTAAATATTCGGCATGTTCTAGGTAAACAATATCTTTAATCAATTTGTTTTTGCAGCTTGAACATAATTCATATGCTTTTTAACTGCATTTTTGAGAAGACATCGCTGACAAATGTGTGCGAATTAATGCAGTGTAAATATAACTACATGACTAGAACAATTAGAAATTTACTAAATCAGCAAGTATGTTTTTGGTCCTTTGGATGATTTATTTTAAATCCATAAATATTTCTACTTTGAAGAACAAATATTATATACTGTTTACTCCGTCATGAATAAATATTGTAATATATTTCTATTGGACATGTAATAGTTAGCTTAAACAATATTTATTTCATGAAATTTCAGCGTACAATTATTCAAATTTATATATACTTGCAATGTTCAATGGGATTCAGAAGCAAGTTATCAAATTTATAAAAAGTATATCTTCCTAATTGGATATTGATAAACAGTGATAAGTAGAAAAGCAATTACAGATCGAAAATTCGAAACAATATATTTCAAGATCGAAATTTACAAAGATAGTTCATGCGCAGTCTGGTCAATTCCTTTCCCCATTTTTGTTCAATCAAATCTTTTGTGTAATAGTTGTTCCAGTGGGGACATATGATATGGTAGAAATGATCATCACTTCGGGCCTTCTAATGTATTTAATGATACCAACAAGCATGCTGTAACATACTGCTTCTTAATAGGACTCTCGATAGTCTTTCCCAATAAAACCTGTCTTGCAGGATTTTCTTTCGGTCATTTTCATGCTTAAGTTAAATGTAAGAACTTGCAATATTGGGAGGAACCTGTGGCCTACAACATGTCTCATGTTAGGTCATTAGGATAACACATGTTAATTCATGTATCAATGAGGCTGTTCATTGTCATCCGACGGTTCTTCGGCGAGTGAAAAAAAACCCATCAATAGTGTGTGACCACATTCAAAATAGCATGTCGTAATAAATATAATGGTTATTTCTCTGATATTTTCTTCGTAATTTGTACATACTTGTACAAGGTGTCGAGTGCTTTCCAATTTTACTTTTAAGTATCTTTTCTCACACTAACTACGTACCTATTGGTTAATAAATTACATATTGAGCGGAGTTTTATAACGATAGTCAACAGCAATAAAAGCTACAATAGCAGTAAATATTTAATGTATACTTTCAAACTACGTCGTGAATTTCCTTTATTAAAAACACTCATCATATTGATGTATCAGTTTACTGATTAATAAATAAGGGTAATAACAAAATTACCGAACTCCGAACAATCTTACAAAGGGAAAGTCAAAACTCATAAGTATATAAACAGACAAAATCAGTCAACAACCGGAAAACTTTGTTCGTCATATTTGAGCAAAAACACAATGAACGCTGAACGTCAATAGCCGTCATGACGTAATGTGATACCTCATGAAGATGGAAGAGTAATTGTATATTTTTTGTCACCGAAAGAGCCTTAACGTTCCTGCGAGTTATATGGAACACTTAAGTTACTTTTATACCAAATGCATCGTATGTAGCATGGGTGATGTTGAAATATGTTTAGTAATAGAGGCCATACTGCTTGGAAGGCGTGACTGTCATTCCAATGTCACCTCATTCGCAGGTAAATGTGTCTTTCCTGGTGTTTAATGTGATTTACACATACGATCCATTTATAGTCGCACCCACCATAGCATTAACTTGGGCAATCGTATCCTCACTGCTTTATTTTGCAACGTAGTCAGTTCTTCCTAATGTTGTCCACCATGTTTTCGTGGTGGGGTCCACTGCTTGTTATAAGCGTGAGGGTAGCATATATTTTCACTTTTTGACTTATTCAAAAACAGTTTGTAGCTGGAGTTTGAACAAATATTGATTCCTTTTCCTACTGCCGTCGGCGCATGACCATTTGTAGTAGTGTGGCGTTATATTTATCACATCAATGCACGATTTTATTATTTAATCATTGCAGTATATGATACCAGTGAAAAATTGAACCCTGGTAATTAATTTCATGTACAACACATTAAACGTTAATATGATAATAGGTGTTACCTAACTTGGGACGAAGTCCAATAAAAACATTTTTAACAATATTAACTCAGATATATGGACCTATATTTTTTTTCAAAGTAGACCGGTGACGGATCCAGACTTTCTCAAAAGAGAGGGCAAATACATGTATGGGGACCCAAACCCAAATTTTCCGTCGTTTTTAAAGGTTTTTCGCCAAAACGGACCTGCTCCCTCCTCTAGACTGTGCACCCAGTCCGGTGTTGTATAATCCGGTACTCGACGTCTCAATTTCATAGAAAATATTATTTCGGACAGAAGGAGGAAGAAATGAAACTGTTTAATGATATTGTCAGTCCCATGGTATATGTTAAATGGGCTAGAACACAGGCGCTCGTGGCATGGACTTACAACCCCCCTTTTTTCTAACTTTCTGTTTACAAATATATTTTCAATAAAATTTCTTTATTTCTTTATTATTTCATCTCTTTTTCCTGATTTTAACCTGTTTGTGTCAATATTCATACAATCTTGTGTTAACAACAATTTGCATACTATATAGGGTCGATACATGCAAATTGTTGTTAACATAAGATTGTATGAATATTGACACAAACAAGTTAAAATCAGGAAAAAGAGATGAAATAATAAAGAAATTTTATTGAAAATAAATTTGTAAACAGAAAGTTAGAAAAAAGGGGGGTGGTAAGTCTGTGCCACAAGCGCCTGTGGGCTAGTCATTTTTTAACATTCATAACCAGAAGTAGTTCCAGATTACTGCGCATCCGAATTTCTGCAGCAGACATCCTGTATTGGTTTCCGGTGCAAGGAATTTAATCCAATAGTGATATGGATCTGGAATCAAAATATTGCTATTTCTTCCATAGTTGGGACTTCGTCCCATATTAATGGTGTCCAACAGATATTGTTTTGGGGCCGTGATCGTGTGGTAGTTGAATTTACAACTAATGCAATCAGTGCCTATCACCACTGATGTTGTGAGTTCGAATCCCGATCAGGTCGATGTGTACAACATTATGTAATAAAGTTTGTCAGTGACTTGCGACAGGTCGGTGATCTTCTCTGATGTCCTCCACCAATAAAACTGACCGCCTCGATGTAAATGAAATATTGTTGAACGTGGCGTTAAGCACCATAAAACAAACCAAGCTATATTGTGTTGTGTTTTTGGTTTGTTTTTCTTCATGTTGTGTATCATATGTTGCCCGTTTCTCTGGATTGTCCATTTTTAATTGCCACTTTGGTATTCTCTAACGTTTATTTATCAGATTAATATAGTAGTGTGTATATTGAAATTAATAAGTATGATTTGTCCGTACAATGGTTTTTTTCTTTAATTCAACCATTTACTACAACAACACTGTCCGACAATAAATAGCAACTATTGTGGGGGGGGGGGGGGGGGGAAGGTTTCTTGCCTTTTCTTTCTAGTAAATCCCGAAATACTTTCTTTTAGCCGCTCGTAGCGATTAACTGTCGGTAATTCTAGTTATATAAATAAAGAATTGAAATTAATGGGCAGTGGTTTTGAACTACATCCGCGATTTTCTGAGAAATAGCGTGAAAAACGTCTGTTCGGTGACGAATTCAGGTCTAAAAGTTGTACTTTAATAGAAAATGTATTAACGTGGAAGGGGTATACTCATCAAAGTGCGACTGTTAGTGATTCAAGTTCAAATTGCCAACAATTTGATCTTCGTCTGTAAAAAAAACTATGATTCACTCGTCACACTATATAGGCATATTCAACTCCAGTAGTTTTGATCATACAAACATTTTTTTCTAGTTCCTGTGCTGAACTATCAATGTAATTGATAATGACTACCACTGTTGATTTATATCATTGTCCGACGCCTACGTTCTCTTTACAAAAGATGATCTTTCATAATGCCACCATTGTTTAGCCCTTCATCGTAGCAATATTGTTTTTACTGCCATTGCAGATTTATTCGTAAAACATTGTAATAAGATACTAAAAATAGGATCAATATACTTAATAAATCATCATGACTACAATCCCTCAATATGATACCAGATTGGGGTAAACATAGGAAAACTTGAAATTTCGTAAACAAAAAATAATTTACAGTCAAACCTGTACTAAGAGGTCGCCTTTGGGACAAAGAAAAAGTGACATTATAAGACAGATGACCTCTCAAAAGAGGTTCACTTCATATGAAATTTTCTATGACGGCAAGAAAAAGATGACCTTTTAATACAGGTGGCTGCTTAATAGAGGTGACCGCATGGGCAGGTTTGATATAGAAGAAATTATATAACACCAAGAGGAATAAAAACCACAAACAAATAATTGAACAGAGTAAGCGCACCGTTGGTGTAATGGTTACCATGACTATAAACTGGGTTAGTGTCGTGGTGTTTAACGCCACCTTCAACAGTTATATCGTGGCGTTCAGTTTTATTGGTGGAGGAAACCGAAGAAAACCACAAACCTGTCGCAATTCACTTACATACTTTACCACATAATGTTGTATCGAGTACACCTCGCCATGAGCAGGATTCGAACGTACTAAATCTAACTACTATGCGATTGGATACCTAAAAAATTGACATTTGTTGCTTCTCCGCTAGGCACGCAACATAAAGGAGTAAGAAAAATGACTAGCTGGCTCGAAATCAGGATAATATTGTAGCGTAACCGAGCAGTTGGGGCCTAGTATATGCGAGCAAAAAGGGAGACGGGTCTATAGCGTGGTAACCGCGTCTCTCTCTTTCTGATCAACGTCCCTGGTTTTGGGACCTGGCACTCTTGGTATCTCTGGTCTGGTATGGAGAATTGCAATAGGGCAATAAAGGGGAAGGGTATTAGGTTTTGGCTTGTGAGAGCGTTTAATTTTATGTGTGTTTCGCTCTCATTCTTTTAGATTCGTACATTACAACCAAGTCATTTGTAGATAATTAACTGGTATTAATAAGGAATAAATAGATACTCACTAATGATACTTTAACAATAACATAATTATAACGTGTCTATAAGTTTTACAACAATAAATACATAGTTTACATCTAAAACTTCTAAATTAGATACATAATATTAATAGTTAATATTGAATTATCGAAGCAAGGAACGGTCTTAACATATTCCGTACCGAGTTCAAGTCGACGAATATATGGATGCGTATGTACTTTAAATTATTGTCTATTTCGGGAGTTGGCCCACTGTAGCTCGGTTCGGAAAACCACCAACGATGTGTATGAATGTAAAACTAGTAAATAATGGTGGTGGAAGGTCCGATGTCCTTCATGTAATTATTAAGACAAAAAGCGCATATATTAGTATTACTTTAAAACATAGCGAAATATTGTTGCCAAAAATATGACTTAGCTTATCGCGGTAATTTGGTAAGGTATTTCCGAAAAGGGTAATTTCGGTAAATAGTCGACCTATAAATTATGGGTTAAACGGATCTAGTACTATCCGTGGTTCTGGTTCTGGAATTGGTATCTCACTGGTATATGGTATCTGATCAGCTCGATAAGGGTGATCTGATGACACAATAGGTTGCCCAGGGTAGTAGACAACTAAACTTTATTTTGTAAATCGCGCCTTTTATGCTTTTTGGTTACCAATTTACCGATTGGCTTACCATTTACAGACCGTTTCCATAGAGATACCAAAGCAGAACTGGTTATTACCATAAGAATATTTAGGAAAATTTGGTAAAACGTTAATTACCCTACAAAACTATGCTAAATACTGAAACGTTCCGAACGCAATACGTAACAAATATGGCGCCCGAAATAAAAGTTGTCAAGTTCTCATTTAAGCTTGGATATATACATAATCATACAACTAAAAGGTAATCAGACATTATTTCTAACTATAATTAGCCATTCAGGCCTTGCTGCAATTATAATATTTAGTCGCCATGGGTTGTCATAATTATGAACTATAAATAAAAGTTACCGACAAAATGTTGATGTCAACAAACCAAAAATCGGACTATATTAAGATGAAAGAAAATGTTGTAATAGTTGATATTACAAGTATTATAAACAATATATCATCAGTCTGTAAATGCACTTGAGTGTTCATCATCGTTGTAAATGATAACGTATGTTCATCTTCACTAAATAATAACGAATGTTCATCATCGTTGTAAATAATTAATACAGATATACGCACAGGATAAATTTACTAGAATATTTCCATTAAAGATACGAATTGCTAGTAAAGAAACCCCCCCATAATAATTGTTTAAAAAAAAACTTGAACATGTTCATCATTTCCATAAACTTTTGGAACTGCTGGAAATCAATGATGTCGCATTGGATGGCCACATCAGTTTTCTTTGGTGGAGTTGGGTCGGCCACGATAGAAGAAGTACACGTGTACTTACTTCCATCGGGCAATCTAAAGGAAGCAGTAAACTCAGAGCAGGCGGACGGTTTAGGGATATCTGTTGTTTCAAAATCTTTAACAATCACAGAGGTATAATATGGCGGCTCAATACTTATGTGATTATCAGGGGTAGCAGTGACGGCTGTGGTAGAATACACGATGGTTGGTGGCTCACTACAAGAAGGTGTTACGGACATTGTGGCTGTCTTATAGGAGGGAAGTGACAATTTCCTGGAAACGGGTGGCGGAGACTTTACTGGTGCCAATAGATACTCGAAGGTAATATCTCTAGGGAGACTTGCAGTCACTACCTCCCTGACTGGCGAGAAGTCTCGGGCATCACCAGAAGATTCTGCCCGAAAAACTTTCCTCGGTGACTCCAGGTCTACCCCACTCTGTTCACAAGCCTCGTAGAGTAGGTCGAAATCCCCTTTCTGTTCCATTGAGGGTTTCCATACTGTTGTGGACTCATGCGAACGGAGAGGCGTCATGGGGAATACCTCCGGCGTCTCCACGGGTGCTGTTATAGGGATTTGATGACAATCACGGAGGTGTTTCTTGAGCATATGCCTCCGAGATTCAGGGCACGTAAACGTACACTCCTTGACCGTACACGTAAGCTTTGGTCCATGGCGGTCTGCATGGTGCCTCTTCAGCTGCCCAACAGTGTCATACGTGGAATCACACCGGACACAACTAAATCTTGGGTTACCACTGAAAAGATTAAATAAGCAATTCATAAGTATTGTTGTTAGTAAGCAAATTTCTTAAGTAATATAAAACTTTTCTTTTATGTCTCGGGTTCTCCGAAATAGGCCTTTAATCTGTCATGGTGAACAATCTTTGATTTGGTATGTTTGGATAGCTTAATGGCATAAACTAGGTCAGATAGGATTTGTATAACTTGGTAAGGGCCTTCCCATGGAAGCTGTAACTTTCGACAAAGACTTTTTTTCTTGGTTGGGTCATGCAACCACCAGAGAAACAACAAGATATTGTATTTTATTTGTTTTAATGTCATATTGTCTTTTCTGCCGTTCCCGCACCAAAGTCATTAGGTTAAATGCCAGTTTATTAATTTTATCGAGCCTTTCTGACAACGTAACTACATATTCGGTATGGGTGCACGGTTCTTATTTTGGGGGAAGTCCGTACAAAAGACCGACGGGTAGTTCAGCTTCCCAACCAATCATCATCCGATACCCTCATGCTCAGAGGGCATTAATAATGGCAAAATGTCATCCCAATTTCGTTGGTCGCGCCGGAAAGCTTTACTTAACATATCCTTAATCGTGCGATTAAATCTTTCTACTAGACCGTCACTCTGTGGGTGAAAAGCCGTTGTTTGGGTTTTTGTCAATCCGAAAAATCTCGCATATATTTTTAAAAAGTAAGGACGTAAACTGAGAGCCGCGGTCGGTGTGTATCTGACGTGGTAATCCATACAAAGATATATATTCCCCTATAAAACCTTGTGCTACCGTAATCGCCTCCGAATTAGGAAGAGGGTAAGCCTCTACCCATTTAGTAAAATAATCCGATACAACCAGTAAATATTTATTCCCTCGTCGCGATTCAGGTAGGGGGCCCAAAAGATCCATAGCAACTCTTTCCATTGGGACGCCTACATCATATTATCCAAGACCTTCTCTGGCTTTTCGTTGAGGGCGTTTTCGTGATTGGCAAACTAAGCACTGCTGGCACCACAGTGCAATATCCTTACTTATACCGGGCCAATATACTCAGCTCTGGAGGCAAGCTCTGGTTCGATTAACACCTAGCATCTAGAGTACATTGCCTCGCCAAATTTTCGGTAAAATCAACTCTTTGGTAAAGTTGTCTTAACTCGTGGTCAAAATATTTTCTATACAAAATTCCATTTTCAACAATTAATTGGTTCCATTTAGCACATAACGCCTTAACATTACGATTTAGATTTGAAACTCCATTTCATTCTGGCCCATTTTTGGTTTTTAACCATTGGATAACAGGTTTTAATTCAACATCATTTAATTGAGCTTCTCTGATTTCTTTTATAGATTTTGTTCTCAGCAAGAGTCAACTGGTTCTTGGTTACTTGTTGAGGGTTCATCACCTGCTTTTGCTTCCCTTACGTACTGGTCTAGGTATACGTCTTCCTTGTCCTCCTGGCGAGAACAAAATTTACACAGGGAACATTGACGTGAAAGACCATCAGCATTTCCATGCTGTTTCCCTGATCTGTGTTCAATGGTAAAATTATAGGACTCCAATACTTTTAGCCACCTGGCTATTTGACCCTCTGGATTTCATAATTTTCTTACCCAATTTAAAGCACCATGATCTGTACGAACCTTAAACTGTGTTCCATACAGATAATGATGAAAGTGTTTAATACTTTCAACAACAGTTAATAACTCTCGTCTAGTAACACAATAATTCCGTTCATGTTTATTAAGGGAACGGCTAAAATAAGCAACAGGCCTTTCAAGCCCGTCATAACTTTGGGACAGAACGGCTCCAATACCAAAGCCACTGGTGTCGGTATCTAAAATAAAACGTTTGTGTATACATGGGTACACTAAAATAGGCGCCTGGGTCAATTTGTCCTTTAAGGAATTAAAGGAACTCTCACTTTCATCAGTCCATAACAACTTGGCTGTCTTTTCGGTCAACTTATTAAGTGGTCTGGCAATGTCTGAAAATGAAGGTATGAACCTGCGATAATAGAAACAGGTACCCAAGACACTCCTAATGTCATGAACTGTTTTGAGAGGGGCCAGTTTCGGACACTGTCTACTTTGGCTGGGTCAGTGGAAATTCCTTCACCAGATACTAAGCGTCCCAAAAATTTAACCTGTTTTTGGAAAAGGTGGCATTTCTTGCTGCTACTTTTTAATTAGCATTGGACAGCTTATCAAGCACAGCATCTAGTCTGGATATATGGGACTCAAATTCATCTGCAAAAACAATTATGTCGTCAATATACAATATGCACATCTTCCAATGAAGACCTCTTAAAACAAACTCCATCAGTCGCTCAAAAGTAGTCACTGTGTTACAAAGTCCAAAGCTGAGGTATTTGAATTGGTACAACCCTTCATAACTAGTAAAGGCAGTTTTCTCTTTGTGATCCGGGTCCATCTGAACCTGATAAAAACCAGAACTTAGTTCTATACTGCTGAACCAAGATGAACCCCCTAGGGTATCAAGGGAGTCGCTAATTAGCGGTAAAGGATATGAATCCTTTCTGGTAACATCATTTATTTTCCAGTAATCAATATATAGGCGACTGGTTTGGTCACAAAAAACGTTTGGGAAGCTCATGGTCCGTTGGATGGTTCAATGATTCCACCATTTAACAGTCTGTCTATCTCTGTTTTAACAGCTTCCCATTTTGCTAGTGATAATCGCCTGGGTTGCATTTTAAATGGTACGGCATCACCTGTATCAATTTTATGTTGGACCAAGTCAGTCTTGCCTAAATCGGATCTGTTTTTGGAAAATACATTTTGATATCTTATTAAAAGATTTAAAAATGTACATTGTTGTTCTTCATTTAGATCGGTCTTTGAAGACATATACAACTCTTGTAAATGTTCAGGTAGTTCTCCACGATCTTTGGAGACATGAAAAACACACTTATGTAAGGGGGCTGTATAACTGGTATATCAGTCACTGACTTGCCTTTAATCGGAGAACATTGAGCAATAGTGGTGTGCTTGTACAACTGGACAGATTGACAGGTTAATAACTCGGATTGGAATGGTTTGACAACTAGGATCAACTACAGACTTAGCTAAAAGGCACCCCTTTTCCATAACGTCACAATCTAGTGGTTCAATAAAACCATTAACCATATGTGGAAAGCCATTCTGAATTTTACTTGGCAGGATAATCTCACTAGATGGTGGAATTTCTACATTTTCACTAGCTGAAATTTTAAACACTGAAGACAAACTATTTTCAAAATTACATAAAATATCCTCCCCATGTATTTTAAGGGTCCCATCTCCCATATTCAAAATACATTTATTTGAACTTAGAAAATCAAAACCAATAATCATTGGAGCATCTACATCGGCAACAACTAAATTTTATTTGGCTCACTGTAACTCGGTTCGGAAAACTACCAACGATGTGTACGAATGTAAAACTAGTAAATAATGGCGGTGGAAGGTCCGATGTCCTTCATGTAATTATTAAGACAAAAAGCGCAAATATTAGTATTACTTTAAAACATAGCGAAATATTGTTGCCAAAAATATGACTTAACCTATCACGGTAATTTGGTAAGGTATTTCCGAAAAGGGTAATTTCGGTAAAAAGTCGACCTATAAATTATGGATTAAACGGACCTGGTACTATCCATGGTTCTGGTACTGGTATCTCTAAATCTAACGATTACTGGTCTGCGGGCTGGTTCTGGAATTGGTATCTCACTGGTATATGGTATCTGATCAGCTCGATAAGGGTGCTCTGGTAACACAATGGGTTGCCCAGGGAAGAAGACAACTAAACTTTATTTTGTAAATCGCGCCTTTTATACTTTTGTTTACCAATTTACCGATTGGTTTACCATTTACCGACCGTTTCCATAGAGATACCAAAGCAGAACTGGTTATTACCATAAGAATATTTAGGAACCTTTAGTAAAACGTTAATTACCCTATAAAACTGATAAATACTGAAACGTTCCGAACGCAATACGTAACAAATATGGCGCCCGAAATAAAAGTTGCCAAGTTCACACCATTTAAGCTTGGATATATACATAATCATACAACTAAAAGGTAATCAGACATTATTTCTAACTATAATTAGACATTCCTTGCTGCAATTATACTATTTAGTCGTCATGGGTTGTCATAATTATGAACTATAAATAAGTTACCGACAAAATGTTGATGTCAACAAACCAAATATCGGACTATAATAAGATGAAAGAACATGTTGTAATAGTTGATATTGCAAGTATTATAAACAATATATCATCAGTCTGTAAATGCACTTGACTTATTTTATTATTTATTTTCCCGTAGTGAACGATCTATTTTCGTTACAATATATATGATAACGCCTCCACTAAGTGTGTTGGTATAGTACAAAGAGGACACCATCATCGAAATGTAACTTGTTTTCTCCAAGATGGAGTTGAAAATTGTCCACTTGGCGTTAAACAACGATCACTCATTCACAGAAAGAGGAGGGCCAACACTATATCAAACAACATTTGTAGGAAATAATTTGGGTAGGTTTAGATCCATCACTGGAACCCTAGACTTATTCTTATTATTTTTGTTAAAGAACCCGTATGTAAATAATGTAGATTAGCGGTAACTATCTAATTTAAAGTTGACCTTTAAAAAGTATCTACGCATTAATGTATTGACGTGGTTATATTTAATGATTGATATGTTGTGCTTGTATTTTCTATCCAAAGTCAGGAACAAATATGTTGACGAAACAAAGTTAATTCTTTAAAGGCCTGAAACTAATTCAGTACAAATATGGTCTGACCTTACTGTAGATAATAAACAGAAATATATAATACGCATTCCTTACTATAAATAACCAACAACTCGTTTGTGTTGCAAATACAAGCAGATTCAAAAATCTTTTGACAGATATAAATCCTTGAGGATGTGTTTAGTGTCTACGAGAACTCCTGCAAACCGTCTGAGGAAACTATTGACACTTATATCGGCTAATTATCTTAAAAAAACGTCAGATGATTATAGAAAAGAAGTTAAGCCCGAAGGGAATTTTGAAAAAATCGCAAGATTTAATTAGACAACGCGACATTATAGACATGCTCTCCATATTCTGGATTGTTATTTATGTAGTTTAAGAAAGGTTTCAAGATATCATAGGCCGTGTATCATATAAGGTCAGACAACACAATGGCCAAAGGAGTAATCATAGAAGGTCGGACAACACAATGACCAAGGGAGTAATCATGGAAGGTCGGATAACACAATGGCCAAAAGGAAAATAACGAATAATGATTTAGAAAACACTACACAGAAAATTAAAGATTAAACAACGTGAACCCCACTAAAACCGGGGGTGAACTCAGGTGCTTCGGAAGTGTTAGCAGGTCCTGCTCCAATAGTGGTACATGTCGTGTTATAGTAGTGTTTTACAGTTATATTCATGTTAAGAACAAATTGACACATACGAAATCAGCAAGTACGTACAACCTTTAGCCTATGATAGGATAATGTTTTCTCACCCCTTGGATAAAGTAGTCCGTTAATTTAGGTGAACAAGATTGTTCTAACTTACCCCGGCTCCATGGTAAGACAAGCTACACGCCGTTTTTCCCGCAAAATTGTTTTCCATTGTTGAATTAAATTGTCGATTTATAGTGTCTTGGCAGTATTTTAAATGTATTTCACAATAAAATAAATATATAATAACTGCTACTACAACAGCGATAAATGCCCGTAAAAAAGTTATTTGACGTTGGTTTTTATTTACGTTAGTTACCTAACAAGGGAGAGCACTCTATAATTTCTCAACGTAAACAAATATTGACACGATAGAAAGAGATCAGAAAAAGAGGCAAATATCGTAAAAGGTGCAAGATTTTGTTATTGTAGAATCTATCACAAGTTTTTTAACTTTATTATTTTGAAATGAAATGAAAATCCTGTTTTATTTTATTACGTGGCATGTTGGTCCTGTGATACGGTTCCCAAATTAATGCGCCAAACTACACAAAAAGTAAACAAACATTGACACGGTAGAAAGGGGTGAGAAAAAGAGTCAAACACCGTAAAAGGTGCAAGATAGTAAAATCTGTGACACCCTGGGGTAAGATTTTACTATCTTGTACCTCTCCCGGTGTTAGACTCTATATATATTGTAGCATACCACAAATGGTCTATTGTTTGTTGGAGACATATTAATCGCTATGTAATTTTCCATCACCCCTCGGAACTCCGGGGTATAACAATATGATATACCCACTCGTCTGTATGTTTTATTTTTGCCAGGCATCATATATCCAGATGAAACGGATCTAAAAGTTACTGTACCCAAAGCAACCAGTGTGCAAACGTTGTTGTCTTGTTTTATTGATCGTTGCTCAACATCAGTTAAACAATGAATCATTTCGATAAAGGTGCACTAGGATGGTCTTATAAATGGATTTGTCGATTGCAACAAGGATAACGGGAGGTGATTAATATAGCCAATTGCCTTGCACCAACAACCTCTCCTGAACAATTATTGCTCATTAGATAAGAGGTATTTTACGTGGTATGAACATACCATCCAATAACATGAGACGCTCAGTTACGTCGCATCTACATTGCGAATTGTAAATTATAGGAACAAAACGATCATTTCTAAGAGGTTGTACACCCAGCAAAGAAACTAGATATTATGTATGTATCTTCAGGTTCACTAGAGCGCATCAAAATAGAAATATACATGCTTGTTTAATTGTATTATGAACAGAAACGTTGATGGTCGGCAACTACACCAATACCAACAAACACGATCGGAACAAATGTCCCTCTCACCTGAAGGCATTGTTAATTAATTCATGTCCTGTGCGGGGACAGGCACAAACATTTGGCGGGTTTAAACCAATTAACGGGATCCCAATCCTCTTGTTAATTGGATCTCCAACGGTAAATACAGATAAGAACATGCTTATCTACATGATTGCATCTATTATATTTGTCATATCTATCAGTTAGTTATGTTATTTGTTCAGAAAACAAGCGAACGACAATTATTTATATCAAATTGGTTCTATTGAGAACAAGAATGAAATCGGCAGACAACGTAAACCATGTAACTCACTTTCAACACACAAATACAAAATTGCCTGTATTTTTGTTGACCATTTATGTCAAATTGTGTTGTTTTTGTTCATTTTACATAACAATTGGCCTCATTAGAGAACATATAACTTACTATGTACCAAATATATCACATTCTCCTATGCGGCTTAATCGACACCAGTCTTTTAATACCTTCTATTCAATAAATGGGGGGGGGGGGAATTAAGTGGACAAAAATACTGTCGTGCTAACTGAACACAAGAAGCTCTCTTTGTATTCATTGTTAAATAAAGTCTATAATGCTTGACAAACAAGTAGGAGTAGGTGTTAATCAAACAATTTTGAAATCTTTTAATTACATTATTTCTTAATATTGACATTGTCATCAATAAAGATTTTCTGTCAGTTTGTGATAATTGTATAAGTTCACAAAGGTATATATATATATGTTATTATTCACAGTAAGCATCAGGAGCAGGTGGAAAACTAATAACAGACCATAACCAAAATATTGGGAAAACAAAGACAAACAACAAAACAAATGTAAAGTACTTTTAAAATAGATATTGAAGATTGTAATAGTCGGCAATATAACCAACCACAACACGATAACTACTTCCCTGCCATCTACGAAAGTTGAAGATGTCAATGCTCTAGATACACGGTATACTTGATACGTTCAACATTACCAAATTAACGTGTATGGTGTAGAATATGGAACGAGGAATGGTGAATTGGGAATAGAGTGGAGAAAATGAATCTGGAAAGATTCTTTGTAAAAACAATAATTTTATTAATAAATTCTGTCAAATGGGCAGATGAAAACTTTCGGGTGATTAGCCCCACACGAAGGCAAAATACCACGAGATACCATAGGGTTTCATCATATGTTGAATTAGAAGTATTGAAGTTGATTGGTGCATCCCTATTTGATAGTTCAAGGTTTTCGTATGCCAATACCGTAAACATTTCTATCAGTACAAAGCTATTTATATTTGTCCATTTTACAGTTACACACCGCTACACGGTACATTGAGCATATGTATCTACAATTACCCGCATCGGTAGTGTAATCGATAGCGTACCCACCTTGAATGTGGTAGATCACGGTTAAGCACTAAGCCTTCAGGAGAAAGAGCAAAGACTGGTTGGCTCGGAATCAGAATAATGTGTCTGAGTGGGGCGACATGCGGACTGTTGTTTCAGTGAGCTTACACTATACAATTCAACTAAGCGTGTCAGTCTAGTACAAAGCGGACCTCATCATCATCTCGCCATTATATAACTGAAAAATTGCTGAGTTGGAGTTAAGCAACACTCACTTTATCTACTATGACCTATGATCCGATCCTATTACTAGTATACGATATAACACAAATCTTTGTTAGGAAAAACGTTTGGTGGCTATAATATAATAAGTAGTAGAGGTGCTGCTCCACTAGTGGTACTCGTCGTGTTAAAGTAGTGTTTTGCAGTTATATGCATGTTAAGAACAAATAGTCACATACGTAATCGGCAAGTATGTAAAACGTTTAGCGTATCATCGGATAATGTTAGCCTGTAGCATATCACAAAGTATTGTTCGTTGGAGACATGTTAAATGCTATGTAATTTTCCATTACCCGTCGGATATCGATACTAGGATGGTCTTCTAAATTAATTTGTCGATTGCAACAAGGATAACGGGGAGTTGATTAATATGGCCATTTGCCTTGCACCAACAATCTTTCCTGACTAATTGTTGCTCATTGGATAAATGGTCTTTTACCTGGAGGGAACCTAGCATCCGACAAACACGAGACACTCCATTACGCCGAGTCCACTTGGGGAAATGTGAACTGTAGGCACGAAAGCGAACGATCATTTCTCAATGGTTGTACACGCAACAGAGAAACTAGATATGAATGTATCTTCAGGTTCACTAGATATGGGAAATGTGAACTGTAGACACGAAAGCGAACGATCATTTCTCAATGGTTGTACACGCAACAGAGAAACTAGATATTATGAATGTATCTTCAGGTTCACTAGATATGGGAAATGTGAACTGTAGGCACGAAAGCGAACGATCATTTCTCAATGGTTGTACACGCAACAGAGAAACTAGATATTATGAATGTATCTTCAGGTTCACTAGATATGGGAAATGTGAACTGTAGGCACGAAAGCGAACGATCATTTCTCAATGGTTGTACACGCAACAGAGAAACTAGATATGAATGTATCTTCATGTTCACTAGAAATATAGATTATTGTTTAATTTTATTATCAACAGAAACGGTGATAGTCAGCAACTACTACAATATCAACAAAAACGAATGAAACAAATCGCCCTCTCACCAGGAAGCATTGATAATAAATGCAGGTCCTGTGCGGGGACAGGAACAAATATTTGATGGGTTTAAGACGATTATCAGGATCTCCACCGGCAGTACAGATAGAAGCTGGCTTATCGACATGATTGAGTCGATTATGTATATGATATATTTATCAGTTATTTACGTTATTTGTTCAGAAAACATGCGAACGACAATTATTTATATCCAACTGGGTCTATTTAGATTAAGAATGAAATTGTCAGACAACGTAAACCATGTACTCACTTTCAACACACAAACACAATATTGGCCTGTATTTTTGTTGACCAGTTATGTCAAATTTTGATGTTTTTGTTCATTTAACATGACAATTGACCTCATTAGAGAACATATAACTTACTATGTACCAAATATATCACATTCTCCTATGCGGCTTAATCGACACCAGTCTTTTAATACCTTCTATTCAATAAATGGGGGGGGGGGGGAATTAAGTGGACAAAAATACTGTCGTGCTAACTGAACACAAGAAGCTCTCTTTGTATTCATTGTTAAATAAAGTATAAAATGCTTGACAAACAAGTAGGAGTAGGTGTTAATCAAACAAATTTAAAATCTTGTAATTACATGTACATACTTTCTCAATATGGACATTGTCATCAATTAAGATTGTCTGTCAATTTTTGATAATTGTATAAGTTCACAAAGATATATATAATATATATATGAGTGTGTTATTATTCACAATAAGCACATGAGGCAGGTGGAAAACTAATGAATATCAGGCCATGACCACAATATTGGGAAAACAAATACAAACAGCAAAACAAACAAGCTGCGTACTTTTAAAATAGATATTGAAGATTGTAAAAGAGTTTGAAGGGGTAATCAGAATGTGTATATCGAAGAAGAACAGACAAAAGAAAAAGGACAAAACAACAATCTACAAAACATACACATAAAACTAAAGTTAGGGATTAATATAAGTTCTTGTAACTTGTTTCCCAATCCTATTAATTACTTCTTATTATGTAATGTATATAGCTGAATATTGTAATGTTATATTGAATTAATTAATAAAATATGTTTAAGCTAAAACTAAAGATTGAGTAACACGAATCCCACTAATCGACAGTATAACCAACAACAACACAACTACTTACCTGCCGTCTACGAAAGTTTAAGACGCCAATGTTGTAGATACACGGTAGACTTGATACGTTCAACATTACGAAATTAACGTGCATAGTGTAATGTGTGAAAAATAGGGAACGAAGAATGGGGAATTGGGAATAGAGCGTGGTGAAAATGAATCTGGAAAAATATTCATTTTAAAGCAATTATTTTATTAATAAATTATCTGTCTCATGGGCAGATGAAAACATTCGGGTGATTATCCCCACATGAAGGCAAGATACCAGTGTTTGTTCATACGTTGAAATTAATTGTTGCATCCGTATTTGATACTTCAACGTTTGTGTATGCCTATGCCGTAAACATTTCTAACAGTACAAAACTATTTATTTTTGTCCAGTCATAGGTGGTTGTAGATAAAGTGAGTGTTGTTTAGCGCCAACTCGGCAATTTTCCAGTTATATCATGGCGAACGATGATGAGGTCCAGTTTGTTCTTGACTAAAACACTTAGTTGGATTTTTATAGTGCTAGCTCACTGAAACAACAGTCCACGGAAAGACATGTCGCCCCACTCGACACATTATTTTAATTCCGAGCCAACAAGTCTTTGCTCTTTCTCCTTAACGCTGTGTGCTTAGCGGAGATCTACCACACCCAAGGCGGGTACGCTAACCATTACACCACCGATTCGAGAAATTGTAGGGACATATTCTCTATGTAGTATATTGTTTATAATGGGATACCTATATGCTCAATGTACCGTGTAGCCGTAAAATGGACAAAAATAAATATTTTGTACTGTTAGAAATGTTTACGACATTGGCATACAAAAACGTTGAAGTATCAAATACGGATGCAACAATCAATTTCAGCCACACGGTACATTGAGCATATAGGTATCCCATTATAAACAATATACTATATATAGCATATGTCTCTACAATTACCCGAATCGGTGGTGTAATGGTTAGCGTACCAGCCTTGAGTGTGGTAGATCTCCGCCAAGCACACAGCGTTAAGGAGAAAGAGCAAATACTTGTTGGCTCGGAATTAAAATAATGTGTCGAGTGGGGCGACATGTCTCTCCACGGACTGTTGTTTCACTGAGCTAGCACTATAAAAATCCAACTAAGTGTTTTAATCTAGTACAAAGTGGACCTCATCATCGTTCGCCATGATACAACTGAAAAATTGCCGAGTTGGCGCTAAACAACACTCAGTTTATCTACAACTACCTATGACCTATGATCCGAAATATTTACTAATTACTAGTATATGATATAACGCAAATCTTTGTTTGGAAAAACGTTTGGTGGCTATAATAAAATAAATAGTAGAGATGACAATATGCATTCAATTACTATGGCATGGGGTAGTACCAAAAATTCCAAATACCAGATATTTGGCTTGGAAAATAGCGTTTACTGCTGTTTTCGATCGGAAACATTGTATTTCGAGGAATACCAGGTGTCTCAGCCGGCAACTGCAATGTTAGATCGTAACGTGAGGTATGGCAGATGATATAGCAACACAAATGCGAAATACCAGGTATATTGCAGGGTACATTAAATAATTATGATTATGGGGTGATATGCATTCCAAAACAACAATTCCAAAGATTTGATTGAATTTTAATTTCAATAATGTAAAATATAATAATTTTGTATTTAATTTTCTTTTTCTATTGCATATATGCAGATGTAACTTTAAATGTTTCCTCTTTTCGTTCAGAAATATCCTCCCTTCGTATAAACAATAAATTCAAGTCACAATCTTACACGTAAGACAACATTTTAATAGTTTACATTTTTGTTGTGTGTGACAATTAACTAATTACTCTATCTTATCTTTGAAATTTAATTAACCCATATATTAATGAAAATTCATGTTAGTTGATATGGTAGAAGGGATATTTTTCTCCGCTTTGTAGCGGATTTCCTCTCATAGGCCATCAACCACGGTTTTCTCTAAGAATCCTCGTGAAAATTGAATGTTTCTCGGGACATGACGGAAATAATAACACAGTTGTTGGTCCCGATTTTAGAATATACATACTCTTCAAATATACTTTTTCATTGGTCAAATATCACTGGAGTGACCAATATGCAAGCGTGTTTTACTTGGTAAAAGGGTTAGAAGCTAGAAAATGGCACGCCGAATAATATATCGTGATGGGACCATTACCCCAAAAGAAATGGACAAGGAATACAGAATAATTGGAAGTGGGAATGGTTTGAGAGAGAAGCTCGACGAGAAGGAATTCATTCATAGTTTTAAGGATGGGGAATACATCCAGCGATGGGGAAATCGTAGAATAAAATTAAGTGTTCACAGTTACATACGTATTAATTTAACTTTCAGTTTTCAGAATGGAAGGGAATCATTTAGATTTTGGGGTCATGTATTATTGCTTGACTTCATAACATACTGTGAGGTTATGGCAAAAGAGAAATCACATTGGATATGGTCAGAATAGTTATTTATTTGTTTAGTACACCGTGGTAGTTCCCGTTGGCATACGACAGAAACTACACTTTCGTATTTGCCTGAAATTATGCCAGGATTGGTTATTGACGTCACTACAACGGATATTATACTGCCATTGCAAAGAAGCAGCGAACTTATTGTTAAATTCGATGACATTAAAAACAAATCAAATTGACCAATAATTCAATTTAATAATACCGTGATTAGTACTACATTGACAGTACCGGATTATATGATATTTGAAACGGAAAATGGTTAATAATATCTGTTTTCGGTCGTTTCGTATGAATTTGAATTGATTACTCGTGTTATTGTCTCAAATAACGAGTAGATTTATTTTTGTCTAATGTGTGAATGTCGCCTTTACAAATCAATTTAGGGGGAATAATATCATATGTTATTATAGACGTAAGATAACAAGACAATCCAGTTTCCTCCTCAATGTATTTGTCTTCCGTACACACAAACAATTTATTTCAGGTCACCAGGAACACAATATCAATGTGATTGTTGCAATAATTCAGTGATATTTTGTATCATAAATATTATTTCAAAAGTAACTAAACGGTATGGAAGCCGAAGAGTCAATCAATAATGGACAATCCAGAGACATTGGCAGCATTGGGCATACAACACACAGAACGTAGAAGAAAAAACACAACACAGAAAACTAAAATGAGTCAACACGGAATTCAGGTGCTCGTGAAGGGTAACTAGTTCCTACCTCTTTTAAGATTAGGTGTAGGTTTAAGTTTTATGATTTTTAACGCCACTTTCAACAATATTTGAGTTATATCGTGGCGATCAGTTTTATTGGTGGCAGAAACCGGAGTATCAGGAGTAAACCACCAACCTGCCGCAAGTCACGGACAAACTGTATTACATATTGTATCGAGTACACCTTGCCATGAACGGGGTTCGAACACACAACTTTAGTGCTGATAGGCACCGATAGCACATGTAAATCCAACTACCATGCGATCACGACCACGACGTCCTCTTCTTATACGACACCCGCTATGAAACTCGCAGACAAGTCTTGTAATACACCACTATGTGCAATAAAACAAACAAGACATAAGTCATCCTACACACAACTGGGGGTATCGTTTCTTCATCTTTAAGAAGAACTCAATATCCAACTCATTCTACAAGACTTGCATGACTTTGAGATGATGACATACCCCCTGTCATTATTCAAAGGTTGTTGTCCTCCGCTCGACACCAGAAGTAAATAATATATATATATAGTGTAGAATGTTTATTGCGAAAATTTAACGTAATTAAATAGATTCGGCTTAAATAGAATCAATGCATTTCTCATCTCTATTTCTTCCCATCCGATCACAGTCCCCTTGATTAGTGGTAAGAAGAGTTTGAAGATACCAAAGGGATAAATGCGACAAACAGTGTTTTAACAACCACACAGGACGAACCTATATCTTATTTTAATTAGATCAGGCCTAACAAGTGTCATTTGTAGTCACTGGTTCAAAAACACCAGAAACAAGCTTGCTATATCCAGGTAAATTCAGAGTTGAAACAACAGAGATTTCTAACAGCAATGTTTGTGTGTGTATGCTTTTAATGGTACTAGTATTAAAGCAACTAAGATATAACATTTTCCGTGAAATCGTTGTTTATGAGTGTGTCATGAAGACATTGACGGACTTCAGAGGTCGGTTGCGATTTATCTGTGTAATATTACGAAACACAACAGAAGCTTACGAGTGAGCATTCATGCTTCCTGTTCTAGAGTCGAATTATCTCTGCATTTAAATCCAGTGTCAAAGGGTTTTGTAGCAATTATAAAAGGGGCAATCAGTTGCAAAAAGTATATACAAGGATACATTGTCACACAGTTTCAGTAAACTGTGGATACGGGAAACAAGAGGCTTAAAACATATCGTCGTTTTTGGCGTATACAGCATTAACTGCCTGTTATAATTTAGTCATATAATTTTGCAAAGAAGCACAATGGCGTGATGATACGCACAATATAGATGCATTGCATAAATATAGACTTCGAATAAATAGGTCTGTAAGAATACTACTACATAGGTTTAACTAGAGAACATGGATACATATACTGACATGTTGTTTATCAAATGGTTTCTGTTGACATTGTTGCTTATTTAAATTGTCATTCATTGATTTGCTTTGTAAAATACTTGTGACGAATAGTGACATGTTTGGACTGAAATAAAATGGTGTTCGCGACATTTATTTTTGACTCAATATATTCATCCTAGTACTGGGGTTTCGTGGTATATATTTCATGGAACATTGATGGTTATCTTTCATTGATATTGAACATTCAGTCAAAAGTCAGTTGGCTTTCTCGATCAATTTATTTTTTGTTGAAGTTGAAAATAAGTAATCAACTCTAATCTCTTCCGGAGCACACGAGTTCATGCCAGCTTTTAGTGGTGTTCCTGTTGCTCAAACCTTTGTTTTCTGTGTAGTGTTTTATAGATCGTTGTTTGTCCTTTCGTCATGTTCCTGTTGGCCATTGCATTGACTCTCCTTCTTAGATTTACGGCTTCTGATGACCCTTTTGGTATTTTCCAACTTTTCTTTCTCTCATGACAATATTTACCGATCAAAAATATATGATTGTTGTTGTTTTCAGCAGTTTGAAGGTACTAAATGGGTGATAATAAACCGTAAATTGAAGGACAGACAATACAACACATAAACAGGAAAAGGACAAACACTGATTACAAAGCACTACACAGAAAACTAAGGATTGAAGAACACGACATCCCCCAAAACCGGGGTGAAATTGGGTTCTCCGGGGTGCTTTTTTACCAGTTACTGAGACATGTTGGTTGCTATTTAAATTCGTTTTTTTAGTATATGTTATAATCCGAAATCAAACATTTGCGATTCAAAGAAAAGCGTGGACGTTAGATGAAATCGACTATGATGAAGAATCAAACATATTTTAAAATAAAACAAACCCTTTAGATTTCATTGCTGCTCGGTGAAATAATGGAAACATTAACGCGCAATAGACACAAAACATGATTGCTCGTTTTTAATAGGACTTATTAAATAGTTGTGGTATTATTTTAGCTTATTCTATGACATTATAATTAATCTTACTGTCGACATAGAAGCAACATAGCCTTGCTTGGATAGCTTTTGCGTCAACAGCTCAGAAAACCATTGTTCCAGGCACAAGCCCTAGAATAACGTTTGAGTTGTGAAATGTGAACTACATATGCTGGTGCTGATGAATGGGAAGTTGTCTATTGGAAAAGTAAAAGCAATTGGCAGTTAAAAGTCGCGCAGTCATATTAGAAGAGCACAAGAGTATACATTGTTTCTATTGTGACTATGGAATATAGAAATACAACCTTAGGTCACCGCCGTAGTGTGCAACCACTCCGAAAGAACCTTCCGTTGTTTGGGCGCGGTCGACTTAAATACACCAGTAGCTACTATTTAGTGTATGTATCCTCCTTTTACTGTAGGTTAATAATATGTGTTTGTTTGACGCCACTTTCAACAATATTTCAGTTATATCGTGGCGGTCAGTTTTATTGGTGGAGGAAACTGAAGGACCCGGAGAAAACCAGCGACCTTTCGACAAACTTTATCACATATTGTTGTACACCTCGCCTTGATCGAGGCTCGAACTCACAACGTCAGTGGTGATAGGCACTGATTACATAGATAGCTGTAAATCCAACTACCATACGATCACGCCACGACGATCCCGATTGATAATGTATATACAACACCCGTGAACCATAATACGCGTGTTCCAAATTATTCTCTGCTTTGTAATTTAATTTACGCATTTCTTATTGTTTTCCTTTCAGATATTTGTTTTTTAATTATTAAATTTACTCTAATCAGTTTATTTTTTCATTATAGACATATTTTACAAGTTCTACAGATGTATTTACAAACTCTTGAATGGCGAATCATTTTTATTGTTTTCCTCAGAAGGCACACCTTGCGCAATGGCGAATCATTTGTATTGTTTTCCTCAGAAGGTACACCTAACGTAATGGCTAATCATTTTTATTATTTCCCTCAGAAGGTACACCTAACGAAACTGATAATAACTGACAACCATATGAATCTAAACTTTAGTAACTCGATTATCACATCCATGCAGTGGCCATTTTGTAGTTATATGTTTTTAGTGTGAATACACCACGGGATATAACTGATCAACAAAAGCAGATGTTGTACAAGGTTGAGGAAGTGTTCTAAAAGTAAGCTCGATCATTAGTTTTCTATGTAATATTTTGTAATTCGCTGTTTGTCCTTTTTCTTGTGGGCATTACATTGTGTGTCCTTCTGATTAACGGCTTCTGATTAACGGCTTCTGATTAACGGCTTCTGATTAACGGCTTCTGATTAACGGCTTCTGATTAACGGCTTCTGATTAACGGCTTCTGATTAACGGCTTCTGATTAACGGCTTCTGATTAACGGCTTCTGATTAACGGCTTCTGATTAACGGCTTCTGATTAACGGCTTCTGATTAACGGCTTCTGATTTACGGCTTCTGATTAACGGCTTCTGATTAACCATTTTTATTATTTTATGTTTTCGACACGGAATGTCTTGTGATATTTTTATATTATGAAAAGAAAGTTTAAACAGTGATGATCAGCACTTCCACCAATATGAACAATATGAACACTCACCTCTCATCTTAAATTATTGAGTATAGAAAAGACCACGACATATGGAGTTGGGAATCCATGTGGTGGTGCTAAATGTGTTAAAGGGATCCCAATTATTCCCCTCTTGATAATTAAATCTAAAACGACAATGCATATATTTTTATGTCGAATGAGTAATACAAACATGTACAATATATTCAAAGATATAGGGTGTTTATCTCAATTTTATATCATTGTATTTTTCAATCATGTCAGTGTATCTATATTTAGGAGAAAAGAGTTATTTTTTTTATCTGTGATAGCCGGTATCTTATACTAAAAGTCAAAACATGCAAACATTTTACATTTCTATTGGAATAAAACATATTTTGAATACGAAAAAACGTCAACAGGACAAATGTGATATTTTAAACTTTTTTTTTGTTAGGTTTTCAACAATAAGTTGGTTATAATTGGATCAGGGTCTTGTCTTCCTGTTCAAACAAGATTTATCTCCCTTGCATAATCTAATTTTAGCTTTCTTTGTATATAACGTTCAAAAGAGAAAATAGAAAACAACTTTAAAAAAAAAACAACGTCAGACACGAATCGTAAAATTAAGCTATGAATATCTATACTCAGTAAAGAAATTGCAAGTATGGAAACTTATTGATTTTGATTACTGTGGTTTATTTAAGATTATTAAGTTATTGAAGCTACACCTAAACAATGGTCATCAGAATGAAATAATTACTTCCCTTTGAACAACATCTCTCGTATTACAATATCTTTTTACACAACATCTCTCGTATTACAATGTCTATTTTACACAACATCTCTCGTATTACAATGTCTATTTTACACAACATCTCTCGTATTACAATGTCTGTTTACACAACATCTCTCGTATTACAATGTATATTTTACACAACATCTCTCGTATTACAATGTATATTGTACACAACATCTCTCCTATTACAATGTCTGTTTACATAACATCTCTCGTATTACAATGTCTGTTTTACACTAAGCTGTCAATAAGGGTAATAACAAAATTACCGAACTCCGAACAATCTTACAAAGGGAAAGTCAAAACTCATAAGTATATAAACACAAAATCAGTCAACAACTGGAAAACTGTGAAAACCGTAATGACCCTGACTTGGTACAGGCATTTCTAAAGAAATGGTGGGTTGAATTAGATTTTCCCCCTTTCATTACGGCTCAAAGGTTCCGGTTGTCACTATAACAGTATTTATAACAATACTGGAACAAAATAGGTAAAATAGTTGTCAAAGCAGTACCAAATTAAGTGAAGTAAATGTCAAAAACACTCTTACGTCACACATTGATAAACAAATATTTTTGACATTTTTGTTGACTTCCTTATCTTTATACATTTTCACTATATGAAAATCCATCGTTTATTATCGTCTCTGCAGAGACGGAATATATTTCGACAAGATCTTGGTATCGGAATATAAACTTTTTAAAAGATCGAATATGGCGAATCTTTATATAACCCTGGTCCAGTAGCCTGTTTCTCAGATAAAGATGACGTTTCAGGAAATCAGAATAATTGCTACTGACCCTTGCATAGCGAATCAATTGCGAGATGTAAACACCATATGCAGGAGAAGCTGGTATATTGCTGCACATATTTGGAAAATTTATGATTTTGAAATTGAAGTTATCCCGTTTATCATAAATTTTAGTACTGAGTTGACCACTGTCGTCAAATTCGAGGTATACGTCCAAAAATGATGCGGACGAAGCTGTATCTGTGGTCTCTTTAACTTCCAGCTCTGCAGGATATATCAAGAAATAGTACAAAAAGGTATAAAAAAAAGCTTTAAAAAATTACAAGAATAAATTTCGCATCCATTAGACTTCTGATATGGCCAAATATTTGTTATCATATATTTTCCATTTTTGTCAACATGAATTGTCTCGATTTTGCCAAAATATGAAGTTTTTCTTAAAGTTACGTGTTTTTTTTTTTTCTTTCTTTCTTTTATTTTCTTGCTTTATTGGGTTTGCTAAAATTTTAGAAATTTAAAGACCTGGCTGTATGTACTAAAGTTTGCGAGTTTGACCGCTGTGTATGGAAAGGTGTATTCGGCACAAAGTTATGTGATAAATATGTTCAGTTATAGGAGGTGTAAAATTGAATTTTTGGATATTTATTAGCTATACACTAACATCAAACGACATTTTGCATACGTCACATTAGGGGTCATGTTTCCAACCAATCGATCAACGATGATCAAACGCGGAGGACCGTTGTCCGATTGGACAATATCTTTAACTGTTTCCATATGATTGCACGGTCAATGGTGAATGAAAGGTTATCTGATGTGACCCAACAACAGATGTTTTAGATGCTAGTGTTTCTTAGAAAAAAATATACCGAATGTAGTTGACTGGAATTCCAAGACCTAAATATTTTACATAAATCAAGATAAGCAGTATATGTAGGTGACTGGAATTCCAATGTAGAATCGAGTATTTCGTCACAATATAATTATTTTTATACACCTGCCAAACCTCGATATTCAACAATTTATTATTATTTTCCATATATAATTCTTCAAAGTCGAAAAGAATCATCTTGCCATGTTTTTTTGCTGATACCAAGTGCATTTTATACCCGATAAAACAAATGTATATCCATCTACACATATTCGATGAATGACAGACTAATATTACGACTATTTGCCACTAGTTGAGCGAGAATTGCCTGCCCTTCCGATTTTTAGTAGGGTTCGTGTTACTCGATCTTTAGTTTTATGTGCATTGTTTTGTAGATTGTTGTTTTACCTTTTGTCATTTTTCGTCTGGTCATTGTGTTGTGTGATTACATATTTCATCGAATACGCTCATAGTCACAATGTTGGAAAGCCAAATAATTTAGTACTCGGGATGCCAATAATCCCAAAAGCCTAAACAGTAAAGTCATAAATGGCTAAGGCTACGTATTTTCTATAATAAACTAATGATAATATAATGTTAAATAGTGCATAATACATGGCAAAATCTGTATCACATGCTGTATCAGTACGGGTAACCAATAATAACACGAGGGGTGACATTGATCGAGGGCTGATACAGCATGTGATACAGATTTTAACATGCATTTTTCACTTTATCATATATTTCATCAGGAGAATTCATGACTAACCATTTTTCACTCAGTTATTTGATACAGCATGAGCTATGATATGAAATAATATGAATTGTTCTTTTCATCATATATTTCTAATAAAGCAGCATATGATATTGATTTTGTATGTTTCTCGCCCTTTTATTATATATTTAGGGTATTTTTACCCATTTCTATCTTCCGTGAACTTCTTCTCATCATGGATGACAGGAAACTGAAGCAGATTACTCCCGAGGTCATCCGCATACTGATACCGATTCAGGGTGTGTGATACTTGGTATGCGATACAGGTTTCAGATTAGCATCTATATCAGACATTCAAAATGATAATAATACGTACTAAATATATGATAAATATAATTATCAATATCAATTACACCATGATCATCCTCTCCGTATTAGATGTATCATAAATCAGATTGTATTTAGATTAATAATCAGAATTGGATAGTTATGTACATTTGTGCGCAGACATCTTATTTAATATTTTTCATATCAATTTACATTGCATAATATTGAGAAATAATTATATTCTGACGAAATACTTCAATTATACTTTAGAATTCCAGTCACCTACATGAAATTCTTATCTTAATGTGTCAAATATTTAGGTCTTGAAATTCAAGTCAGCTATGTTTACATAGGCCCTATAATGAAAAGACAGTTTAAACAGGATTGTCAACAATTCCATTAATGTCAACAAAACGAACAATCACCGCTCACCTTATCTCTGAACACAAAAAAGACCACGACGTATGACGTTGGAAATCTAGGTCTTTGCGTAGGACAGGCAAAATAGTGTGTCGGGGTTAAAGCTGTCAATGGGATCTCAACCCTCTTGATAAGTGGATCTCCAACGGCAATGCATAAATAAACAAACGATAAAAATATGCACAGATTCGCTTCCTCTCCAGAAGACCACATACTACCACGAAAATGAATAACAACATAAATATTGGCAGTACGGTGGCATGATCAATAATTGAATACTAGTTTAGGAAGGTAGAATCTGTTGCACAAAAAAATCATAGCTGAAGCTTCCGAAAGCGTTTCCATAAAATAACCTTATTCGATGCCACTGGAATGTTTCGCTGACTAGTTTATCCCCCAAATAATTATATCTGTCAAATGTCAGTGCTACTTGTATACCTATACTATTTATTGTCTTAACCCTGTTTTCGTCATGAATGTAGATATAATCAGCTCGAAACGACCACTACTATCAAACTGAAAAGCTGATACAAGCAGTCTACATGTAGACAACAACAGTCTCCAAACACGAAGAACCCATTTGTGTCTCGTCCTGTGGTCCTTCCTGTAACACGAGCAGACGCCCCCTGTTGGAGGTTCGCGTTCTTCAGCGTAGACACTAATGTCTCGCTCTTCCCTAGGGGAATATCACGTTTGAAATACAAGTAGAAATTGCGACATTGTATATTATAGCAAAAGATCAAAATCTGTAATGCTAAAATATTGGTAATTTATCTTACACATGTACATATTTATAAGATGATTTATCATGCAGAGTTAAAAAATGGAACGTATGATATTACAGAAATGATGTTTGCAATTGAGTAATTTGAAGATTTATACACTTAGATGAATATTTTACATTTTTCTGTTAATTATTTCAGTGTTCTTTAAATAAGAATGAATGTCCTGTCAAAAGTATAGTTTCAGATTTATCCTTTCAAGATATGTCTGGACGAAATATGGAAGTTAATGGTATCCCATTTCAATAAAAAAAACATATTTCTGTTTTATTCCCTACACTGACTTTAAATTTATAGGAGGTAAGACAACTATAAGATAAAAATGAACTACCAATGGATAGACATAATCATTAAAGATAATGATAATTATGAAAGCCCTTCCAAATCTGGTGACAAGATAACATAATAACAGTATAATGGTAAAAAAGGAACTGGGGGTGAGGTGGGTGCTATTAAATAATAGTTCCATGCATAATGATACCTGTTGTGAATTCAGCAGAGTGGAGGGGTAAAAGTCGGTTGATTGATTAGTTTATTGTCATGACGAAAACAGGCTTACACACAATACATCATGCAGATAAAAAAAAAGTGATGGAAGTTTCGATAGCTTCAGGATTAAAGTAATTGCGAGGAATTTTATTATTGCCACAAGGATAAGGAAATGATGTTTGGAATTGGACAGTGTTGACTTCCAACGACAATCAAGCTCATCAAGAGGTACTGCTAGTTGTCTTAGAAAGAGCGTAGCATTCTCCAAACACGATTTGTCTATTTACATCTCCACTTGTATTTTTGTCATCACACGTGACTTGGAGACACACATTTTGCTGGTAAAGAACAAATCAAATCCCAACTCGATATTGGAGTGGCACGTACTTGGATGGTTGATTGTATAGTACATGATGACAAATGGCGCGCTTATTGTACGCAAGCAACTATCAGCAGCTGATAAGCAATATATTGTTTGGATTGGTGGCCCGTTGAAAGGCGAAATGTTCTATCCATTATTTCCCCTTCTTACTGTGGCAATCTACCACAAATAAGACTATCCCAGTCCTACCTGTTTACCTACATGAGTAATTCTAGTTCTTCTGTCATGAATTGAACAATAATACTGCTCACTTTACGTTAAACAACAATCAATTCAATCAATCACTACATTGTTGATGCTATCACTTGGTCAATACCTCTACTGGTGGACTAATACTACCCTAGGATACAACCCTTCCAGTTTTCAGTGTTTATGCATTGATATGATTTTTAAGATACATGTATATGTATTAAAGTTATTTGCAGTTCTCAATGTAACCTTAGTCGATTGTGTCTATTCGGTTTGATTGCTCACAAAGACTTAAATTGTGTTCAATCTTGTGATTTTGGGCATACCTGACTAATGGTATTCAAGAAACGAACCGTGTGCCTGACATTATCTGTCTTTAGTACTTTAAAGATCCCATATCAATATTGGCTACCGTTGGTCTTAGGCTGGCACTTTTATTGTGTAGCTTCCCCGATACCAGGAATAAAAATCAAACGTATGAAACGTTAGGGTGTCAATGTTTGATATGGTTGATTAAATTGATGTACAAAAATATTTACATGAATAATTAATAATGATATAATTACCTATTGATCTCAAGAGGTTTCGAATGCATCTAACTCTGTCATAGACGTTTAACTAATGGCGTTGTAATTATTGTTTCTACATATTGGTATTATGCTCATTCTTGGATAAATAACAAATTGTGTGTTGTGGGAGGTAGTTTGATATGTTTTTGTATTTGTGTTTGTATTGATTCCCACATGTTTTCAGTGATATTTGATCTTTTTATATTCTTGACTATGAATGAATTGATATATGATACTTATGAAAACTGAAATAGTATCCTTAATGTAAAGGAAGTTATTTTTGAAACAATTTGAGCTAATAATAAACATAGATATCAAATTTACTGCGCGCGACGCGTTTCTGTAATAACCTTCATCAGGTACGCTCAATTCCAAAAGATTGGATAGCAAAATCATTTTAAAGTATTTGGGAGCGTGAAAACCAAAGGGCCTAAACTGGATAGCCAATAAAAGCGGCAGGGAAAAAGTCAGTTAATTGATTATTCTATCGTCATTTACATTTGTACGTCATGATGAGAACAGGCTTACACACAATACATCATGCAGGTACACAAATGGAAGTTTGTATAACCTCATGAAGAAAATCACAAAACTAAGTTATCGCGAAGGATGTTTTGATTGCCACAAGGACATTGTTGAGTTCACATATAACTAGCAGACACACATTTTACTGGTTGTGCGGGATAAAATCACAACTGGACTTAAGAGTGGAACGTGCTTGGTGATCGAGTGCATAGTGCCTGATTACAAATGACGCGAATCTTGCACATAAGCATCTGGCAGCAGCTCATAATTAGTCTGTTGGGATTGGTGGCCCGTTGAAAGGCGAAATGTTCTATCTATTATTTTCACTCTTTACAGTGGCAATCTACCGTAAATAGGACTATCCCAGAGCTTCCTCTTGGTCCACATGATGATTTCTATTTCTTGTGTCATGAATTTTGCTATGATTTTTTTCATTGTTATCAAGTTCATTAATTCAAATATTACGATTTATATCGACAGTCGTGTTCGTTTTTAATGTTTGTTTTAGAGTTCCAATCATTGTTGTACATTGTTGTTGATAAATTTACTGGAAAGCTTTGCTTAAGTATAAACCTCAAAATAGCGACATATATAGTAAGTTGCGATAAGATTGAGTATAATTAGATGGAGTAAGAGACACAATGAAATATTTTGACATTTTAACTTACTTAACCTGTAATACTTACTGTGAAATAACACTTATACTTTCTGTTAACATTCTTAATCAATATAAGTTATACAGTTGGTTTAAAGGGTAGACCTGTTACTGGGTTTCTATTTTATTTAGTTGAATACGAATTTCATTCTACGTTTGAATTATATTACATCACTGTTATAAATACTGTTATAGTGACAGCCGGAAACTTTGAGCCGTAATGAAAGGGGGAGGTTTGGCGCTTTAAAATCTGATTCAACCCACCATTTCTTTAGAAATGCCTGTACCAAGTCAGGGTCATTACGGTTTTCACAGTATTCCGGTTGTTGAATGATTTTGTCTGTTTATATACTTATGAGTTTTGACTTTCCCTTTGTTAGATTGTTCGGAGTTCGGTAATTTTGTTATTACCCTTACTGTAGCGTTCATCAGATTAATTAACAATTTTAATAAAAAAAAGATATAGCTTAATCGATTCGTCTCTTCATCAATAAAAAATGTAATAGATATATGTACACAGCTTTATTAAGAATGATTTGCCGTCATCGTTATCTGTTTTACGGTCATGTAAAGCAAACCCAAAGCTAATACAAGACGTCGAATTTGTACATTTTACAATCAAAGTTAAACCAAGGACAAGACAAAATGACTTGCTTGTATAACTCTGTTTTATTGTTGATTCATATGTAAATATTTCAGCCTCTGTATATGAGACGATGTGTGTTATCTCCGTCATGATACAAACTTTATTAAATATATATTCCCTTATGTGCATGGATCATTGTTTGATCCACAATTCAATTAATAATGATGATTCATAGATTCATTGATTTAATTTTAATATTTGTATGTAATTGTCTGGTGTGTGTTACAATGAGCAACCACTACTCGTAGCATAGAAATAGCTGCATTGATAGGTTCAAACGGTATATCTTTTTAATACAGCAGCTCCTAATATACTTTAAGAACGGGTCATCAGAACCATCCCATTCACACAAGTTGCCATTCCAACATAAACATGGATAACAAAGTATGTGATAGTCATAACAAAATTGCATTGCGTACCTATTGTTATTCTAACATTAAGCCAAAAAACATACAAGTGTGTACTGCTGATGCTAATTAATAATGCATATTCTCATAAAGCCAATGTATAATAATGGTACAGAGAAAGACAATGAAATTGTTGGCTGTGAAGTCACAGAGACATCACATGCAAAGATTGAATATACCAAGGAACAATAAGAGTTTGTTCATAAGGGTAATAACAAAATTACCGAACTCCGAGCAATCTTACAAAGGGAAAGTCAAAACTCATAAGTATATAAACATTTAAACATATATCATGAGGATTATCTTTCTTGAACTGAAATATATTAATTATATGCTTGCTTCAAATGTTAAACTATTTTAAAATTATTTGACTTTCCAGTTTTTTTTACCTTGAGCTCTCCATGATGAAGGTTATTCCAGAAACACGTAGTGTTGATTAAATTATAAACGTTTTGATTAAAAGGTCTGTCCTGCGTTGAGCCAAAATTAAGAATTAAATTTTGACTCACATTCGACTGGGTTATCCATTGACAAAATGAATTTTGGGGAAATCGCGGCTTACATAATTGCTATTTGTTTTGAATGCATTATTTTTGTTTATCTCAATATGTAGAATATAATTATCATTCATATTAAAACCCGATAATAAATGACAACGATGGTACATGTACATGCTTATTTCCAACAAGACCGTGGGAAGGAGAATATTTATTATATATCTAGACATAAGTATATCTGTATAGCATATGGTCATATGAATGGTTTATTTCCATAATAAAAGATATTCGCAAAATAAGATTCATTTCATTTATTCATCAATAAATTCCAAAACTTACGAAAGGACTTCTATTTGACAAGTAAAACATCACTTAGAGATTAAAGTACAAAATTAACATACCAGATAGACAGATTGATGTTATATAAACACAAATTCTAAACGAAATAAAACAACAGATTGGTGAATACGAACAAAAGGTCGAACATCTGGTTTCTTTTTTTCTTTTTTCGTATATTGTCTAGCCTCTGTTTTTGTATATAATCATTCTTTGTATATTTAACTCTATGCTATTATATACATATTATATCATTTCATTGCGCATGCTAATCCATATTGTTAATTATTGTATTCGGGAGAAGACTTCATAAGTTGGAAAAACTTGTGTCCGATCCTTATTTGTTATATTTAGCAAATAAAAATATGTTTAAACTAAACATCTGGTTCATGCATAATTACCGACATGTGTAATGAGCTAATGACAACACGAATTTCGTGCATATAATGATTCATTCCTTACCACAACGGAACAGTACTTCAGCTATTTCATGACAAGAAAATATAAAATATTTACAAATAAAGCAAATCATACAGAAAAGCTTTCACTAGCTGGGATTATAATGGATGTTTATATTGCCACTGTGGAAAGGAAATATCACTCTGGAGAACCTGAGTTCACCATTGGCTTTTAAGGGGTCTCGTGTTACTCGATCTATAGTTTTCTGTGTAGTGTTTTGTAGGTCGTTGTTTGTACTTTTTCTTTTGACCATTGTGATGTCTGTCCTTAGATGGATTCTGAATACCATTGGTATCTTCAGCTCTTCTTAATAAGGTCAAAATGTGATGCGATGGGCCAATAACAACCATGAACTACTGCGAGGTATTGCTTAATTGCATGGAGCATTGTATTCTCGAAATACGGTGCATTCGTATACATCCAGTAGTAAAGGCCAGTGGTATCTTTTATTCGTCCAACACAAATAAGGGTAATAACAAAATTACCGAACTCCGAACAATCTTACAAAGGGAAAGTCAAAACTCATAAGTATATAAACAGACAAAATCAGTCAACAACCGGAAAACTGTGAAAATCGTAATAACCCTGACTTGGTACAGGCATTTCTAAAGAAATGGTGGGTTGAATCAGATTTTAAAGCGCCAAACAAATAGAAGACGCCACTCTCAGAGAGAACATCACATGATGATGGGTTTCTAAAGCCGTCAGTAAACTAAGAATACGAGAGGCCAATAGTACAAATGGACTTGCATTTGGGAGCAATGTCATAATTAGTTTTGGTTGTTGATCAGATTTGTGTCTCAGTGTGTGGGGAGAGGGTGGTGAAGATTGGTTGATGGATTGCATCCCCTTATAACGCACATATTTATTGTTGTTGCATTTAGCATTAATGTTTAAAAATACATCGTCATAATGTACCATTTTGTTTTCTCCATTGCAGTTTGCCATTTTCTTAACGAATGTTATATTTCCAAGACGGCAATGCGCCTGTAAGCAGGGTATGTATTATGCAGGATGCCAGCTGTAAGATCACGTTCAAAGGGTAAAAACTGGCCACAACAGTACGGGCATTATTATTACAGAAAACTGTTGATGGCGAATGAAGCCAGACTTCAAAACGCAGTCAAAAGATATAAACAAAACTCGAGACCTGGAACGACAATAACACGATATGTCCATGGACAAGCTTAACAGTAAATTATATCCAAACTATGTATATTAAGCATTCCTAGACGAATGACTAGATTTGTGAAATGGTGTGGCAAGAGCACCACATCAGACCTTTCTGGAATGATAGCATGTTTATCTGAACGTTCTTGTATGTTCTGTTTGTCGTAGCCATAACCCGTCGAACAACAACTAAAATACAGCATAATGTTATACGTGTAGCAAGTATTTTTGCATTGTTCGTTGCTTTTTTCCTTAATTTCATGAAAATGTTTTGATTCTGGTTGGCCAATTCATTTACGAATGTCTATGAAATGGCTATGCCTCCTTTTTTAGTACTGCACCTATATTTCAAAACATTGAATTATTCAAAGGAATATTTGCGCACTTTTACTGTTTCTTCATATATTAAATATATGTAATGCTTAGCATGATCATCTCGAATGCGATAGATTGTGTGTACGAGTCCACGGTCAGGTCAAACCAGAGACTTAATAAAAATGTACTGAGTGCTTCTCCACTAAGCACACAGTAATTCAGAACAAGATCAACGACTGGCTGACTCGGAATAGGAAAACGTGTGCGAGTGTTGTAACATGCCTACCCTCGGTAGCTTTAGTGAGCTGCCACTATACAACTCTAACTAAGAGCGTTTATCAAGTACAAAGCAGACATCATCATCGTCTTATCGAAATGCAACATGTTCCCGTCATGATATAGCTGAACAATTGTTCATTTTGGCGTTAAGCAACAATCACGTCTTTATTCATTGTGTACCTGTATAACCTATCCCCCCTATATATTGTGGTAATTAGTACAATAGACTATGGATTGATATGACCCCCCACTAATCTACTTATAGGTAGTCTAATTTGGCTATGGACTGGTATGACACCCTCCCCCCTATATATTACTTATACTTAATCCAACAGTCTATAAAGTGGTATATAATCCAGAGTCTATGGAGTGGTATATAAACCAACAGTCTATGGAGTGGTATATAATCCACATAGACACTCGTCTCATTATATTGTATCTTTTTACAAGATTATTTTTATATTTTAACCGAATTGTTCTTCGTGTATAATTATCCGTCTGAAATATATATTTAAAATCTAGTTCATTATAAACCGATTTAGACGGGCTATTTGTTTGTGTTTTTTTACGAAAATATACGTGCAAATTGTCACCATTTTATTTCTGTTTACAGTATACTGTAATGTAAATCTGTAAGCTGTGTGTGGTCATCGATGGTCAATATAGAGCTCTACGTGGTATGTTAAAGGGCCCGATATTGTATTTTATAATATATTGTATATAAATAAACTCACAAAATTGATCACAATGCATTATTAACATTTTCTACTCTTAAATTGTATACTTCTATTTACATATTTTTGTTTCAATCATTGAATGTTTTATGCTCTCCTGAATCTAAAAATAGATGATTGCTAGGGAAGTGCCCTCTTTCGGTCAACAATTTCAATAAATGATAGTTTGTGTTTTTCTGTGTTTGCAGTTGTCATATACTCTTTTATTTCCGGTTTACAAAGATCACCTCCGATAAAAAAACAAAACAAAAAAAACCGCTTGTTTCGAGTCATTTCCATTCCATCAAAAGTTTTTTATTTTCGTCTTCCAGACCACGTGATTTTGATGGAATGTTAAGCATTGGACTTCAGCTGTCAATGTACACAACGAAACACCCAATCGATATGTGGCGTTTTAACGTTCCCCAACTTAAAGAATTCTTAACATTTTCTGTAGAAGACATATATCAATTAAATTATTTTATTTGTATCAAAGATGGTTTTCTCCGGGTACTCCGATTTCCTCCACCAATAAAACTGACCGCCACGATATAACTGAAATATTGTCGAAAGTGGCGTTAAATACTATAAACCAACCCTGTACGTCATCATCAGCTCATCAAACAGTAACGTGCTCTCACCACCCTTTTGACGTTGAACAACAATCAATCACTCACTTCGGGTTCTTCTATATAATAACGTGTATGGAACAGTGTGTTATCGGCGACATGGAGAGTAGCGGGATTTGTGCAACTCGTTAATGGTACTAAAGCATGACAGAGGAGTCTACAGTATGTAAACATTGTCCAACAGTTCACATTTTTTTGTGTGAAAATAATGTACATTTGTATAAAGAGAAGTTTCATTTATTTCGTCTACTTTTGTATTGCATGTGAAATGTATTTTTTTTTCATATTTATTTACATGCCTTCTCGTGAATGTTATGTTTTTTCAACTTCTACCAAATACTGACTACCTTCAACAAAATGAAGATTATGTCAGAGCTAAATAAATGTTAGAAAAAACCGAAGGGGCTATCTAGAATGGACAATTCAGAGACACTGGTAACATTGGGTACACAGGACGAAGACAAGCAAAACAAAAAATACAACACAAAAAACTAAAGAGATGAGAACCACAGACCCTACCAAAAATTGGGGGTAAACCCATGTGCTCGCAAAGGGTAACAGTTCCTGCCTCTTGTAAGACACCCGCCATGTTATTCATATAGTCAAGACATATTTGACACCACTATAGAAATACAAATACAAAAAACATAGAAAAAATAGACATCAGCCATCCTACAAACATCGGGTGGGGGGTGTGTGGCAAAGACGAACCGAACATCGTTTTATGCCGAAATTGTAACACAACATTAGGTGACATTATTTTGTAAACATAATGAAAATATGTAATTAAAAGTGTCTTTTCAGTTGTCTATTTTTGTATTGTATGTAAAATGTATTTTTTCTCATATTCATTTACATCCTTTCTTGTGAATATTCTATTTCTTGTACTTCTACCACTGGCCACCAACAATATGAAGATTATGTCAGAGGTAATATTGATATAACTATCGATACAAATTTATTAATTTGTTATTCTGTTGATTGTTGAATGTTTTGTGGCTGTCCTGTTCGTGAATGTAATAAGGTGTTTGATGTTTACAATCGTGCGCACGGGTTCACTCTAATCATACGTAATAGGTATACTATTGTTATGATAAATTGATGTAGTGTACATTGGGTTCTACTTGATTCGTTGCTTTATAAAATGTATGTGATTTCGCTCCTGTTACGCATTTAGCTGTCGCTCAGTGTAATTGAAATAAACTGTTGAATGAAGCAATGTTGTTATTTCTTGCTCTTCAATTTGTTTTTGTTTTTTTTTCTTTTCTCTTCTCAAGTTTTTTAAATGGCTGAAACAACCTTCCATTTGAATAGTACGTCGGACTACTTTTAAATTGTAAAACAGTTATACATAATATTTACACTAAAAGTGAAAAGTAACTAACATATATCAATTTAAATATTTATTAGTTAACAGGATGTAAGCTTTTACATTCTGCCATCAATATTCAATTAGAAATATATCAGGATGTATATAAAAACACAATCCATTTCAAACATAACATGTTCCTTGAACAATTAATAAATAATAAATAACGACGTTTTTTACAACATAAAAATAAATACATGTCCTTAAGACAAAATGGCTATATAAATATAACCCACATTCACTTAATTTGACTAGATAATTAAAAGTACGTTTAGTAACAGAATGTTTGCTGAATATACACTAAAGGCAGTTTTCTGAGAAAGGAGGAAATACTGAACTCAAGTCTCATCATCATCTGTCGTCAGTCACTTAGTAAATCCTGGATTCATTTCCTCGTAGGTGTTGGGAGTCTACGTGTAACAGTCCAAATATAGTAATATGATATCTCTCTATTACATCACTGCGCGTCCATTGGCTGATTGTTAATGTCCAATAATAACCTTTTGTATATTTAAAACAAAACAAATAAATGCGAATTTTAAGAAATGAAAACAATGACTTAATGATGCAGTTAACTATTGTTTTTTGATTTTTTTTTCTCCTGTTTTGACACCAGTCCAAAGCACCCACGAAACAAACTTGGTTTATGAGTCACTTTCCGTTGGCTCTTTACATTTTGTGATTTTTGAAATGGGGGGACCACTGTCCTCGATGACACTTCGTTGTGGTGATGATGATGATGCTCATTTGTGTTACGACTGTGTGTTACATTCTCTGTCGTGACGGATGAAGACATTGACGAGGCGGCTGACATTTCCGTCTCCAAAATGTTTATTTTGTTGATTTTAAAGAAAAACTCCTCTGGTGGGCGGTAGTTGAGTTCGAACTTGCTTACTGTTAGCTCGCTGTCTATGTGGTGAAAATAGTACCCTGGAAAAAACAATAGAATAATATAGTTATAAATCGAATACTGAAAAATATCAAATAGTGGGAGGTTTATCTTTTATTTTGCTTAAATTTAATTTTGAACAAAAATCAAAACCAATTACTAAATTGAACTGAATTATTCTAATTGCAAACTTAATCGAAATAAAGATAAAAGTATTGCCATTAATTTGCTTACCGATGTCTTTATTTCATCAATTTGTGAGAAAATTAGATCTAAAATATCAGAACAATAACCTAATATAAATAAACGTACCTTTATGATGATATGGCTGTACAAAGACCATTCCATTGTCGATTTCATGAATAACAAAGAATCTGTCGTCAGGATTTGAGGGATCTAATTCTGCCTCTTTTGCCTGTAATAGTTAATATAAAATATAATAACATTATAACTTAAAAACACAATGTATATGATGTACTTTATGTTAATTGCTAAAATATTCTGTTTGCAATAAAAGTTGTTTATTTGTGTTGTTACATTTCTAGGTACATGTAATTATCACCAGTTATATTTAGTACCGTATTTATATCTTTATGATCTATATTTAATATATATTTCTTTATTGAAGAACAGTACTATGGTCGTTATTTTTATTATCTTCCCACATATAATTACTTAATTATAAATATTTAGTGATATTAATATACGATATTGATGTAGTTCATGATCTATTTACAGCCAAACTCTAAAGATATACATATACACGATTACAATAATGACTTATTTTAACATTATTACCGGTACATTTGTATAAAATATAATCATTATACTATATTTCCGGTACTTTTGTAAATATTCCAATTAAGATTTTATTTTTTTTTTACTTTTTCATCTGTTTATCATTCTCCTGGTGTAAGTAATTAATGATATGAACAAAGGTTTATTTTTGGAATGTGTTGTATCATCAAAATAGGTGAACAAACTGATATAAAAGAATGTATATAATAAGTTAATCAACTTACCGAGATTTCAATTCGTTTGTCTGTTCCCACTGAAATATATTTCGTCTTGTCGTGATTCAGATGAAATGCAACCATTAACTTTTTCTTTTCTCCTTCCTTTTCTGGTACTTTAATTTGCTTTTGTCGGAAGATGCCTGAAAAGTAGAGAGAGTAAGATTATTTGTGTGGTGAAATATTTTCATTGCTATATCAGTTAGTGATATACAATTTTGTAAAAATTAACTCGAATTGACTATATTGACATAATCGCCCAACCCTGAATTTTATTACATTACAATTTGTTCAGAAATCTATAAAATTGATTGTTTTTTAACTAATTCCCAGAGAAAGGATGGGTTTTATTAACTTCTCACGGTCATCTATCTGTGACAGATAAAAACAAAACCAATATGACATGATAAATAATCAGTAAGAAATGATGTTTTACCCAATAAAGTCATCTTTGATCGAAACCTTGAATGACAAAATATGTCACAGACGCATTAAAGACATTTACATGTCAATAACAAGACAGAGATGTGACAGTTATAACTGATTAAAACAACTAAACAGGTACTTACAATTTTTGTTTGGGCTTTCGGTATCTGATAATTGGAGTCTGTTGTACATGTTGTGAACACTGAAAAAGTAACCATCTCCTGTTTCTATGGAAACTATGCTGTCTTCTGAGACGTCCGCATTGTGAGGAGGAACACGTAATTCAACCTGAAAAAATAAAACAAAGCATTGTAATGAATTATGTCAAAACTGTAACTTTCTATTACCAAATCATAAAAAAATAAATAAATAAAAATATGATTTATTTATTTATAAGATATGACCTTTCTTCAAGACAAACTTAGTACACTTCCTGGACAATGATATTTCATATTTATAAGTACAAACAATACCTCTTTGTTTTGACTATATTGCAGGGGGCCTAAGTACATTGGGTAAACTTGGCAATACTACCACACGCCGTGGAAAAATATAATATGACATTCCATGCTACGGTGACGGTTTGAAATTGTATCCGCTGCAGTGGTGATAAAACAAAATAGACTATTTTTGGCTTACTGATTAATTAAAGGGACACATGGATTGAACAAAGAAATATTTTCATGCTTACAATACCACTGCTATGCTAATGTTGTCAATCTTAGGACCCCCACAAGAAAACAATATGCCTGTCTTTGATATAACCTTTGAGGACGCAATTGCAATACATTTTTCTCCATTTTGAGTTTTGTAATCGCAAAACTGCAATGTAGCAATTAAAGATATCTTAATTATTTCAACAGTGACTTTGTTTCTTAAAACCGTTATTTAATTCATAACGTAAAGTTTAATATTTACTGTTATTAAATAAATTGTTCTTTACCGAGAATACCTTTAGATGACCTTTATAAGAGGATAAAAATCGTCTTAAATATTTATCTATCCACCCACCGCTCCTAAAAGAACTTATAATAACTCTCATTCATAAATCTTTTATTACTATATAATACCTAATTGTTAACACGCCGGCATCATTTAAAATATTTTTTAAAACCGCAGATATGCATGTGAACCTATGCGGTTAAGACAGCGGAAACGAGGATTGACTTTTAAGTTATTAAATATGTTATTAAATAATGCTATACCAGTTCGTTTTTAAATATGAAGAAATTCATGTTGTTTTAATACTGAGACATTTTCCAGAACCCAATCGTCGAAAGATGTTTTAATATATATACGGTATTTATTGCACCAGCTTCAGAAATAAACATGTACCTATAAATAGATATTATCCTATAACATGTGTCGGGAATTCCCATTGATAGATAACAATCATTGATATATAATACACGGACGTGTTCAAGTATTTGTTTCTATAATTAGACTATCATCGCGTGTCCTTAGATCATAATCAATCATCTAAGGAATGTGAAGTATTACTTCAATGTTTATCAATGAACATTTCGACCTTTAAATCCATGTTTGAAATAAATATGGTCAATTATATTACTGCCTTATTATCCCACATTTTGTCAATATTTCACGACCCTCTTTGCTAATATTGACTTTTCAAAGGACTACAAATCACTTTAGATCAGATACTCCACCCATTCTAGCAAGTTCTTCTTTGTACCTATATTTACTCTCGCTGATGAAATGTATATCACTCTCTTCAAAGTTAATACTGAATATATTTCATCAAAACTATTTTTAGAATTTACCTATATTTGTTTCTGTCTCCTATATCTATGCATATATTAAAACCAAATTATTCGTGTTTAAATCCTTCAAACAGGTGTATAGATAATCAGATTATTGAAAGAATTTGAATTATTTATTCAAATACTAATCAAACTGAAGGTCAACATACAAATGTATGTTTAGACGGTTGCTATTTGGATGTGTTGTATGACTTATTAATAATGTATCAGTTATATATACTGATTTCTTATCATTACTCTCTTTAATTCTATAAATTTATGTTATTGTTTGCGTGCCAAACTATTTTTTGATATCAGTATTTGAAAATTTTGGTGTTTTTTTTTATAATCTTTTAAATTAAGCTAAAGATGACCTAGACCCGTTAATACGATTTTTCATGATTGACTGACTTTTAAATAATATTTGTCTTGATACATTATTAATTAGTGTGTTAATCTTTAACATACATTTGATGTATATCATATATATGCAGATTGGTATGGTTGTAAATTTAACATATAGGACATTTGAAAGTTTTGTGAACCAACCCTGAAATAATGATACATCTCAGATTCTCAGAATGGAACAAAACTGATAAATCTCAGATCTTCAGAATGGGACAAAACTGATAAATCTCAGATCTTCAGAGTGGAACAAAACTGATAAATCTCAGATCTTCAGAATGGAACAAAACTGATAAATCTCAGATCTTCAGAATGGAACAAAACTGATAAATCTCAGATCTTCAGAATGGAACAAAAATGATAAATCTCGAGATTGGTATATTTATCAATTTAACATATTGGACATTTGGAAGTTTTGTAACCCAACCCTGTAATAATGATACATCTCAGATCTTCAGAATGGAACAAAAAAGATAAATCTCAGATCTTATTCAAAATATGTCAGAATAGAACAAACTGTCATTTTCGATATAACATGTACATTATATTTTAATACGACAGACAGTTCTATTTGACATCTACATGGCTATACCTCTGTGTTAATATTGTACGTAGGCGAGTATTGTATTAATCCATGTAAACAAGTCATCATCTTCGTGGCATATTTATATTATCATTATATCTCGTCTTTAATACAATTATAAGATGAATGACATCTCGTATAATAATGCACAATCCCCTAATGGAAAACATAACAAGTTTTTATTATGACAATGCAATCTAATAGGAACTTCAGAATTAATTAGAAATACTGTTGTTTTTGTATGATTTCGCTCTAGATCTTCCTCCTACATATTTTGCACCTTTAAACGACTTTCAATTATATTAAAAAGGGGAAATTTTGAAAACACTTTGTACATTAAAACATTATTGTAGAGCATCACTTAAAAGATTTTTTTACAATATTCATACATTAAAAAATAGCTTACCGTGGTATCTGTTTCTTTTGGTATTCCTCTATTACAACTTGTAGTTCCTTTCACATTCTGCTCTAACTTTTGGGGACAGGGACAATTTGTCACACCAATTGAAGCATCCCGTATGTCTTGCTCTTCTTTAATTTTGTCAATGATAAAATCCGTAAATTGCCTATCTGTTTCCAATTTTGGCTTCGTGTTAGCTCTGATGAAATTAATACTGCTTAAAATCATTTTGAATTACTTTAAATAACAATCACTTTTCCCGATTTATTTACAAATTTAATTTAAATTGATCGTTCTTATCTGCTTGTCTTTCCACATGTAAGTCTAATATTTGAATGAGTTGAAGTCGTTTCCGTATGTAGTAATATAGCTAGAAATATCCAATACCGATTGCGTGACAGGGTTAGAGGTTAGCGGATAAGTATGTCACGTGGTTTAAATGAACATAAAGTACATACAATATCATTGATTAGAATGTATGTGTGGTTGTATAGTAGCGACAGGTACTACAGGATTATCTCAATCAATCGGAATATATAATAAGAAGACTAAATGTATTTTAAACCTTAACAAATTGGACGGTGGGAAATATGCAAGGAATTTAAATCTAATTCATATTAACCTGTAACTATACAGATGGTTAAGTATACAAGGATAGGTTACCTGGAATTGCTGTCAGTAGTTTTTGTTTAAAATTAAAACAGAACAAATGCATCTTCAGACATACATACTTATGGATCTGACCTGTATATAAGACAGAAACATAAATAACAAAAACATAACAAAAAACACAACAAAAAGTAGAATATGAATGTTAAATTGATTTTTACACGTATTTACCAATAGAAGATACAACAAAATATAATAATGTTTATTATAGTAACACTATTTTCGAATATGCACTTTCTACTGTTACATAGATTAAATTGTTTTATTAATAATATTGCATAGTGATATATTGTTCTCTCTACTAGGGGAGGATATAATATCTGCCTTCAAATTCATTAACCTCCTTTAAGAGATCGCTCAGATAGGAAGCCACACTGTCATAGTCCTTAATATTCGTCAACTACGTCAGCAGCTGAGCTCTACCCGGAAATGACTCTACTGGGCACACACTATGGAATAAAACGTTTGACGATACCAAACGGGTGATCAGAACACGTAAATCGAGAAAGAACAGACAATACAATGCCAAATGAAAAAGACAAACAATAATAAACAAACCAATGCACAGAAAACTCCACGAATCCCACTAAAAGCGAGGTGAACTCGTTAAGCAGTTTCTGCTACACATGTCTGACCCGTACGGGTTGTTAAATGTAAACTCCATACACTGGTGCTGATGGAATATTGCTTCAGATGAATAGGAAGTGACTTATTGTAAAAGTGAAGTTATCGAGTTTGTCGTGGAGTTCTGTTTTAAGTCTTCCTCCATTGTCAATTTCAACGTCAAAGTGAAGGTCAAGGCTATGAGCAGACATTTTAGGTGTCCGTAGTATGTTGTGAATAGTGGACATGTTTTCAGCTGCCTCTGGATTTTTGAATACAGATGTTGCTTTTGTTTGTCATTGATATTTTATGGTTGCTGATTTGAACTTGAATCATTGACGTCAAAGCTTTAACTCATTCTTATGAATTAACCTTCACTTTTTCTCATATGTCAACTTTATTTATGTTACAATCTGCTGAACAAAGATCAAAATACCTGCATAAAACATCTGCAGTACCGTGAAGAGACAACACTGGTTCTTTAGGTATATTCGGTGCTATGCAGCATACCCTTCCTAGAAGAAGAGTTTGAATATACCAAAGGGGTAATCAGAATCCGTATATCGAAGAAGAACAGACAACACAATGGCCAAAAGAAGAACACAAGGACAAACAACGATCTACAAAAGATACATATAAAACTAAAGTTCGAGTGACACGAACCCCACTAATAACCAGGGGTGAACTCAGGTGCTCGAACATATGGAATATAAATACCTGTGTTCGTGCGAAGATTTAGTTTAAAGAAAGACAGAAGACATCATAAGACAAATGGTAAATTCCACATAGAAAGACAAACACGTGGCCAAAATATTGAAAAGACAAAGACAAACAATAATCAAAGTGAACATACACAGGAAAGGAAAGATGTGCAACACAGACAATATCACAAACTGTTGTTAAGTTAGATGCTCCGGATGAGTTAGCATTCTGTGCTCTAAATGTGGCGCATACAATGTTACTCAGACAGAGTAATGATCAAATAACGGTAGATATGGTAAACGAGATGAAAGGCATACAACCGTAGTAACATCATAGACAAACATTATGGCGATCGTTAAAATTTCGATTGGAAATCTTCAACTGTCACGAATCCATGTGATAGCTGGTGTACAAATTTCATGAAACGTTTGAAGGTGCAAAGAAGTAACCAGAAGCCTTAATGCGAAAGACAGATTATACAATGGCGAAAAGAAAACGACAAAAAGACAAATAATTGTCTACAAAGGAAAAACCCAGCAGATACCTGCCCCACCTGTGGCACTCTCAAACAAAAATCATCTGATATAGAAATCATAATGGACACCAATATACGTAAATGAATACAAATAGCATATATATAACATGAACCTCTCCACAGACAATATAGAATTTAAAACGAAAAGACATGTAATTGGACATCATAAACAACACGGATTCCACTAAAACCGAGACCGAACTCAGGTGCTCCAGAAGGGTAAGCAGTTCCTGCTTCATTAGTGGCATCTGTCGTGTTACTCTTGCTGCAAACCCGCTGATAAGTCATAAATGAGTCCCTTCATTGAGTTTTAAGTTTAGTTGTACGATAATTTAAATCCGTGATAATTCCCCGGGGATATAGACGTATGACATAATTTCCACCACAGTCGGGGAAACCCCAGTTCGCTGGTTTTGTCAAAAGAAACAAACACACATTTCGCACTCAGAACGGAATGTTAATGTTTGAAGAATCGCATGCTAGTTGGGACGTAAACGATATTTTCCAGAAGCTGTTATAGGGCAAGAATTTGCTTAGAAATTATTCGACCATAGATATAACCTCCCTCTTTACTTATGGCAATCAAGCATTAATTAATAGGCCCATCCGTTTTATCTACACGATTTATTGAATATAAGCTGAACTATTGACACGAAGCAACAATCAATTAATAATTTAATTTCAACCGCAATTACATCTTATTATTATTATTATTATTATTTGCAGTATTGGTAATATTACTTATCCCGTGTTTTGTTTGTCGACAGACTCGAATCTGAGAAACACAATTCTACACACAAATTAGCATCAGAACGATTAGCATGCTAAGATACAGTGCTTGAAATGAGGGCCAGCCTAGGCTGGCCCGAAAAAAACATTTGGGGCCAGTAAAAAATTAGAGTCACTGGCCCAAATGACATAATGGTGGCCCCAAAATGAAGAGTGACATCACTTGTTTCAATCCACTATGAAGAAGTGATTTTAAAGTAAAATAACCTCTCAGTTCGGGGTAATGTCAGTTGGTTATTCATTCCAAACAAGTATCTCACTTTGTTGAAATAACAAACGATGCTGTCATTTTCTGTTATATAATTATTAACTTTTCCTGTTGCTTTTTAATTTGTAAACAAAAGTTCTGGTTCCAAAAAAGAAAACACTCCCAATTGGCATTAAAATGTAGCCGTGTAGATATAGAGATGAACTATGAAAAGTTTAAAAGAAGTGACAGGCCAGATCGTTTCCGTAGTTTGACATTACTGTCAACGATTTTCTCTCCGTTGTTGGGGAAAAGTTTTTCAATGATTACCTAAGGATTGGCACAAAAAGGTTTCCGATTTCTGTAAAATGAAATTCGTACATGTACATTTTGCAGCAGATTGAATGAATAAATTTCCGAACCGTGGAAGATACCAGATCGCAAACATTATAAGTTGAAAGAATTCTCTTCACAACTTTCCACTTCGTCCGTGAAAGTTAACAATTTTAATAATTAGATCATAAAGAAACAAAAAAAAACATATTTCTTTTCTAATATTTAGTGAATACTTGTGTATTACATGAAAACGTGTAGGAAACGTGTATTTATTGGCTCGATAAAAATAAATAATTGGGGAGAACAGTAAATTACATTAGCTGTGCATTCATTGACTACAAAAATGTATTTGGACCAATCGCTGTGCTCGTAACAAACAGTTTTCGACTAGAACAGAAGAGTTATCTACCGTTGAAGTTTCAGTTTATGTCCCGGTTTCGGTAAAACAACAATTTTTAACGGTCTTTTAGGCAATCGCCCAGACGTTTTTTGTTGGGCCAGTGACTACCTAATTTGGAGCAGCTTTTGGTCGCCCGAATAAGATATTAGTCGCATTTGGCGACTGGGCGACCGTCCATTTCAGGCACTGCAGATATAGAAAGCGGTCACACTTATTTTAAGCATCATTGAAGACCCTACTGTGATTGTGAAATAGAACTGTAAAAAAGTGTTGTTCCTTTGCGTTTATTTGTGTCATAGCATTGAATAATCCCTCATGTTCATTTACATCCATTGTCATTTCTACCTAAAATATATGTAGCCAAACAGAATTACCTATTAACTCCGAAATTATATGGGATTGTATTAAGCTGATCTTAATTTCTGCAAAAATTTCCATAATAAATCACGTGATCGTCACACATACATGAAAAACTACATGTACACAGAAAATAACACTTTGAAGAAGCATTCTTATTTTTCAGCATATCAAAACGATTAATGGCGAACAACGAATAAATTTGTACATTGATAAGAAAAACATCGATATCTAATATAGTGCGCACAGGGCGTTTCTGAAATAATCTAGCATCAGATACACGCATAGTCTAGAAAATGATTTGATCGGTCACAAGGTGATGAAGTATTATACGAATATAGGAGGGCTATGATGAAAATTTGAAATAAAAACAGAGGACCGGACTTTAAGCAAAAATAAAAATACAGGATTTGTTTTTTATTAAAAAAAAACCAGGACCCCTGTGTCAATGAATTTTTCTTTTTTTGAAGTTAATAATATGAAATATTGACATCCACACTTGCCTTTTGGACAGCACATTTCTGTGTCCATACTTGTATTGTATAAATATTCTCCCGTGCGTTACTATAGTCATGGTAATCACGGTCAGTCCCGTATATTACTTAATCGATGAACATTCCATGTATAAAATGCATCAGGAATAGAAACCTCTAAAAAGCCCAACTGATATTTTTCAATGAAATGCATATGTAGTAATTAAAAGTATTTCCTGACTTTATGACGCTTGATTTAGAACATACCAGCTTTGTAACAGGATGATTACATAAAAAATAAACTACAAATTAGTGGGATCATTACAAAATTACAACCAGCATACACAAAACAACATAAAATATAGGTTCAAGTCTTAGATATTGTCTTTATGTTAGTTCATTAAAATACAAGTAAACCTTACGGCTTCTCTTAGAAATAGGAACTGTTTACTGCGACCACCTGGGTTCACTCCCGGTTTTCTGATGGGGTCAGTGTTGCGCGACCACCTGGGTTCACTCCCAGTTTTGTGATGGGGTCAGTGTTGCGCGACCACATGTGTTCACTCCCGGTTTTTTGATAGGGTCAGTGTTGCACGAACACCTGGGTTCACTCCCGATTTTGTGATGGGGTCAGTCTTGCGCGACCACCTGTGTTCACTCTCGGTTTTGTGATGGGGTCAGTGTTGCGCGACCACCTGGGTTCACTCCCGGTTTTGTGATGGGGTCAGTGTTGCGCGACCACCTGGGTTCACTCCCGGTTTTGTGATGGGGTCAGTGTTGCGCGACCACCTGGGTTCACTCCCGATTTTGTGATGGGGTCAGTCTTGCGCGACCACCTGGGTTCACTCCCGGTTTTGTGATGGGGTCAGTGTTGCGCGACCACCTGGGTTCACTCCCGGTTTTGTGATGGGGTCAGTGTTGCGCGACCACCTGGGTTCACTCCCGGTTTTGAGATGGGGTCAGTGTTGCTCATCTTTGTTTGTTTTCTGTGTTGTGCTTTGTTCTGTTTGTTTACATTCTGTGTCTTGTGTCCAATGTTGTCCGTGTATTTGGATTGTCCATTCTTTATTGCTCCTTTGGTTTTCGCAATTGTTTTTATTATAAAAGAAAACTTTAATAAATACACAAAGTATATTGTAAAGGAGGAGCGTTTGCAGGAAATGAAATAGTTCCAGCGAAAACTCAATGGCGTAGGGAATAAAATAAAAACACAATCAGAGGGGGAGAACAGAGACCGCAGTCCAAACGATTTTGTTTTAATTTCAAGTCCGATTTTTATATGATTTATTCCATTGATTTCATCATTGCAGATCCTTAGTATATCTTTGTTATATCTTTTGCCGTTTCCCATATGAAGGAGGCAACATACACACATTGCTATGCTTCACCCTTCAATTCATTATGAAACTATATCCTGTGCTCTTTAAGCATATTTTATCTACAGTGTTGAGATTTTGCTGGGCACTACTAATTTGATGGCAAACATGTAGTGGGATAAAGCTCTTGTCACTTTGCTGTGTGTGGCTTAGCCCCTTATTGTCTGCTTTATGTATTTTCCAACTTTGGTCACGTTAATAGCTGAAATACTGCTAATTGCAACTTAAATAACAATTAATTGACTTAATCGTATACTGGTATATAAAACTAAGGCTGGTATGACGAATGAAATCAAAATATATCTATAAGTATAACCCGCTACACAACATAAGTGATTATACTTTATTATATATTGAAAAGTACTGTCTATGTATCCTTTTGAAAACTAACAATTGGCTTTATCACACATATGATAATTGTTTTCCATGTGATTGTTACAATAATGTTATTAGATTGGTATGTGGGCTTAAATAACGTCATATAATACTGTAGGATGCTAATTAGTGGGAAATCAATGTGCAGTTAATGTGCACGATAGTGTCATATTATATTGTTTTCTTATGAAGATGCATCACAATAAATCAACTCGTCCTAAGGTCAATGTTTGTGGGGAAATAACAAGTTTGTTATACCTCCACGCTAATTGTTGAATTTACAGGTACGTTACATCACGATGCTTGTGGAGGTGGTGTTGACTACCGTTGTGCGTTTGTATTGCCTTCTTTCCATTGTAATTGTTTTGTCATCCTTTTGCTAAGCAGTCTCCTCATACAATGGTCCATCGTATTTACATTTAGAATATGATTCAAATATAATGTTTATGGATGATCGCTAGTAACAGATTTGAGTTCGCAATGTGATATCCTATCTAACCTATACCCATTACCCTGTGCTACACAAACACTTGTTAACAGTTCTATACCAGTACAACTTTATATCTACAAACAGTTATTGTTTAAAATCTTGTTCGTTCTCGTCATAAAAATAGCTGTGCTGAAATACTGATCACTAGACTTTAAACAACAATCGACCATTTTTTATTCCTGTCAAATGTTTAGTTCGGAAGATATTTTATTGAAGTACCACAGAAGAATGAACGGTCATGTTTATGTATGTTAGGAGTACGATTTTACCTGTGTTTCTGCGATTTCTATCATATTTTGGAATTGTTTCGACAAGGTGGTTATTTTTTATTTTTCATTTCATCATTTCATTAACCATAATATACATTTTTGGTTTTCATAATCAAGGTTAGTCATGTACACGTGGATGTCATCTATAAGCTATATTATACTGTGCATATCACTATTATGTTACTTCCAATGTTCATATGATGATATTTATTACAATAATATATTATTATGCTTTCTCTAATTTTCTTCTGTAATATAAGTTCATACGATATTTTGGCATATATCACAAAGATTCATATAGCGTTGATATACTATGCGAAAATAGTACATCTACTATGTCAGTTTCACGCGAGGAAGGTTGGGTTTTCAGCTGTCTGTCAGCTATATATAGCTAGTCCACGTGCAAGGGGGCGGATCCAATCTGTCAATCTATCATAGTCGTCTAAACGTTTTTTAATACTTGTTATTGTTGTTAATTAAATTTCAAACTTCAATTTTTGTTATATTTTTAAAGCCTTAAATGAAACAAAGAATATTCTCACACTTTCAAGACTATTTGATTCAATATATTAGTCACCAATATCAGGACCTCCTTTATTGTAATAGTTCTCAATATATTTTGTCTACATATAACAGTCAGCATAATAATAATAATAATGTTGTTGTGTTAGCAATGACTATGCCATATAGTGGTCAGGGTTGAAGACATAGTGCACCTGACAACTATATTGGCATAGTCATTGCTAACACAACATTATTATATAAATACACATATACAATATTAGTGCAGTGTCTTAGAATATAAAGTTTATGTGTATGAGGCTTAAAACTGGGGTAAAGCAGAGGTTTAGCGAGACTTTCACCAGTTTTGCGCCAAATACACACAAAATATATATTTTAAGACACTGCATTAATATTGTGTTTGTGCAGAAAAATCACATTGATCCATGGACATTTATATTTTCAAATAATAATAAGATTATACAATTATCCTTTGATTGCCCCTTTTGATATTTTCTGTCACCAGGAAATGAACTGGATTTACAATTAGTTTTCCAACGCTCAACAGGTAACATGTGACATGGGTACCAGAAACGATATATTTCGGTCAGTATCAACAGATAGCAAAACAATATCCAGTCATTATAATTTAATTGCTCAAACAGAAGTACAGGATAATACAGGAATATTGAGCAATGCGAACCCCACTAAATCACTGGTGAATGCAGATGCTCCGGAAGGGTAAGCGTCTTCTTTCTGCAAATCCAAGAAGAATGACACATTCCTGCTGAAATTCATTGTGTTCTGATATTCAAGTCCATTGGAAAATGCAATCGGATAGATGTGTTGTAAAACATGGGAGTATACAGGTATACAGGGAAAAAATTAATGCAATATTTTAGTGACAAAATAGCATTTACAGTAGACAGAAATTGGATACTGACTTGGATATCTCTCCCATGCACCTACTCGTTGTCTAAAATTAGTGATAAGGCGAATGGTTATGTTATATGTACCAATTAAGGAAACACAATGCCAACAATTTAACCCCTTCCGTGTTCCCACAGAGTTCAGATTTAAACCCTATATTATATGGCGTGTTGTTTTAGAGAACATCAAAAGACGATTTTCTATATTCAGGACACAGACGATTTAAATCCAGAATTATTAGCAGTGTCGCCAGTTAGATTCCGCCATATTGACAAACCTTTAGCACTTGAGTGCGTATGGCAATATATAGTAACATTAGTACGAATGTGATCTTGCATGTACCTACACAAACTACCATTTGTCCTGAGTAGGAAATGGTAACGCATTACATCTATGTACACTATGACAATCAAATAGAGCAGGTTGTTATGAATGAACCTTACTCAGAGAAGGTATTTGCGCGTTTTGCTGGTAAACAATTGCTATTGCGGACGCATAATGGTGTATCGGTTTGACAGTCTTATGTGATTCCTGTATTGTAATGAACCTATAGAAAACAAAGAAATGCAAATATGTTGCCAGGAAGTCACTGTAATCGAAGCTTTATCAATAAATAATCAGTTATATAAACATTATAATAGTATACGTATTATAACTGTTGAATAGTATTTCACACATTTGTATCTCCATTCTCATATTTAGACACGATAGAAGACATGATCTCGTTTGACTACAAATGTTATATACTTTCATTTATTATTTTTTTCTTTTCTCTGTGAACGTGTAGAGTATTCAGGTTTTCGTATTCTGTAATGCTTAATTTTTAACGGCAAACAAAATTAAATTGTACTCATTGATAGTCCAACATGTCATTTTGAAACAATGTTGTCATTCATACAACATAAAACAAAGACCGCTCTGTCGTTTCATATAAACTACGTCTTGATGCAGCTGGGTAGCAATAGTTTGTTGGGAGTCATCATTGAGGCCTAGTGGCAAGACAACCTTTTCATTCTCTATCCAATATATATCCTGGTCCCACTTCAGGGCCTCCTTTCTGCCTGCACATTATAGCTTGTGTACAAAGGAATGGGGAAGTTATAGTAAGAAGGAAAATGACACCGATACTACTTTGGATAACTCAACCAGAAATATTCACGCGGACTACAATTAATGGTTATTCGAATGGTTTTACGTTCAATGAACCCAATAATTAAATCTTTGTTGACGGAAACACGAATTCACAAAAGTAAATGAATACACTGGATGAGCATCTGAAGCAATTAATTGAAAAATAAAGTAAATAGAAATGAACAGTTTAATATGTGAACAACTGTTTAGTAAGTGTTTCCTGTTAAACGAATATAAAAACAAAGACATTACATGGCATTAATTGTGGTCGGGATTTACATCCAATCGAAAAAGTGTGGCTTTTTGTTATAGCCAAGTTTAAAAGACAATATTCCATATCCAGATGGCGTACGACTGAAATGGAGATTTGTTAACAATTTCTCTATTTGGTTTCAGCCATCTTGACACAATTGACAAGCCTTTGGCACTTGAGTGTGCATACCAATGAATAGTAAAATATGTACGTAGATGTATGTGCATGTATCTACATAGTGTACATTTTGTCCTGTGTTGTAAACGGTAAAACATCACGTCTATTTATACACTGACGCAGGTCGTTATGAATGAATCTTACACAGAGGGTGTATATCATTTAGTATACTAGATACAAACTGTTATTAACTGGTAAACATTTATTTTTTGCGGAGGCAGAATTATGTGTCTGTTTGAGATGACAATCTTATGAGATTGCTGCACTTCAGTGAACCTAAGGAAAACATATAAATGATACTTAATAGCTGGGATGTCACTGTAATCGAAACCTTATCAATAAATAGTCTATTATATACACTGTACTTGTTGAGCCGTATTTTACACATTTGTATCTTGTTCACACCCAATAGGGAACATAGTCTTGATTGAAAACGAGTATTACAAAAATGTATATAGTTTTCCTAACACTTTGTAAAGACGTTTTTGTTTTCTGTCTATTCAGGTTTCTATATTTTGCAGTGGTTAATTCTAAACAAGGAAGGAAAGTTACACCTTGGGTGGATTACATTGTACTAGTCGACAATACCAATCCGATCATGTACAATTATCCAACCCAACACGTCATTTATATAGCGTAAAACAACATTTTGATGGAGATATAATTCTTGAAGTTTGGTCTTCACATAAATATATATAGCGATGAATTAGGGATATTTCTCCTAACATCTGGATATTCGATTTTATTTTTTTTATTTTTGGTGTTTAACGCCATTTTCAGCAATAGTGGATATTCGAAATACAAATGCATATAAGTTAACGTACAATTATATTTGGTATACTGAATTTGTCCATTGCTAGTCTGATCTAGTACTTACCTCTTTTGGCCATTGTATTATTTGTTCCTTGAATGACGACCTTTGATTATTTTATTTTATATCATCAAATCTATCTTAGTTCGAACACAACAAAATGTGCCAAGAGAGAAATAATGAGCATGCATTTGTCTTTTTGTTTCTTTTCTTTTTGGCCTTTACATTGACTATGCTTCGAATTACTTCCTCTGATTATGTATCTGTATCTTCAAACTTTAAGGAAGACAAATATAGCAAAAAAAAACTATAAATTCATAATTAATACAACATTCTGACACGCAACCTTTATGTATCTATATTAAAATTCATGATTCTTTGCGTCAGTAGTTAATTTTGCATATTCAAATCATAAAAACACTCGGTATATAAGAAATAATAACAAGTTCCACCACTGCCACAATCTTTATACGTTAAATACATTTTGTACAGCTCCTCACAAGCACCATTTAGTTGGGAGTCGTCATTGGCAACACGCAGCAAGACAAACATATATCATGGTTGTCCTGTGTCTATCTAACTTTCCGACGATGGGCTCATCCTAATGCCATCTTTTTGCCTACAATAAACGTTAGAGAAAACCGAAAGGGCAATCACTGGGCACACAGGACACAGGACGACGACAAACAAAACACAACACAAAAAACTGGGGGTGAAAGGGGTTATTTTGTTTGTTCTCGTCATGAATATAGCTGAAATACTGCTCACTTGATGTTAATCAACAATCAATCAATCAATGTAATAAAGTTAAGCATTGTAGATCTGATTTTGATACTGTTAATTAGTCTAATCATTGCTACATGGAAATATAAACCCCTCATTTTAATTTGTCATTCAAGGTTGATTTTGGAAGAAAATGTATTCAAACCGACACCTCTTGTTGGCCACATGCAGAGATATATCTGTATTCACCATATGGTTATATGTATAATTGTGCTGGTTCTATAAATATATCAAACTTTACAATATAGAGGTTACATTCCTTTAAAGTATGACCAAAATAACCTATTCAAGTCCTACGATTATATCTTTCAAAAATGTCGAAGCATTTTAAATCAAATCATATATAATATCTTAATATATTACATTAACCTTACCTTGTTAATCTCATGCATGATCTTAACATTTTATTATTTAAACTAAATTCCTGCAGTGATTGCATATAGGTTATAATACATACATGTATAGAACAGGATTATTTAAATACAGTAAAATATGATACAAGTACGTTCAGTTTTTGGCAATAAGATTGGTCTCCTATCTAACAGAGTCTAGAGGAGAAGTCATTTACCATATTCCTATATACTTTTTTTTTCCCCAATTAAAATCTTTTTTCGAAATCTTTATATTTGTTAGTTAGAGAAACATAAAATACTAGTATCTTATCCTGGCCTCGTTAATATTAGTGGCATGTATAGGAATTGTGTTAGCCTTTTTAGTACGATAGTAATACAATTAAGATAGATCAATAAATTAAATACGTATTTTGAGTGTTATTTCATGATTGTTTCTAATTTTGGTTTATTTATTTACTTTCGTTTTGACCCACGTGATGGGAGATATTAAAAATCTAAAATGTTGTGGTTTGTTTTTATTATCAATATTATATATGGAATTATATTCCTATATACTATCCGGTATGTTTATATAGATGTAGGTTGTAAATAAAATGATATTAATATAGAATCGAGGTGACACACATTGGTACATGTACATATGGAGCGATAGGGTGAACTAGAAAGAGGGATGTGTTGTTTAAAGCAATGAGAGAAATAATTAGCATATACCAGTGTTACAAATTACATTTTGATGCAATGATGATCCTGCTTTGCCTTTGACCAAACTGACGCGCGTAACCTCACCGTCAGTCTGCAAGGTAGACAAGAATAGTCTACCGGTATTTGGTGTTTAGTTGTATAGTCACGTGACCCCACCTGAGATCTTCCACATTCGGGGTGAACATGCTACCCATTATGAAATCAAGTTGATGAAATTTGAATTCAGGTACATTGAGGAATAATGGGGAGATATACATAGGTATATTGGAGAGCAATGCAGACATAGATGAGAAACGCAGGTGATACTTCAGGATACGAGGGCGATAAATATAAATGCAGAATAAGAGGAAAGGGGTGATGTACAAGTCCACTGGGATATGTAAAAGAACATTAAGGAGTAAATAACGAGGATATATAAAAGAACATTGAGGCGAACATAATGGGGTTACAGAAAAGTTAAGTCTAAGAAAGCAGTATATCAGTTATATTTCTTACGAGTAAATGTACATGTTGACAAACAATACATCGTGGTATGCAACGCTATGGTATGACTATAAATAGATGCTTAGATACTCACAAGGAACAATGAAAATACTGGATACGGTCGCAACATGCTGCATTGCAAGGGGCTACCAACGACGATTCATAGCAATCTGTTGTTCATAAGTTGTCTTCTATGTACAAAGGGGGTTGTGTATTTGATGCGTCCTACAGAAGCACTGATTTGGTTTTTGGAGGGCAGAATGTTAAAATCTATTCTAAAGGCCGGTGAATTTTACTAATAGACTGATTGATCTGATATTTAATCACATGTATTGTCGACAACCACTTGAAACTTAATTATACTTTATTAAATATTTCAAGTGGGAATTACTAGAGAACCTTGGTAATACCGTCTATGTTCTAGTTAAATGTTTTAATCAATAAAACCATGACAACACAATTGTGAATTGAATAACTACCACAATTCATTTAATGAATGTTATGACATAGAAACATAGTGGGTACCCGTATCCCTGCTGGCATTCTACGAATCTTCTCACATGGTAACCAGATAGTTGTACGCCAAATACGTTACAAACATCCTGTTGAGTGGTACGTAAATAAATTACACTCCATAGAGAATGACACGATCCTACCATTATGAGAACCATTATTACAGTTCATAATGAACAACGGTTCGTAGCGTACGATCAATTTTAAAACTGTTTCAAGGCACATTGTTTCAGCATATCCTTTGTATCCTCTTTTACTTCCACCCATAGGCCAATCTAAACCTAACTTGTTACCTAGATACTAAATTACTCCTGGTAGAGTGGTTCTATCGTCAGGAATCAAACTCAACATAATTATGAATTAATTAATTTAACATTTCAATCCGCAAAGTAAACATCTGGAACTTTTCCTTATACCCTCAAGTTTGTGTAACAGTTAAAACGAACATAGTTTCATGATATCATAGACGATCACAAAATACAATTTTCAGTGCTGTTGGGTACGATTGTCAGCGCTGTTGGGCTAAATCACAGGGTTGTTGAGTGCGAATCACAGGGTTGTTGAGTAGGATTCTCAGCGATATTGGATAGTTATCACGACTTTATTTGCTACAATTATCAGTGCTGTTGAGTATGATTTTCAACATCATTGAGAGTATCTTCAGTAAACTTCCTCTGATTAAAGGTAGCTCTGTGTGTCTCCCAGTTGATAATATGACTGTAATGAATAACATGTGTGGATAGTGCTATGCTCCCTGCACATAAATACATCTCTTCTGGAATTCAAAAAAAGAGAAAGCACATTGTAGACTCTACTAAAGGTTAACTATGTGGTCCCTAACCAGCTCGCTATACTTTTCCAGTGACCAAATCAAAGTCGTTGCTCCAGTTATAACATGCCTTCCTTATTTCTGTAGTTTGTTTACGTTGTTCAACTACTCTCGTCAACTATATACATGGAAAAATTCCCGCTTTATGTAAAACAACCAATGATCAAACATTTAGCTATATATTGATTAAAACTTGTGTTTGAAGTATAATATACAATGGTATCAGATCGGACAACCAGAAATAAAACACAGAAATATTAAATGTATGCGTGTATTGTTCTCATGTTAAGTTAGCTTTTCCCGAGTATTTTCTAGAGGAACAATTTGAAGATACAAAAGAGATAATCATAAACCATGATTTAAAGGACAGACAAATTTAGCCTGCACTGGTTCTATTTTGTCAGTCAAAAGACATTGACTGAATAAATTACTGTTATGTGCTGTCACTAACCAAGATATTGTTTTTTCTGGTACCTGATTCAAGAACGGTAAGAAACGCTAACAGCATAAGCATGGACGTCACAGAGGGAACCATAAAAACCATTAGAACGACGCTTGTTTCTGCTATTTTTAAACAATTTGGTATTTGTTTTTGCTTTTAGACAGAAAAGCTCACCAAAGGCTTGGTTGCTTAACTGTCTAAAGCTCATACAAATAAATTTCATTTTCCCGAACATGTATATTATATTGGTGGTGAGTATACTAATACAATAATACGAAGGCGTTAAACGTTTCAAACTGCTAATTGGACAGGTGGCAAATGGTAAATACATTGATGGTTTAATGTGTGTGAAGCAGATTAATGGCATCATTTTGCGGGGGAATATATTTTAGTCGACCCTCTCTGAGTTTCAGAATGAGGAGAAGTTGCAAATATAGATAAACTGATAAACAATAGTGTTTGCTATGATATGTATAAATAATTTGTTGTCAACAATAAAAATCGAACATATTAGTTTTAGCCATTAGCTATTAGTATGTTACCTATCACATATCTAATATACGTGGATTTACATTGTGGTTGTCTAACGGGAATATATACCTCCATAATTTTCAATTGAGAAAACAAATATCAAATAAATTAATTACTAACGGATACTAATAACACAAACAAAAGTTTCTCATTAATTGACCGGTTATTCTGAAATGATTCTGCTATTACAGAATTTATCAGTTATTGTGAAATTGTTCGGCTGTTGCTGAATACCCCGGCTATTTTGAAATTGGTCGGCTATTGCAGAATTGATCAGCTATTTTGGAATTATTTGGCTGTTGTTAAATTGGTCGGCTATTGTGGAATTGATCAGCTTTTGTGAAATTGTTCGGCTATTGTTTAATTGGTCGGCTATTGCTTAATTGGTCGGCTATTGTTTAATTGGTCGGCTATTGTTTGATTGGTCGGCTATTGTGACTATCTATTGCTTCCATACCTGTTCCAGATGTACTAAATTATACTTTTTGAATGAGGATCCCACCACGAATGATGAAATTGCATGGAACAGGATATTTGTAACCTTGTAGCTACACATCTTCTTGAAGATGATTTCTTGTAATAATTCGTATTGTTCAATCTGTTCATGTATTATTTATTTTATGTTTCACAGTGTTGTTTTCTCTGTCTGGATTGTGATTCCTCTGTCTTCAATGAAATGACACATTAATTATTTCTACACAATGCTTACTTAGAAATCCACCAATAATTAAAACCTAGATATCAAATTTAGTGCGCACAGCACGTTTCTGGAATAACCTTCATCAGGTACGCACAAAATCGAAAGATTGGCAAGCCAACTGATTTAAAGCTTTGGGAGCAATACAACCAAAAAGGGCCTAAACAGAATAGCCAATAACTGGTATATCAATTTGTACATACCTACATTGTAATGTACATTAGGGTGTTGGACAGTAGTGATTAAAAAATAAATTCGAAACGAATGGCAAAAATATAAATACAGTAAGAAACAAAAGTATATTTTGATCATTTAGACCAGAAATATATAGGATAGAGAGTATATTGTAAAAGAGGGTTAAATTGACAAGGATATGTAAAAAGTGGGATACATAATATATAAATATAAGTTATTGTACGATGGATTTTGTTGTTTTAAAATATTTGACAACGTAAACAAAAATAAGCTTAATAAAATCTTGAACACAATGCAATATAGGGTTTAATTCAAAGAGTTATAGAGTGCAATGTGGACCTCCACAAGGAAGAATATTAAATATAATCCTTATCTCACAATAAAATCAATAGAATAGGATTTACTATCCCAATACAAAGGTGAAATGTAAGCTTGTTTTTCACAGACCAGTTTAGGTGACACTATTTAGTTCATCATAATGCCTCTTCCATACTGTTGCAAATCGCATGTCAGATATACTAGCTTCATAACTATCAAAACGTGCGAGAGTTTTCTATTGCAATCGTGATAAAGATAAACACAAGACAAGAGTCACGACAGAAAGGTTTTTTTTCATGTAATGGGATCGTGGTACTGGTGCTGAATGGCATCGTTCAAGCATTAACCTTAAAATATACAATGGCAAGATCAAACAATTATTCTCACTTGACAGTTCTCAACTGGATCAACCCTTCACACGTATATGTCTGTCCAAATTCAGGAAATCGATCTCCAGCAACTATTATTGCCGCCATTTCTTTTTAGAAGATAGAGGTCTGACAGATGAATGGTTCGCATTGTTCTGGTTGGTTATATTGTAGACCATAATTACTGTTTCATTTTTTATTTCCATTTACAATTGCTGGGAATTTGACCATATGCTTAGAAAGGGCAAGTTTCTCTCCTTCTAAGTGGTGATCATTTCTCACCGCCTACTGATGGTCGTGGGATTTATTTCTGGTCAGATCAAACCATGGACAAAATAATTGGTATTTGCTTCTTGTCTGTTAATCATGCATTAATAAACAAGATCGATGATTAGTTGGCTCACTGTCATGTTAATACGCCGTACTGTAGCTACATTTGTGACTGCATATCGTCGTTTCAATGAGCTATTACTGGAAAATTCAAGCTAAATGTGTTGATCTAGTACACATCAGGTATCATCATTTTAAGAAAAAGAAAATTGTTCTCACCATAATATAGATAATACATTGATCATTTGGCCGTACATAACAGCCGATCACTAATACAACCATCGTCTTATGCTAGCATCCTCATAGACACTACGGAAATTATGTTGAGCATACAATCTTCTTGTGTAATGTACGCTTGACTATCAAAGCAAATCACAAGAAAACTAGTGGTGCATTGTTTGATCCTACTGAAACAATATATGAAAATATCCAACAAGCTGAACCATTATTTTCAGATGATATTGTTATGTGTGTTTTACACAATATAAGTTAGTATATATGTATTTAATCATGTACCATCTTTGTGAGAGAGAGAAAAAAAAGAATTGTATAAGATCTGGTCTGTCCCTGTAATCTCAAAAATGTAAGTATTGTTATTTGTGCATAGTTTCACATTTTGATTAATAGCAACATTCAACATAATACAAACGTAGATATCAAATTTAGTGCGCACGGTGCGTTTCTGAAATAACCTTCATCAGGTACGCTCAGAATAACCTTCATCAGGTACGCTCAGAATAACCTTCATCAGGTACGCTCAGAATAACCTTCATCAGGTACGCTCAGAATAACCTTCATCGAGTACGCTCAGAATAACCTTCATCAGGTACGATCAGAATAACCTTCATCAGGTACGCTCAGAATAACCTTCATCAGGTACGCTCAGAATAACCTTCATCAGGTACGATCAGAATAACCTTCATCAGGTACGCTCAGAATAACCTTCATCAGGTACGCTCAGAATAACCTTCATCAGGTACGCTCAGAATAACCTTCATCAGGTACGCTCAGAATAACCTTCATCGAGTACGCTCAGAATAACCTTCATCAGGTACGATCAGAATAACCTTCATCAGGTACGCTCAGAATAACCTTCATCAGGTACGCTCAGAATAACCTTCATCAGGTACGATCAGAATAACCTTCATCAGGTACGCTCAGAATAACCTTCATCAGGTACGCTCAGAATAACCTTCATCATGTACGCTCAAAATAACCTTCATCAGGTTCGCTCAGAATAACCTTCATCATGTACGCTCAGAATAACCTTCATCAGGTACGCTCAGAATAACCTTCATCAGGTACGCTCAGAATAACCTTCATCAGGTACGCTCAGAATAACCTTCATCAGGTACGCTCAGAATAACCTTCATCAGGTACGCTCAGAATAACCTTCATCAGGTACAATCAGAATAACCTTCATCAGGTACGCTCAGAATAACCTTCATCAGGTACGCTCAGAATAACCTTCATCAGGTACGATCAGAATAACCTTCATCAGGTACGCTCAGAATAACCTTCATCAGGTACGCTCAGAATAACCTTCATCATGTACGCTCAAAATAACCTTCATCAGGTACGCTCGGAATAACCTTCATCAGGTACGACCAGAATAACCTTCATCAGGTACGCTCAGAATAACCTTCATCAGGTACGCTCAGAATAACCTTCATCAGGTACGACCAGAATAACCTTCATCAGGTACGCTCAGAATAACCTTCATCGGGTACGCTCAGAATAACCTTCATCAGGTACGCTCAGAATAACCTTCATCAGGTACGCTCATAGACAAAAGATTGAAAAGCCAAATAATTGTCTTCCTTATCTAGTAAACCGAAGGCCTGATAGAGATTGGTTTTAGATTTAATCAATTTTATTATTTGAGAAATTTCAAACATAAACACATCTAATAAAGCAATTAGCGTGTTTTCTGGGAACATGCTAAACTGAGTTGTATTCTTTTTCTATCACCATCGGCGTGATTTAAATTTTTGTTTAAACTCGGTCAACATAACAATAACAGGTGTATACCGTCTCGCTATCTGATTGCTAAGACAGAAGTTGTTCGTACCAAGGAATATGGCTCAGATAACCTCACGCCTCATACTTAGCTAGAAGTTCTAAATAAGGACATTGTCGTCAACTTAATATCGTTGCCGTAATGAAAGGTTTAAAGAGTAAAAACAGGTGGACAACACAATTAACAACAATACGAGCCACTCCTGCTTCAAACAGTAAATGTCTAACTTGATCTCTAGAACAAAAAAAGTAACTAAGAGGTTTAAATTATTGACAGCGGCAAGCAAGCAAATGAAAACAATGCATTCACACAATGAGAGCCAAATCTTCCTGAGAAACAGCAAACTGCTTATCAAGGTCATTTAGTTAGTATGTTTATTATGTTCTTAGTATTTTTAAATTCCTATGTTCGATATTTTTGATTATCTTGTCAAAATTTAATCCCCGACATTTATGATTGTCTTGTCATGCATGTTGTGTGTATTTAAAGGATTCAAATCATATTAATATTATTTATTATATATATGAACCTTTCAACTTTCACTTTCCTTATCGTTTTGACCCATAAACAAGTACACCCACACATCAAATTATCAGCTGGAATGTATGTACCAATGCAGCGATGTTATGCCATCTTCTGTATAATAGATTTATATTGTTATACAGTGAAACCTGTCTTAACCGAACACTGAATAAACTGAAATCCTGTATAAGTCGAACTTTAAATAAAGTCCCAATGTAGGAAATATTTTTTTAATTTAACCTGCATAAACCGTACACCTGTCTATCCCGGCCACAAAAATTGTCCAAAAGTAGGTTCGGTTTAGACGGGTTTTACTGTATATATCTATTGATTCATCCGCTATAAATATTTGATCTATGGTTGTAGCACCCAATAAAATCAACGTCATGCTGCCAATGACAATTAATACACTGAATATACAGACCCAGAAATATCAACCTCATATACCAATCCAATAACCCAGTATTGTAAACACAATATACCAGTGACAATGTATATACTAGATGTGAAAACACGCACATATTGATAACGTATTTCACATCAATAGTGCTAATGATTGAAACACCAAAACCATCAAAACATACGAGACCACAAACCACGAACCCAAAGAACAACCCCCTAATACTAAATTAGTTCTTAATTTTATAAATTCTCATGATTGATTTTATAAATCAGTAAAACGCATATATTTCATGTCAACAAATTGGCTTTTAGGCTGATGATACCATCGTGACGCTCGTGACGCAATCTAACAGGCGGTTTATACATAGTAGTAGTAATACAAACGGTGGTCTATTAGAAGACCCAGTAAATTTCATTTAGGCTGATAATACCATCGTGTCTAAGTCTAAGGACGGTCTATGGCTTAGAGAAGTAATATAAATGGTCGCCTATCAGAAGATCCTGCAAGGTCCTATTTCTCTCGCGTCTCTAAGAAAAGATTTTTCACGCTTCTCAGCGAACATTGAGGTAATGGTGACCGTGTTTGTCTCACATAATTCTGCATGTATGACCGGAATATTCGATGTGACACACCAAAGTGAGATTCGTTCGTCCCACATCATAATTTTGAACTACTGTGTTAATACTTACAAGTTGCTTATTCATAGTTGCATGTCTTAAATGTAGGATATAATAACTAAAACGCATATGATACTTTCGAATGTCGTATTTATCTTTCATTACCCCGTATACCTTAGAAGAAAATATTTATTTTCCAATGGCGGCCAATTTCAAGTAGGACAAAAATATTGGATTATTTGGTGTTAGCAAAATAATCAGCGATGGTCAGTAATATGAGATAATACAATTGCACCCTCGGGTTCACATTTTCGTTCATCAGCATTTTTCTGACTTGAAAACGTGAACTTTCGGGTGCAATTGTCCAATCTCACATTCTAGAAAATGTCATATTCTTTTAGTCTGACATGCGTTCGATCAATGGATATCATGACATTGTTCGTCGCTTCCTCTCCGATAAGCACACAGCATTAAAAAGTTGGTACCAAAACTGATCCATTCAAATCCTGATATACCTTTGTACATGTATTACAAAATTATCAAAATGCGTAGGCGTTTTATTTATTTATTTATTTATTTATTTATTTATTTGCCTGTTGATGCATTTAACACTCCTTTATTTTCGTTCTACTAATTTGTTTGCAGTGGAAGTCTAAATGGCTGAACATTAGAATTATATAGAATATATGACAAATTATTGCTGAACAAAATTTCTCTTATTTTTTCCCATTCATTTGAAACTTAATGAGGCTATTAGTAATAGTTTTGTTTTAGATAACAGTACTTTTTTGTTATTCTGTTTTACTGACAAAAATAATGTGTCCTTTGTTGTTTCCTTCAATGGTTTATTATCCAATGGGATTGTGATAATGTATTTATCTCTCTCCACGGCGTGCTACGTCATTGCCATGCAGCGGAAATAAAATATATAAGAGTGAAAAGAAAAGGAAATTAATAATGCATTTTAGAAATATAATCCATTATTGGAGTGGTTAGAATTACGTAGGAAAAATGGATTTATGTGTTTTGGCACATATTTTAATATTTCATTATTGCATATACATTTCCCTATATATTAAATATTTATTATTGTGAATAAAGATTTAAAGGAAACCAGTGATCTATGGATATACATTCAAATTGGTCGTTCTACATATCGTACTTAGATATCATATTCCGTGTTTTGACGGTGGAGTTTCTCTATTTACCGCTGTTTGATGTATAACTGTCAGTTTTTACCATTACGATTATAATTTATTGTTTGTTTGCTTCGTTTTTAATTTATTATTAAAATGGTATAACTATGATTTCCATTAAATGGGATTTGCATGTAATTCATCAAAAATTGTCATTATCGTTACAAAAATAGCAATATTCTTTTCTAAACTACCTTCAGAATAAGAACTTCACGTAACACTGCCTCGTTCTTTCTTGATTGATCACATAAGCGAGGACCTGGATTTCCGATGCCAAATGTCGTGTTTTTGTTAATGTTCAGTGTGTTGAGATGGGGGATCATTATTCGTTTTGTAAATATTGTTGGAATTGATGACAATCATTGTTTAAACTTTCTTTTCATAATTATAATTGAATAATAGAGATAATTTTGTAAATGTGCTGTGTCATTCTTATGCGCTGTAGTCCTAAATTTCCAATGTTGCTCTGGTGTCTGTGGCGACGTTTCGCATATCGTACAGAAAAAAAAGATGAAGTTTATGCTAAAATATCTAAAGAAAACCAGAATCAAGCCGTCAATGACATCCAATGAAAAACAGAAGCCGCCCATGATATTATTGTCAGTTTATTAAAACATTCCATTTTAATTTCGGCTTGATATGTTTTCTTCAATTTCTGGTAAACTAACAACTCTGAAGGAGATATAGCTACATTTTAGCATTAATGAAATCTTGATTTATTTATTTACGTCATGGTATGCTTCCTCAACAATGGTAATGTTTTCTTGTCTGTCATTATCTTAAAGGTAAGGCTTCATATCAATTATTGATGCGACCTTTTAAAAATTATCTTAATTCGTTCTGTGTTTCCCATAGACATCGGTAAGTTTGAAATAATATCATAGCTTCAAAAGGTCATCTCAAACAACTTCAAGTCTAGATTCAAAAAGACAATACATTAAACTAATTCAAACATTGTCTGTGTAATAACTAATCATACGGTACACATATACAAACCAAGGTGTAAAAATAACACTGTTTCGTCGGGTGCAAGGTACAACACACCCGAAAGGGTGTACCGCAGGTTTATACCTGCCACATGTTTGTTTATTTCTCTTTGAAATAAGGAATCATCAAATCGCGAACAAGCCACTATAGCTAAATTATATATATATACGTCTGAAAATTAAACCAAACAGTGTTAGAATTAGATTTCAGAGCTGTCAAATTTTTGTTCTTCCCTCGACGGGACTTGAACCCACACCATTGATACACTGCAGCACCATTCGCTTAGCCTTATGTCCAGCGCCCTAGACCACTCGACTACATCCACTCCCTATATATACAATTTAACTATAGAGGCTTGTTCGAGATTTGATGATTCATTACTCCTGAAAAAAGCAACATATAACAATAATGAACATCCAAAGTTGCTTTTTCAGGAGTTAAATTCCCGAGAGAACACCAGGATATAGAAATAGGAGATCGGCTCTCTGCGTCGGGGAATAACCCCTCTGACAAAGCATCATCTAATTGGGACGATGTACACTTGGCTAAAGTATGATCATTGCTTTTTCCGGGAATGCTATTAAGAACCACTCATGTCATCAATATATCTTCCGGGTGAATTACCACTCTGTGTAAGGAATATTATTCGTCTGCATGTAACATGTAATATATCATATACATGTAACATGTAACATATCATATATACATGTATCTCTTTTTATTACAGCCTTTTATTTCCTTACAAACTGGTTCAACTGTGTTTGATAAAAAGAAGAATTACTCATAAGTAATTGTATATATGCATTTTTCTTGGTGTTTCCTCAAATGTTAGCTATTGTTGACAGATTGACACATTGCGTATGTGCTCTGCTGAAAATTAAAACTACGTGCCGCATTGCGTCAAAACAACGTGCATCTGTGCTATTAATGTATCCCTCATTTGAATTATTTGAATGTACGGGATTTATTCGCGTGTCATATATTATTGAACATTCCGGGTTTTTTTTGCCATTGTTTATGCTACTGGAATTGTAACTTGGGTGTATATGGTACATGTAGGATGTTCTCGGAATTCTTCTTAATGTCAATCGTTGGGTAAAAGAAATACGAAATATTGGCAGACGATGTAAGTCAACATTTAACCAACATAAACAGAAAGTTTTTACTGAAAACGTAGACGCAAAATATATGAAGCTAGAGAAACAACTCGGCGTCCATATAAAAATAAAAATACAATGTTAAATCTCCGTGGAGAAAACCAAGGGCATATTCATTCATTTAAATAGCCAAGCGAGAATATAAGACATGGACAATTTACCGTGTTGTGGAGTGATGGAGTATATTGTTTGATTGTCAATGCAAAATGGTAAAGAAAGGGCATGTAAAAAATAAGTCCCATATTTTGGAAAATTGGATCATGTGACACAGATTACAGTACGTTTTGTAAGTGGTAATATAGAATGACGTACATCAACAACTGGCGCGGATATAATGTGTCCCCATGATTATAGTGTTGTCTTTAATTGCATACTAGTAATTGTTATTACAAAGACTAAACACAGTCGCTTACATCAGATTATCACTGTATTAAAACGTCTTTAGGTACAATAGACTAGTGGTACAAGAAGGTGAATGCACTAGCAGTATTTGATCCGGTGTGTTAGATAAAGTATAGACTATAGTCAATCTGACGCCAAATTCTTAAGTAGCTTAAAGAACATAAGCAGAACGATATGTTGATACATCCAAAACAAAAGATTGTTCATGATTGGGGTCTTAATGTTAATGTTAATGTCAACAGTCAATATGTTGTTATTGTTGCACTAAACTGTTAATTTAACATTGAAATTGAGTAGTCATGTGATTGTTGTTTTTTCTTTCCTTTTTTTTGTTGTTCCTGTTGTTGTTGTTATTTTGTAGCTATGTCGGGTATATTGATGACAGTATTTGTAGAATTACTTTATCTGTACGACTTGTCTGATATGTACATACTCATCAGTGCTATCAATACCGGTGTTTGTCCTCCAGGCTCTTAGTCCTTTGTAACCTCTCTCCTAATTTATATATATGTTGTAAATAATTGTTGTTATTTTGATTTTATTGTTATATCTCTGTACCATTGTTATACATTGGCTTTATGAGAATAAAGATATATAACAGAAAGAAATCACAGCTGTAGGCTAGTATCAGGGTCACTACAATGGAAGCAGAAACTGTTTCTTCAATTGTAATCTTAATCCCAGTGTCGGATTTGGAATTATTATAATATTTACTTATAAGTTTTAATAATCAGTATCGCTCACCTGATCTATGCAGGCACAAAACAAAATCAAATCTGATGGTGACGATCATTTTGGATTGCAGATCGCCATCAAAGATTGATAGAGGTTTACTCTAATATCATTTGTTGATGAAATGGTTTAAATGTTTTCTGAAAATAAATTGCTTGTACATAATTCTCATAGACTTATTATGTCAAAGTAAGTTCTGTGGTAACGTCTATCTTTGAATTTTAATTGTAGATAGTAGAAAATATTCTAAGAATCATTCTTACAATATCACAATTCAATCTTTCAAGCGATTTCTGAAAAGATTATCGATTTTGATTTTAACTTAATCAGATTGCACTGCTGCCCTGTCAGCCATGCTGCATTTCTGATTAGCACAAAACAGTCCTTGCAATGTGATTAGAATTTGCCTTGGTATCCGAGGAGATTATTTTCATTGTTTTTCTTTTCGAAATATGGCTATTTCAAATATTCAGCATAGATTAGCAAAGCTACAAATTCCACGACGAAACATAGAATAAATGAATATCGTGTAACCTCTGTTTTAATCTTAACCATATTCACCCGACGACAAAGAAGTTCTGGCTCCTTAACGAAATATAGGTTTAGAAATGGCGGCCATCGAACTTTGGATAGAGGGTGAGGTCCGATGTATAGTTTAGAAATTGGACCACCCACGCACCATGGAAATAAGGTTTGATTTAATTCAATATCTTTGTCTCCTATCTCCTGGGGGGAAAACATTTTGTGTTGTTCTCTCCGTCCGTTGATACGCGCAACACCTCCTACATTTTATATGGAAATTCCTTAAACAAAAATGTCGAGTTTTTGCTTAATACCATATAAAGATTCGCATACTGTTACAGAATTTTGATAACAGAGTTTTCAGATGAAACGTTTTTGTCATGCTTACGAGGATGTTAAGTTATAGCAATATCTAACTTGACCATTGGATCAGGTGGACTAAATATCACATCACTATAGAATGACATATTCAACATCGTGTCAAAATCACTGGTGTAAAAATTGATAAATGTGCCCTGGCAACGTTTTACTTCACTGATGACATTAATATTGGATCACCATGTGTTAATGGTAGTAGAAAATATTAATGTAGAATATTACCAAATGTCAGAAATCATAGTTGACGGTTTTATATAGTAATAAAACGAAAAATACTACTCTGTGAACAGTTCCAAAATCTAATCGAACAATCGTGGACAGAGACACAATCGATACCCTTTACATACAAATATATGACCGCTCACTTTCCTGGCTTGGTACAGACAATGACAAGTTAAACTAGTTTCATGAGCCTAGTTTCAGGAACTATCCCTCTTAGTGAAATGATGCTGCCATGCAAGTCTTTTCCAGAGGTGCGTAAATTACAAACGCTCGCATTTAATCGGACGAACATCATTGCAATATAGCGATTTAATCTTTAACATCTATAGAGATGTTATTACAAAATAATTAAAAAAATATCTATATTTTGAGGATAATAAACCACGTTTATTACACGCCGGGGAAAGTTTGATCGCCTTAAGTATGGACCGTCTAGTGTGGATTTCAATATTGTTCATTTGATCATATTCAGCGAGAATATCAATGAAATGTATTTGAAACTCGTGAAAATTCAAAATCAAACATCGAATGATTTCACAGATTATAAAAAAGCTGTTGAAGAAGGATTGTCTATAACAATATCATTGAAGTACATATACCATGTTGCATGATCAGTTATCATTGCATTGTTATTAAGGATTACTATATACGTAGTATCCTGCATTCTGCTACAGTGAAGTCTCGCATGGAACCTTTGAGCCGTAATGAAAGCGGGAGGTTTGACGCTTTAAAATCTGATTCAACCCACCATTTCTTTAGAAATGCCTGTACCAAGTCAGGGTCATTACGGTTTTCATAGTTTTTCGGTTGTTGACTGATTTTGTCTGTTTATATACTTATGATTTTGACTTTCCCTTTGGGAGATTGTTCGGAGTTCGGTAATTTGTTATTACCCTTATGAATATAATACAATTATTTATTTCAAAGATTCAGTAATTACATTGATATTCCTTGTAGTAAATAGACATAAAATAAGACAAGCTTAACACCCACATGAAACAACGGTGTCTTCGCCTTTGAAGGCAATGTATAATGATTATTTATAATAATACACAAAAGACTTTGATTGCAAGCCATATGTCTGAATGGAATTTAAAGTAATATGAAATGCCAAAATCAATATTTTCAGCTTTCTAAAAATTTCTGATATATGTAAAGATTAAATATATAAAGAACGTAAACCATTCACTTTTTGAGAGCTACGATGTATAATTCAGGAGAAAACGTCATTTTATTCTGTCTTCGATAATTCTTGCTACCCGGACAATAATGCAAATCATATGCTATTGACCTCAGATTTGAACTCATTCGGTAGAGATTGTGCGCATGCTTCGCTATAGTCTTGACAGATAACATCATTTTCGTTTCGATTTACATTCCATTATTTTCCATTCAATCCACGATTAAAAATAATTTTCCCTTAGCGAAATGTTAAACAAGGATCTCTTTACATGGAAAACATATGTATATCACCATCTATGATCTAAACCGCCGTAAATGTCTTTTAACGGTATTATGTGTATAATCAAGGACGTATATAGAATCTTATATACGTCCTTGGTATAATTCATAAAATTTCGCGGGGCCCAGTAAGGGGACACTGCATACGCAACTTGTAATTATGTTAAAACATTAGGGTTTTTTTTATATTAAAAATGAATACTACTTTGTTTCAAATCTATTTAAAATTTATTTGGCCTAAGAGACAAGAATGTGAAAGAAAGCACACATTCTTTATCTCATAATAATATATAGGCAAATAATTTGATTCTGAGGGGGCCTGGCAATATTAGTCAGGTTTGAATATTTGACAGAAAATGCATTCGACACATAGTGCAGGACAGGTTATAACATTGTTTACTCAGTTCAGGCTAGCTTATTTTTTTTATTTTCTATGAAGCAAAGGCCAGAAATTTTTTCGAACTTTGGGTGACCAGATTATTTATTTCATTTACAAAAACTGCCAGACCAAGCCTCCCCCCTCCCGCGGAATGGTTGGTGTCAAAATAACGGTGACAAATTATGGACAAAATAAGTCGTATTTTTGGCATTTTTTTTCTTGTTGATTTTTTATTTTCTTCTCCGACAACTCCAAATGTTTTCATCGTAATGGTTTTGAAATGTACATACTAATGATAATTTACATAGTTTGTACATGCGATACGTTAGTTCCGACGAGGATTTTAAAATTTGAGATTTCTTGGTTCTGTTTCGATTTCCCCAATTGGGGCCCCGTGTCATTCATTATTACCGATTTCAATGTTTTTGTCCAATTTTTCGAATAAACTGATTAAGTCAGAATGAAATTCATTGCAGTTGATAATCTTTAAGGTAAAAACATACATGAAATAATTTCTTTGCAAGGCAAGAAATGCAAGAAATTTAACTTTTTTACGTTGGTGATGAAATTTCATGATCGGTAATCATCGGAACGGTGCATCCGAAAGTTAATTAGCCGCCATTGTCTTGACAAAACACGTACGAGATGGAATGATTTTCTGTTCTTAATCACAGATGATCGCGATTTTCGTCCTCAAACATGCACGAATAGTTTAGTTTTTAGGGAATGTAAATATATCAAGAATATTTTTGAAGATGTTTATTTCACCAAAACCTCGTTTCATATTACTTTAAATCAATATTATAAACAACAGCAATGATAGCTTATAATACACATATCTACGGTTTTATTTCTATAACTGGGTTGATACATCTGCTGGTGAACTGTTAATTCTCCGAGGGTATCACACGCCTAGTAATCTGACATGGTTTATTAGATTTATTTATTATTGAAATGTACAGTTTCTAAATAATATGATTACTATCAAAACTAAGGATCTCCTCCCTCGGGCATAAATGACATTTGCCGATGTTGGCTATCTAAGGTTCTCCTCCCTCAGACATAAATGACATTTGCCGATGTTGGCTATCTAAGGTTCTCCTCCCTCAGGCATAAGTGACCTTTGCCGATGTTGGCTATCTAAGGTTCTCCTCCCTCAGACATACGTGACCTTTGCCGATGTTGACTATCTAAGGTTCTCCTCCCTCAGACATAAGTGACCTTTGCCGATGTTGGCTAGCTAAGGTTCTCCTCCCTCAGGTATAAGTGACATTTGCCGATGTTGGCTACCTAAGGTTCTCCTACCTCAGACATATGTGACATTTGCCGATGTTGTCTATCTAAAGTTCTCCTCCCTCAGGCATAAGTGACCTTTGCCGATGTTGACTATCTAAAGGTTATCCTCCCTCAGGCATAAGTGACCTTTACCGATGTTGGCTATCTAAGATTCTCATCCCTCAGGCATAAGTGACATTTGCCGATGTTGGCTATCTAAGGTTCTCCTCCCTCAGACATAAGTGACCTTTGCCGATGTTGGCGATCTAAGATTCTCCTCCCTCAGACATACGTGACCTTTGCCGATGTTGGCTATCTAAGGTTCTCCTCCCTCAGGCATAAGTGACCTTTGCCGCCTGTCATGCAAGTGTTTTCCAGAGGTGTGTAAATTACAAACGCTCGCATTTAACCGGACGAACATCATTGCAATATAGCAATTTAATTTTTAACATCTATAGAGATGTTATTACAAAATAATAAGAAAAAATTGTATATTTTGAGGATACGTTTATTACATGCCGGTGAATGTTTGATCGCATTAAGTGTGGACCGTCTAGTGTGGATTTCAATATTGTTCATTTGATCATATTCAGCGAAAATATCAATGAAATATATTTGAAACTCGTGAAAATTCAAAATCAAACATCGAATAATTTCACAGATTATAAAAAAGTTGTTGAAGAAGGATTGTCTATGACAATATCAGTACATATCCCATGTTGCATGATGAGCCATCATTGCATTGTTATTAAGGATTGTTATATACGTAGTATCCTGCATCCTGCTACTGTGAAGTCTCGCATGAATACAATACAATTATTTATTTCAATGATTCAGTAATTATATTGATATTCCTTGTAGTAAATAGACATCAAATAAGACAAGCTTAACACCTACATGAAACAACGGTGTCTTCGCCTTTGAAGACAATATGTATAATGATTATTTATAATAGTACACAAAAGACTTTGATTACAAGCCATATGTCTGAATGGTATTTAAATCAATATTATAAACAACAGCAATGATAGCTTATAATACATATATCTACCGTTATATTTCTATAATTGGGTTGATACCTCTGCTGGTGAACTGTTAATTCTCCGATGGTATCACACGCCTAGTAATCTGACATGGTTTATTAGATTTATTTATTATTGAAATGTACAGTTTCTAAATAATATGATTGTTATCAAAACTAAGGTTCTCCTCCCTCAGGCATAAGTGACCTTTGCCGATGTTGGCTATCTAAGGTTCTCCTCCCTCAGGTATAATTGACCTTTGCCAATGTTGGTTATCTAAGGTTCTCCTCCCTCGGGCATAAGTGACCTTTGCCGATGTTTGTTATCTAATGTTCTCCTCCCTCAGACATACGTGACCTTTGCCAATGTTGGTTATCTAAGGTTCTCCTCCCTCGGGCATAAGTGACCTTTGCCGATGTTTGTTATCTAATGTTCTCTTCCCTCAGGCATAAGTGACCTTTGCCGATGTTAGCTATATTTGCCGATGTTGGCTATCTAAGGTTCTCCTCCCTCAGGCATAAGTGACCTTTGCCGATGTTGGCTATCTAAGGTTCTCCTCCCTCAGGCATAAGTGACCTTTGCCGATGTTGGCTATATAAGGTTCTTCTCCCTTGGGCATAAGTGACCTTTGCCGATGTTGGCTATCTAAGGTTCTCCTCCCTCAGGCATAAGTGACCTTTGCCGATGTTGGCTATCTAAGGTTCTCCTCCCTCAGACATAAGTGACCTTTGCTGATGTTGGCTAAGGTTCTCCTCCCTCAGGCATAAGTGACCTTTGCCGATGTTGGCTATCTAAGGTTCTCCTCCCTCAGGCATAAGTGACCTTTGCCGATGTTGGTTATCTAATGTTCTCTTCCCTCAGGCATAAGTGACCTTTGCCGATGTTGGCTATATTTGCCAATGTTGGCTATCTAAGGTTCTTCTCCCTCGGGCATAAGTGACCTTTGCCGATGTTGGCTATCTAAGGTTCTCCTCCCTCGGGCATAAGTGTCCTTTGCCGATGTTGGCTATCTAAGGTTCTCCTCCCTCAGGCATAAGTGACCTTTGCCGATGTTGGCTATCTAAGGTTCTCCTCCCTCAGACATAAGTGATCTTTGCTGATGTTGGCTATCTAAGGTTCTCCTCCCTCGGGCATAAGAGACCTTTGTCGATGTTGTCTATCTAAGGTTCTCCTCCCTCAGGCATAAGTAACCTTTGCCGATGTTGGCTATCTAAGGTTATCCTCCCTCAGGCATAAGTAACCTTTGCCGATGTTGGCTATCTAAGGTTCTCCTCCCTCAGACATAAGTGATCTTTGCTGATGTTGGCTATCTAAGGTTCTCCTCCCTCGGGCATAAGAGACCTTTGTCGATGTTGTCTATCTAAGGTTCTCCTCCCTCAGGCATAAGTAACCTTTGCCGATGTTGGCTATCTAAGGTTCTCCTCCCTCGGGCATAAGAGACCTTTGTCGATGTTGTCTATCTAAGGTTCTCCTCCCTCAGGCATAAGTAACCTTTGCCGATGTTGGCTATCTAAGGTTATCCTCCCTCAGGCATAAGTGACCTTTGCCGATGTTGGCTATCTAAGGTTCTCCTCCCTCAGACATAAGTGACCTTTGCCGATGTTGACTATCTAAGGTTCTCCTCCCTCAGGCATAAGTGACCTTTGCCGATGTTGGCTATCTAAGGTTCTCCTCCCTCAGACATAAGTGACCTTTGCTGATGTTGGCTATCTAAGGTTCTCCTCCCTCAGGCATCAGTGACCTTTGTCGATGATGTTGGCTATCTAAGGTTCTCCTCCCTCAGACATAAGTGACCTTTGCCGATGTTGGCTATCTAAGGTGCTCCTCCCTCAGTGACCTTTGCCGATGTTGGCTATCATGTATAAGCTCTTTCTTGCTCCCAGGGATTAATATTATCACACTTTCCACTCTTTTGACATTAACGTACCTAATGAAGGTTATTGTACTTACATATCTATTACTTTACACGTTGATTTCTTTTACAAACCGTGTAATGTTGCAGCCAGCAACAGTTAATTAATTCATGAAATGACTTAACACGCATTATTGAGTAAAACAATTAAAAATAAGGAGTTCGGTGCGTTGTTCATTGTTTTAATTAAAATGATATGTCACTCTAGAATGTTATTAAATGAATTACAACCCTCGGAATGTTATATCGTATTGACTATGTACTCATGAATGTTCACATGGCTAAAAGCCAAAGATCTGTACAGCACATCTACATGTGGCGGATAGTGTCTCGATTGGATGTTGTCGGGCTATAATACGGAAAGCCTGAGGGCGGACATTACCTATTTTGTAGATTTCGAGAAAGCGTAGACGCGTTGTAGCCGCTACAAAAGACAAAATATTTCGCCACTACCCAACTCATCATGCTTTTCTAGTGGCATTCGAAAGTTGTTGCCTCATCCTCTTTCATCTTAGTAGTTTTTATATATTGTTGAACTTGTTCTAGTACTGAAATATTGATCGCTGGATGTTATAAGGAATAAAAAATCATCGGTTACTTAGTCTAACGCCGACACTTTTGATTGAAGTGTCTGTAAAAAGCCAGGAAATTGATTGGTCATGCATTTGTGTGTAAGGGGTATCGATTTTGCCCTTTTCTATGATTTGTCTATTGGATTGTGGAACTGTTCCGACAATGTGGTATTTTATTTTCATTTTATTTCCTCATTGAGTAATCAAGATTGGTTCATCACATGCTAATGGTTGTAGGTAGTATCAGTTTCTAAGGTAATCAGTTGTCTAACGTTATTTTACGACGTGTAAAAAGAAGTATGTGAACAGCAACGCTTTGTCATATCTTTCTTGATATGAAAAAATATTATGACGATAGGAAAAGTTTGAAGATCCCAAAGGGGTAATCAGAAGCTGTAAATCGAAGAGGGACAGACAATACAATGGCCAACAATTGTTTAGTCAAAACTTGTCCAAAATCGCAGCATTTTACGATGCTCGTTCCTTAAGTGATGCTTTACAGGAGTAAGCAAAAACATATTCGTAGGTGGGGTACACTAATGGATATCTGAGCTCATCGTCTACAACAATCTGTCCTACACAAACACCGAAACGTCGAACAAAACCCCAAGCAGTCATGAACAACAATGCATTGACACGATAGACAAGTAGGAAAAATACAATTCAACTCATTAAGTTTTCATTATCAAAATATTTGTCATCAATGTATACCAACAAAATAAAAATAAAAATCGAGTTTTCATTTTTATTTATTAAGACATTGGCTGTATTAGTATACCAAACAAGTAAGATAAAGACTGTAGTTTGGTGGCTGTATTAGTATACCGAACAATTAAGATAAAGACTGTAGTTTGTTGGCTGTATTAGTATACCAAACAATTAAGATAAAGACTGTAGTTTGTTGGCTGTATTAGTATACCAAACAATTAAGATAAAGACTGTAGTTTGTTGGCTGTATTAGTATACAAAACAATTAAGATAAAGACTGTAGTTTGTTGGCTGTATTAGTATACCAAACAATTAAGATAAAGACTGTAGTTTGTTGGCTGTATTAGTATACCAAACAATTAAGATAAAGACTGTAGTTTGTTGGCTGTATTAGTATACCAAACAATTAAGATAAAGACTGTAGTTTGTTGGCTGTATTAGTATACCGAACAATTAAGATAAAGACTGTAGTTTGTTGGCTGTATTAGTATACCAAACAATTAAGAAAAAGACTGTAGTTTGTTGGCTGTATTAGTATACCAAACAATTAAGATAAAGACTGTAGTTTGTTGGCTGTATTAATATACCAAACAATTAAGATAAAGACTGTAGTTTGTTGGCTGTATTAGTATACCAAACAATTAAGATAAAGACTGTAGTTTGTTGGCTGTATTAGTATACCAAACAATTAAGATAAAGACTGTAGTTTGTTGGCTGTATTAGTATACCAAACAATTAAGATAAAGACAGTAGTTTGTTGGCTGTATTAGTATACCGAACAATTAAGATAAAGACTGTAGTTTGTTGGCTGTATTAGTATACCAAACAATTAAGATAAAGACTGTAGTTTGTTGGCTGTATTAGTATACCAAACAATTAAGATAAAGACTGTAGTTTGTTGGCTGTATTAGTATACCAAACAATTAAGATAAAGACTGTAGTTTGTTGGCTGTATTAGTATACCAAACAATTAAGATAAAGACTGTAGTTTGTTGGCTGTATTAGTATACCAAACAATTAAGATAAAGACTGTAGTTTGTTGGCTGTATTAGTATACCAAACAATTAAGATAAAAACTGTAGTTTGTTGAACTTCCTTGCATTATAATAGAACTGTAGATATCTAATTTAGTGCAAAGGACGGGATTCAGATCAGTTTAAAGTCAAAAGATTACAAAGCCAAATACATTATTAGTGTTTTTGGAGCGATTTTTATGTTAAACTGTCATCAAACATTGAGAAAACAAACGCAACGATTTGCGAAATTCGTGTATATATTATTGTCCGTAACAATTATCATTATTTCGATTGTTTTGGGGTTTTTCTTTGTTAAAGATGCAAATTGTAATAGGTCAATATCTATTTGACACAAGGAAAGGTGGTTGTATATACGTCATACCATTAACACTATGCAATTAAGTTCTGATCCATCGATATTTATAATTGTACATAAATGTGATAATGATACGCCTGCTGGGTGTTAATCCATATAAGGAAATACTACAGCTGCTGTGTTCCCAGCTTGATCCCGTGATAAGATCTTACGGTCATAAAACCTTAAGACGTTGATTTGTGTACTACTGGTACTTCAGAATTCTCTAAAAGTATTTATTTGATTAGTAAGAAAAGATATGGATGTAAATGTGAGATTATCCAACATTAAAGATAGACATAAATTAAAACAACTTAACAATGCTTTTATAGCTGTACTGCATTTCACAGTCACAGTAGTGTTCTGATTGGCTGGGTTTTTTTCGAGATACAAACTCGTGCTCAAAGATTGTATGATCATAAGATCAGACTGGGATACCTTGTTACTCTATGTAATACATACTACTGATGACAGTTTTACTTATATCTATAAAACGATAATGGTTTAATATATAAAATCTGATTTCATTGGTGTGTAATCATAAAATATGAACTTTAAATAATATTTCCAATACAACCAACTAATGGTAAACATAAAGGCGTACTATCGCTGATTTTAATATATAAATATTATCTCAGTAGTAAAAACAGATTTATAATAACTGGACCTTTAATATGTTTCCTTAAAAAATGTAATTTAATTAGCTTCGGTTGTCTATGAAGAAAACCAACTAAGCATTACAAGTTCACTGTTGCAAAGCATTCATATCCGTATATCCAACCCAGCTGTTTCTGGCATGTATTTTAAGAAAAAACAAAACAAACGTCACTATAGGAGTGAGTATTGTTCTACAAGACGGAGAGATTAGATCATGTTCCATTCCAACTATAGAAACAGGTTGAAAAGCGAGTCTTTTGCTAGCATTCCTCCGCTTTGTCGCAGCGGGTGCAAATGATTTTTTATATTTTACGGCAATGTACGCATGTTGTGTTTATCCTCCAATGTCAAAAAGTCCAAAATAACGGCATAATTGTTAAGCAGAGCTGAAACTAGCGTCGTTCTAATCGTTCTTGATGTTGTCTTCTGTTAAGTCCGCGCTTATACTGTTACAGTTCCTTACAGTCGTTCAACATGAATCGGGTACCAGAAAAAAAACTATATCTTGGTCAGTGACCGTATATAACAACAATATATCCAGCCAGTGCATTGCAATTTAGTCTGCACTTATATATTAGATTTGAACTTTTTTGACATTGCAGGAGAAATACAATATTTTCTGTCTGTTTCTAAAGCTCGTACAAACATATTTGATATTTTACAACAATGTACGTATATGGTCTATTTAAAACAGATATGCTTTTTCAATATCATGATGCAATAAAAACGTAGATATCTAATTTAGTGAACACGACACGTGTCTGAAAACACCATCATCGGGTACAATCTAAGTCAAAAGATTGGAAAACCAAACAAATTAAAGGTTTGTAGGAACAAGAAAACCAAAGGGCCTAAACAGGATAGCTAAAATCTGGGAGCAAGAAAACCATAGGTCCTAAACAGGATAGCTAAAATCTGGGAGCAAGAAAACCATAGGCCATAAACAGGATAGCTAAAATCTGGGAGCTAGAAAACCATAGGGCCTAAACAGGATAGCTAAAATATGGGAGCAACAAAACCATAGGGCCTAAACAGGAGAGCTAAAATCTGGGAGCAACAAAACAATAGGGCCTAAACAGGAGAGCTAAAATCTGGGAGCAAGAAAACCAAAGGGCCTAAGCACGATAGCTAAAATCTGGGAGTAAGAAAACCACAGGGCCTAAACAGGATAGCCAAAACCAAAGGACCTCAACAGGATAGCCAAAGTCTGCGAACAAGAAAACCATAGGGCCTAAACAGGATAGCCAAAGTCTGGGAACAAGAAAACCATAGGGCTTAAACAGGATAGCTAAAATCTGGGAGCAACAAAACCACAGGGCCTAAACAGGATAGCCAAAATCTGAAAATAAGAAAACCATAGGGCCTGAATAGGATAACCAGTTTGGGAACAAGAAAACCATAGGGCCTAAACAGGATAGCCAAATCTGGGAACATGAAAACTAAAGGGCCTAAACAGGATAGCCAAAGTCTGGGAGCAAGAAAACCACAGGGCCTAAACAGATAGCCAAAATCTGGGAGCAAGAAAACCATAGGGCCTAAACAGGATAGCCAAAATCTGGGAGCAAGAAATCCAAAGAGCCTAAACAGGATAGCTAAAATCTGGGAGCAAGAAAACCAAAGGGCTTAAGCGGGATAGCCACAATCTGGGAGCAAGAAAACCAAAGGGTCTAAACAGGATAGCCAAAATCTGGGAGCAAGAAAACCATAGAGCCTACACAGGATAGCCAAAATCTGGGAGCAGGAAAACCATAGGTCCTGAACATGATAGCCAAAATCGTCTAAGATCTCCTATGTCTGAGAGGGTGCTTAGTGTTTTTGTTTGCTAAAGATGCAAATTGTAATAGGTCAATATCTATATGTCACAAGGAAAGGCGGTTGTATATACGTAATATCATTAACACTATACAATTAATACTATGTTGCTATTCATCGACATTTATTATTGTACATAGATGTGATAATGATACGCCCACTGGCTGTTAATCCATAAAAGGAAATACTACTGCTGCTGTGTTCCCAGCTTCTTACCATGATCAGATCTTACGGTCATAAAACTCAGAGTTTAATTTTTGTAATTGTACTTCCAAATTTTCCAATAAGAACAAAGTTTTCATTTGATTTGTTTTTATTTGATTTATTGTGTTTAACGCCACTTTCAGCAATATTTCATCTATATCATGGCGACCAGTTTTAGTGGTGGAAGAAGCCGGAGTACCCGGAGAGAACCACCGACGATAGACATGCAACTTGTAAACTTTATCACTTGCGGCTGTGAGTGGAGTGCACCTTTTTTGTAATTTACAAAGCGGTATTGGTGATAAGCCTGTATGAGTTGTTAGGTAACCCAACTACCTAACTCATTGAGCCACCGGTCCCTCTCTTCATTTGAAGTAGTGTTCTGATCATAAAATATGAAATTTAAATAGCATTTCCAATACAACAACTAATGGTAAACATAAAGGCGTACTATCGCTGATTTTTATATATAAATATTATCTCAGTCGTTAACACAGATTTATAATGACTGGACCTGTGATATGTTTCTTTAAAAATATTGTAATATTATTAGTTTCAGATGTCTATGAACAAAATCAGCTAAACATTATAAGTTCACTGGCCACTGTTGCAAAGCATTCATATCCGTATATTGCTTCTGACATTTATTTTAAGGGGAAAAAACAAACAAACGTTTACTATAGGAGTGAATACTGTTCTACAAGACGGAGAGATTAGATCATGTTCCATTAATACAGCTATAGAAACAGGATTAAAAGCGAGTCTTTTGCTAGCATTTCTCCGCTTTTTCGCAGCGAGCGCAAATTATTTTTATATTTTATGGCAATGTACGTATATAATGTTTATCCTACAATGTCCAAGAAGAGCTTGAAGATACCAAAGGGGTAATCAGAATCCGTATATCGAAGAACAGACAACACAATGGCCAAAAGAAAAAGTACAAAAAGACAAACAGCGATCTACAAAACATACACATAAAACTAAAGATCGAGTAACACGAACCCCACTAAAACCGGGAGTGAACTCAGGTGCTCCGGAATGGTGGGCAGTTCCTGCTCGAAACCAACTGTCTAATTGTCAAAAGAGAGCTGAAACTAGCGTCGTTCAAATCTTCTTGATGGTGTTCTCCTGTGAAGTCCGCACTTGTACTGTTGCCGTTTCTTACCATCGCTCAACATGAATCAGGTGCTAGAAAAACTATGTATTTGTCAGGAACCGTATATAACAACAATATATCCAGCCAGTGCAATGCAATTTAGTCTGCACTTATATATTAGTTTTGAGCTTTTCTGACATTGCAGGATAAATACAATATACATACAGTGTCGGGAAATATATATACAATATTGGTGTATTGACGGAAAATAGATAATTTATGTTGCTCGGCACGAAACGGATGGAAAGACTCGCTAAAAGCTCGTCTTTCCTCCGTTTCTAAGCTTCGCCACATAAATTATATATTTACCGTCAATACACCAATATTGTATTTATCCTGCAATAAAATTTGCCAAAAAAATGTTTTTTAATTTGATAATAAAAAAAAAGATAACGGAAACCCCATTGATTCCTCAATAGTAGTTCCGGTAAGGGAAGTGGCTTAATAGCTTTATTAGGCTATTGTGATAAGTGTTATTATGACAGGGGTGTGGCTTAATAGCTTTATTAGGCTAGTATGAAAAGGGTTATTATGACGGGTGTGGCCTAATAGCATTATTAGGCTAATGTGAAAAGTGTTATTATGACACTGGATAAATAAAGTCTGGGAGCAAGAAAACCACAGGGCCTAAACAGGATAACTAATGTCTGGGAGCAAGAAAACCACAGGGCCTAAACAGGATAACTAAAATCTGGGAGCAAGAAAACCACAGGGCCTAAACAGGATAACTAAAGTCTGGGAGCAAGAAAACCACAGGGCCTAAACAGGATAACTAAAGTTTGGGAGCAAGAAAACCACAGGACCTAAACAGGATAACTAAAGTCTGGGAGCAAGAAAACCACAGGGCTTAAACAGGATAACTAAAGTCTGGGAGCAAGAAAACCACAGGGCCTAAACAGGATAACTAAAATCTGGGAGCAAGAAAACCACAGGGCCTAAACAGGATAACTAAAGTCTGGGAGCAAGAAAACCACAGGGCCTAAACAGGATAACTAAAGCCTGGGAGCAAGAAAACCACTGGGCTTAAACAGGATAGCTAATGTCTGGGAGCAAGAAAACCACAGGGCTTAAACAGGATAACTAAAGTCAGGGAGCAAAAAAACCACAGGACCTAAACAGGATAGCTAATGTCTGGGAGCAAGAAAACCACAGGGCCTAAACAGGATAACTAATGTGCGGGAGTAAGAAAACCACAGGGCCTAAACAGGATAACTAATGTGCGGGAGCAAGAAAACCACAGGGCCTAAACAGGATAACTAAAGTCTGGGAGCAAGAAAACCACAGGGCCTAAACAGGATAACTAATGTCTGGGAGTAAGAAAACCACAGGGCCTAAACAGGATAACTAAAGTCTGGGAGCAAGAAAACCACAGGGCCTAAACAGGATAACTAAAGTCTGGGAACAAGAAAACCACAGGACCTAAACAGGATAGCTAATGTCTGGGAGCAAGAAAATCACAGGGTCTAAACAGGATAGCTTATGTCTGGGAGCAAGAAAACCACAGGGCCTAAACAGGATAGCTAATGTCTGGGAGCAAGAAAATCACAGGGCCTAAACAGGATAACTAAAGTCTTGGAGCAAGAAAACCACAGGGCCTAAACAGGATAACTAAAGTCTGGGAGTAAGAAAACTACAGGGCCCAAACAGGATAACTAAAATCTGGGAGCATGAAAACCACAGGGCCCAAACAGGATAACTAAAGTCTGGGAGCAAGAAAACCACAGGGCCTAAACAGGATAACTAAAGTCTGGGAGCATGAACACTAAAGGGCCTAAACAGGATAACTAAAGTCTGGGAGCAAGAAAACCACAGGGCCTAAACAGGATAACTAAAATCTGGGAGCAAGAAAATCATAGGGCCCAAACAGGATAACTAAAATATGGGAGCAAGAAAACCACAGGGCTTAAACAGGATAACTAAAGTCTGGGAGCAAGAAAACCAAAGGGTCTAAACAGGATAACTAAAGTCTGGGAGCAAGAAAACCACAGGGCCTAAACAGGATAACTAAAATCTGGGAGCATGAACACTAAAGGGCCTAAACAGGATAACTAAAGTCTGGGAGCATGAACACTAAAGGGCCTAAACAGGATAACTAAAGTCTGGGAGCAAGAAAACCACAGGGCCTAAACAGGATAACTAAAATCTGGGAGCAAGAAAATCATAGGGCCCAAACAGGATAACTAAAATATGGGAGCAAGAAAACCACAGGGCTTAAACAGGATAACTAAAGTCTGGGAGCAAGAAAACCAAAGGGTCTAAACAGGATAACTAAAGTCTGGGAGCAAGAAAACCACAGGGCCTAAACAGGATAACTAAAATCTGGGAGCAAGAAAATCATAGGGCCCAAACAGGATAACTAAAATATGGGAGCAAGAAAACCACAGGGCCTCAACAGGATAACTAAAGCCTGGGAGCAAGAAAACCAAAGGGTCTAAACAGGATAACTAAAGTCTGGGAGCAAGAAAACCAAAGGGTCTAAACAGGATAACTAAAGTCTGGGAGCAAGAAAACCAAAGGGTCTAAACAGGATAACTAAAGTCTGGGAGCAAGAAAACCAAAGGGTCTAAACAGGATAACTAAAATCTGGGAGCAAGAAAACCACAGGGCCTAAACAGGATAACCAATAATAATTAAATAATAATAATTACATTATTTAGGAATTGCAATTTTCAATAACAAATATGTCTAATAAACCATGTCAGTGTCGAAACACTGACTACTGGAGGATGATACCCTCGGGAACTAATAGTCCGCCAGCAGGGGTATTGATCCAGTAATATTTATATAAACGTAGATATCCAATTTAGTGCACACGATGTGTTTCTGGAATAACCTTCATCAGGTTTGCTCAAAGTGGGAAGATTGGAAAGCTAAATAATTCTAAAATATTGGCAGCAATAATATAAAAAACAAATATTTAAAAGGGCCTAAAGCTAAACATAACCAAAATAAGATAAGGCCACGTATTCTTGAGGGGAGAGGACATTATTACATTAAATTGTGAAGTTCAATAATAAATGTATCTCATAAGCCATATTAGTGCCGCAACACTGCCTACTGGGAGGATGATAATCTTAGTTTGTTTTCATACAATCGATTGCTGTTCCACACTCAACTAAATCCAATACTTCTGAAATATGTTAATTCCGTGTGAACTTGTAAAACTATTTCAACTATTAATATTAGCTTTGTCCTTGTATATTATTGTAACATGTATAATCACAGATTGACAGAAATGATACAATATTTTATCAGAAATAAAAATATTGATTTAATCCTAGACCTTGTTTTCTTTACAGAAAGTAGAATTTAACATTGACATTCTAACGCCTTTAAATCTCTATACAATATTTATACAGAAATAGACCAGATTTTCAAATTAATTACTATAAATAGAAAACCACGAAATTGTATACATATTTTAGAAATTAATATTTAGAATAAAAACCACAAAATTTGTCAAGAAAATTTGAATTACTTCAGTAATCTTAGCTGAATGAAAGTACTTCCGTGAGAAAATACACCCAATTATATCATGTAATATTGAAAAGACAACAAACCGAACCACGTGTAAACAGATAAAATTTCTATATTAGAAGGACGATGATATATACACAATGTGAGAATAAAACGTATCATAAATGTTTTTTTGTAATCAATATTTTATTTCATCATCTTCTTATACAACATGATGCAGCATAATTACAATACGATACTATATCTAAATGATTGCATGCAATAAGCACAAAATTATAGGTTTATTCCCTAATTCATTTGCAGTGCCAGAGTAATATTTCTCCAGGTTTTTTTTTAATCTGATTTGCCTTTGTCGTTGATAGGAGATAACATGAAGCTAAATCAACATTTTTATAATTTTTCAACATAGTGTGTTAAACCTCCACAGTGGGTAATGAATTCTTAATTTTACATGCATACAGATATTTCTTTACCAACAAACTGCAAATATTGACACACTGTGGAAGGTCACCGGAGTAGCAATTAAACATACACACAAAAGGGTCCATATCTAACTTCAAATTCAAGGATTTTTGAAGATATGATGCTAAACTGATCCAAATGTTTTTAGCATATTGACACTCCTAAAAAAGATGTTCAATTTTTTTAATAGCATCATTACAAAAAGTGCATAATGCTGTTTCAGACAGTTTACATTTCATCAAGAGGTGGTTTGTAAAAATAATTCTGTGATTTATTTTAAACTGAAAACACTGAAGCTGCGTATCATTTAACAAATAAAAAGTCGAAAAGTATACATTTTCCCATTCTTCTTCTGAAACGTCTTTTCCTAAGAATAATTTCGGTTTGTTTTGACTTTTTAATGGTTTTTCGGCTATTTTTTCAATCAATATCCAATAGAAATATGTTGTTGGCTTTTCTATAGACTTTAGAAAGTACCGTATTTCTTCTAATTAACGCCCCCCTTCTAATAAACGCCCCCTCACTTAATGCTGCCAACAGAACATTTTTACTTCTAATAAACGCCCCCATTTCCATAAAAATAAATTAAGACCAGTAATCTTAGAACTTTAATTAGAATTATACAGTAATCGATTTGAGCTTTAATGAAAATTGTAAAATAATCGAACAATGAGTTCCAAAAATACCGGTAGTTCCGCTAATTATGCACTTCGCTACACATGCTACATGTACATCGGAAAATAAATCAATAATCTACACTCTAAATCTATCTATCAATGAACTACGGTAACTATTCTAAACTAAAACTAAGTTTTTTCATAAAGATTTTATACAACTGGTAAAAGCTACACATCGTTAATGTCCGTCACTGTCATAATCGGATTCATTTTCCTCTTCCAATTCTGAATTTATTTCGTTTTCACCATCGCTGATTTCGGTGTTTTGTTCGTTGAATGACGAAACGTTTGCTAAAATTTCCTCATCCATTCTGACGTCCTCTTCGTCGAATCCTTCAAATGGATCATCGTCGCCTTCATTTTGAAATAAATTATCTTCACTGCCGTCCAAGGCATTCGAGATTCCACATTTTTTAAATGATTTACGTATTATGTCAGGAGAAATTGCATCCCAGGATTGTTTGATCCATTTCAGAATTAAAGATTTAGAAGGAGCACGTCTGTTGCCACCTTTGGTTTTCTCCACAGGTCCAGAAAATAGCCATTCATCATACATTTCTGATAAGTGCGACTTAAACGGTTTATTCCATGAAACATCAGCCGGCTGTAATTTTGATGTGCATCCTCCGGGAATAACACACAGATCCGAGTTGTATTTCATTCGGACAGACTCCTTGATGGATGGAGTTATATGTGCCCTAAAGGCATCCCAAACGAGAAAACGGCGTTTTTGGTTATTTAAACACCAAATTCTTTTCAACCTAAAGTTAATGCTTTCTTCGTTTGCCCAAGACTTTTTTCCCGATCCACACATAAACACTACCACACCGTTCGGAACTTCATTTTTTGGTAGTGGACGGACACCAGGTAGGTGAACAAGAGGAGGTAGTTTTGTTCCGTCAGCATAAGCAGCGAGCGTAACAGTAAGTCTTTCTTTTTCATGGCCCGTTGTTGCCACACGCACCTCCTTTTCCCCACGTTCAGCTAATGTTGACTTTCCTGGCATTTCGAACCACACTGGGGTTTCATCCATATTGAGAACATGCCCAACACACTGTCCTGGATTCCCACGCTGAAGAACGAGTTTTACTGAAAATTTATCATTTGGATTGTTTTCCTCTCTTTCACATATTAGTTTGTCTCCACACATTTTTATAGACATGGTAACCCCTGATAGAACTATTAAAATTATATTCCATAGATTCAATAGACGATTATCAAACACGTTTATAAGAATTTACATCAACTGGAGTGTGCTATTTATAGATAACAATGAGACAACCGACACACGTGTAAAATTCTATTGTCTGTTTCACGAAGTCAACTTGGAAATTTTTTCTCTAATTAACGCCCCCCTTTTGGAAAATGTCAACGCCCCCGGGGCGTTTATTAGAAGAAATACGGTATATATATTTATTATTAACTTCTTCAAAAGGAGTCGAATTTAGAATAGTTTGTCTCCACTCTCTTGGTACTGCGTTAATGAGTCCATGAAAATCTATGAAATTAACATTCAAATTATACTTATTGTTAAATCCCTCTAAAGTCATAAATCCACCATGTCATCAATGTTGGTGTGATTAAAATATAACCTGATTGATTCTTGTTTAAGGTCATTGATCAGTACAGCACATACGTCCAAGAGGAGAACGAGTTTACCATCAATAAATCACGTGTAGAGGATGCATTGTAATGGGTATGCAAATGAGCGTTTCTATTACCACTAGTAAATGGGAGATAAATGATAGAATTGTTACCTTGCACACAACTCTACTAAATCAAATAATAGGGGTGTAATTATAACGTTTTCGAACATTTGGAATTAAACGCAACTTCTCATGTAACAAATTCCCATTTTCTCAATATATCATACACAGCTCAAAAATACACATTAAGACATTTATAAAAAGGTTATTGCTCGACAGTTTTAATCAGTTTAACCCCACCTGTCCATAGCCAGGGTCTGGATTTCCATCGTCATGTTACCATCAATTGTTGTGTACAATGGTTTGAGGTTTGAGTAGATATTCGTTTTGTAGATATTGGCGGAATTGTCGACCATAAATGTTTAAACTGTCTTTTTCATATCTAGTTTTTACCATCTGTTATTCATAAATACTCATTAGATGTGCTGAAAGACATCTTTAAAATGAAAGGATGATTCAAATACATAACTTGCCCAACAGGTTGGGATATAAACGAGTCCCTCGTGTATGTAACGGTCCATACATGTACAAGACAACTTACAGCAGCTCCTAATCATCAATTTATTGTTAGATGTGGTCACTGTTGATCAAAACGTATATATCTAGTTTAGTGCAGACAACGCGTTTCTGAATTAAGTTTCGGCAGTCATGCTTCAGACCAAGATAGGAACACCAAAAATAAAAACGTTGCAAGGTTAAATTATCTTACCCTATTTATTATATCTTCTTTTCCTGTGACAATCTATCCTTGCACCCATTGCTTCATTACTGAGCCATCTTTTTACTTACATTATGTATTGTTTTGGAAACTTGTTTTTATATCATGAATATAACTGAAATACTTCTCATTTGACGTTAAACAACCATCAATTTATCATGACAATGATGTCGAAACAATGAAACACGAAACTATATCCACGTGACTCGAGTAAAATCTGAAGTTAAAGAGTGATGGTTTTATTGTTGTACTTCGTCTCACAGTCAACAAGACGTCATTAATGATTGATACAATTAATACACCAAAGGAAGTCCATTCTATCTACAGATGTCCTATGGGATTCCGTTAATTGGTTTAACCCCGTCATATGTCTGTGTTTGTCCCAAACAAGCACATGGATTTCTAACGCCATGTGTCAAGGTCTTTTTGTGTTTAATTGTTTGAGGTGAGAGGTGACTGTTCATTTTGTTGATATTGGTGGAATTGCTGGCAATCACTGTTTTAAGCTTTCTTTAAACTATATATGTGCATGCTTCCAATAAATGTTTAATACTTTTTACCGTTTATTTTTTAAACATGTTTTGTTATTGGTTTTGACAGTGTGTTGTGCATCGAGTCGTCACTGTTTGGAATGGTAATGTACCTTTTTGCCTTCTTGTATGTCATCATGCAGAAATTGAAAGCAATCTTCAGTGTTTAGTTTTTGCCTAAATTAATGCTGGTAACTTTTTTTTATCATTTACCAATACGATGTCTCTCGATCTGTGTGAATACTCTGCCCTTTCCAATGATATGTTTGTTTGTTTCTTTATGTATGCTTGGTTATCGTTTAGTCAAACATTGTAACATTTTTCATTTCATTAATCTAACAATTTCAACAGGTTTAAGTTTAAAGTCACACATACCACGCCTACATATACATTTCAGAAGACACCCTTTATTCAAACGGAAAGGACAACCTTTATAGTAAATATTGATATATAATTTACTAATAATAAGACTAGAGATTTCACTCAACAAACATCGTTCTATCGCTGATGTTAAGTATAATGTTTACACCTTAAATAAAAACAATATTGACGTCTGAAGTGGACCAATTTGTAATAATTCTAAAAATGACAAAAGAGTGTGAAGTTTTATTATACAAACCAGAAAACTTATTAAATTTAATGCATCATAAATATTGTTATCGATAAAAGTACTTCAAAAGCTAAAATAGTTAAATGTTTATGGTTTGATTTAGATATTGATAAATGATAATTGTAGGCCAATAAACCAAGACTTACTAGATTTTAAACCTTTTTAAAAGTGATGACTAACTGGAATGAAACTGATTTTTTTTTCTTTGGAACAAGAAAAATTTGAAATGATGCAAAATGTGACATTTAATCTCTTTCAGGGGTAACAGAATATCGCGATCTGTTTGAATGCGGCATATCACCATTACTATCTTCACCATGACAACGTTTCTGTGGTGCCGTCATCCTCCGTCTTAGAGGTAAAGGAGACTCATACCTGAATTTTGTTTTCAACCTGAAGGACAAACACAGTTAATTATTATGTTTCTTGGAATGTCGAATACACGTATCATACATTTTAGATTTCAAGGAAGAGTATGGGCGTTGTCGCTACTGCAAAGGGATAATTTTTTGTCCCTTCCCAAATTTCTGTGGTTTTCCGGTGACAGTCAAATGTCATTTTCATGATTATCACCCACTCCCTGGAGTTTTTATATTAGATATTGTTGAACAAATTCTCGTCCTTCATCTGCATAAAATATGTGCCGCTGGACGTAAATCAACCAACACAATTTCACAATATCCACCTCAAATGTTGAAGTTTCAAGACACCGCCAAAGGCCGGACTTTTACCAATCATTTCGATATATTTGTTTGGGTTTTCTTTTCTGATTGTCATGATAAAAATTAAAAAATACTGAAAGAGACCTTAAAACCAATTGATCTAAACGTCCAGGAATACTGCCCAGGCCGATACTTCTTTAGAGAAAAATACTAAAAGAATACCCGTTCTCACAGGAGAATTTCGAGAGTATTTTTTTTTTAGAATTCATCATATTGATATTGCACTGTATGCATTTTATCTAAGAAAAAAAACCGAAAAGAAAGTAAATTAGTACAGAATTCCGTCGATTTTACCATACAACTGTTATATAAAGTTCTATTTTTCATGAATATGACCATCTGCATTATCCATCAAATTCAACTTTCATAAAAAGCTGTTGTGTGTTATTCATGTGGGTGGATTAACCAATCTATATTAAGAGATCAAATTAAAGTTATCAATCTGAACAAGCATATAATGTCAAGACCATCATGGGCGTTTTTGTCAGGTATTATTAGAATTGGATACTGTAATATATACCCTTACTTTTATAATTTGATCATCATTCCTCGTGGCAAATTGACACAATTATGCAATCATGTGAGCTGTCTTGCTTCTACTCGCATTAAAATAAAAAACAGAAAACAAAAATGTTATACCATCAAAACAGTTCCTTAATACAGTAAATAATTGTTGAAACAGAAACAACATCGATAACCCTGACACATATATACATGGTGGCTTTCCTGGCGATAACCCTGACACATATATACATGGTGGCTTTCCTGGCGATAACACTGACACATATATACATGGTGGCTTTCCTGGCGATAACCCTGACACATATATACATGGTGGCTTTCCTGGCGATAACCCTGACACATATGTACATGGTGGCTTTCCTGGCGATAACCCTGACACATATATACATGGTGGCTTTCCTGGCGATAACCCTGACACATATATACATGGTGGCTTTCCTGGCGATAACCCTTACACATATATACATGGTGGCTTTCCTGGCGATAACCCTGACACATATATACATGGTGGCTTTCCTGGCGATAACCCTGACACATATGTACATGGTGGCTTTCCTGGCGATAACCCTGACACATATATACATGGTGGCTTTCCTGGCGATAACCCTGACACATATATACATGGTCGCTTTCCTGGCGATAACCCTGACACATATATACATGGTGGCTTTCCTGGCGATAACCCTGACACATATATACATGGTGGTTTTCCTGGCGATAACCTTGACACATATATACATGGTGGCTTTCCTGGCGATAACCCTGACACATATATACATGGTGGCTTTCCTGGCGATAACCCTGACACATATATACATGGTGGCTTTCCTGGCGATAACCCTGACACATATATACGTGTACATGGTCGCTTTCCTGGCGATAACCCTGACACATATATACATGGTGGCTTTCCTGGCGATAACCCTGACACATATATACGTGTACATGGTCGCTTTCCTGGCGATAACCCTGACACATATATACATGGTCGCTTTCCTGGCGATAACCCTGACACATATATACGTGTACATGGTCGCTTTCCTGGCGATAACCCTGACACATATATACATGGTCGCTTTCCTGGCGATAACCCTGACACATATATACATGGTCGCTTTCCTGGCGATAACCCTGACACATATATACGTGTACATGGTCGCTTTCCTGGCGATAACCCTGACACATATATACGTGTATATGATCGCTTTCCTGGCGATAACCCTGACATATATATATACAACATGTACGTGTACATGGTCGCTTTCCTGGCGATAACCCTGACACATATATATGTGTACATGGTCGCTTTCCTGGCGATAACCCTGACATATATATACATGGTGGCTTTCCTGGCGATAACCCTGACACATATATACATGGTCGCTTTCCTGGCGATAACCCTGACACATATATACATGGTCGCCTTCCTGGCGATAACTCTGACACATATATACATGGTCGCTTTCCTGGAGATAACCCTGACACATATATACGTGTACATGGTCGCTTTCCTGGCGATAACCCTGACATATATATACATGATGGCTTTCCTGGGGATAACCCTGACACATATATACATGGTCGCTTTCCTGGCGATAACCCTGACATATATATACGTGTACATGGTCGCTTTCCTGGCGATAACCCTGACACATATATACATGGTCGCTTTCCTGGCGATAATCCTGACACATATATACATGGTCGCTTTCCTGGCGATAACCCTGACACATATATACATGGTGGTTTTCCTGGAGATAACCCTGACACATATATACATGGTGGCTTTCCTGGCGATAACCCTGACACATATATACATGGTGGCTTTCCTGGCGATAACCCTGACACATATATACATGGTGGCTTTCCTGGCGATAACCCTGACACATATATACATGGTCGCTTTCCTGGCGATAACCCTGACACATATATAGATGGTCGCTTTCCTGGCGATAACCCTGACACATATATACATGGTCGCTTTCCTGGCGATAACACTGACACATATATACATGGTGGCTTTCCTGGCGATAACCCTGACACATATATACATGGTCGCTTTCCTGGCGATAACCCTGACACATATATACATGGTGGCTTTCCTGGCGATAACCCTGACACATATATACATGGTCGCTTTCCTGGCGATAACCCTGACACATATATACATGGTCGCTTTCCTGGAGATAACCCTGACACATATATACGTGTACATGGTCGCTTTCCTGGCGATAACCCTGACACATATATACATGGTCGCTTTCCTGGCTTGGTACAGGCACTTCCATAAAAAGTGGTGAGGTTTAACTAGTTTTATGGGCCCAAACGTTGCTTACTTGTGAAATTAATATTTCTATTTCTACTAGCAAATATAGAACACCTTCAAATGTGGAAGAAGACAAGTACGTGTCGCCTTTCAGTAGATAACTATTAAAAGTACTAGTGACCTTCCAGTAGATGACTATTAAAGTAAGCCATGTAATACATTGAGGTTTATTTTCAAAAATATTATTATTGGACACCTTTATATGATCATAGATGAAACAATTTAGCGCTGTATTTTATATAGTATACACAGATTGGTTTCCGTACTATGGTTGTTATTTTAAAGATTAAGGTCACCAAAAATATTTAAATATGGTTACGTCTCCCTTTCGGCAACGTCTGACACCTATTTTACAAAACGACATGGTTTATTAGGTATATTCATTATTGAAATTCACACTTCCTAAATAATGTAATTATTATTAAAACTAAGGTTCTCTTCCTCAGGCATAAGTGACTATAGCAGATTTTGGCGATCCTGCTTCGGCCCTTTGGTTTACTTGCTCTTCTCCCTCAGGCATAAGTGACCTTAGCAGATTTTCGCTATCATGCTTAGGCCCTTTGGTTTTCTTCCTCCCATATTTGGTCTATTCTGTTGAGGTCCTTTGGTTTTCTTCCTCCCAGATTTTGTCTATTCTGTTGCGGTCCTTTGGTTTTCTCACTCCCAGATTTTGTCTATCCTGTTTAGACCCTTTGGTTTTCTTACTCCCAGATTTTGTCTATCCTGTTTAGACCCTTTGGTTTTCTTGCTCCCAGATTTTGTCTATCCTGTTTAGACCCTTTGGTTTTCTTGCTCCCAGATTTTGTCTATCCTGTTTAGACACTTTGGTTTTCTTGCTCCCAGATTTTGTCTATTCTGTTTATCCCTTTGGTTTTCTTGCTCCCAGATTTTGTCTATTCTGTTTATCCCTTTGGTTTTCTTGCTACCAGACTCTAGATATCCTGTTTAGACCCTTTGGATTTCTTGCTCCCAGACTATAGATATCCTGTTTAGACCCTTTGGTTTTCTTGCTCCCAGACTATAGATACCCTGTTTAGACCCTTTGGTTTTCTTGCTCCCAGACTATAGATATCCTGTTTAGACCCTTTGGTTTTCTTGCTCCCAGACTATAGATATCTTGTTTAGACCCTTTGGTTTTCTTGCTCCCAGACTATAGATATCCTGTTTAGACCCTTTGGTTTTCTTGCTCCCAGATTTTGTCTATTCTGTTTATCCCTTTGGTTTTCTTGCTCCCAGATTTTGTCTATTCTGTTTATCCCTTTGGTTTTCTTGCTCCCAGACTATAGATATCCTGTTTAGACCCTTTGGTTTTCTTGCTCCCAGACTATAGATATCCTGTTTAGACCCTTTGGTTTTCTTGCTCCCAGACTATAGATATCCTGTTTAGACCCTTTGGTTTTCTTGCTCCCAGACTATAGATATCCTGTTTAGACCCTTTGGTTTTCTTGCTCCCAGACTATAGATATCCTGTTTAGACCCTTTGGTTTTCTTGCTCCCAGACTATAGATATCCTGTTTAGACCCTTTGGTTTTCTTGCTCCCAGACTATAGATATCCTGTTTAGACCCTTTGGTTTTCTTGCTCCCAGATTATAGATATCCTGTTTAGACCCTTTGGTTTTCTTGCTCCCACAAACTTTTAAATTGGTCAGCTTTCCAATTGTTCAATTTAGAGCGTACCTGAGTATTCCTGAAGCGCGTCGTGTGCGCTAAATTAGATATCTACGTTGTTATTCTAAGCACGTGAAATGACAATAAGAATATAAATTAAGTTAATTATTGGAAACACTGTGAATATCAGAATCAGAACTTATATTCGAAAAGAAAGTTCAAGCAAGACGATTTATCACAAAAACGAGAGTGAGGCTGACTGCTCCAGAAATAGGAGAATTATTTTTCTCCCGTCTAGCTATAATGTCAAAAACTGCTGAACTTGCATCAATGAGCGAAAGTAGGTCACGTGCGACATATTTCCGCCTTTCGGTCGTTCTCGGGTTTTATCATATGTAATTACTAAACACTAGAAACATTACAAGGCACCAAAATATGACTGACAAAATGAATGAAAACTTCAGTGCTTCTTGGTATGCAAATAATACTAAAAATAAGGCATAGGAAATAATTGTATTTAATAAACATTATAATTGTACAGTAACAATACTGATATATAATTACGTTTCCCGAACTTTTCTTTCTGAACTTCTCAGGTATGTTTCGTAAGGCAATGATAAAACCCGAGAACGACGGAAAGGCGGAAATATGTCGCACGTGACCTACTTTCGCTTTGCTGCCACTTAGGTGTCCATTGTCAACACAATCTGAGGATTATCTGTCAGTATGGGGGTGTAGATGGTAGGAAGATATGAAAAACGGGTTTTCCTTGAAGAAAAATCATTTCACTACGCAAATTAGTAAGCGATTTGCGTCCTATCGACATTTTGACAGGGGAAATAGCGATTGAAGTGACAGGGGTAGTAGGAGTGAGTCCGGCCTTGTGGTATTTTAGGTACATAGCGAGCATATTTTTGACTCTACACAAGCGCATGTGCACAAAGGTAGACTAGGCATATTTTGGCCATCCTGTTTAGGCCTCTTGATGGTTTGCTTGCTTCAGAGGAAATGCATTTACATTTGACATTGAGCATACCTGATGAAGGTTTATTCTGAGCATACCTGATGAAGGTTTATTCTGAGCATACCTGATGAAGGTTTATTCTGAGCATACCTGATGAAGGTTTATTCTGAGCATACCTGATGAAGGTTTATTCTGAGCATACCTGATGAAGGTTTATTCTGAGCATACCTGATGAAGGTTTATTCTGAGCATACCTGATGAAGGTTTATTCTGAGCATACCTGATGAAGGTTTATTCTGAGCATACCTGATGAAGGTTTATTCTGAGCATACCTGATGAAGGTTTATTCTGAGCATACCTGATAAAGGTTTATTCTGAGCATACCTGATGAAGGTTTATTCTGAGCATACCTGATGAAGGTTTATTCTGAACATACCTGATGAAGGTTTATTCTGAGCATACCTGATGAAGGTTTATTCTGAGCATACCTGATGAAGGTTTATTCTGAGCATACCTGATAAAGGTTTATTCTGAGCATACCTGATGAAGGTTTATTCTGAGCATACCTGATGAAGGTTTATTCTGAGCATACCTGATGAAGGTTTATTCTGAGCATACCTGATGAAGGTTTATTCTGAGCATACCTGATGAAGGTTTATTCTGAGCATACCTGATGAAGGTTTATTCTGAGCATACCTGATGAAGGTTTATTCTGAGCATACCTGATAAAGGTTTATTCTGAGCATACCTGATGAAGGTTTATTCTGAGCATACCTGATGAAGGTTTATTCTGAGCATACCTGATGAAGGTTTATTCTGAGCATACCTGATGAAGGTTTATTCTGAGCATACCTGATGAAGGTTTATTCTGAGCATACCTGATGAAGGTTTATTCTGAGCATACCTGATGAAGGTTTATTCTGAGCATACCTGATGAAGGTTATTCTGAGCATATCTGATGAAGGTTATTCTGAGCATACCTGATGAAGGTTTATTCTGAGCATACCTGATGAAGGTTTATTCTGAGCATACCTGATGAAGGTTTATTCTGAGCATACCTGATGAAGGTTTATTCTGAGCATACCTGATGAAGGTTTATTCTGAGCATACCTGATGAAGGTTTATTCTGAGCATACCTGATGAAGGTTTATTCTGAGCATACCTGATAAAGGTTTATTCTGAGCATACCTGATGAAGGTTATTCTGAGCATATCTGATGAAGGTTATTCTGAGCATACCTGATGAAGGTTTATTCTGAGCATACCTGATGAAGGTTTATTCTGAGCATACCTGATGAAGGTTTATTCTGAGCATACCTGATGAAGGTTTATTCTGAGCATACCTGATGAAGGTTTATTCTGAGCATACCTGATGAAGGTTATTCTGAGCATATCTGATGAAGGTTATTCTGAGCATACCTGATGAAGGTTTATTCTGAGCATACCTGATGAAGGTTTATTCTGAGCATACCTGATGAAGGTTTATTCTGAGCATACCTGATGAAGGTTTATTCTGAGCATACCTGATAAAGGTTTATTCTGAGCATACCTGATGAAGGTTTATTCTGAGCATACCTGATGAAGGTTATTCTGAGCATACCTGATGAAGGTTATTCTGAGCATACCTGATGAAGGTTATTCTGAGCATATCTGATGAAGGTTATTCTGAGCATACCTGATGAAGGTGTATTCCAGAACGAGGTCATGCGCACTAAATTAGATATGTACAGTTTTATTACTGGGTCGATATCTCTGTCTGTTGCCATTTTGGATTATAAATGGCTCCGTAAAGATGGAACACTTCTTCATGACCCTTCGAGGAACATTTGTGTTAGGTTTGAGCCTGTGGCTGAATTTAGCTATGGAATTATCAGTGTCAAATACCACTCCCGCACTGATATTTACTATTGATCATAAGATTACAGTCTGATAGACGATTTATAGATGTATACTAGCACACTTTGAATACAGTGTGATAATTTTAATTGTTTTTGTTTTATATTATTATTATTTGTTAGTATGTTGGTCTTCAGTCAATGATCATCATAGTCCTATCTCAGCTTTTATTGGTTAATTTCCAGCACTCGTAAACCTAATGATCAATGCACAGGAGAATCGGACTCTGCTAAAATATCAAGGTCTTTCCCAAAGTACAAATTAAACAGAAGTTAATGATCGTTATAAGAATGTTTTCTTCGGGTTATTTGACGGTAAATCTGTCACAATTCTAATTATGCAATTCAGCAAAATAATTACAATGGTACGGACTTATATTACATATTTAATATATGCTTGTTTACATGTTGTAATACTTTTACTTATCCTGTTGTGGTTAACATCAAATATGCATTTGCGGTTTTGGCATCATGTATATTTCAAACTGGATTATAAATTGTTGTAATTTTAACATGATTGTGCATTTCCTATTACATGCTCAGGTGTGCATTCCGAACACATATCACAGGTAAAACAAACTTTAATTACAGGTGTAAATTAAACCTCTAGATGAGGTGTACTGTTTATAGTTGTAGATTTTTATCAAATTCTATACCCTATGCATGACGATACGGGTTATGAGCGGGTGACAAATATTTGTCCGTGTGCGATATATCGTCACAAGTGATCAACAAATACTACGTGCATGAACCTATAAATATATAGACAAACTGATCAATAAATAAATATGTTTAAGGTCTCGAGCTTCATTACTGAAGAGAGTTGTCAGAATCGTTCATTCACTGGTGATGTTGTAATAAGGCATAACGTTACTTTCCCTTGTCACTGTACGGGTTAGGGTTATGGTGTTTAGTGCCTCTTTCAACAATATTTCAGTTAAATAGTGGCGGTCAGTTTTATTGGTGGAGGAAACCGAAGTATCCGGAGAAAACCACCGATCTGCCTCAAGTCACTGACAAACTTCATCATATAATGTTGTATCGAGTATCCCCCTCCTGGTTGAGATTCGAACTCACAACTTTAATGGTGATAGGTACTGATTGCATAGGTAGTTGTAAATCTAATTGTCATATGATCACGACCACGACAGTCCCTACCACTGCACGGTATACCATACACATCAATATATAGCCTCATCAAGAAACGTTAGACACTGATTGATTCTCTCAGATTCATTTCATAAGAAAGATTTGGGTGCAAGTGAAAGAAAATCCATCGGCAACACCAGTTTGCCATGACACTTAATTAAATTTGAGACCTATTATGTATCTTAATTATTGCATAAATTGGCTTTAAATAGCCATGCATTTATCTATAATGATCATCCCGGAATATGGGTTTGTTAACGGTGTCGTGGTTGCAGATGAATGGTACTAATACGAAAAATAGAACAATAGATAGGCTGTAAAAGATAATTAATTACTAGAAGTAGCCTTCATTGGTCTATAAAGTCTACATGGTACATCATACACTTTGTAGACACAGGACCGATGCCTGAAGAAAATGATGAGAAATACTAATGAAATTTCTCTGACTAAATAGTTGGAAAATGATGGGTAACGAGAATGTTAGCTATTCTGTGTTAGCCCTTTAGTTGTCTTGCTCCCAAAGATTTAAAAACAATTAGTTGGCTTTCTAATATTTTGGCTTTGAGCGTACCTGATGAAGGTTATGCGTCGTGCGCACTAAATTAGATATCTACGTTTTTATTACTATCACTGGGTCGATACCTCTGCTGGTGGACTATAAGTCCTCGAGGGTATTATCCCCCTAGTAGTCGGTGCTTCGGCACTGGTTCATTAGATTTTTTTTTTTTTTTAAATTTACAATTCCTAAATCATGTAATTTTTATTAAAACTAAGGTACTCCTCCCTCGGGTTTAAGTGGCCTTAGCATTCCTCCCTCGGGTTTATGTGACCTTAGCTGATTTTGGCTGCTATTATGCTTAGGCCTTTTGGTTTTCCTGCTTCTAAATTTTTTCTTTTAATAAAATGTCTGCCAATAAATTATGAAGAGAAATTTTGGGGTGTTCTGAAGCTTTATTTACCCGGAAATCAAAATGACTGCAATGTTTGTGTTCAATGGATATTACAAATACAATTAAATAGAATTAAAAGGGTAAGTATACAGTAGCATAGTGATAACATATATTAATAGACTATTAAAGGTCTGGACATGTTAAACAATGCTTGGACTTTAGCCACAATTCCCCTAAATGAACCGCACATTATAAATTATAGCTTTAGGTAAATTAGTGCGAGTAATCCCCGACGGCTGGTTGTGGTAAGTTAATCTTTAATAACTCTAGTTAAGTGTCCACCTGTTAAATAAAGACCATTTGACCATAACAAATTTAAAGACGGTCAAGCTGATTAAAATGTTTACCATACCTTTCGGTAACCCTCTTCGATATTAGGTCATATCAGTCAATAGTATACGTCGCGAGGGGATGTGAGGTCAATGTCCACTTTATGTATACGTGTGATACACCCCTACTTGTCTCTAACCACACTGGTCATGTTTCTATGCCTCACCTTTGTTATTTTTCCTCTCTATTTCACCAATAGTTACAAAATATATAGAGAGTGTGTCATACCTCACCATCTTAACAAAAAGACTGTTATATAAAACAAATTATTTGAGAGTTTTCCCTTTGTATAAAAAAATAACGGTATATAAAATTAAATTAACATTTTTGAATGGAGTTATTATCCCTCTTCTCCTCTGAATTTGTAATACTAATTCTGTTTTGTTGTTTTTTCTGAAACACTACACACCATATATTGTATTTTGTTTTATTCATTATGGCCACGATTAGCAGATTTTCTGTTTACACAATATGCATTATCACATTATATCATTATATATACATTAACATAATAACTCAGCTCTCTTACATGCAACTTGAAAGATTGATTGTTGCTTTATCTAACATGCAGAAAGCAGAACTTGATCAAAATCCATGAAAATAGTGTAAGAGCAACCTCATCAAAAGAAACGCAAATAGATGTGTGTTTTCAATGAATATTCCACTGTACCATAAGGGTAATAACAAAATTACCGAACTCCGAACAATTTTACAAAGGGAAAGTCAAATCTCATAAGTATATAAACAGACAAAATCAGTCAACAACCGGAAAACTGTGAAAACCGTAATGACCCTGACTTGGTACAGGCATTTCTAAAGAAATGGTGAGTTGAATCAGATTTTAAAGCGCCAAACCTCCCGCTTTCATTACGGCTCAAAGTTTCCGGCTGTCACTATAACAGTATTTATAACAATACTTGAACAAAGCAGGTAAAACAGTTGTCAAAGCAGCACCAAGCTCAGTGAAGTAAATGTCAAAGACACTTTTACGTCACACATTAATAAAAAATATTTTTGACATTTTTGTTGACACCTTATCTTTATACATTTTTACTATATGAAAATCCATCGTTTATATGTGACTTTGGATATTTAAGTATCAAAGAATTGACCATCACCTAATTACTGTGTCCAATGTCACATGGTACAATGAAATAGACATTCAAGGCTGAAGAATGATGTGACAGCTCTTACACTCTTTGTACTCACTCCATGTCACATGGTACAATGAAATAGACATTCAAGGCAGAAGAATGATGTGACAGCTCTTACACTCTTTGTACTCACTCCATGTCACATGGTACAATGAAATAGACATTCAAGGCAGAAGAATGATGTGACGGCTCTTACACTCTTTGTACTAACTCCATGCATTTTTTTACACTTTAGAAAATAGAATTAACATAGAGACGACCTATTGGACAACTTTTTAAATAAATGACCAAAAATTTTGAAATGAATTGTTAGAATTCGTATATATTTATAGATTAATGCATACCCTTTTCCATATCAAGACTGTTATCATCCCGAGAGATCGATATCGGTCAGAGGGCTTTAGCCCGAGTGTCGATATCGGTCGAGGGATGATAACAATCCCGATATGGAAAAAGGCATGCATTAATCTATTTATCACATATTTCAACATTGAATTAAAAAGAACAAAATTAACTTCCCACACAGACACCAAACATATGGATATAAGTGATCGATATCGGTTGAGGGTTCTGCTTCCGAAACGCCAACGTGAAATATTTCCTCGCTGAACGTCGATATTTTCCAAACGACAATTGACAGGTGGGCGGAAGTGACGTCATGGGGCTCACGAGAGGCTTGATATCGTGTTATCAGAGTTTTGTCCCGATGGCAGTTATCGCTGTGGCACTTCCGATGTTTACTTATGGGCAAAATTGACGTTATTACACATAAATATGTGATAACATGTATTAACATACATCAAGAAATAAATATGTTGATTTGGAAAATGGATTTTTTAGAACCTTTTTCTGGAGATTTATAGGGGTCAAACGGCCTATAAGTATGGAATTCACATATTTGTAATCATTGTATTTTTACGTAAGTATCGTTCAATTCCATATTTGTATTATCAGCATGAATACTCTAAGACGCTTAATTCATAATTTTTACAGAGGTTGAACACGTACTTTTTGCTACTATTATAACAGTGAATCAATAAACTGATGCCCACATTTGTCTCTATAATATTGATACAATTTTATTCATAGGGATATACCTATATGTTCTCATTAAGGAATAGTTGCGTCATTAGATTTATGGAAGCCGTTGTTCGACTTCAATTTCCCACTTGTGAATTAAAAGACAGTAGCAACATTTCCGTCTCCTAACTTATGGTGTTTGTATCAGAACTGATGTTATCATTCTGGAGCACCTGAAGTCACTCCCGGTTTTTAGTGGGATTCGTGTTGCTCATTCTTTATTTCTTCTATGTAGTGTTTTGTCCGCCGTTTTTTCCTTTTTTATATTTTTTTTTACTTTCGGATTACACATATAATACATTACAGATATATTAGTAGATCAGTGTCAGCTAATATTATTAGCACTACAAAAATTGTCCTACAGTGTTCATTCACATTGTTTTCCTGTGTTACCATCATTGTTAATTTAAATAATTAACCGATATAAAAATAGAATTTTTTTTCAATGGTCAAGTTTTCGAAATAAAAAATAAAAACATTTTAAATTTGAAAGAGGTTTTAACTTAATTATATTTATAATATACAATGCAATACAATAGTAGACATTTTGATACATTTCCGAGAGTCCATTATCTGCCTTTTTGACCTTTTTCTTTCATTCATTGTATTGTTTGCTCTTTGATTTAAGGATTTTGATTACTCCCTTGGTATCTTAAGACTTTTCTTACAGATTATATGCAATCGCCCCTTTCAGCTATTTCTATAAGAGTCTATATATTTTCTAATATGATTACTATATGCTTACACTTAAGTAACCTCTAGAGAAATAATATGATCGACATTGTTGAATGTCTTTATCCATCCCTATGTTCTTCCGTTAGTTAAAACACACACAGAATTGGCATCGTGTCATGTTGAATGTATATAAATCATGTATCATTGATGTCTAACTTCAGAGAGTTTAGAAAAAAACAAGATCGATCTAACAATTGTACATAAATGTCAAAAAACACATTGATTTAAATTATTTATGTCAAACGCCCACCACATGTCTGTTTAAAACATCGATAGATATATTTACACATCGTTTTGTTAAGGTTTATCGACTAGGATGCACCGGCAGTGACAAATTTATCGTCAAGAGACTGACAATGCTAATCTGTACAGGGAATACAAATTTGGTGAGACCCGATGACGAGGGTGAGATAGAAGGGGCAAGAACACACCTAGCAAACGCAAACCAATTATTGAAAATTATCCACTATAAAGATCATGTTTTGACACTTGAAAATCCTCTAAGACAAAACTTTAACGGTTGTCGTACTATACTTTTTATTTAAAATGTTTAATATTTTATATGAGGAGGGGTTTACGTAATGCTAACGATTTTCCAAGTTAATTTTTGTAGTGATTTCAACAACCATCTCTGAGACAACAACTAGTCAAAATATTGTATTTGTATTCTATACAAATAAAATATTGATTTCTATAGCTGCCGTTTGATAGGTTCATTCCCATATTTTTATAATATTTTGAGTTCATCAATATTTACTTCTAAATTTGTTTTCCATTGATCCACCAACTATTTTTACAATAATTTTGTGAAATTTTAAATGGTTGTCATGTTTACTTTGTTGTTATATGGTGACAGTGTTTGTAAGATTACTTCAGCTATAAGTTGAAAAATAGCAATGATAAATAAGTCTACACGGTGCCATATATTCCAATCTTCGTAGACGTTTGAGATGATAAAACCAAATTGATATATATTTACTTTCATATGTGCAAGACTATTTGTCATTTGGCTGCCATAATACTGAATTATTGATGATGGCCTTCTAAAATAAATGCTTTATATTATATCTTTATATAGTATCTCTGGTGTTCGTGTAAGAAGCAATCATTGGAAACTGATTATGTCTGTTCACAGACGTACGTAGCCATCGAATTCCCATAAATAAGGTAATTAATTAGCCTAAAATAAACACAGGCGGTACAATTTACAGGTAATCAATTTCAAAATCGTACTTCATTGCCCTATATTTAGTTTTATTTTGAAAGTTACTATGTTTGTTGTCAATGTCTATAATTAGTCCCTCGCCCACGAAATTCCTATTTCTAATATTGTTGCTTGTTTGACAAGATTTGATGAAACGAGAGTTTTGTAAAACATTATCGTATTAGCTACATTTATGACATGATTTTTCTCTTTCTTTAAAATCATATGACCTAGTTGATAAGGTGTCTAGTTATTTGTCATTTTGTGTGATAAATTATCAATTTATCCTAGTTGTTAAATAAAAATGAAAATAATTTGAAATATGAAAATATAACCATCAAATAATAACAAGGCCTGACTCTTGATGAAGTAATACAATTACATGTAATTGAAACACGAACAAACATACCAACGAATTACTTAAGTAAGATTTTGCGATATTAAATGTCTATAACGTGTCCATCAGTATACATTGGTAATTCACTTGAGTATGCTATATACAATTTGAATGCATGCAACGCGTATGTCTCCTGTATAGCGTTTGATATATGAGACAGCAGCCTTGAAAATCTCAACGGGTTTACTAATAACAATGGCATGTTAGAGACGACTCCTATAGGAGATTATATGAAGAAGAAAGTGTTGTTTTGTCCTTGATTCTTACTTAAACAGCGTCGTTATTTGCATAGTGAAATATTGTAGAGGAAAACAAGTCACTCATACTTTACAACAAAGTTCAAATAATTATTTGTCCGTCCGAAATCAATATGAAATTCCAACACATTGCTTTGTCTTCTGATATATTGGGTATAATATTGGTAACATGTTGTCTGTTCATCTTCGATATAATGATTCTGATTACCCCTTTGGTATGTTCAAACTCTTCTCAGGGCTCGATCCACAGAGCTGCACAGCTCGTTCATATGTGGCGAATAGGGGTTACAAAGTTTATGATACTGAAACACTGACTGTGGAACGCAACAGGATATGTGTCTATAGGGTGAAACACTCTGCACGTTAAAGACTTGTATTGTATATTTCGAAAGAGTAGATCAAGTAGACTAAATTGTTCGTCCCTATACACCGCTCCAAAGCGATCAACAATCAATCAATCAACTTTGTGGTATTACTTGAATCTACATTTTGTCAAATAATACAGAGTTTAGGCAAGGGCAGATAATAGTTTTTTTGCACAACTGACTCGCAAAATTAACTCACAAAATCAACTCGATTTCCGTAAGAGATTGTTTGTTGTTGTTTAATGTCCAGCGGCATATATCTCATGCATATTCAAGACAAATTTCAGCAATATCTAAAACAACTCATTAAGAGAGATGGAACATCAGAGACAATAACATTTGACTGCCACTAGATAAAGTATGAAGAGTTATGTTACGATGAAATCTTTAGCCTTTTGTAGCGGTTATAATGTGCCCACTCTTTTTCAAAATCTACCAAAATGCACATATTATGCATCCTATGCACTGAGAAACATTTTCACGGATTTCAAACTACGGGTGGTACTTCACATGTGCATAAGCTTTTATCATCGACTGAGGTCACTTTGGTCAGGGTCATATACCATTTGTCTCGTTTGTAATTACATTTTCATAGCCTCAATAACTTTCCAAATCATTTCATCAAAAATAAAAAGATTTATTTTTCTCATATTATAGAACATAATTGGGCATGATGGCCATGGTACAAATTGATATCAAAACCACACCTAAAACATTCCATCTGAATTTGTTTGTGATTAGTCCATTGATTTCAAATGTGAAAGGATGGAGGTAAGGTGTTACAGACCGACCCCAGTACCACTGACATTTTTACATAATCAATTGTTTTTCAAAGTAAAACATGGTATACACTCTGATGCGGTTCTCAGTATTAGAATATATACCATTTTTTTCTTTGAATGTCCACTATATAATCAAATTAGACGTAATTTATTTTTGATACTTCAAATTTATGAAGACATTTCGCTAGAAGTTCGTTTATGTGGTAAATATAATTTAAGAGCAGAGTAAACTGTCGATATCTTGTATGTAGTCTATGACTATAGCAAACACACCCACCCTTTGACTGACTTCAGCAGGTGTTTTCATGACTATATCAAACACACCCACCCTTTGACTGACTTCAGCAGGTTTTTTCATGATTATATCAAACACATCCACCCTTTGACTCACTTCAGCAGGTGTTTGCTTTAACCTTGCTCTCCACCTATGATTTTGTGTTATTATTCTAAAATACCTATATTTATGTTAATGCTATATTAATACATGTTGTAAATTGTCGAGAAATGGTTTTATATAAAGTTGCAATAACTTGTGTCCGATATCATTTTGCTTTGATATTGTGCAAATAAAAATATGTTCAATACAATTCAAATTAATTGTTTTTATTAGATTGACGTCTCCATGAACTCCTTGTTGATTGTTTATCATCAGCGGAAAAAAATTCATTGATATTCAGGACGATAACAAATTCAGCAATAATTATTTTATAGAAATGAGGGAGGAATGAGACAACAAAGGCAAAGTCGTTTGACTGGCACTGGAAAAATATGGGGAGATGAGAATGGACGGGGAATTAGCGGCTACAACGCGGTTTATATTTTTTTGAAATTTAAAAGGGGATGTTTAACATGCAAAAGTGTGTCATTCTTCAAACAAAGCACCCACGATGGTCATATGTCAGTCTTTCCGTTGTACAACCTGACAACGTCACCAGTGCACAGTCGTCATAAATATAGCTTGAATACTGCTCAGTTGGTTTGGTTTGGTTTTATGGTGTTTAACGCCCCTTTCAATAATATTTCAGTTATATCGTAGTGGTCAGTTTTATTGGTGAGAGGAAACCGGAGTACCCGGAGAAAACCACTGACCTGTCGCAAGTAACTGACAAGCTTTCTCACATAATGTTGTATCTAGTACACCTTGCCATGAACGGGGTTCGACCTCACAACTTTAGTAGTGATAGGCACGGATTGGTCAGGTAGTTGTAAATCCATGTTCCATACGATCACGGCCACGACGCCCCCTGCTCAGTTGGTGTAATGTATTTGATGATATAACCAACTCATGTTGTCCATCTTGACGATGTTTGTTCGTTATACAAGTTAACACTTGTTTTATAATCATTAATGATTTCATTATCCATTTATTTTACGATTCTGCAAAGATAATAACTGAACAACAGAAACATTTCAATACATGGGCTATTCTGAAAAATAAATTTCTATGGAATGTTGATTTTCCTTAATGTCACTTTAGTTGTTTCACTGAAAATTTGCAATTCAAAACTATCATAATATTGATTGTGATTTTAACCAGATGATTCCGCCTTTCAAAGCTCTTTACTCAGGATTAACATCAGTGTTATCGGTGTCATGATCATTGTATTTGGAGTTTAATCCTTTATTAAGACGCCGGATTTCAAATCATTTTCTTCTTGGAATTAAAAGAGAAAATGTTTTATCAGGAAAACAAGCTACTGTGTATTCATACGAGGACTTGCAAAGAAAGCAAAACATGATTCCACATTTATTACTATTTTACTACATCGTGATGATTGGTATCTTATTGTTGACAGATACAAATTTTAACATAGATATTACAGTGTATACAAACTATCGTAATGGTGATAGTAGAGTTGTATAGTGTAGTGTTGTCTTCATGTGGCAAGTTGCGTCTCATCGATTTCCACTTGCAATGTCCATTTTGACTGCAGAATGTTTGCTTTGAAGTTTATAGTCATAATATGATAAATCTTTGTCTAATAATATGCTCAAAACACTTATTTTTTAAGTTATCGAAATTTACCAAACCTTGTACATAGCTGTGTAGAAGTAGATTATTTACCTTTAGATACCTGGTCACATACGTACCAGGGGAACACAGTTGAAGATCAATAGAAGAAGGATGGCCCAATAACTAACTGTTCTATTTCGAATAAGGTTTAAAACCAAGAATAGCGAAACATATTTTAATCTCTGCCATGAAAGATAGGACCTGCAAAACAACAACAATTTGCATGCAATTCAGTCCATAGTTACATGGTGGAAATTCTTTCTGTCAGATTGTGAAATATGGAAAGAGGAAGTAATATTGAGAAATTGTATATGTTTTAGCATAGATGGCGGAAAGCTTAATTTTAAATTAACAACAGTGTTGGAACCATGTAATTCTGTTATACTATTGAGCATGTTTTAGTTGATTGTATAGATGTGCGTGGTATCCGACGAACATTATGTACAGTGAGCATGTTTTAGTTGATTGCATAGATGTGCGTGGTATCTGACGAACATTATGTACAGTGAGCATGTTTTAGTTGATTGTATAGATGTGCGTGGTATCTGACGAACATTATGTACAGTGAGCATGTTTTAGTTGATTGCATAGATGTGCATGGTATCTGACGAACATTATGTACAGTGAGCATGTTTTAGTTGATTGCATAGATGTGCATGGTATCTGACGAACATTATGTACAGTGAGCATGTTTTAGTTGATTGCATAGATGTGCATGGTATCTGACGAACATTATGTACAGTGAACATGTTTTAGTTGATTGTATAGATGTGCGTGGTATCTGACGAACATTTTGTACAGTGAGCATGTGTTAATTGATTGCATAGATGTGCGTGGTATCTGACGAACATTATGTACAGTGAGCATGTTTTAGTTGATTGTATAGATGTGCATGGTATCTGACGAACATTATGTACAGTGAGCATGTTTTAGTTGATTGCATAGATGTGCATGGTATCTGACGAACATTATGTACAGTGAGCATGTTTTAATTGATTGCATAGATGTGCATGGTATCTGACGAACATTATGTACAGTGAACATGTTTTAGTTGATTGCATAGATGTGCATGGTATCTGACGAACATTATGTACAGTGAACATGTTTTAGTTGATTGTATAGATGTGCATGGTATCTGACGAACATTATGTACAGTGAGCATGTTTTAGTTGATTGTATAGATGTGCGTGGTATCTGACGAACATTATGTACAGTGAACATGTTTTAGTTGATTGCACAGATGTGCGTGATATCTGACGAACATTATGTACAGTGAGCATGTTTTAGTTGATTGCATAAATGTGCATGGTATCTGACGAACATTATGTACAGTGGGCATGTTTTAGTTGATTGCATAGATGTGCGTGGTATCTGACGAACATTATGTACAGTGAGCATGTTTTAGTTGATTGCATAGATGTGCGTGATATCTGACGAACATTGTGTACAGTGAGCATGTTTTAGTCGAATGTATAGATGTGCGTGGTATCTGACGAACATTATGTACAGTGGGCATGTTTTAGTCGATTGTATAGATGTGCGTGGTATCTGACGAACATTATGTACAGTGAACATGTTTTAGTTGATTGCATAGATGTGCGTGGTATCTGACGAACATTATGTACAGTGAACATGTTTTAGTTGATTGCATAAATGTGCATGGTATCTGACGAACATTATGTACAGTGGGCATGTTTTAGTTGATTGCATAGATGTGCGTGGTATCTGACGAACATTATGTACAGTGAGCCTGTTTTAGTTGATTACATAGATGTGCGTGATATCTGACGAACATTATGTACAGTCAGCATGTTTTAGTCGAATGTATAGATGTGCGTGGTATCTGGCGAACATTATGTACAGTGGGCATGTTTTAGTCGATTGTATAGATGTGCGTGGTATCTGACGAACATTATGTACAGTGAGCATGTTTTAGTTGATTGCATAGATGTGCATGGTATCTGACGAACATTATGTACAGTGAACATGTTTTAGTTGATTGCACAGATGTGCGTGATATCTGACGAACATTATGTACAGTGAGCATGTTTTAGGTGATTGCATAGATGTGCATGGTATCTGACGAACATTATGTACAGTGGGCATGTTTTAGTTGATTGCATAGATGTGCGTGTTATCTGACGAACATTATGTACAGTGAGCATGTTTTAGTCGAATGTATAGATGTGCGTGGTATCTGACGAACATTATGTACAGTGAACATGTTTTAGTTAATTGTATAGATGTGCGTGGTATCTGACGAACATTTTGTACAGTGAGCATGTGTTAATTGATTGCATAGATGTGCGTGGTATCTGACGAACATTATGTACAGTGAGCATGTTTTAGTTGATTGCATAGATGTGCATGGTATCTGACGAACATTATGTACAGTGAGCATGTTTTAGTTGATTGCATAGATGTGCATGGTATCTGACGAACATTATGTACAGTGAGCATGTTTTAGTTGATTGCATAGATGTGCATGGTATCTGACGAACATTATGTACAGTGAACATGTTTTAGTTGATTGCATAGATGTGCATGGTATCTGACGAACATTATGTACAGTGAACATGTTTTAGTTGATTGTATAGATGTGCATGGTATCTGACGAACATTATGTACAGTGAGCATGTTTTAGTTGATTGCATAGATGTGCGTGGTATCTGACGAACATTATGTACAGTGGGCATGTTTTAGTCGATTGTATAGATGTGCGTGGTATCTGACGAACATTATGTACAGTGAACTCTGTAAATGATTTGTTAACAAATGTCGAATGTGGTTTTTTTTTTGTAACTCATATTTCCTTGTTAACTTTAAATAGAATTAATAAAAAAGTTCACACAAATTTGCCGTTAACCACAAATATTACTACTAATTCGTAAAACTCCCACAAAAAGACTATAATTCAGAAGATTAATACAAACAATATATCATGTCACTATTAGGATGGGTAGAGCTATTCATCATCATTTCTAACAGTTTGTTATCTGCTATATCGTTACTGCCAGACTGATTGACGAAACGAGATGACCGGTCAAGGCTATGAACAATTACGGGAACACAGGCCAGAGTTGTTAGACTTGGTACTTTATTTGTTTGTATTCGTTAATTTTCATGGTTTTCATTATATTTACTTCGTTTTGTTGAGTGAAGAAATAACAACATGCACGGAATATAGATCTATTTCCAAATTTAAAATAAACTGATTTGATGCAAAGAGAGACAACTCTAATGTAAAATGAAAATTAAAAACTAAAATTTCAGAGATGTCATCTGGACAATCAAGAGTTTATATAATAACATGAATATTCATATCGTGTAATGTAATAGATACTAATAGCTCTTAATATTGCTGCAAGAGGTCAAATATTTTAACATATTTCATAATGATAATATATTTGAGAATGTTATTAAAGAGGTCACAGGTCGATCAAATTCTGGCAAAGAAATACATTTATGACTTTGTCTTGAACTGATTTATTTGATTCAATGATTGATTGACTGGTGTTTAACGCCAACTTTCGCAATATTTCAGCTATATCGTGGCGTTCTAACAGATTTACCTACCCAGTCATCACTTCAAAAATCATACTGTCATCGTCTCGATCTGTTTGACCATTACGAATTATCCATATCCCAAGTGACAATGCAAATTTTCCTTTTGGCGTAGATTTTGTCTTTTTTCTATCACTTTCAAGACTTTTACAGATCTTGACTATATAAGTAAAACGGCAGATGTCTTATAAGAAAGGAACCGTTTACCCTTTAGGGTCACATGAGTTCAACCTATATTATTTGGGGTCACATGAGTTCAACCTATGTTATTTGCGGTCACATGAGTTCATCCTATGTTATTTGGGGTCACATGAGTTCAACCTATGTTATTTGGGGTCACATGAGTTCAACCTATATTATTTGGGGTCACATGAGTTCAACCTATGTTATTTGGGGTCACATGAGATCATCCTATGTTATTTGGGGTCACATGAGTTCAACCTATGTTATTTGGGGTCACATGATTTCAACCTATGTTAATTGGGGTCACATGAGTTCAACCTAAGTTAATTGGTAGTGTTAGTGTTGCTCATCTGTTTAGTCTTCTGTGTTATGTTTTTGTTCCGCATCTTGTGAAAATATTGTCTACGTCTCTTGCGTTTATCCCCGGTTTTAAGTTGTGGGGTTCGTGTTGTATACTTTGTCATATTCTGTGTCTTTACGTTCTTGGTTCCATGTTGTGGTGTCCGTTGCGATTTCCACATGAAAACGATGTTCTATTCGTCTTTCCCAGTGGCTTATATTGTTGTGTTTGTTTACGTATATTGGTGTCCTACATGTTGTTCTATCATATGTTTTTTCATTCTCAATTCAATGTTGTGATGGCCTCTACGATTTCGCATACAAATGATGTTCGGTTCGTCTCTACTCCCAGATATTTGTAGGAGAGCTGATGTCTTATTTGTTATTTGAGTTTGTTTGTGTCTAACACGTGTGATAAGAGACAGGAACTGCTTACTCCTCGCGGGGTTCACTCACTGTATTGTGATGGGGTCTGTGCTGCTCTTCGCTTAAATTCTTTGTGTTGTTTCTTTTTTGTTTATTTTGTTGTTGTTTATCTTTGTGTATTGTGTTCCCAGTGTTTCTGGATTGTCCATTCTTAGTGGCCCCTTCTGTTTTCTCTAACGTCTTGTGATTCCACGATACACTTTTCGGGGACAAAACAATGGACAATTCGAAGAGAATATTGATTAAAATGCATCTTTAACTATTTAAAAAATTAAGAAAATATCATTATTTTTGCATATTTGAATTAGAAGATATATCTATTGGTGCTAGGCCTGACACAATCCGTCCAAGATAAAATATGCATCGGAATGCACCGGGGTCATATTTTAAATTTCCAGAATACCGTTCTGATGGCTTGAGATGAAATCCTGTGGGAGATGTGGAATAAAAATATCATAGATTTTTTTAATAGCTTTAATATCAACATTATTGACGCCATATGAATTGGCAATTTTCACTTGAGTCAAGCTTACCTAAAGCTAGGATGACAATACAGGAAATTGTTTGAATTCCTCGTGGGAAAACATTAGACAAAGGTATTTATATTATATGCTTTTTGTACAATAAATACACATTATATGAGTAAGTGATTGTTGTTGAACGCCAACTGAGTAATTGTTCAGCTACACCATGGCGAGAACAAGTTACATTGGCGAGAACAAGTTAGATTCGATGAGATGATGATGATGTGCGGTTTGTGCCTAATAAATCATTTACTATTAAGACCAAGACTTTGCAAAGAAAAATTAGAACAGTTGAGACAATTGTTTAATTTTCTTAAGGTTAGACTATCACAATATAAGGTACATAGTACAGAAACAGTGTCAAAGAGACGAAAAATGTCATTCAGGAATTTGATGCTGTTTCCTTACATAATGAACAATCATTTCCCTCCAATTTTCATACCTGAGATCAGACACGCCATGCCATGACTAAATTAAAAAAAATGGTTTCTTTTTACCTTCGTGTACCTATTCATGGATGATTAAACTGCAATATACTATTTTTATATGAGTACTGTAGATTGGAAGGGAAAAAAACAAGGTAAAAATAGGCTGGAATAGTAGCACATGTTTTACTCCACCGAGTAAAATGTAAAATACCAACATGGCTGGTAATAACCCGCAGGGTCAAGTACAGTTTTCACAACAAACAATAATTGCCATGTCAACCATGTTAATGCGGCTAATATATCGCCTGTGCCATTTTCACTCGCCCATATGCCATTTTATAAGCGAATCAAAGATCCCCGACAGAGTACAACAGTAACAATATCGACCCCACCACACAAAGTCCGCCAGCATGTTCAACACACCGGTACACGGTTTTCTACGACACAATCGCAGAATACATGTGTACAAAATCCGATCCAGCTACATTTTCCAACCAGTCGAGTTCGCCGTAAGCTACGCGCACTATGCAGGTAGCACTTGATATGATCTTCTCAACTATAAACATTTTGAATTCTAGATTTTATCATTTTAAAAATGAGGGTGCTAATAGACTGTCCGAATTAGATATATAAGAAACGAGTAATAATCGGGTGGAAACCATAGAAAAAGGTTTGAGTAACTTACAAAATGAAGTTGTAGTAGTAAAAACTACACTAAGCGAACACACCGAAACTCTACGTATGGAAGAACATCATAACTCAATGGAACAACTCTTAAATTTTATTGACAATGAAAGGAAACATCTCTTACGTGAATAAACTGAAAGGTACGACGTAATCGGTGTACCAACAGTATCCGAAGGAAACCGCAGATCGGAAAAGAGATTTTGCTCCGAAATTAAAGCAATATAAAAGACAAGGCCTTCAAGAAAAAATTGTTATGGCAGGCTGATTGTTGATGTGCACTTTCCTGGTGACCTCTTAGAGAAGAACATGATCAACTATGGGCAAGACAACACGTCAAGACAGGTGTATCTTAGTTAATAACATTTCTGTTACATATCTCAATGTTTGTGGATTCAAATAAAAACGTTTAATTGCCGGAAGTTTAGCTCTTTTGGTCTCCCAGATAAAAGTGTCAAAAGTAGCCGGAAGGTATCAGCGCCCAACGTGATAACTTTATGGTTTGTATGTATGCCGCTATTCCATTGGTTCCTCGGACAAAAAAAAACCTTACCGATTCCGCGATATGAGGGGACCAACGTCCACAATTTTAAATTTTTACTTAGAATTTGAATAAATGGTTATTAAAGTCCTTATGATTCCTTCCTGCACCTTTCAAACAGTAGCTCTTGATGGAAAATCATCATTTTCAGTAAAAACCGATGCACGAGGAAGAATTTGTGGATATTTTGCAACCATGTTAGACTGCGCCCTTTTTTTTTACCCAAATGACGTATTACTAAAGTAATCTTGCGTTCGTTATAAAAGGTGCACATGTCAATAACGATGTGATCGTGGCCACGTAAAGGTGCGTTTTCACAGTAAAAGCTTTCGTTCAGCATCACCTGTCCAACTATTTCAAATTTGATTGTATAAACACGTCATTAAACATGTTTGATTGTATAAACACGTCATTAAACATGTTTGATTTGTCCATCAAATATTGGAAAGGAGTTGGACTGTCAAATTTGTATTTGAAACACAAGAAAAGTTTGAAGGAGATATTTAATAGTGTAGACGCCCCTTAGGCCCTAGGGATTTCAATAGGAAATTGTTTAAATATTATTAATATAATATAAAAATGACAATCGATCATATTGAATGACAGAGCATAGTTTATGAAGTTAAAAGTCGCATTCTTAAAAATTTAATTGAATTTTTATTTCCATATCATCTTCGTTGTCCTCGAGTTATGTCGCTTTGGCCTCTGATTTAATCTTCTGTTCATGACTTGGCTCACCGTTACAAGGATATTTGTGTCACAGATGTCCACGGATGTGTTCAGATTGTCGTAGTCAAATATCATCCTTTCCACGTTCATAAATTATCACTAAATAACTCATCACCGTATTATTGACATTTGTAACAGAAACTGCTCACCCTATCGGAGCATCTGCGTTCACCCTGGTTTTAGTGGGGTTCGTGTGGCTGTTTGTAGTGGGGTTCGTGTGGCTGTTTGTAGTGGGGTTCGTATGGCTGTTTGTGGCGGGGTTCGTGTGGCTGTTTGTAGTGGGGTTCGTGTGGCTGTTTGTAGTGAGGTTCGTGTGGCTGTTTGTAGTGGGGTTCGTATGGCTGTTTGTAGTTGGGTTCGTGTGGCTGTTTGTAGTGAGGTTCGTGTGGCTGTTTGTAGTGAGGTTCGTGTGGCTGTTTGTAGTGAGGTTCGTGTGGCTGTTTGTAGTGGGGTTGATGTGGCCCAATCTTTAGTTTTATGTGTTGTGTTTTGAGAACCATTGCTCTTTTGTATATTTAATCCTTTCTCCTGTTTATCATTTTTCAATAATAATTAAATTGAACATGTGATGTGCTCGCCCACGCAGGTCACTTCCTACATAAAGGTATAGACGTGACGCTGGAATGGATCAATTTTCTCTGCTTTCAAATATTTAATTGGTTCGTAAATTTTCTACGCCAAGATATATAAATGGGTGTGTGATATTTAAGCTATGGGTTGTATTTCTTCAAATTTCTTTGCAATGACAAATTCTTAAATAATTATTTTACAATTAAACATGATAAGGTGCATATTTGATCTATGCGTGTTTATTTGGGAATTGTTTGAAATTCCAGCGACACCATTTTACCCAATTTAACCGCAAGAAACCCCCGTGATCAACATGAAAACTATAAATGTGTATTTGATCATCCTCGACTAAGCACTGACCACTAACTCCAAAGATCAGATATTAGTTGTCACGTGATAATGTGTCCGAGTCGAGTAATATGTCTACTTGCGGATTGTTGTTTCAGCACAAGAAAATCCAATATTGTTGGTCTGGTACAGAGCGGACATAATAATGCAACTTATACTCGACATGGTACATCTGACTGCTCACTTGGCGTTAATCAACAATAAAGCACTCATTCAATCAATTTTCAAATTTTAGTAAAAAAAAAAAGCATAGCATACGATCGCCCTAGTTTTTCTCGTCAATACTTGACAGATAGCCTCTTATGTTTGAGCTGGCAACGAGTAATCCAGATTCTAAATGAAAAAAATCCCTTTTAATGACCTTTTACTGAGTGTGTGTGTGTGAAGGAGCGATTTTTGCTTAACACTAATGAACATTGTTTAAGCTATAACATGGCTCTGACAGAACAAATTACTTGTTGATGGTGTCCCGCCAGTGTAGGACAAATTTTATATATCACTCCATAAGAAAATGTTTTAAACAACATTTCTCTTAAACCAATAAGACTACACAGATGGCTGCAATCACAAGAAGGGCCGGGGTGGCTCAATGAGCTAGGTAGTTGGCTTACCTAACAACTCATACAAGCCTATCACCAATACGCGTGGGTTCGCGCCCGGCTTTGTAAATTACAAAAAGGTGCACTCGATTCGCAGCATCAACTGATAAAGTTTACCAGTTGCTTGTCCATGGTCGGTGGTTCTCTCCAGGTACTCCGGTTGGTGATTAAAAAGTATAATATAGAATCTGGTGGAATTTTTTTCAGAATATTTTTTTCGGAAACAACTAGACTGTATTTTTTAAAGGAAACCCGACTAGAACGTTTCTGTGAAAATGACAGTCCGAAATCCAAGTTTTTCTGTGTTCATCAAAAATTGAAGAATAAACAATTACTTACATAAAGAATTCAAAAGAACCAAATGAATGCAATAAAAAAAAACGTGAAAACACCAAAACTAAAACGACCAACCTGGTAGAACTGATACTCTACATACATGATCATTGATAACTTATAACCAGGAAAGAGATAGTAAGTCTAGCAGATTACTTTTCACTAAAACAAAGCAATGGATATTTGGTATCCCATTAGCCGGTTTCACCACGCCACATTTGTGCATCTGTCTCAAGCTAGGACCTGGGATTACAACGTCATGTGAGGTTGTCTTTTCGATGTTTTGTTATCTGAGGCGAGAGGTGATTGTTCATAATGTTCATATTGTTGGAATAACTGGCCATAGCGGTCGTGATCGTATGGTGAGTGGATTTACAACTACTTGTGCAATCGGTACCTATAACCACTAAAGTTGTGAGTTCGAATCCCGCTGATGGCGAGATGTACTCGATACAACAATATGTGATAAAGTTTATCAGTGACTTGCGACAGGTCTGTGGTTTTCTCCGGGTACTTCGGTTTCCTCTTCCAATAATACTGACCGCCACGATATAGCTGAAATGTTGTTGAAAGTGGCGTTAAACACCATAACACTAACTCTGACCATCACTGTTTAAACTTTTTCATAATAATTTCATTGTGTATTCTGTAAACAGGGATTGCTTTCTGATGAAATTAAGAGTTTACCAGCATTTCGCTTTCTTAATTTAATATTTACGTGTAATTCTTTTCTAATGTCGTGTCCTGTATCACTAACCGCCACGATATAACTGAAATATTGTTGAAAGTGACGTTAAACACCATGACATATAACTCACTGCATCACTTCAATTGTTTTATGGTGGAAAGAAAGTTAAAATGACATCGACCGATATTATTTTCTTTGCTCCATAAAACATGGTATCGAGCGCACAGAAGTCTTATGCTTGATTTACGCAGGCAAGATTTTACTCTGAATGGTGTCTGCAACTGATAAATTTGCAAATGTGAACGCATAACCTCTATCTCGTATATTTTTTTATTTTTATCTTATTAAAATAAATATTTGTTTCCTTCAAAAATAAAAGATTGTTTGTCTTAAGATGTAATAGTTCAAATTTAGAAGCATTTACGATGTACAATGCTTGGACCGGATTCGTCATATTCTTGTTTGCTAATCCACATTTGTTGGAATGTTGAAAGTGAGGCTAAGATGGATCCACCAATCCAGACGGAGTATTTTCTTTCTGGTGGGGCAATAATTTTGACCTTCATCGTCGGTGGGCATAAGGAGGTAATTTCTTTTTGCATCCTGTCAGCAATTCCTGCGAACATTGTAGATCCTCCAGACAAGACTGTATTTGCGTATAAATCTTTACGAATATCTACATCACATTTCATGATGCTGTTGTATGTTGTTTCATGTATACCAGCAGATTCCATACCTAAGAAAGATGGCTGGAACACTGCTTCCGGACAACGGAAACGCTCGTTTCCAATGGTTATCACCTGACCATCTGGTAATTCATAACTTTTTTCAAGTGAAGATGATGTTGCAGCTGTTGACATTTCTTGGTCGAAGTCCAGTGCGACGTAACACAGCTTCTCTTTGATATCACGGACAATTTCCCGTTCTGCAGTTGTAGTAAAAGAATATCCTCTCTCGGTAAGGATTTTCATTAGATAGTCGGTCAAATCTCGGCCAGCAAGATCTAATCTCAAAATAGCGTGTGGTAAAGCATACCCCTCATAGATAGGTACAGTATGACTTACTCCATCTCCGGAATCCATAACGATTCCTGTTGTTCGTCCGGAGGCATAAAGGGAGAGAACTGCCTGGATGGCTACGTACATAGCAGGTGAGTTAAATGTTTCAAACATGATTTGTGTCATCTTTTCTCTGTTTGCTTTAGGATTCAATGGAGCTTCAGTAAGTAGAACAGGATGTTCTTCGGGAGCTACTCGGAGTTCATTGTAAAATGTGTGATGCCAGATTTTTTCCATGTCGTCCCAATTTGTTACGATTCCATGCTCAATTGGATATTTTAATGTTAGAATACCTCTCTTGCTCTGCGCTTCATCCCCAACGTAGCTGTCCTTCTGTCCCATTCCTACCATAACACCCTGTAAAATAAATTATTATATATTTTTATATAATACCATATAACAACGCAAACATCAAATATTCAGATTTAAATATTGAGTGTTTAACAGTTTGACGTGTAAAAGGGGAACCATTCGCGTGCGGCGTAGTCATAGGTGACGTCCATGAATCTTTTGAACAAATGGTGTGAGCAGTGACACGGGACAAGAAATAAGCTCTTCGTTAGCAATCAGAATGCAAATTCCATAAATCGATGGAAAAAGACGCCTTGATTCTAGAAAAGATATGTAGGATGCAATAAGGACATTTGGATTTATTGTTTATATTTCTTTGTTGAAAAAAACATCGCAAATAGGTAATTGATTTTTACAGGTATCTATATTAAAACAAATTGTGGACTTTTGAGGTGGTAAATATGGTGTGATATTGAACAGACAAACCCATATTCACCGAGACGGAGCCGAGTGTTTTCAATATCGCACCGTAGTTACAACCTCAAAACTCCATAACTGTACAATATTGAACAAGAATCTAGATGATACAAATATAAATTGACTTATTGTTTCTCTTGTTTTCTTTATTCAATATCAATAACAATATTTGATTAACACTATCACATCTACAATAAATTGTTATGGCTAAATAACAAATACAAGAACAAATAATAATATGAGAGAATCTAATACTAGAAAGTGGCTGGATTTAAGTCATTTATAGCTTATAATAAACGTTCACTTTGAATAAATTATGGTTAAAACCAAACATTCATTAGAGAATAAATTTCCTATTTTTAATAAGTCTTTCTCTTGTAGACTTATATGATGAACATTTTAAAAGGAAATGATATTCATCCTCGATGTCCAATGAATTGCAGCAAGTGCAATCTTGCCTCTCAGACTAGATAAATTTGAGTACATGAAGATTGAGACAAATGTCTGCTATTTATCGGTTTTCAAACTCGCCATTATTCCTACACCAAACAATTTTCAGGTAGAAAAAAATATCTCACAACTTAACTTTTGCCTTTTCGTGACAAAATTATTATGTCCTATGACTAGATTATTGATCTCAGCTATCCAGTCAGAAATGAACTGATGAATTATTCCAAACGAGATCTATTGCAGAAATTGAATGATTGATGAATTGATTAGTATTCAACCTCGATTTTAGCAGTATTTCAGCCATATCGTGGTGTGAAGAAATTTAATATTGTTTTAATACTTTTTTTCATTGCTACCGTATAAAAACCTTTAATTACGTTATTATGATAGAAGCGAGACTGTCGAAGCGAAAAATGTAATAAAGTACAATATTGTAAGGCAATTAAATGGAAGACATAAAATTATTTTAAATATTCTTCTTCCTGGTATCTAGAATTTTGTCTTCCAAATAATCCGAGTCATGTTAACACTTTCTTGTGATACTTTTAAACTTTAAAAAATAATTCTCTTTATTATTTATTGCACTAGTTTTCTAAAACAATTGAAAATTTTAATTTAAAGTTCGGTCCTGGTAAAATGGCGCTTTATAAAATATAATAATTAGTTTCCTGATTTATCCTATTTTAATTTCTTTTTTATATTTAAGTATTATGGGCTCCGTGACTTAATACCCAGTAAAATAAATACTATTGGAATGGAAATCTCCAAGATATGTAAAAATATAGTTACAATATTTTTTATTTTTTTTCGTTAAGATTTAAATCTAGTACGAACAGTATTCATCAGAAAAAATAAAATTTGATAAAAATATTGTATTTATTAAACAGAGCATATCTTTATGGTTTACCTGATGTCGAGGACGTCCAACAATAGACGGGAACACTGCTCTTGGAGCATCATCTCCTGCAAAACCTGCTTTACACATTCCTGAACCATTGTCAATAACTAAAGCAGCAAGATCATCGTCGGCCATGTTTGTTGGAACAGAAGAAAAACTCGGTGTTATCAGAAGGAGAGCAGTCGACCAAGTGAGGTTTAAACCGGCAAGGAGAAACTACTTATTGTAAAATTAGATGTTACAAACTCATATGCTATATTACCAAATATGGTATCAAATTTAACAGGATGTGTTAGTCTAGTACTTCGAAGATGAATTTGTGATGAGTCTGTAGTTTGTTTTTTCCGTCATACTTCCGCAGCATTCACAGTGATAACGTATATGGTGAACGATTTACGCGACAGAATGTTTTGTGTTCAATTGTGTTTTATCAGCTAGGACACAAGGAAATCGTACGATATTATTGTTATGGGGAAAAAAGAAAGGTTTTGCATTCGAGCAATTACAAAAAGTTAGAAGTTAATAAATAAAAAAGATGTATATATTTATTGTTCAATATTAATGGAGCGTTATATATATACCGGTATATATACTGTTCAAAAAAAGAAACGCATAACCCACTTTTATTTTTCAAAATGCAAATTCTGCGATTTACCAGGTAAAATTAAATGGCCAATTTAATCATTGATTTTTTTAAAGGTAAGTTTAAAAATTTTTAAATGCCTGTTCATTAGATTTGGCTCGCTGCCACATGTGCACAGCGCCTCTGAAAAATGAATATCTCATGTATCTCACCAAAAATTCGGTAACGTTTTTCACGGGCATTTCGTAGTTAATTCAACTGTTAAACTAAAGCATATAAAAGGACAAAGTTTGAAGCTTGACTTTTATTACTAAGTTGATATGTTGCCATGCCAAGGTTAGATCCTGCCACTCGAAATATCGCTATCGGTCGTCTCCAAGCCGGAGAGTCCCAAAATGAGGTAGCACGAACTCTGAATGATAACCAGAGCACCATTTCCAGGCTATGGAACAGATTCCAACAAACTGGTTCAACGAATGACCGCCAAAGGCACTGGTGGTAAACTGATCGTGGTAACTGCAGTTACGACGATCACAACATGACGGAGGTAGAAATAGGTAAGATCGTTTTCTGCTAATTTCTCCATTCTAACGTGTTGTTGTCAAGAATTACTCAGCCGCCAGGTTGATCTGTACGATTTTGTTGTATGTGTATGTTCTTGATACCATATATGGTCTCGTTACTAAGTAAATTGCTGTCGGAAATTTAAGGAAGATAATCGTAACTCCATAAATTATAATATATAAAAATAGATTATCTTCCTTAAATTTCCGACGGCTATTTTCTTGGTAACGAGACCATATACGGTATCAAGAACACACACACATACAACAAAATCGTACAGATCAGCCTTGCGGCTGAGTAATTCTTGAAAACAACACGTTAGAATGGAGAAATTAGCAGAAAACGATCTTACCTATTTCTACCTCCGCCATGCTGTGATCGTCGTAACTGCAGTTACCACGATCAGTTTATCACCATTGAAAGGAGTGGAAGACTTCGCATAACTACTCCTGGGCAAGATTGGTACATCCGGGTCTTTCATCTATGGAATCGAACCGTTGCCGCATCAACCACTGCAGCCGGAATACCTGGATTGCGAAGAATCAACTCACAAACAGTCCGGAACCGGCTTCGACAGCATGGCATTAGACCCAGAAGACCGTATTTCGGAGCGGTACTGACTCCGTTACACAGACGTGAAAGAGTCCGTTGAGTCTATACCGAGGAGGTGCAGAGCAGTGGTGGTCATACAAGTACTAACTTTAACGTGACCAGAGGTGTGATGAACTGTGATTAACTGACTTTTTTTTACTTATCCTCTGAAGTATGGACTATTAATTTTTCAATAATAACCATTCTGAGTCGATATCTAAAAGTGTAACTGAAAAATTATGATTTAAAATACATGTATTAAAATACCTAAAATCCCCTTATGCGTTTCTTTTTTTGCAGAGTGTATATTCATCATTTTTCTTCAAATTTATTTCAACTCTTAAAGTAATAGAACAAAGATGAAAGAAATACTCCAAGAGGAACCACGAGGGATAGAAACAGGGCATAGTCTCTCCACTGAAACGTACTCTCTGAGAAACGCTTAGGCTAGTTGTGCGGGGGAATCAAATACCCAATTATCCCCTATGATGGAACCCAAATTATTTCATCTTGTATGGAGAATATCATGCTCATTGTCCGTATAAAACTTGCAGCAGCTCTGAATGAGCAACACTTTGCTATGAAAGGTCGTGGGGGATAAACTGTCCGTCTCTAATCATTATATCCATGTTTCATGCGGTTATTTAAACCATTTAAACCCCTTCTGACTACGGACACATGTGGACATTGTTATCCGAATGAATGAGGATGATGCAAAATTTGAAAAATATATAATTGATTGATTGATCGTCAATTTAGACATATTTCAGCAACATATACCAGATTTACCGTGTCGGTTTGTGTAATGATTAGTGTGCTCATCTCTAGTTCGGTCGATCGTTGGTTCGCTTCCCCGGTCAGGTCAAGTTAAAGACTATAACATTTGTATTTGTTGATTCTCCGCTACGCACACAGGAATAAGGAGCACGATGAAAGACTGATTGGCTCAGCAGAATCATGTGTACGAGTGGGGCAACATGTCTATCCGTGGACTGTTGTGTCAGTGAGCTAGCACTATAAAGATTCAACTCGTCCATCTAAGTGTGTCGGTCTAGTACAAAGGGGATATCACCATTACCTAATCGAAATGTATCTTGTTCTCGGCATTGTATGACTGGAAATTGCTCATCTGGCGTGAAGCAACAATCACTCACTATACCAGATTAAATATCATTAATCCGGCCAAGGCAAGGGTTATGTGGCCTCAAAATGTTCCTGTGACCATTGTCTTATATCAGTATAAAATAGCGGGTACAACTAAAAACAGACGGAATACTCGTATCATTTTAATGTTCTATAGTTTTTATTTCTACACGTGTGCACATGTTATCTCTAAATACATTAAATATAATATAAAAACGTCCTGGTCGAATTACAAAATGCTTGAAATAACTTCACATGACATGTTTATTGTACTACGATTTATACCTTTTAATAAGTGTAAAACTACTACATTTATATATTGTTGGTAAACATTGTGCACATTCGATTTGGTTTAAACAATACAAATTCCTCTCTTATTTATATTTTTACAAATAAATTATAATATAAGTAAAAGGTTGGTTTTTCTGCTGGATTGTGTTTTGTTAAGGAACAACCCTAAATCACCTATAATTTCTCTACATATATTTCCAACTGAAATCATGTTATAATACACTTGAAAATGGAATAGTAAACAGTTAGACATGTTGATATTACCATGTGTAGAAGGAAGAGACATGTTGATATTACCATGTGTAGAAGGAAGTAAGTCCTTAAATGGTTTTCATGAACAGTCAGTACAACATGTAGAGATAATAGTGTACACTACATATTTTACATGCTATTAATTTCTCCAAATGAATCTAGAACAAAGACTATATCAAACCGGTGAATTCAGAACTAAGACTAAATAAAGCAAAAGGAATTCCATCTTCCAGAGACAATTCATCCAAACAATGCTCAAATTTCATCATATATCCTGCAATGAGCGCCTCTTTGAATGTGTAAAAAGTATGTTTATAAATTTGTATGTACATTGTATAAATGACCCCTAGTATCTTGCTCTTATGTAGAGCCGAGGCTAATGGACAAGGTGTCCTCTCTTACCTCCGCGTTGAATGGTGTTTGGAAGGTGACCGCTCGATAGTCCGAAGGTTCATTACTCCGAAGGTTCATTAGTCCGAAGGTCCGTTAGTCGGAAGGTCCGTTAGTCCGAAGGTTCATTAGTCCGAAGGTCCGTTAGTCTTGTTTTTCGACCAAAGGATATGTATCGAACAGTGTTGAATTGATTTAATATTCAGTCCTTTATCAAATTAGGTAAGGGAAGCAAGATACTCATATTCACAACCTGACTAAGCAGTGGCCTATACAGGTGGGTTGTAGGCTGTACGCCCGGATTTTGCTAGCAAAAATAAAATGTGTAATCGTCAAATTTAGGTAAAACTTAAAGCATTTTGTAGAAAACACGCCAAAAATTGCACCAAACCCCTGTTTTGTAATTATGGATCCAGGCGTGCCAAGTCTAAAAAAAAGTGAGAAAAAAATGCGTCGTCTCTGAAATATATGGACATCATTCCAATGAAGTAAACCCTCCACTAAAACTCTGATCTTAATCAAATATGTTTAAGCTTAAAACTTAAAAGATATCTAAATATTAGATTATTTTTAAGACCCGTTGTTGATCCAATTAACAACTGGGATTTTTTTGCTTAACAAACACTTCAGAATAATAATAACTGTATTCAATGCACAATTTTACCCCGAAGGGTTGAAGGCATATACAACTTTACAAGAATATATACAAATTAAACAACGTACACAAGTCAAATAAACAAAGACATAATAACAACATACAAATAAAATGAAAACAAATTCAGACTTGTCATTTATTCTTTACGAAATACTGAAAGAGTCCCTTTTGGTACGACACAAAAGAGACGATCTCTGAGAAAGGGATTAGAAAACCTAAAAGCGCATCTGAAATTAAGTTCTGTGAGGGACAAGTACATTCCATTAAAAAGAGAATACATAAAATCATTAAACGGACGTTCTAATGTACAACTGATGGTCGCAAAATACGGAGTGTAACCTCAAATATATACCAATTATTATGGAATATTGAAAACTCCAATCAACTATCGCAACAACTTAAGCATATGCGTATAAATTCTACATCTATGTAATTCCAGAATACCGTGTTCCATGGCTCGAAATATACAAGTACCCTTTACCAGATACGTGTACCAGATGGGGGGGTCTCCTTAGATATTTTAACCAAGTGGCATACTGTAGAGGAATAAACAGTCTGTTTTTAGTGTAGAAATTCCAAAGATTGGTACTTACACAATGTAGGTATACACGCATCAGAAACAAAAAATAATATAATATCATAAAAGATCATCTAACAAATGTTTTATGCATATTACATGTAGGAAAAAACGTACGGGTTAAACTAGAAAAAAAATCATTATTTCCTGCAATTTCGGTACTTTGTTGTTTTATACCTTAATTTCTAGTAACACTACTTTAAGATACATGTTTGCACAAGGACGGAAGGACGGACGGACGAACGCAGACCATTACTATGTCACGCCGTCGCTTCGCGTCGGGGGACAAAAAGGGCATACGAGTTGTAGACAAACAAAAAGATTATAATCAGTGGTCGGTCATCTGGTCTACATCTACATCAATTTATTTCCCATGTTTCACTATATTGTGTTAACTATTATTTATATTTGTGTATGTGCTATTTTTGTTGACATTATTATATGTGTATTATTTGTAGGGAGAGGACAGTCCATAAGTTGTGATAACTTTTTGTCCAATCCCATTGCTGTTTTATTTGCAATAAAATAATATTAAACTAATACGGGTTGAATATATACGTTTATTCAAACCAGAAATAACAGAGTTCAAACGTATGGGTGGCCGATATTAGGACAAACGAACCTTCGGACTAACAGACCTTCGGACTAACGAACCTTCGGACTAATGGACCTTCGGACTAACGAACCTTCGGACTAATGGAACTTCGGACCAATAAATCTTCGTTCTAACGCCACGGAACCGTTTGGAATGACCTGGCTGATATTTTTCTGCCTTCGTTTTACCCATTAAGAGGCTCATTTTACTTCCTGGTTCCAAAGCTCGTACATATGATTAATTTCATATTCGCAATGTATGTATATTCTATATATCCACAACAGATAATTCTCCTTTTTAATAGTAGAATATATTAGGAAAACGATCCCTGATTTGCAATCGAGCTAAGCATATATGGTACAGGAAGACATTAATGGGCCCCATATCATACTATCATTGGCATATGGCATAGAAGTAGAACACCCCCCGTTATATTGCAAAATACAATCCAACCGGGAGGGGGAAGGGGTGACCATTAAGGTTTAGGATCTATGAAGAATGTGGCGCTTCTAAATTAATTGAGAATCTATGGCATCTCAATGATAGGGGTACTGCTATTCCCGATATTCCCTTTTACTTGTGCCGGAAAAAATTCCGTAGACTTGGATGACTACATCTTTGTTGCTCCATTTCTTTTTTCTTTCGCTTGTCTGCCTTTGATTTGTTTTTTATTGGTTTTGTGTTGTGTTGTGTATTTCTATTTTGTTTGTTTGTTTTTCAAATGTGAATATTCCCCTCTGAAACCGCCGCTTAGCTAAATGAACCGACATTTGGTATGAACATCTATATATGGTCCTCTATAATGATTGCTCATTTTGTCCCGATCCGTTAAAACATATCTGCCACAGCCAATTCTTGATTCTAGTTCTTCGATTTCTAAAACGTCTCCTCCTCTGAAACCGCTAGGCCAAATGAACCGATCTTGGTAGGAAGCATATATGGAAGGTCCTCTATAGGGATTACACATTTTGTTCCAATCGTTGGCAAACATGGTCGCCATCGTGACAATTCTTATTTCTGGTTCGTCGATTTCTAAAATTCTTTTCTGAAACCGCTTGGCAAAAACGCAAAATTTTACAGGAAAAATCTATTGAAGGTCCTCTATACGATTTGCACATTTCATCCCAATTGGACAAAAAACATGGTCGCCATGGGAAAGTCTTGTTTCTGACTTGATGAAATAAAAAAAAATTCTCCTCTGTAACTAGGAGGCTTAATGAATTGTTACTTTGTAGGAATGATGTAAAATATATATGCCATATTTCGCGCCGATCGCAAAAGGCAGTTCTTGTTACATTTTTTTCTTATTTCGCTGCTTTTGATTTGTGTTGTTTGATTGGATTTGTGTTGTGTATTTATTATTTGTTTGGTTTTTAGTTTTCCATTTTTTTTTCTCATTTTTTTTAACCAACGTTTGTTCCATTTTTGTTATTTCGTTTGTCTACTTCTGATTTGTTTTGTGTTGTGTAGTTATTGTGTTTATTTGTTTTTTTTCTATATGTTTTTGTTTTGTTCCTTTTTTTTAGGACCAATGTTTGTTCCATTTTTTTTTATTTCGCTTGACTGCTTTTGCTTTGTTTTGTTTGATTGGATTTCCAGGGGCGGCTCCAAGGGGGGCACAACGCCCCCTCCCTCCTAAAATTGGAAAAAATATGATTTTTTGGCGTAAAATCGTGATTTTTCACACGAAATACCCCAAAATATTTCGCGCCTCCCTCCGCTCGGCGCAATTTTTGCGCCCCCCCCCCCCCCCCCCCTAGCTTGAAATCCTGGATCCGCCCCTGATTTGTGTTGTGTATTTATTATTTGTTTGGTTTTTATTTTATCTGATTTTACTTTGTTCTTTTTTTAAACCAATGTTTGTTCCATTTTTTTTATTTCTATTTGTCTTGTTTTTGTTTTTGTTTTTAAATTTTTGTCGGTAATTTTTATTTTTTTTTTTTTGGTTTGCATTTTTTGTCCATTTTTAATAGTGTTTAAACGAAATAATTTGATATACACGATAATACATTGGTATTCTTGATTACTTCCTTCAATCGCCTCTAGGTACTTCAGCATGATTCAGTCAATAGAAACGTGCTTGCTTCTGGTAATCACTGATCTGACATCAGGGGAAATAATCCAATGTTTTGACTTGTAAACAAGTTACAATAAAATAATAAAATATCTCGAAATTAATAATTAATCCGACATTGAAATAAACAAAATAAATAAATGGGATATATATATAATGTTTTCCAACGCGATTAAAAAAAACCTTGAGAGCCTCAGTAGATCTACTTCAGACATGCTGAAATGATTTTAAGATATTTGATGTCTAAATCTATAAATAGAATATAAACATTTACAGATTATATAAAAATGTCGGATGTGGTTGTAATAGACAGTGGCTCGGGAACCTGTAAAGCAGGATTTGCAGGGGAAGATAAACCGACAGCAATAGTACCGTCCCTTATTGGTCGTCCTAAGGATGAGGTAAATTTTGATTTACGCGTTTAGCCGATTTGTCATCTCAATATACATATATAATACGAGTATATACACACATTCACGACAGTCTAAAAATATATTTGTGTTCACCCAAACAAACAGAAATTACAGAATGCATTCTATTTATTACGCCATTAAAGTTATCGTCAACGTAGCAATGGCAGTGCGTTTATATATTGCGTCCGTCTTCGTCTGTAGTTAACTAATTTAGGGAAACGCCCTGATGGCGTAGTGGTTGTTTTGCTGGCCTTACTTTAAACATATTTTATTGTTCAATAAGAAACAATTGGATAGGACACAAGTTTCACAACTTAGAAACGTCTTCTCCAATACATACATGAATTAATACAAAATGAACATATATAATATTATATACATATTTCATATTAAGTGATGACACGAAAAAAAAAAAAAAAAAAAAAAAACAACCAAAAACTAAAAATGTTGAGCGTCATGCAGGTGGATTATCCAAGCTAAAGTATACTTAATCGAACACACCCTTTCATCTTAATGACACGAACACACCAAACATTCAATTGGGATTTAACTTTCTAGTGGATTTATATATAAAGTGGGTGCTTAATTAAGGTAGTTTACATGTGAAAATATAGGGAGGAATCATTATTCTATTAACGTTCGGTAAGTATATTGCATTTTTTAATAATATTTTGGTTGAAAACTGTTATTTATGATATGACGACTCGATAATCCAGTTGCATGAGGCTGTCTCGAAACTAGTTCATACGATCTTGATCATTATAGTAAAAAATAAATCTATTATTAACCTGTTACACATTACAAATATGACTAATTTACAAATATTTATGATCATGACATAGAAAAGCGACAGGTGTTTTTAATGTATTTTTGTACAGCCAAAAATATGGAACAATTTATATCACAGTTAAGTGTTTCATTTCCGAATAATAATAAATCAATATTTACCGGAAATCCAATCAAATTCAACTTATTTATTTCAAATAACATAATAATACGCGATAAGGTCAATCTGTTACAGTGTACAACAAGTAATGCTCTGCATTTTCATTAAAGTATCCACATAAACAATTATAATTTACAATTACATTTGCATGATATAAATCTGCATTTAATGCACTGCATTTATTTCGCATTCTAGAGTGCAATACACTGAGAAAGCGGTCACCTATAGAATAATATTGAGGATTTCTCCTCTTAGTATAAAATATTTGCTGAAGTTTTAGTTTAAAAGAGGAAAACGTAGGAAGATTTCTAATAGTTAGATCCAAAGAATTCCATGCTTGAATAGTACATGGAAAGTAAGAATTTTGGTAAACAGACAAACGATTAAAAGGTACATGTATATTGTGACTGTTACGTAAATTATAATTAACGTTTGTTGCCACTAAAGGCGGAACTGATTCATATAAATAATCTGGTGCTTCTTTATTGACAATTTTGTAAAAAAGTAGCAGTTTTTTAACTTTCCTTCTTGTACTCAATGTTTCCCACCCCGTTTCCTTGTAGATTGAATCAAAACTAGCATATATAGATAATCCAGTCACTATACGAGCTGCTTCTATTTGTATTTTTTCTAGACGATTACAATTTGCTTGTCCACAATTATCCCAAACTTCTGGAGCATATTCCAAAATAGGTCGAATGAAAACTAAATATATTTTTTCAAGATAATCCCTTTTTAACCTGTATTTAAGTTTTCATAATATGTTAAGTTGCTTGGAAATTCTTTCAATAAGTACATCAATATGCTTTGTCCACTTACAATCATTCCTAAAAATAACACCTAAATGTTTATGCATATGCACAGGAGATAGTGAAATATTGTTAAAGTCAAATAGTACATTATTTTCTAAATGCCTAGTACTAAAAATCATAATATCTGTTTTATTGGGATTGAATTTCACAAGCCATCTATATGACCATGCATTTAAATATTCTAAATCTGTACTTATTAATGTATGTAAATTTTCTTCATTATGTGCCATATGGCCAATACAAGTGTCATCAGCAAATAGTCTACCAAAGCCAGTCATATTGTCTGCTACGTCATTTATAAAAATTAGAAAGAGCAATGGACCCAAGACCGACCCTTGGGACACACCAGCCTTTAATTCCTCAGTACTTGATATTACATCTTTAATAACTACTCGTTGTTTTCGTCTTGAAAGATAACGTTTTAACCAGAAAAGAAGCTTCCCTTTTATGCCATAATTCTCGAGTTTTAATATAAGCGCTTTAATCCAAACTGTATCAAAGGCTTTACTAATATCAGCGAAGGTTATACTAGTTATTTGTGTTTTATTCAACGCAAGTAAAATATTATCATAAAGTTCAATTAACTGATGGGTAGTTGAATATCCCGGCAGAAATCCAGACTGGAATTTATATAAAAGTTTGTTTATATGCAGATGATTATAAATCTGTTTATAAACTATTTTTTCTAAAATCTTACTAACACATGACAATAAGGAAACTGGACGATAATTTGACGGTAGAGATCTATCCCCCTTTTTAAACAAAGCAATGACATGTGCAATTTTCCACTGATCTGGAAAAACCATTTCTTGTATCGATCTATTAAATAACAAGGACAGTGGTTTTGCTATTTTATTTTTTACAGCTAATAACATTCGGTTACTTATAATATCATGTCCAACAGCCTTATCTACATTCAACGTGGAAATTATATCTATAACATCTTGTTCATAAACTTCAATATCAGAGAGAACATTCAAGCATCTACAATCAAAATCCGGTAAAACCTTATTTTCATCCTTTAAATTAGATATTGAAGAAAAATATTTATTTAAAATTTCTGCTTTTTCTATGGATTCGTATGATAATTTGAAATAATTCTGTGAGTCTGAGAGAGGAGGAGTCTCATTAGATGAATTTTCATTTTTTATTAACATATTCATGGTTTTCCAATATAATTTGCCATTGGCTGATTTTAATTCATCTAAATTTTCATTTATATTTACATAAAATTTCTTTTTGGCCTGTTTTTTTAAATTATTTACCTTATTTCGCTGTTGTTTATATTTCGACTCTGTTAGTACTGATTTCACTCTAAGAAAAGTTTTACGAAAACGATCACGTATTCGTATCTCTCTTCTCAAAGTGGAATCAAACCAAACTTTGTCGTCATTTCTTATAATTACCTCCCTTGTCGGAATGCATATACTAGCTATTTTCAAAAATATTGACCGCTCCATGAATATCACATGCACCAGTTATTAAATTGACCCAGTCTATTTCAGATATTTTTTGTTTCATAAGAAGATAATCTGCTCGTTTATAATCCCAAATTTTACGTTTATAATTTTTATTATTACTGAAACCACAACCTAATGTGACGTATGTTCCATCATGATCGCTAAACTCTCTGTCAATGTGTATTGGGTCACTATCAATAATACTTATCGAGTCGGTGATCAAAATTGGATCAAGTAAAGAATAATTACTTGTGTGATTATCAAAGTGTGTCGGTTTATTAATAATGTTAACAAAACCATTGATGAAAATAATATCTCTAATATTTGTAGGAATATTAGCCATAAAATTTATGTTCAAATCACCCAAACATATAATATTGCAATTCTCGTCGAGAGCTCTTTTTAGCATAAAATCAAAATACTGGCAATAATAAGCAGGTGCTTGTCTTACTGACCGGTAATTTATGTTGATCAATATAGACTGAAATTTAGTTTTAAGTTCAAACCACATACACTCTAGTAAATCGCCATGTTCTAAATCCGCTGGCCTTGAATGACCATAGATCTTAAGTTCAATCCGGTCCCCGTCAGGTAAAACCGAATAGTATGAAAGTGATACTTACTACTTCTCTGCTTAGACACAGTAGATACACTGAAAATGGTGGAAGATTCACAAGTCTACCTGACTGTTTTTCAATTATTAAAACGACTGTTGTTTAAGTGAGCTATTTAAAAAAAAAAAATTTAAAACATATCTTTGCTCCCCCTTACTGATATATCCCGCATGAAGATCGAATGCATCCCCGTAATAGTTCGGGTCCAGGTAACCTTTACTCGTCCAATGAATTTGCCACTTATCAAATCTTAGATACGATAACGTAACCCTCAGTCCGCTTTTGCTCCAGCGAGCCCTCGCTGGAGCAAAAGCGGACTGAGGGTTACGTTATCGTATCTACTCCACTAGTGGCATGTATTGTTTCTAAATTTCACCTATGAATGCTATAGAATTACATATTATAAACGTTTCTCTGAAATTTGATAAGTAATACTAAACATGAATAATCATTGGATGGCCCCGTTCGAAATTTGCATTATATTTGTCGTTCGGACTCCGCCAAAGGGAAAAACGACGTTTTTAAAAGTCGTAGTAATGTAATGAGTCAACTTTTAGTTAGATTCCTGTCCATGGTGAGGTGTACAACTTGTTGTGCTGCAATTTGTTAATTACTTGTTGAAGTTGGTGGTTTTTCTTCCTGTTTACAATAAAATAGACCATCACAATATACTAGTTACTGAAATATTGTTGAAAGTCGCGTTAAACACCAATAATCTGTAATTATTTTATCATGGTTAACCTGTCTTCTTTGTCATAATTATACTGTTTCAATCTTATATAAACGGGATACTACTAATTGACTTTGTACACTTACTTTGTTGGTTGTGTAAATTAGCTATTTTCGGAACAAGATAAAAATACATGTTCCTGGTAATCAATATGTTGTTATTTTTCAGTCGGACGCTTCATTGAAAGGAGTATATGTAGGACAAGATGCTCTAGACAACAGAGAAGTTCTGACCTTGACTTATCCTGTAGACAGAGGAATAGTTCAGAACTGGGACCATATGGAAGAAGTTTGGAAATATATGTTAACATCAGCACTAAATATTAACCCCAAAGACCATTCTGTTTTGATGGTTGAAAGTCCAGAAAGCAATGTTAATAAGAAAAACCGGGACAAAATATACGAAGTTATGTTTGAGAAGTTTCAAGTTGCAGGAATGCAGGTTGCAATGGATTCTGTTTTATCTCTTTGGGCTTCCGGGAGAAAGACGGGCATTGTATGTACATCTGGCGATTCACTTAGTCATATTGTTCCGATCTACGAGGGATTTCAGTTGTCTGAAGGCATGATATGCGTGAACCTAGGTGGACGAGATTTAACAGAGTGTCTTGACAGAATTCTAACAGAGAAAGGTTATTCGTTTTCAGCAGGAGGAGACAATAGGTCAACGTCATTGAAAAAGGTTAAAGAAAAGTATTCATACGTAGCATTAGATTTCGAAAAGGAAATGACTTCATCTCCACAGTCAATACAGCAAAAATACACTTTTGCCGATGGATACGAAATATTATTGGATCAGGAACGTTTCAGATGTACAGAAGCATTATTTCAACCGTCGTTGGTTGGAGTTCAAAGTCCAGGTTTAGCTGATTTAATATACGACAGTATAATGAAATGTGACATGGATGTACGTAAAGATTTATATCATAATATAGTGTTGGCAGGAGGTACAACGTTGATTCCTGGTTTTGTAGATCGTTTAAAGAAAGAATTGTCAGCTTTAGCACCACCTACAATGCACATTCAAATCTCTGCATCGCCGGACCGAGCCATATCATCTTGGGTTGGAGGATCCATTTTAGCTTCCTCTGGAGAATTCCCGGGACAACTGATGACCTTACAGCAATATCAGGAATGTGGTTTGAATAGCATTCCTAATTGTAGTGGAATAGCTTAATACCATAAGACCATTCAATAATATCTACATTATGCAGTGTTTACAAATCTTGTGGTATATTCAGATATTAAACTCTTTCAAGATCCTTTTTGAATGTGTATAACTGATGTATTTATAAAATTGTTATGAAGGTTTAGGAACATTGCAAATATATATTTATCAGCATTTATAGTATATTGGTAAAGTAATTTTTGTCCTGCCTTATATAAATTTAGTATGGCAGTCTAATGTTGAAGCCAAACACAAGAAAAAGCCAAGTTTAGACAGATAATCAGTATTTATTTATGACATTAACATTTAATGTCTAGTTAGATTTAAAAATAATGTATACACCTTATTGCCCCCCCCCCCCCCCCTTGTCTACTAACATTACATACATGTATTATTAAGTAATGTGTACTTTTATGCTGTTGAAATAAAAGTTATTATTATATCCCATCTTTATTTAATAATGCATTTGACACATGTTGATCAGCATATGTTTCTGCTAAAAAAATGTACATGTATATATGTAGATGTAGACATAGAACATCACCAACCATATGTGTTGTGTTGCTGTTATTTTACTTTGTAAGAACAGATATTGATGTAAATGAACATGAGAGACTGTCCAACATTACATTGGGACACACATTAGAATAAAGGAATACCACATTTATTACATGTTTTTGAGAGAAAGTCAAAAAGAGAACGAGCAGGGATATTCTGTGTAAAGCAGGGACGTATCTGGATTAACATTTAATTATTTATTTTAAAAACAATCAAACATTCCTGTAAATAGCATTCGGTACTATATTCCTTTAATCAAATCCAGCTCAGGCGAGCACAGGTACTTGTGGACAGGACCCTATGTTGCCCCCTTTTTTTTTTTTTTTTTTTAACATCGACTTTTTTTCATATAAACAACATTTTGCAACTTTCTATGTATCACTGTATGACATATATACAATAAATACAATCAAGCAGTAGTTTCTATCCATGCCGGGTTTCTGACATGATATAAGTTAGAAGGTAAGTCACTCTTCTTTGTTTACATTGGGATACTTGTTGTGTATTCATCTTAAATTTAGTGAATAAAAAAGGCCTACCTGTCTGGAAATTGGCTTATTCCTTCTCTGTATATATTATTCTCCCTGAAAACACATCAATATTTATTTACAGCAGCTGACAACTCTCCATGGAGCATTTTCCACTAGCATTTTGCGATTTTCAGACGACATTTTTGAAAACTCGAATTAAAGCTACGGAAGTGTGTTTATTAGCGACATCTGCTGGTCATTTGAAATATTGACGATACGGTAAAACGCGAGAGTTCCGGGTAAAATTAAATTTTGCGCCAAAAAATTCCCGAACTTTTTACCCGGAACTCTCGCGTTTTACCGTATCGTTAATATTTCAAATGACCAGCAAATGTCGCTAATAAACACACTTCCGTAGCTTTAATTCGAGTTTTCAAAAATGTCGTCTGAAAATCGCAAAATGCTAGTGGAAAATGCTCCATGGAGAGTTGTCAGCTGCTGTAAATAAATATTGATGTGTGTTTTCAGGAAGAATAATATATACAGAGAAGGAATAAGCCAATTTCCAGACAGGTAGGCCTTTTTTATTCACTAAATTTAAGATGAATACACAACAAGTATCCCAATGTAAACAAAGAAGAGTGACTTACCTTCTAACTTATATCATGTCAGAAACCCGGCATGGATAGAAACTACTGCTTGATTGTATTTATTGTATATATGTCATACAGTGATACATAGAAAGTTGCAAAATGTTGTTTATATGAAAAAAAGTCGATGTTAAAAAAAAAAAAAAAAAAAGGGGGGGGGGGGCAACATCTTAAAAAAAAAAAAAATAAAATAAAGGGAGCAACATAGGGTCCTGTCCACAAGTACCTGTGCAGGCGAGGTGTACTCTACAATATTATGTGATAAAGTTTGTCAGTGACTTGTGGCAGGTCCATGGTTTTCTCTGGGTACTCAGGTTTCCTCCACCAATAAAACTACCTACCACTATATAACTGAAATATAGTTGAAGATGGCGTTAAACACCATAACCCACCCCCTTTAAACAACTCTCCATTAGCAATCAAGCTATTACTTCTACATGACCAATGCAATGTCCATCTTATATTGGATCAATAGGTTCTCATGGTAACCAGTTTTGATTTAAATTATACTAAGGTGGTATTGGAGGAGAAAATTCTTTAATGAAAATTGTTAATTTGTATAATCTGGAATATTACAAATTGCACAGAACGGCAAATGTTAAAGGGGCATTATCTGCCAAAATAGTAAATTTTTGTTACCCATAAAAACTATCAGATATGATTGATGCCTTAATAAAACGTGTTTCTGTAACTTATAAATGTTATGAAATGTCCGCGCATCGGGGGGAAAGGTGCAACTGCTCGTGTTTTGAGATCGATCAAGAAATGGACGCCATCTTATTAATTATCGGCATTGTTTACGGGGTTTGCCGAATCGTCATTAAATCAGTACAACAATGAACTTATTTCTTATTTTCTGTGAATCTGCTTTTAGTCGGCGTTAATTACGGACAAAGAACCATGCAAGTTTGCAGTTAGTAAACGACAAAATACAAATTATTCGTTTTTACCTGTCACTAGTAAGGTCAGTTGCATACGGAGAAAGCGAGGTCAAATTATTTGCTTGCAAGGAAATAATAAATCGATGGTAATTTTCGTTCTCAAAAGGCGAAAAGTGGTACGATAAGCTGTTTAATGTGAAATATTTACCTTTATTTCATCATTTTAAAGCTATTTACCAATTTCCAAAACATATAAACAAAATTGTCAAAATCGTAGCTAATGCCTCTTTAAATAACTCTTTGCTGTAAATGCAATTTAAATCTCAGTTCATTTTTCATTAACTTCAAAGGTGTTAGCCATTTGAAGTATTTTCTAATTTTAGTGACGACAGCCATCTTGAATAAAGTGTTAGGCTGATGGTCTGATTTTGAATGCAGATCATCCAAGTCCCACTTGAGTCTGGTTTGTTATAACCTGGCTGATTTTGTTTAAATGTGTACATTGACATTCGAAAAACCTTACTTTAATACCAAATAACTGTGACAGTAAAATGTAGAACAGTAACCAAAACGCTGTTCCTTTACTTTAATTTACGTCTAAGTATAATGTCGGACATATTTTCTTTCTTACAGAGCTGTCAAGTTTGACGAAAACGATAAAATGCATTCGAGTTATTCCCCTTTGATCAGTTAAGATATATTCAGCGTGTTCAAATCAAATCAAATCAAATAAGTTTTATTTAAAGTCGAAATATCTATAACACATAACATAAGCTCTATAGGTGTTGTTACTAAGTAATCCGCCGTCAAGACGATTTGGTTGATATTTTTGGGGGATTAATTTTTAGTATTTAACGCCACATTCAGCAATATTTCAGCTATATCATGGCGACCAGTTTTAGTGATGGAAGAAGCCGGAGTACCCGGAGAGAATAACCGACCATGGGCAAGCAACTTTTTTTTGGAGGAAATAATTTTGGTATGGTGATTTTTACTAAGAGGACTGAAATGTACCGTTTTTTTTTAGTTTTGTCGACTTGACTGGGTTTATAAAGATCTATGCTACATGGATTATTTATCTTTTAGCATTGGAAAATCTGTTAATAAATTTTCAAGTCTATACCACTATTTAGTTAGGGATTTGACAACATTAATATATATGTCTGATAATAATGCAAAATTATTCCTCTTTCTGTAATATATAGGTATACATATTTCTACAATATGAATTAGGGACCGTGTCAACTAATACCAGCTGCACAACCCTAACACTCTAAATTACGAAGTTACCCCTTCCCCGAGCACACGTGGTGGTTTGGTTTATAGTGGTTAACGCCACTTTCAACAATATTTCAGCTATATCGTGGCGGATAGTTTTATTGGTGGAGGAAACCGGAGAAAACCACCGACCTGTCGCAAGCCATTAACAAACTTCATCACATAATATTGTATCGAGTACACCTCACCTGAGTGGGTTTCAAACTCGCAACGTTATTGGAGATAGACACTGATTGCATATGTAGTTATAAATCTAACTAGCATACGACCACGACGGACCCCGAGCACTTGGTAATTAATTACAAAAGATATATGCTACCACGATAAATAGTCATTTTATATTTAATAAACGATAACAATAAAATATTACGTATTTATAAGTGTGTTATATTTCGACCTACTCCAATTACCGGGTATTTATTTTAGGTTATCATGTTGTAGTTTTCCAGACAATGGTGATAAACTATTTATGATCCGAAAGTCCTATTTTAAAAATCAAATATTGTAGAACAATCACGTGGGAATCATTAAATATAGTAGGGCAGGTCAAGTACATGGACTGAGAGAATCGTTCTTTTTAGGTTACATAATATGTATCACGTACAATGTGAAATGCTTTTAAATATAATTCAAATATGAACATGATTGATTGATTGTTGTTTACAATCAAATGAGAAGTATTTATAAAAAAATCATAAATTTGTGTTACCCATAAAAACTATCAGATTTGATTGATGCCTTAATAAAACGTGTTTCTGTAATAAATGTTATGAAATGTACGCGCATCGGGGGAAAAAGGTGCAACTCCTCGTGTTTTGAGATCAATCAAGAAATGGACGCTATCTTATTAATTATCGGCATTGTTTACGGAGTTTGCCGAATCGTCATTAAATCAGTACAACAATGCACTTATTTCTTATTTTCTGTGAATCAGCTTTTAGTCGGCGTTAATTACGGACAAAGAACCATGCAAGTTTGCAGTTAATAAACGACAAAATACAAATTATTCGTTTTTACCTGTCACTAGTAAGGTCAGTTGCATACGGAGAAAGCGAGGTCAAATTATTTGCTTGCAAGGAAATAATAAATCGATGGTAATTTTCGTTCTCAAAAGGCGAAAAGTGGTGCGATAAGCTGTTTAATGTGAAATATTTACCTTTATTTCATCATTTAAAGCTATTTACCAATTTCCAAAACATAGAATTTGTTTGGTCAAAATCGTAGCTAATGCGGTAGTTAGTAAAAGTGGTAACCCGGGCCCGGGTCCGGTTCCAAAAACCCGGGCCCAAATTCGTATTTTCTTTATTACATCTTTGTTAAGGCATTAATTTTAATAAAATTTGAACATAATGCATAAAATTATGTATTTTATCACATTTTTTAAACAAATGTAAAAAAAAAAAGTTTTTATACGAAATATCGGCAATATAAGTTTTCCAAGTTAGTAAAAGTTGTAACCCGGGCCAAGACGAAATTTTCAGTTAATCAATGATTGCACCTTTATTACTTCTTTAAAATTCTTGAAATTTTGTAACGCCATACTTCAATACAACAACAACAAATATATTTTATCAACTTAAAAAAAAAAAGTTTTATTTTTTCTCCACGATGCAATATTAATATATTAAGATTTGTAAACAAAGACTGGTCACGTGGGTGTACAGGTAACTGGGTGTACAGGTAAATATTGAAACTAATACACAATATTTTTTTTATTTTTTTTATTTTTTGTAAAGTATATACTGATATCTCAAGCTGACCAAAATTTGAATCGATTATATTGAGTAGTAAAAAAGATATACACGATCATATCTTTTCAGGTCAATTTTCAAGTCATTAGATTAGTGTAACCTCCGGCCCGGGTTACAACTTTTATCAGAATCTAAAATGCTCCCATAATGACAAAAGAGAACATTACCATTGAATTTAAAATATTTTTTACATTTCTTTAATACTGAAAAATGTTCATTCTGAATATTGTGAAGTTTTAACGAGAAATAAAGGTGTAATCATCGATTAATTGAAAATTTTGCCTTGGCCCGGGTTACAACTTTTACTAACTTCGAAAACTTGTATTGCCGATATTTCGTTATAAAAACTATTTTTTTTTATATTTGTTTAAAAAATGTGATAAAATACATAATTTTATGCATTATGTTCAAATTTTATTAAAATTAATGCCTTAATAAAGATGTAATAAAGAAAATACGAATTTGGAACCGGACCCGGGCCCGGGTTACCACTTTTACTAACCACCGCTAATGCCTCTTTAAATATAAAAATAACCGGTTATCGCTTTAGCGGTACGTCTAAACACCGCTCAGGGCTCCTGAGTGCACTCATGATAAACAATGTGTACTCAGGACATGAAAAAAGGGGCTTATCAGATATTAAAGTAGATCATCCTATTCGAAATTTGATTTGCAATCGTATGCAATAGGATTGAAATCGATAGTATCAATATTTTTTAAGTTGTAACCATTTTTGTGCGACACGTGCCATAGCTGTGTAGTCAGTCGTGCGTGAACGCATGTTTATTGTAGCCATTGGTGCGGAGATGGCCATCAAGCGCGCAATAAACAAAATAATTAGATTTACAACGTGAAAACGAAGAATCGAAAAATGATATATACAAAATCAATACATTGTTCAATTTTTTGTGTTGTAGATATGCAATGAAAAATTATTAAAATCTATACGGAAATAAAATGGTATTATTATTTTTTTCAATATGAAATTGATTTTTTTCATCCATATTTCCAAGAGATTTTCTTTATCCTGGAACTGAATTAAATGAATTTATCCCAATATAAAATGTGATCTGTTTTTAATTTACATATGCACATATAAAATGAGATTTTTTTTTATCAAATATTGCAAATGAGATGAGAATAATTATCTGTTCATTTAAGTTCATTTTGCAACAAGAAATTTTCATTTTTTTTAAATTGTAATGAGAATTTTTTCTTATCAAATTTGAAATTAGAAAATATTATTGAAATTTGCAGACTAAAGGCAAGAATATTTATGTACCTTACGAAATCCAGCCTACAGATGTTGTGACAATCCATCGTTACTATACTTCTTTGAATTCGTATAAAATAAACGTGTAAGTTGGTTTGAGAACTTAGCTTCCAGAACAATACCTATCTCGACAACATGTAACCATCGTTGAATATTCCGGTATCTGTCCACGTGGCAGTGTACCTCATGGTAATGCAAAGCAGATATCGCAAGAATATGTGAGAACCGATCCCAAAATAATAGAAGAAATCCGAGATCGTCTCAATCAAAAACAGTCGTGCTCCGATATATGCAAAGACTTAGCATTTAAAGACTTAGACAGGGCACCTCGTGATCACTAAAATGTTGGTTTTCAAAGACACTTGAGCAGCATGAGCGCTTATTTCAAAAGTTGTTGAACGACCACACTCCTCTAGTCACAGCCGTCAAATCTACATGTTCAGATTTCGAAGTTCCCAAACCCCAGAAACTTGCCAAGAAACCTCACCAGAACAAACGACCTCGAACCAATCGTACACAGCCAAGATATTAGAACTTTGTGATTTTTTAGTACCAAGTACGTACGCACAAAACATTTTTCATGCATACAACTATTTATTATGTATACCTGTTTTTGCTATGAATAATTTATTTATTAAATAAAATATATAAAAATCCATTTAATGGTGTAATTTGTTTGGCCAAGCATTTCATGCATGATCGATCAGTCATCCGGTTGTGTAATGGGCGGCATGTCAACGGAATATAAGAAAATCCTTCGTAACTCCTAAATCGTTCAAGTTATCTGCACAAAACTTTGACAGTTCAATAACTATAATGTACTGAAGTCATGAATATGCATGTCCTGTGTCAAACTAAAATAACCGCATCATGTCCTGAGTGCACTCAGGAGTCCTGAGCGGTGTTTAGACGGGGGCCGTAGCTATAATCCGACAGTCCGATAGTCCGACAGTCCGATAGTCCGACAGTCCGATAGTCCGACGGTCCGATAGTCAGACAGTCCGATAGTCCCACAAATGCTTTAAACTGATGAAAGTTTTGAAAAATAATTTGGCCAAAAATGATATATTCGTAATTTCAGGATATGGGCCATTCATTTTTATACGCCCGTCAAAATACGGGCTTATTATGGCATACCGCTGTTCGTCCGTCCGTCCACGCCTCGTACGATAACATCTCTCACTTGTTCCCCCTTTTACTGATAGGTCACGTCGTGACATACATTGTATTGATAAAAGGGGGAGCAAGTGAGAGGTGTGATTTTAGTCAGTTTGGAAAACGCCAGTTTTCATATGGTACATGTATATACAATTCATTGGTTTAAAAAAGTGCAGAATATTAATTGCTGTTCTCACGCTGCGCAACCGAACTTCAATTGTCATAAAAGTGGGCGGGGGGCGTATCATGGCACAGTTGTTTATTTTGTCATATTCCGATGCTGTTTCTTTCCGTGATATAAGGGGTCCCTTAGGGACAATTCCTTCAATCGTAACTTTTTACATATGCGTTTGTCGTAGAAGGCGACTATAGCAGGGTCACCCGTCGGAATCCCGGGGAATGAAAATAGAACCAACTTGTCGTCGGAAGAGACAGAAAAACAAGTTCCCGTGTTAAGCCGTTGCCCATGTTGACCCATCCCAGAGTCCCCTCTTTCTGATTTTTTGCTTACAAACTTTTCTCATCCTGAATATGACTGAAATATTGCTTGCTGGACCTTAAGCAATCAATCAATCAATCAATCAATTCGCACACATTATTGTATCCAGCTCTATTGGTGTGTCGACATTGCTTTTTAACATAAATATTCCATGATAAAGGGCGGGGGACACTGGTACGCTCTCCTTTTGGCTTTTCCTTTTTTTTGTATTTCTTTTTTTTGTGTATTTATTTATTTCATCTTTCTTTTTACTAGTGACTTTTCTTGGCTGGACTCGGCTACACGCTACTTAAATAAAGCCTGAAGTAGTCGCTACTAAAAAATATACGGGATACTTACACTACCGGTTCATCACGATATGGAGTCCGCGTTGTTCATATATGTGTTTTTTTTAGCTCTTGTGTGGCCCTGCCAATTGTTTGTCCGTCTATGATATCGTGTTTCCGATGTTCTGGACCTTTCTTTGGTGAGTAAACGGTTCGGTTTCTGGTCCCATATTACACATGTTATAGTGTTAACTTTCAAAGAAATATAGCATTTGTCGGACTATCGGACTGTCGGACTATCGGACCGTCGGACTATCGCACTGTCGGACTGTCGGATTATAGGTCGGACCCCGTTTAGACGTACCCTCGCTTTAGTAGCATATATCCTGTGTAATTGACTATTGGTTTCCGGATGGGAGGGGAATAATTTACATATTATAATTGGTAGGGTTGTGCAGTTTGGGACTTCGATGACCTTGCAACTTCCCAAGCTAGGATCGAACCCCGTACCCTTTGCACCGATTGCAACTGTTCTACCAATACTTCTACTTCCGGTAGTAGTTATCTACAGATATATCGTGTAATATCTCACTAGGTACAAACATCTGTTCTGTTTCTACTAACCTCTTATCAACACACACTGTTTACAATGTATTTTTCTGTTGATAAGAATATTTGACTTCACACACACAATTTCTTTTCAATTAACAAAAAAGTACCGTAACTAAGCTAAAGGACACCTCCACAAGATCAGCTAGAAGAAGGAATTTAATTTTATGATACCTGAATGAGGAGACTATTAACATGATTGTGTTACAACCCGATCCCCTATTTAGAACGTGTGTATTTTCAAATTACAGAAATATAAACGTATTTCAATATTCTCCCTAGAACTACAGACCAGATATATTTTTTCTGGAAAAAAAACCCAGAACAATTCCCATATTTTTTATGCATATTAAAATAAATTAGTTTTTTCAGCAATTCGTCTAATGTCCTCGGATGGTGCCATGGTTGTTCTGACAATCCGATTCCTTCATCTACAGTGAGATGTCTCTGCTGAATACCATTTTAATTGTTTATTACCGATATATTTCATATTACACAAATAAAAATGTCATGTTGAACCTTATGGGGATATTGATACACGAGACCTTATCGTAGTGTGTTTACCACAACGCAATTTATTATCTAGACTTTAGCTGACATACACGTTCAAACACGAATCGGGTAAAACGCTTTATAAATAAAAATGTTCAACAATTTTTGATTGTATAAGGTATATGTAATATTGTTCAATATCAATATGTTTATATCTCGGGGAGACATTTGAGCCAAATTTATTTAGACTGGAAATACACACAGGCACTCGAATTCCGGACCCCCTTTTTCCTCATTTGGTCCCTCCCGCGATTATGGTATGGATCTTTGTCTGGAAGTATATCTTTGAACCATTTATCCATATTTTACAACATTTCGTGTTACAACTCTCTCGTTCTACTAACTTTTGTTTCTAGGTCCAGCTGCCGTATTACTTATATATATACATAAAAGTATGAAACAATCGTCAAAATACAAAGAGGGAATCCTCGCTTCGACTCGATATTTTACAATAACGCGCCAGTTTTAAAAAGGACCTTCGCTTGTCCTCGTCTCAAAAATGATTTCCCTTCATTCCTATCTAGTTTATACGTACGAACAACAAATATTCATTGACGAAATTCAAGTTTATTCTCAACGACACATCCAACTTTCCTCCACTCGTGCCCTTTCAGGAGGGCTAACCCGAATAATCCAGTCGTTATATTACTCTCTCGCTAGTCGCTGCATTAACGCCTGGATGCATTCATTGAAAAAATCCGTCAAACCGGAAGTAGTAAATCGCTATGACTTGTGGGTATTACGACATAAAATAGGAGGAGCTAAAGTGTTTGTAAATAATGTCCAATGGAGCGATCAGATGATGTAATGTTGTATGCAATACACATATCCGGATAAATACAACCAAACATGAAATAAAACATAAATGAATAATTACTATTTTTTAAATATAAATATTAAAACATAACGATTTTTATTTCAAAGTTGGAAAGTAAATAAAAGCTTGAATTGAATTCACTCTTATAATGATTTTTTTAATTTCATTTAAAATAAAGATTTAAAAAAAATGTATTTTATGATACTGATGGCTGATTAAAATTGTTTGTCATGCATTAGGTGTCAGTTGTAATATACAGGATGTAACCAATATACAGGAAGAGCTCCTACTGTGAAGCCATCTATTTTGAGATGCCATTCAATGAAAATAACAACCTGACCATATTGTTACATAATAAGAATAAGAATTAGTTAAGAAATTAAAATTGATAGAAGGCAAGGATTTATATAATTAATACATTAAGTTACATTTCATTTATTTAGGCTAATTTGGGTCAGTTATCAATTAAAGACAAAAATGGGTTTAAAAAAATCAGTCTAATAAGTATTTACCTAAATAACGATATTGTGATGGGTATTTCTTTATAAATTGTATTAAAAATCATTTTAATTTATGAAATAATCAACTTTCTGTTTACATATTTATTTTCAATAAAATTTCTTTATTATTTCATCCCATTTTCCTTAATTTAACTTGTGCATATCCATATTTATACAATCTTATGTTAACGGCAAGTTACGTGTATCGACCCTATTATCGACAATAAATTCACCTTTATTGTCCCACATACATTACAAAAATACATGTTAGATGTGTATTGCGACATTTTAGCAAATTTAGATTAAAACATAAAAACTTCAAAAAATGATTACACAGTGTTTTATTTTTTTAAATCTTTAAAGATTTGTGAATCTATGGCAATTTAAATCATAATTATGAGAATAAAGGTGTTTTCTAAATATGCAAAGGCACGTGCACAATCATTCTCCGTGTTTGTTTTGTCAATATTTACAAACGGAAGTAAAGGGATTCACTAATGCGCATACGCGCTAATATCTGACATTTGATTGGTCGGCTGTACCAGCCAGCAGCCTGACGGATTTTTACCACTAAGAGCGTTCAAGCCCTCGTCCAGCGAAAGTGCCGATAGAGGGCGCAGTATTATTCAAGTTAGAGGTCTGCCGAACATATTTTGTTTCGCGCTATTTCATTGGTCGGAAAGATTTTCGGAACTTGTTTAGCTTGTTCTTCGCTATGCACGGCCAATCCATTTCGTATCGAGAGGCCTATTAAGCGGGAGTTTTAAATAAGAATAAAAGTGGAAGGTAAACCTTTTCAGCCAATGTGTTATATAGGCACCAGAAAAAAAATGACGAACCTAGTGACATGGTAAGAATATTGTCTGAAATGGAAAAATGCACTTCAAACATAAATTTTGACGGATGACCATTTGATGACCGAAAAGATCAGAGAGAAAGGAACACTAGTTATCATAAAGCAAAAAAAAATCTCCTTTTCAGGCTTGTCAAAAAATAAAAATGAGTTAACGCTCCTCAACCCCTGTCCCATCTTCGCTAGCCAAGGGTTACGATTCGGGTCCCCCTTGTGGAGGTAAGGGGGACCCGAATCGCAACCCTTGCCTAGCGAAGATGCCCCTATCCCAGCAACAACAAAAAGACAGTGTACATAAGTAAACCCCTTGTAAATTGTAGCTTTCATAATTACCCTCTTCTGCCTTAAGCCCCGTTCTCATGACCAAATTTACATATGTGTAAATTATTCTGCATATATGTAAATTTACACACGGGTGCAAATTCGTCCATGTGAACGCATTTACTTACGTATGTAAATTTACACCATATGTAAATTTACACTTGGTAGGGACCAAGTGCAAATTAATTTTTACACACGTGCAAATGTATTTGGGCGAGTATTTCTGTAAATTGATTTCCATGTGAACGGATAGCAAAATTTACACACTCCTAATTTTCGACAATTAATGTCATAATTCCGCTTGGATTAACGCTAGATACGATAACGTAACCCTCATTCCGCTTGTGCTCCAGTTAGGGTTATGAATCGGTCCCATTCAGCGTATGGGAGCAAATTAAAATTTTCGTTAAGTGAATATTTCAACTTTCTTTTTGCATATCTGGTCATAACTTATTATTCCCTACATTTTTTAAGTAATGGCGATACGAAATAAGTGTTACAATACCTGTTTCTACCTTCACGATCGATTTAGTATTCGAAAATTGTTTCTTGTCCGCCATGGCACCTTACGTATACTCTCGTGATGGGCGGAGCCTATCCATGTATGGATCTGAATGCCAAATATGAAAAACTTTACTACGAATAGTACGATGTGTCTTACTACGATTGATCCAAATAAGGATATCTCCAAAACGAGGCAAGTGCACGTTAAATAGCAACTTGTAAACAAAATGTCGGACCGAAAGAAGATTTCATGCATTCAAATTTTCAAATGGATATAAGTCTACTATGGATTGATGTAACGTTTACTTAACACCTCAAGGTTTACCTAAATATATTTATCTTTCACCCCCGTTAATTTTTCCAACCACTTCCAACGGAATTAGGACAAAAAACCGCCCGGTGTGAATCACTCCGGGCGCTGCTCCCATACGTTGAATGGGACCGATTCGTAACCCTCGCTGGGGGCAAAAGCGGACTGGGGGTTACGTTATCGTATCTAGGATTAACGCATGCAACGTATTTAACCTTGACCTATTGATTGACTACACTTGTAACAGTATTTGGTCAGTTATTAAAATGCCGCTAAAGAGGAAAGCTGGTCAAAAACGGGGTGCTGCATGGTCTGATGATGAGACTAGACTTCGGGAACAGAGTACAAATGTACTTGTTTCTCCTTTATGAACAAATTCGGAGTTCACGAATACACGTGCATCGTGAAGCCGTCCCGGCCACCCTATATTAATGTCTCGGAAAATGTACTTGTTATCACAAACACCTTGCATGATAAACGAATAGTAGCCTTTTCTAGTCACCGTGTGATTCGGATGGAGCGATTATTGGTATATGGGTACCATCGATTGCACCTCCACAGTTCGTGAATCCCCAAGACTCTTCATAAACCTCTTACGACATTTTTTAACTCGTCTCCAGTCCGAAACTTAACATATACATTTAACAGATCTTCATATATGGCTTCGCATACATTATGAACTATACTGCAAACATTTATCATGGAACTTTTCTGGAAAATTTAAGCTATTGGGTATTAGTTTTAATTTGTCGGAATCTGATAAAACACTGGAAAATTTTACAGAAAAAGTTCAATCAGTGAACAAAATATTAAACTTGTGGTGTTATAGAGATCTTACATACATTGGTAAAGTGTGGTCTTATAGAGATCTTACATACATTGGTAAAGTCACTGTTATTAAGTCTCTAGCTCTTCCTGTTCTAGTTTAATGCCTTACTGTTTTACCAAACCCTCCAGATTCAATTTTGAATGATATTGAAAAAATATTTTATAAATTTTTATGGAATGGTAAAAAGGACAAGATCAAGAGATCCATTATTATCAATGAATATGAAGAAGGTGGACTAAAATGCCAAATATTCAATCCTTTTACAAAGCACTTAAAATGTCATGGCTTCATAAATTACTTGACCCTTTCAATCATTCACCATGGAAAGTACTTTTATTGGGTTCTATACAAAAATGGGGAGGAAGTAATATATTATATTTGAGTAAAGAGGGTCTAGAAAAAATAGCAGAAAAAGTTAACCCATTTTGGAAAGATGTTTTTTTGAATTTATCAGAGTTGAAACAGGAAAAGGGGGAGTTAGTGGATAGTCAACAGCCCATATGGTTAAATCCCTTGATAAAAATAGGTGGTAATATGTTGTGAAAATGGTGTCTTTTTTGTAAATGATTTAATATCAGAAAATAAAATGCTTTTTACATATGAGGAATTTAAGAATCACTATAATATTAGATTCAATTTTATAGAATATTTCAGTATTCTAAGTGCCATTCCACATAGATGGAAACTTCTGATAAGAGGGATAGTAAAATTAAAATTAATTGAAAATGACATTGTTGATAGACTGAAAAGGGACCCTTAGCCATGCAAATACTTTTCAAAACAATACATGTTAAATGTAAAAATGCTTCCTTTAAACATTCCGAGTAAATGGGAAAAGGAAGTTCATAAGGGGGTTGTTATTGAAGATTATAATTGGAGTTTTATTTACTGTATACCTTTCTCTGTTACAAAAGATACTAAATTACAGGACTTTCAATATAAACTTATACACAGAATCTTAATTACAAATTCCTTTCTATATAAATGTGGGTTAAAAGAAACTGAGCTATGTACATTTTGTACAGAAACCAAAGAAAGTCTGGTTCACATCTTTTGGGAATGTAATTATGTTCGGAACCTTTGGTTATCAATTGACAATTTCCTGAAAATATGTGGTCTTAGCTTACCCTTTAATGCAAAGGACATAATTCTTGGCTTGACTGAACACAGTTCAGCCCAGGGAACAATCAACAATGTTTTAATTATTTTGAAATATTATATATATGTCTGCAGATGCAAATGTAGGGACTCTGATTTAGAAGGTGGTCTTGAATTCCTGAAATATGCTATAAATATTGAAAAGGCATCAATGATATATCTGTCCAATCGTAACTACTCGGCCATTCTCGCTACCCTGTAAATAACCTCGTACGTACATAGTAGAAATTCTTCTTAAATTGTTTGCCGGAAGTTAAGTTAAGTTAAGCCGCACAAAAATATAGTCCACGAAAATCCAATATTGAAGACATACTAAGTAAAATCTAATCATGCAAAACTAATTAAAACTGTAATTGAAATATAGAAAATTGCTTAAAATATAACTTTATCAAACTTTCATGTTACTGACATGTGAACAGTAGTGCGATTAATACGCCTAATGCATACGAGGTTATTTGCAGGGTAGCGAGAAAGGCCGAGTAGTTACGATTGATATCTGTCCCCAGTACAAAAGGAACATGCTAAAAGAAAATGGTTAGATCTGGAGGCGGTATTGAGTGGTTAATATTAATATATATCTATTATACTAAAATATATGTTACCTTGTATAACTTAAAATGCATTGCTAACTTTGAATCTCAAAAGTTATTACAAAACATGTTATTGTTATGAAGATCAACTTGTTTTTACATTGTAACTTTTGTGCATTGAAACATTGTGTTTATAGAATCATGTATGTATAAATCTGTTCTTGGAAAAATAAACAAATTACAAAAAATACTATACTGCAAACCGTCGACTTTCCTACTCCAAATAAATTGCCGATCGTTCTGTATTCTGCTGAAGAGGCAAGCCAATACAAAGTTATAGCAACCTGTTTTTGAACATCTACTATGACTCTCACTACGTGGTCACTTGGCGCTAGACTTGCTTCCAGATCTCGAAACAAAGATGCAAAGGTTTCTCTCTTCATTCGAAAGTTTTCAATCCACTGGTCATCGTCAAATGTCTCAAGAACAATATGGTCAAACCAGTCCGTAGAACGTTCTTTTTTCCATGTCTTTTTTTCATGACCCAGTCCAATGACCAAACCCGCTCCCACAAAGTATGGAAACAATCTCCTTCTTTGTCATCGATAACGAACGAAAGTGTCCATGTTTCACCATCAGATGTGTAGATATAAAAAAAAAATCACATGAACGCTTTGCAAATTAACTTTTACACACGTGAGTAAATCTCAGGTAAATTTACACATGTGCAAATTTGCTCACGTATGTAAATTGTTGTCATGAGAACGGGGCTTATGAAACAGGTATATGTAAATATGCCTCAAAAGAAATTTTTGCATTAAAGGGATTAGAACTACTCTTTGTATTTCTTTTCTGTTTAGGGAGATACGTGTAAAATTCCAACTGTAATGGCCTTTGCAAAAAACATAGGAAAGAACAAAATATTCTTTAATTTACATGGGGGGGGGGGGGGGGGGGCAACAACATTTTTGTACCTAGGCTCAACACACACAATTAATGACCCCCCCCCCCCAAAAAAAGGTAATTGAAAAAAAAACCTTTTAATGCAATTGCTGATGCCCAGTTATGATTTAAACAGTTAAAAATAAGTAAAACATGAAGGTGTGCATTTTTAGTACTTCATATTTCAATAAACCAATAAAAAAATGCAACACAAATTTTGTCCCCCCCCCCCCCAAAAAGAGTACTTTAGACCCAAAAATAATACGTGTCTAGGTACAAAAACATTTTTGTGAGTAATTACCCCCCCCCTTTTTTTTTACATCCACAATTTTAGGTGTGTGTTGTTCAAACCAGAATTTTTATTATATTTCTTTCGGCTACAGAAAGAATTAAAGATCAAACTTTGTTGCGATACTCATGAAAAGTTCTAATTATGTTATTTACCTGAAAAAAAAGAATGGATATGGGTAAATGTACATCATGTATATTGTACATAAATCCAACAACATACAAGGAAACAACCAGCTTCGCTTTTCTGCTTGAATCTTCAACAACAAACCAATCTATACCTAATAACGTCATCTATTCCCCACCCCCTTTTCCAAAAAAAAAAAGAAGAAAAAAAATGGTCATCAACAGAGTCCTAGATTTAATCTGCCGTGTACTTCTCGTGCTTGTTCTTTGTAAGTTTTGCCAAAATAATAGTATTTTTGTTGAAACTTGTATTCTTTTATTCTTATTTAAAACTCCCGCTTAATAGGCCTCTCGATACGAAATGGATTGGCCGTGCATAGCGAAGAACAAGCTAAAAAAGTTCCGAAAATCTTTCCGACCAATGAAATAGCGCGAAACAAAATATGTTCGGCTGACCTCCTGAATGGGCACGAGTGGAGGAAAGTTGGATTTGTCGTCGAGTATAAACTTGAATTTCGTCAATGAATATTTGTTGTTCGTACGTATAACTAGATAGGAATGAAGGGAAATCATTTTTGAGACGAGGACAAGCGAAGGTCCTTTTTAAAACTGGCGCGTTATTGTAAAATATCGAGTCGAAGCGAGGATTCCCTCTTTGTATTTTGATGATTGTTTCATACCTTTATGTATATATAAGCACAGGCACTCGACGTTCAATGAATGAAATGTAGGGTCAATGTGAAAAAAAATTAGTGTCACTGTTATAATAAAGAGAAGGCTTCCAATGCATTTTTCGGCACAAATGTAAACAAATCGGTTTATTTTTCCATGTACGGCTTTCGCTTGATCTTTGCGGTATTTATGGATGGAGACCTACCTAATAGTTTCTCCGCCGCATCATTTTTTCGAGAGCAGACGATCATACTTCACTAAACCATACTTTTGTGACGTCCCTAGAAATATTCGACTTCCATTGTGGAGCGACCATGATATTGCAGGACCGCACAGAATAATTGATAAAAGAAATCTAGATATCTAGTTTTCGTTTAATTGATATGCTATTTATTCTGTGCGGTCCTGCAATGTCATGGTCGCTCCACAATGGAATTCGAATATTTCTGGGGACGTCACAAAAGTATGGTTTAGTGAAGTATGATCGTCTGCTCTACAATAAATGATGCGGCGGAGAAACTATTAGGTAGGTCTCCATCCATAAATACCGCAAAGGTCAAGCGAAAACCGTACACGAAAAAATAAATCGATTTGTTTACATTTGTGCCGAAAAATGCATTGGAAGCCTTCTCTTTATTATAACAGTGACACTATTTTTTTTCCCACATTGACCCTACATTTTATTCATTAAACGTCGAGTGCCTGTCATATAAGTAATACGGCAGCTGGACCTAGAAACAAAAGTTAGTAGAACGAGAGAGTTGTAACACGAAATGTTGTAAAATATGGATAAATGGTTCAAAGATATACTTCCAGACAAAGATCCATACCATAATCGCGGGAGGGACCAAATGAGGAAAAAGGGGGGTCCGGAATTCGAGTGCCTGTGGAAATACAGAGCAGAAAATTTCTTCGGAAGTCAAATTTCAATGAAATAACACACCAAGAGCTGTTGTCGGATTGCTCAATACATTTCAGGGGCCGATCCAGGGGGCCGCACCTGGCGCCCACCCCCCCCCCCCCCCCCTAAAATTGGAAAAAATATGATTTTTGGCGTAAAATCGTGATTTTTCACACGAAATACCAAAAAAAATTTCGCGCCTCCCTCCGCTCGGCGCAATTTTTTTTTAAGTGCGTCCCCCCCCCCCCCTACCTTGAAATCCTGGATCCGCCCCTGCATTTAATTGTCTTGTGATACAATTAGACGGTCAAAGATGAATGAAAGGGTACCTGACATGCAGGGCCAGCCATATGAGGTGCGGTGCCTCATATAACTTTATAATCATTACTGTTCTTTAAAACCCGCAGTGTGTACTTGGACAGCCGAAAGTAGATAACTCCAAACTCCAGCTCGAGGTACGATTGGGAGCAATTGATCCAATTGGCTTAAGACCGGCTCTGGTGACATGATCTCAGATGGGTACGTGTCGTTAGATGTTAGTTTATCGCCAAAGAAAAATATGGAAAAAAAGATACAACAAACATCTAATTTTCATTAGATTGGTCATGTGACATTTTGTTAAATTCTGATATTGTTTGATTACAGCACTTGTAGAATGATTTGTGTGTTTTCCTTTGAAGTCAGATATATTGTAAAGTAGATACAGTGTGTAACATACATAGGGTGGAGCTTATATGACGTCACTACTGTACAATAACTGACTGTATCTACAGTTATTGTACACAAGCCCCTGGACAGAAATATAAAACTGGAATAAATGCGATGTATTATTTTAATGAAACAAACAAAATTAACAATTAACAAACTACTGTAATTTCAAAAAAGAAGGAAAAATGAATCAACTGCTCAAATCTAAAGACTGTTCTTTTCACGATCTCCTGTTTATCAACATCGGCTGCATAGTGGAGTGTTGCAAACGTTCTTTTACCGCTATGGTTTGTAAAGTTCCCGTTTAGTCCATATAGTTTATGACTTTCATAAACCACTTGAGTTTATTAATGCCGACATTCTGATTAGACAGAGGAATCAGTATTCTCTAAAACGAACCATTCCTCGTCAAGACATACATCTAAGTAAGTCAGCTATACATCAATCTCCTGAAAAATAAATAATAAAAACTCCTTGTAATACACTTAGACCAGATCACAGGCGCTCGTAGCATGGAATTGTTCCCTTTTTAACTTTCCGTTTACATATTTATTTTCAATAGAATTTCTTTATTATGTCATCTCCTTTTCCTTTATTTGACGCAGTTTGTTTCCATATCCATACTATCTTATGGTAATGGTAACTTACATGTGTCGGCCATCTACTCTTAATTTTATTCATATAGCCACCCCCCTAGAAGTAAAATTGTAAAATGAATATGAAATATAATTTAAGAAGGAGACCAGAAACAAAGTATTTCCCTTTTTACACCGGCACAAAATATAAAAAAAATATGATCAAATGAGAAAAAGGAAAAAAACATACCTGTCTTTGTTACCGACTTTTAGTAGTTCAATGCCAATGGCACCTTCACATGTCTTTGTCTTTGTTGCCCTCCCTGTAAAGAGTGCATATTTTCCATTTTTGTCCTGTCCAACCTTAAATTACTGTGTATTTTTAGATTCGATTGTTTGTACTACTGTATTGGTTCCATTTCATCTCCCTGAGATAACTAGAAAATCTATATGATAAAGTGTATCCACGATCTTGAAATCCTAACACTCGTTTGAATTTTGTGTCACCTCAAACTTTCAGTGCCATGTACAAGGCTTCTAACATGTGGAGACATTCCATTGGATCATTCTACAAATCATTTACAGAACACGTGATATTTTGTATGTATCTGATTTACAGTGAAGGGGCATGTCAATATTCAAACTCGTCCTTGCGGACTCGCTTGAATATTGACACGCCCCTTCACTGTAAATCAGATACAAATTATCACCTGTTCTGTAAATATAACATATTGACTCCGTTCCACGTTCCTTTACATTGCTGTTATAAGTTTAACAGTCGTTTGTGATGATTAAATATTATTAATAAATAACCAACGTTGACTTCCACAAACGTCAATTAAATTTAAGTGTCAATTAAACCTCAAGTGTAAATTAATTCTATGTACATTTCAAGTAAATTTAAGTGTCAATTAAGTTTTAATTGAAGTGTCAATTAAGCTTTAATTGACACTTAAATTTAAGTAAGGTTTGTGCAACCCAGTCCTGGGTATTGTTTTCAGTTCTGACGGTAAATGGACACGACATATTGATTACATACTATCTAAGGCATCCAAGCAAGTATGTGTTCTACGAAAATTGAAATTTATTTTAAAACAGGAAATTCTTGAAATAATCTACTTAACTTTTATTAGACCTTTGCTAGAATATTCTTGCGAAGTTTGGGACAAATGTTCACAGACGGACAACGACAGACTAGAAAAATTACAACTAGAAGCAGCACGTATTGTTGAAGGGTTAACTGTATATTCGAGTAGGGATTCTTTATATCAAGAAACGGGATGGGGAAAAATTATCAAGTAGACGGGAACGCAAAACGTTATGCTTAATGTATAATATGTAACATGGACAAACCCCATCTTATCTGCATGTGTGATTTAGTACCTCATCTTGTTCGTGATGTTACCAACTACCCTGTTCGAAACAGAAATGACTACACTGTCCCAAGATGTCGCTTATCGTTATACCAATCTTCGTTCATCCCGTTTGTCATAAATCTTTGGAACAGTCTAGACAACAACACCAGAAATACCAGAACACGTGATACCTTTAAAATTAACCTTAAACGTAAAGTTGTACTGGCTAAAATCCCGGCTCATTTCTTAATTGGGGACAGAAGACCCAATATTTTATATGCAAGATTACGTCGTAATTGTAGCTCGCTTAAGTATGATCTATTTCGATTCAATATAATTACAGATTCGAGATGGGTTTGTGGATATATCAGGGAGGACGCTTCCCACTTTCTCTTGAACTGCCGCTTATATATCGAACAAAGGACAGTTCTCTTTAATTATTTGCACCACCACAATTTTTGGAATGATATTAGAACTGTATTATTTGGAGACTCTCAAAAAGACCAGGCTCAAAATATTTTGTTTGCAAATACATTAAGAACAATAGGCGATTCACTGAAGGAACATAACGCCCCCCCCCCCCCTCCCCCTCCCCCCATTTTACTTATCTGTTATCGTTTAATTTTTGTTCTGTCATACCTATGTTTGTATGATGTATGATACTGGAGAGAACTTCATAAAAGTTGTAAAACTTGTGTTCAATCCAATTGTATATATTTGACAATAAAATATGTTTAAATCAACCAATTAACGGAATAGGATTATCCCCCTTGTCACACATCCTCACGACACAAGGTTTTACTAGTTCTAAATGCTCGCCGAGTACACAAGTTTGTCACAGGAGCTACAATATTGCAGCTAGGTTTTACCTCCTTTTCGGCTGATATACTGCATGCATGCCAATTGTTGAACGCCTTTTTCTTTTTATGAAATGACAAAAATTTGAACATAGCAATAACTTTCGATACTTGTTAATGGACTACAATAAATTGGACTGCCACTAGTGCCAGACATTTTCTTCATTTGCATGTTAATTTCACTCCAAGTTAAAGAGGTTTGATTTGATTTGGTATTGATGCTGTTTACTTCCATTACTCGTGTGGGAGTGTGAAAGATTAAAAAGATATTATTATAGGACATTAGACGGGTAAATAAAGTGAAGACCCCACTGATAATGGCTGAGAGATATAATGTGATAACTGTTCAAGGTTCATAGTTCAATAGACCCTCCAACGCATAACATGACTTTGTACGGATGAAATATCAAAACAATAATATTTATATCTGTTTTTGTTTTTTTTATTTTATAGTGTTTTACGTATGTTTGTTAATGCACAAAAACTGAAGTTAAAAATTTAATTTATTTGTTTATTTATACTCATAATATTCATATTAAGACAAACACGGATTAACAATTTTAGAACAAAGACAAATGGGATGTATATAATCATCATTATAGTACCTATTTTTAGAACAGATACAAGACAAGGTACTTATTTTCTGAGTTCCGTGTTGTGATGTCCGTTACGATTTCCGCATAAAAATGATGTTCGGTTCGTCTTTTGTTTGTAGGAGGACTAATGTCTTATTTACGTTATTTGTTTGGGTATAGTGGTGTTCAACACGTATTGTGTTGTGATTTTGTTTTGTTTTTCTTCGTCTTGTGTACACTATGTTGCCAGTTTCTCTGGATTATCCATTTGTGATTTCCCCTTCGGTATTCTCTACCGTTTATATAGAACAAAGAGCTGATCCTATAATATACTAAATCAACAGCAGTACAAACAAACAGATGAAACAAACCAAGGAAAAAACCAACATATGCCAATTTTAGAACAAAGAAACGACCGGGTACAAAATAAACAGCAGTACACATAGCATCGAGACGACCCGGACAATTTGTTGTCATCGCTATGATATACACAGTATGTGGCCAAAAGTATTGCCACATGTAAAAAAATCCCTATATAATCAACCAAGACCATATTTTTTCAAAAAAATATTGTAAAGTCATTATTTGTACATAATTTAAACAGGATTCTTAACTTTTAGGATTTATTTTTAGTTGAAATATATAGGAAAATCAAAGTTAATTTTTATTTGTTATGTTTAAATTATGTACAAATAAAAATCACTCATATAAACATAATGAGCAAATAAACAATCAATATATAGACAATTCTGAATGTTTTGGTGTAAAATTTGTTAAAATCTATCCAGAAATGAAAAAATATGGTTTTGGTTGATTATATAGGTATTTTTTTTTTACATGTGGCAATACTATTGGCCATATACTGTAGGTAGAACAAGGCGTATTTGTGATAAACAATACTGACCTTCTGAATCAATACTTGTCGGATATATTTTAGGTACAATTTCCTACCAGATCCGTTTGTTGCTAATGCATGCTAGCTAGAATCTGTACTCGAAAGTCCAATGACTTAATTACGTTGTGGTAAACACATTACGATCTTCGTCCTCTTAAGGTCGAGCAGAACGTGTCAATTGTGTACTATAGCTAATGTCGGAAATAAACAACTAATAATAATATTTATTTGATCATGGTTCATCATTTAACACTCCACACAGCTTCGATTGGCTTTAAGAGAAATATTTTCTGGATTTTGTAAAATGAAGTATTTAAGACATTAGTAATAAGTTTGATAATTTGATTTTTGTTTTAATGTCAAACGAGTAGTATTTCAGCTATATTCAACGTCGGCGCCTCTTTACGACGAATTTAATATTTCACAATAAAGAATTGCATGAAACTCAGGCAATCATCAAAGTTAATGAAAAGGGCATCTATTGTTGTTCTTCACTTCACAGTTATCGTCAAATCTCAAACGACAAAAATATCTCGAACGGTGTCCAAAGTGGGGTACCTGTAAACTGCGAAACGAAACGCGAAACGAAATATACCGAAACGAAACGAAACCAAACCAAACCAAACGAAATTCACCGAAACGAAACGAAATTTACCGAAATGAAACGAAATCGATGCGAAACGAAATAAATCGAAACGAAACGAAACGGTATAATACAAAATGAAATAAAACCTATTTTAACGAAACAATTTCTTGGGGAAAGACAAGACAAAAATTAAATGAAAAAAATAGAGAAAGTATCATTTAAGCGTAGAAAAAGATAGTTCATTGTTTTCCAGGTTATATAAAAAAAAAATCGTTCTTCATCTAGCAATGAAGAAATGATTGATTCATCAATTGTTTACTGCTAAACGCCACATCAGTGATATTCCAGCTATACTGTGCCGAATGACGAAATGAAAACGACTGTTATGTGGGGGGATAACTTCCTATATATACATGGTGATGTTCTGACAATCGGGATCCTATTTTTGATTTTATGTCTGGCATGGGGCATACTTTTGGTCACAACTGTCTGAAAAGGGGTATAGGATTTTGCTTGGATTATTCTTAAAAAAATTGGGGCTTAAAGAGGATTTAGTTAGACAACAGTTTGAGATGGGATCTAAAATTGGTATCAGAATCAGTATGTAAAGGGGTCGGGGTTCAGCGGCCCCAGAAAAATACGTACCTCACCATTTTATAAGGTAGGCCGGTACTGTTACTTAAGAATGATTAATAGTGCCGCTTCGAAATAATTGCAAAATTACCGTTGTTGTTTAATTATTCAATTATTTATTACAGATATTTTTTTCAGTTTTCGTCTGTGGATTTTTTTATGTTGTTTTCTTAAAGTTTACCCCTTGCTGACGATGAGATAAACAACTCATTGTAGCGTACAATATTTATATTTTTATTTTTTTAATGAATCACTGTAATGACTTTGCCCCTTGTGGGCCCCTCTATTGGACAATAAAAATTCGTATTCTTATTCTTATTCTTATATTCATATTCAAATATGCAACAAATTATGGCTTCTATTATTATAAGAAAGACTGTTCGAGATGAAAAAGACATTTTAAACCAAAGTGATCAATCTGGCAAAAAGTAAACAGTATACTGCAGAACACGGTACACTCGTCTTGCAAATTTACATGTTAAATTTCTTTTTTAAGACTTAGGGACCGACCATATAAGGCAACAACCATTTTCTTATCGGGGGGGGGGAGGTTGAGAGGGATCCTGGGATATTTTTGAAAAAAATATTTTAATGCCCTAGCTGCCACCGGCTGCCGAATTTGAGTAGTCAATGTATTGTTTTTATGGAAAAATATATTTCTGTTCCACATGATAGGAAAAAAATGTTTTGCTTTCCTTCTCATGAGAAAAATATATTTTGACTGAGGAAGGTTTTGAAAATTTTTTTACGAGCACAATGAAAATCTCAGCCCCCCCAGATAAGAAAATGGTTGTTGCCTATCTAGAAGAGGGGAGTAGACATGCACATAGGAAGGGGATGCGAGGAGTGCGAGCGCCCCCTCCCCCTTAATTTTGACAAGAAGTAAAAAAAGATTCAAGTTCAGACACAATACTTGGGAATTTTACGTCTATATGAACTGAAAACCTAACCAGCGTGAAATGGGAAGTAAGTTATATTTGTTTCTAACATATACCCAGCCAATTAATAAAAATTAATTACTTTTAATTAATCACTTTTTTCTTCCAAGCTTCAGAATCGGAAAATTTGCCTCCCCCTTCAAGTTAAATGGTCGGTCCCTAAGTCTTACACAAATTGGTGAGGGGGGTAACATACAGACAGACTGATTATGATGCCAATTTTAGACCCCATCTCAGACTGTTGTCTAACTTAAGCCTCTATAAGGCCCAATTTTTTAAGAATAATCCAAGCAAAAACCTATACCCCTTTTCAGACAGTTGTGACAAAAAGTATACCCCATATGCCAGACATGTGCCAGACAGATAATAAAAAATAGGACCCTGATTGTCAGAACATCACCATGTATATAGGAAGTTATCCCCCACACAACAGTCATTTTCATTTCGTCATTCGGCACAGTATAGCTGGAATATCACTGATGTGCCACAGTGGTGTTTAGCAGTCAACAATCGATGAATCAATCATTTCGTCATTGCTAGATGAAGAACGATTTTTTCTTATATAACCTGGAAATCAATGAACTATCTTTTTCTACGCTTAAATGATACTTTCTCTATTTTTTTCATTTAATTTTTGTGTTGTCTTCCCCAAAAAATTGTTTCGTTAAAATAGGTTTTATTTCATTTTGTATTATACCGTTTCGTTTCATTTCGGGTCAATTTCGTTTCGATTTATTTCGTTTCGCATCGATTTCGTTTCGTTTCGGTAAATTTCGTTTCGTTTCGGTGAATTTCGTTTCGTTTCGGTATATTTCGTTTCGCGTTTCCTTTCGCAGTTTACCCGTCCAAAGTGATATGAATAGTTGATATTAGTAATCACGGTAAATACACGAAAAAGTTTTGATTTTTGATTTTTTTTAGTCTGAAAAAAGATTACCTAGTACCAATTATTACATGCAATACGTTTCAACATTTGACAAATATTGAAATATAAACAATTAGGTCAAATGGTAATAGTTATAACAAAGGTTTAGGTAACAAAGATTTCTACTCATTTGTTTTTTTTTGTGAACCAGCATTTTTTAAATTTCAAAATTGTTATCAGTTACACATATCAAATTAAAGATTTTATCCTATTTGTTCGTTAACACAACAGGCAATATATGTAGAATATAGAACATTAGACCACATTGTGTGCAAAAATAATTTTGTTTATTAGATATATTTATGTTTTTAATTTACAGTTCCTAAATAATGTAATTCATTAAAAACTAATGTCAATCTCCCTCAAGCACAGGTAACTAATGTCAATCTCCCTCAAGCACAGGTAACTAATGTCAATCTCCCTCAGACACAGGTAACTAATGTCAATCTCCCTCAGACACAGGTAACTAATGTCAATCTCCCTCAGGCACAGGTAACTAATGTCAATCTCCCTCAAGCACAGGTAACTAATGTCAATCTCCCTCAAGCACAGGTAACTAATGTCAATCTCCCTCAGGCACAGCACAGGCGCTTGTGTAGAGTCATAAATATGCTCGCCATGTACCTAAAATACCACAAGGCCGGACTCACTCCTACTACCTCTGTCACTTCAACCGCTATTTCCTCTGTCAAAATGGTGATAGGACACACATCGCTTACTAATTTGCGTAGTGAAATGATTTTTCTTCAAGGAAAACCCGTTTTTTATACCTTCCTATCATCTACACCCCCATACTGACATATAATCCTCCGATTTTGTTGACTATGGACACCTACGTGGCAGCAAAAGGGAAAGTATGTCACGTGACATCTTCCGCCTTTCGGTCGTTCTCGGGTTTTATCATTGCCTTATGAAATATATATGAGAAGTTCATATTTTGGCGACTTGTAATTTGAATTTCGAATTTCTAGTGTTTAGTATTTATATATGATAAAACCCGAGAACGACCGAAAGGCGGAAGATGTCACGTGACCTACTTTCCCTTTTGCTGCCACGTAGGTGTCCATAGTCAACAAAATCGGAGGATTATCTGTCAGTATGGGGGTGTAGATGGTAGGAAGATATAAAAAACGGGTTTTCCTTGAAGAAAAATCATTTCACTACGCAAATTAGTAAGCGATTTGTGTCCTATCGCCATTTTGACAGAGGAAATAGCGGTTGAAGTGACAGAGGTAGTAGGAGTGAGTCCGGCCTTGTGGTATTTTAGGTACATAACGAGCATATTTTTGACTCTACACAAGCGCCTGTGAGCACAGGTAGCCTAAGCCATCAATCTCCCTCAGGCACAGGTAGCCTAGGCCATCAATCTCCCTCAGGCACAGGTAGCCTAAGCCATTTGTGGCTGTCATATTTAGTCCTTTTGGATGACTTGCTCTCACAGACACGGTTACAATCATACCAGTGATACCACATATCATTACGTTCCTTTATAACATGTAAAAGTTCTGGGTCCAACAGGAAACATGTATACTGAGAACTTTTTACATGATAAATGTACATTGGAACTAAGTTTGTGACCTTGACCTTCGAGAAATACATCTCAGTCGCTTATTCGCGAGACACCCTCTAGTGGGACTGTATTCATCCCAAGTATCATGATTATCACTCGGGGAATTCGCCAGTTTCAAGTCGGACATTGTGTGCTTGGGATATGTATATGCGTACATTTGAACTAATCTTGTGACCTTAAACTTTCAGAAAGACCTACCATCATTATCAATTTAAGATCATTCAAGACATTAAACATATGTGAGCCGGACAAGATGTGTGCTCATAACTTGCACAGACAGACGGACAGTTCGATTCTTATATACCCTCAGAACTTCGCCGCGGGTGGTATAATGATCCGCTCTTGCAAATACAAAAAATACTAAACATATTTCGTATTGGTTTATGCTTTGATGACATCATAATTCGGTTCTATCTATATTACGTGTTCTATTTCAGAGGGAGCGTAACTTGTGGTTAGAATTATTACGTTGTCCCACATCTGTCTTATATCATTTCTATTTTTGGAGGATTAAAGATTATCTTAACCATAATTCCTGATTTTGTTCTGTAATATTATGTGACAATAATACTTTAATTTCTAAGCAAATCAACATAATGGCCATTACATCACCCTGTTTATAGCTTTTGCCGTTTGGGTGGGAATGCATACCATGTGTCAACATGAACAATATCCTTAAAAGTACTAAAGTTATTTTTATGACTCGGCTTTGTACATAGAGTTTAACCAAGTTTGTGACCTTAACCTTTCAAAAAGATATCCATGCCTTATTCGCGACACCCGGTTACAATCATACCAAATATAAAAATGTCCCTTTATTCAGGACATTACTTTAAAAAGTTCTGGGTCCTGCACGATATGTTGAGAACTCTTTATATGAGATATGTACATTATAACTAAGTTTATGACATTGACCGTCTAGGAAGACACCCCAGCAGCCCCATTCGCGAAACACCCTCTGTTGACCGTGACGGGCTACATCCATACCAAGTATCATTATTAACACTCAAGGAATTCAACAGTTCCGAGTTGGACAAGATGTGCTGCCAACTTCTGCCAGCTTCTTCCATGGGGTATGTACACAAGTACATTTGAACTAGGCTTGTGGCCTTGAATTTTCAAAATGAACGACATTCAATCATTATTCATAGCACACTAAATAGTGGTGGGATACAGTAGTACTAATGTTCATCAATATCCTTAAAGCCATTCAAAAGCTCTGTCTCGTCCGGACACGATGTGTATAGACAGACGGACAGAGTGATTTTATATACTCCCTCCGAACTTCGTCGCGGGCTGTATATAATAATCCGTATAATCTGTTGTAAAATACCAAACTTATAATACTAATTATTTCTGACTGGTGGCAAGGTTAGGTTGAAATGCATTATTAATAATGATCCTATAAATTGAGGCAGGGTCATGTTTGTAGGTTTAGTTTGGTTTATGGTGTTTAACGTCACTTTCAACAATATTTTAGTTGTATCGTGGTGGTCAGTTTTATTGGCGGAGGAAACCAGAGTACCCGGAGAAAATCACCGACCTGTTGCTAGTCACTGACAAATTTTATCACATAATGTTATATCGAGTACACCTCGCCATGAACGGCGTTCGAACTCACAACTTTAATGGTGATATGCACTGATTTCACAGGTAGTTGTAAATCCAACTATCATACGATCATGACCAATACGACCCCTCATAAGTTCAAAAGATTGATTATGGAATGACATCTCTAGAAAGACACTATATATTAAATGTAAATGATAATAATTTGATATTTCACTCATATAAGGATAACCTGCTAATCAAAGATGGGTTATTCATTAAACTCACAATTTTTTTTTTTTAGAAATGTTAGGTTTTGGACACATATGGGATAACCAAACAACTTTTTCAAAGCTTAGAACTTTGCCTGCAGTAACTGATAAACTTCAAAACAGATATTTTGATTTTTGGCACAAATTACTGTTCAATGATAATAGAATGATTGGGGGGAATAAGTTGAGATCATATCGTAAAATTAAAACAGACTTCAAAAGAGAACAATATCTTTATGCAGACGTTGATAAGAAAAGTCTTTCAAATTTTATAAAAATTCGTGTAAGTAATTGTAATTTAAATATTGAAAAAGGTCGTTATCTAAAATTACCAGTAGAACAGAGGATTTGTCAATTGTGCCATACGGATGTGGAGGATGAATTTCATTTCCTCATGAATTGTGATAAACTTATTCATGAGCTTGTAACTTTATTTAGAAATATTTCTGATATTGTACCTTCTTTTACAACTATGTCAGATGTAGAAAAGTTTATGCTTTTATTAACTAGTCATGCTTTAGATATATGTAAAGTGGTTATATTAGGTGTAAGTAATATGTATCTTGTAAATCAGTCAATGAAGCAAAACTTATAAATTACTAGATAATTTTCTTTTCAATAGGTATTTTACTATAGAAGATATTATTAAAAGATAGATAACTCTGTCAGTTCTCCTCAGATGGGATATCATTGTTTGTTTGTCATAATTACACCTTATATCAGAATGCTGTCTTCTGAATGGTTGATGAAAGGGGTATTTTTTTTAACCAATTCTGAGTTTTTTCAGCTTTTCTGCCATTGCCGATGTATTTGCCTAATAATTACCCTTCACCGAGACGCTTGTAACAAAATTTGTAAAACGTTATCAGTTGTGCGTTTTATGTAACATCTTTCGATCATGTTAGTTCCTGAAAATGACAAACAAAAAGTATTATTTATTTAGCCAGTGTTCTAAATAATATTCTGTGTAATTAAACAGATAGATCATGTTTGGGAGGGATATTTGCGAAAAATACCAGTCTTGAGACTAAATTTCCCTCGCCATTCGGCTCATTTGGGAGGGGTATTTGCGAAAAATACCAGTCTATTCGGCTTATTTGCGAAAAATACCAGTCTTGAGACTAAATTTCCCTTGCCATTCCGCTCATTTGGGAGGGGTATTTGCGAAAAACGGTTCGGGAAATTTTTCGTCTCTCGACTGGTATTTTTCGCAAATACCCCTCCCAAACATGATATATCTGTATAATATACCCTTGTATGTCATTGTATTTGGTTACGTCTGTTTATTGACTTGTTTATTTTTTTTTTTTAATTGTTCATTGATTGATAAATAAGGGTAATAACAAAATTACCGAACTCCAAACAATCTTACAAAGTGAAAGTCAAAACTCATAAGTATATAAACAGACAAAATCAGTCAACAACCGGAAAACTGTGAAAACCGTAATGACCCTGACTTGGTATAGGCATTTCTAAAGAAATGGTGGGTTGAATCAGATTTTAAAGTGCCAAACCTCCCGCTTTCATTACGGCTCAAAGGCTCCGGTTGTCACTATAACAGTATTTATAACAATACTGGAACACACTAGGTAAATTAGTTGTCAAAGCAGTACCAAACCCAGTGAAGCAAATGTCAAAAACAATTTTACGTCACACATTGATAAAAAAATATTTTTGACATTTTTGTTGACCTCCTTATCTTTATACATTTTCACTATATGAAAATGCATCGTTTATCATCGTCTCTGCAGAGACGGAATATATTTTGATGATAGATCACTGTTTAGGTCTTTATTTCAATAAAAATTACTTACTTACTTACTTGCTATTCCGATGGCATATATTGGTTCTATAAGCCTATGTTGTGTTTTACCAATAATAATAATATTATTGTTATTGAAGATATCAGTATTTAATTTTAAATTCAGATCTAAACTCGTTTGTTTGTATAACTTAACACATAAAGCATAACTGTTGTTGTTGATATACGTGTTTCTATGTCACAGGTAGAACATGGCGAACCTTGTGGTTAGAATTATTACTTTGGCCCACACCTCTGTCAATATTTTAGGTTCGTTTTGTATATCGTTTTAAGATCTTGAAATTGGTCGGTACAATCATCTCGCTGGTTATAAATCAAAGTTGTGATGTCACTGGTTAGGGTTAACGTCACTTTCAATACTATTTCAGGTTTATAGTGGCGGGATGTCACTGGTGGATAATTGCTTCACTGAATGACAGAAACTGAAGGGAGGGTGAATTTGCATAAAGGGACAGTGAGCGTAGATCTAGGGGGTCAGTAATCGAGTGGGTTCAAAAATTAAATGGAAACATTAGCTAGTTCACAAAAGTATAAAAGATCATACTTTTGCACATAATACAATCTTTGTAATCTTTATTTTATATTTTAAAAAGGATGTATATGATCCGTTGAAATAACTGCAACCTTACGGAGAATTCAACACAAACCCTGTACTCGATCTAACAGCTTTCGACACAAACAAACTCGACTGTATAACACAAAAGCATGCACTGTCACAAAAAACGGGAGACCAGATGTTCCGGTCGGGTTTCTTGTTCCACAAAATGCAACCACTGTGATGTTTGTTGCATCTTAATATGCACATCTAATTTTAATTAGATCAAGTATCTGCTAGAGTTCGTATAGGATGTATGAATTAGCAATTTTTTTTTACATATATATATACGTCTGAAAATTAAACCAAACAGTGTTAGAATGAGATTTTAGAGCTGTTAAATTTTTGTTCTTTCCTCGACGGGATTTGAACTCACACCATTGATACACTGCAGCACCATTCGCTTAGCCTTACGTCCAGCGCCCAAGACCACTCGACCACATCCCTTACCTGTTACCTGTTATTAGTCAATTAAAAATATATTGTAAAAAATATAATTTAGAATACGCTGGAACGAAGATACAAATGACAGAACAGATTTACTTGGTCAGCACATACCACGGACATTTCTACAATGTTTCGTGATATATCGGACAACCAAACTGGAAAAGTTCACAATTTTTCATGGCTCTTGTAGGCATATTACATTCCCCGTCGGTCCAAAAACACTTGATCGGCACTTCACAACAAACATGTTTGCAGATTTTGTGAGATCCCCACAAAAACGTTTCTACAATGCTTAGTAAAATTACATACAAGCAAACTGGATTAGTTCAAAATGTCTCTGCCAATTAGAACATACTGCATTTCCTATCAGTACGAAAGTATCAACACATTTGTCTGCCATGTTTCATGAATTTCTAAGCAGCTGAAATGAAGAATATTTTCAAAATGTCTCATCCAATCAGAGCTTTAAGTGATCATATTGGATTTCCAATCGGTCCAAGGAGTAATAACAACTGCTCAGCACCTCATAACAACCATTTCTACAATTTTTAATGAAGCCAAACAAAGTCCAAAATGTGAAAAATAACAACAGACAAAAAAATGACGGACAAGTCAATCAGAAAATCTTCACTAGGGCCTTTTGCTAAAAGTCTACTGTAAGATGTATCTTATAATATGGTAATGGTATTTAACGCCACTTTCAATTATATGTCAGTTATATCGTGGCGGTCAGTTTTATTGGTGGAGGAAACCGGAATACCCGGTGAAAACCGCAGACCTATCGCAATTCCTGACAAACTTTATCACATAATGTTGTATCGAGAACACATCGCTCGAGTGGGATTCGAACTCGCAACGTTAGTGGTGATAGGCACTGATTTATCATAATACATGTGATTATGGGATAGGTACAATTTGCAGTCAAATGACTGTTACAAAGCACCCCAGATTTTTGCTATATTTATACCTACCGTCATCTTCACATTCTAACACATCATCGACCATCATGTATTAGTTCATTCATATATATAATATACACTTATAAATAAAACGTTGTTCGGTAGTCCAGTCAAAGATAACGATTTCTCAAATTTCGTAATATGAATTTAAATGTAACGGAATCGTTATTTATTTTAAGGCTGTCAGAATTGATTTTGTTTTTATATTAAAAGTTGCCAGTATTCGATGTTATATACTAATTGCAGTTGAAATTTTTCATAATATACGTAAATAGCCTAGAACGAAGGAAATACGTCGCTGTTTTATTTTCTTGAATCCAGTAAAGAATCCAATGTGTTTATTTCCAATCAAGGACCCATTAAGGGCAAGATCATTACAATGATTAAGTATATGGATACAATGTGTAATGTATACACACAATACAATGTAAAAATAAAAAATAAAAAAATAACAAAATATAACAATAACATTAGATGATACCTATATAACATAAGATACACAACAAGTGTCCGATAAGCATACTCAAAAGAGGACAAGGTAGTTGATTATTACCAGAAGCTGCAACAGTCCCCATCCATGCATCAATTCAAAAAGATACTATATACATGTATTATATTTAGATGAACTTTTAAAGTCCTCCCCGTGGCATAAAAGCATATAAACAAGCACAATGTACATTTATAATTAGTAGTTGTTTAGGTGCAGAAGTCACCAAGGGCCGGTGCTAAAGGACATTCATCCAGTAGAAGGAGGGGGAACATAAATGTGTGTGCAAATATACACTTATATAAACACACACACACATATATATATATACATACAATACACCCATACATAATACATATAAATATATATATACACATACCTATCTGTATATGCATACATACAAATGTAAACATACCCCCCCCCCCCCCCCCACACACACACATATATATATACATACATGCATACACACACACATACATATATATATTTACAAAATAAATATACATACATGTACATACACACATACATATACATACACAATATTCATGCATTCATACGACCTACACAGTGACCTCATTCGGTAAATCAGGGAGACAGATTAATATAAGTAAATCTTGTTTCCGAATCTCTTTCATATTTAGTATTTATGTTGTATTTAACCATATATGTTTTTGATAATAAATATTGTTTAAATCAAAGCGTTTGCGCATGTGCGAAATTGTTTGTTGAAAAAAAAGCACATGGCACAAACCAAAACATTGACAGATTCTACACGAAAACGACACAAAAAGGAGGATTCAGCAAGCTTTGTGTAAAAATTAAAAAAGATGTTATACCGACCTACTCTATTTTTCAACACGTATCTTTTTTTCGTCCGAATCGTATTTTGACAGTAGAATTGCATCGTAGTTTTTTTTATTATATTCTTTTTTTAAATTAGAGACTAAAATAATGAACTTCATGTCTGTTTTTTTCGAAAAAAAATATAATCAAGGCAACTCAAGTGTTGTCAATAATATGCAATACAATTTGTTTACAATTTTCCCTTTATCGGGCCCCTTTGCAGAGTTGGGGTTTTTGTTTTTATTGATTTCATCGTGTATTTCCGATTTTAAGTGTCATTCTTACAAAATACCATTATATTATATTAACCGATTACCCCGGGATCCAATTTCATAAATTATATTAATTCTGACGAATTTACAAGCAAAAGCTACCTGGTTATTTATAGCAGTTATCAGTATTCGGAAAACTTCGGAAATAAGAAGCCGACTTGTAATAGGTGTGTTAACACAGGGGCTAGGTGCGTCCGGAAAAAATATAAAAATAAAAATACTATATAATACTACAAGGGGGCGAACTCGCTTGCTCCCATTTTTTTAAGTCGTCGTGTTTAATTGATCGTAACTTCGGAACGCCTTAATATTTTCAAAAAATGTTTCCACCAGTCGAAAGTCAAGTAATTTTCCTTTCCAAAGAGACCCCAATTGTTAGTGTAGGCCTCCGAACTGCTGAGGTATCATACACGAACCAAAACAAAACGGCGTGAAAATCCGAAGTCGTACAAACGCTGGGATGACCACTTCCCATCTGTGTACAGACTTTCCCATGCGTAAACGAGTCATTTTGACTAGCTAAATACTTTCATCCATTCAAATTATGATAAAATTTCTTACCTTACGCCAATTTATATGTCCTTTAAGTCTGTTTTTGAAAGAAATCCCATTTGCATCCTTGACAAACGCCATAGACGTGAAAATTGAGAGAGTTCTAACGGGCTTTTTGATTGGCTGAACAATCTGTTTCAGCCAATCAAAAAGCCCGTTAGAACTCTCTCAATTTTCACGTCTATGGCGTTTGTCAAGGATGCAAATGGGATTTCTTTCAAAAACAGACTTAAAGGACATATAAATTGGCGTAAGGTAAGAAATTTTATCATAATTTGGATGGATGAAAGTATTTAGCTAGTCAAAATGACTCGCTTACGCATGGGAAAGTCTGTACACAGATGGGAAGTGGTCATCCCAGCGTTTGTACGACTTTGGATTTAGACGCCGTTTTGTTTTGGTTCGTGTATGATACCTCAGCAGTTCGGAGGCCTACACTAACAATTTGGGTCTCTTTGGAAAGGAAAATTACTTGACTTTCGACTGGTGGAAACATTTTTTGAAAATATTAAGGCATTCCGAAGTTACGATCAATTTAACACGACGACTTAAAAAAATGGGAGCAAGCGAGTTCGCCCCCTTGTAGTATTATATAGTATTTTTATTTTTTTTTATTTATATTTTTTTCCGGACGCACCTAGCCCCTGTGTGTGTTAATGGCGATTCCATCGACAGACATTCGAATTATTTTCACTAATTACGACATTATAACATATTTTTTTAAACCTGGCTTCTTGTTCAGAACATTTTATTAGTATAAAATATCGAATATTGGCAACTTTTAATATAACAAAAAAAATCAATTCTGACAGCCTGTTAGTCCGAGATTCCTCTGCCGACCGACGGCTTTTTGTTCGACTTGCTGGAGCCGTGGGACGTCAGAGCGCTCTCCATAAGAAAAACAGCGGATTTGCCGGTGCAACTCTGCGTCGGCACATTTCCACGTTTCGTGGCTATCGGATTTTATTTTCTATCCGAAACCCTTATATAAATCGCTTCACCAATCATTTTTCTATTCATTCATAACCATCTTACCCTCAGAAAGTGGTGTTACACTCCATTACAGCACGATTTTGCCTTAGATCCTATGATTTTGTCATTTCACTTCCATTTTGGAATCTACAAACGTGATCTCGCGATACTAACTGAATGATGGGAGCTACTTAAAACAACGCACCAAATTATTTGCATATACTACGTAAACAACATACAAACCACATGGAAGACGATATATTTAAGTGTGTTCTGCAGGACAAACAGTTCCATCTACAGCTCAAATCAGAGCAAAAGGAAATAATACAAAATATGTTGGAAAGAAAAGATTCAATAAGGGTAATAAAAAAATTACCGAACTCCGAACAATCTTACAAAGGGAAAGTAAAAACTCATAATTATATAAACAGACAAAATCAGTCAACAACCGGAAAACTGTGAAAACCGTAATGACCCCGACTTGGTACAGGCATTTCTAAAGAAATGGTGGGTTGAATCAGATTTTAAAGCGCCAAGCCTCCCGCTTTCATTGTGGTTCAAAGGTTCTGGCTGCGTAACCCACAGGCTTCGGAAAGAGCATGTGTTACGTTCTCCCCCCTTTTTGGACAAGGAAAGATCTTTTTTTTTTCTTATGGTTATCTGTAATTCACTATTGCTGTAAAAATCATTACCAATCAATGTAATCAACTGTATTAAATTTTATGTTAATTGTTCTGCCTTAACAGGTGCCTATGATTGGCAATAAAAATATTTGTTTGTTTATATGCAAATCATCTCCCACGATACATTGCGGTAATCGTAGTTTTCTCGAAGTCACATGACAAATGTTTGAAAAAAAGTCAAAATGGAAGTGAAATGACGAAATCATAGGATCTAAGGCAAAATCGTGCTGTAATGGAGTGTAACACCACTTTCCGAGGGCAAGATGGTTATGAATGAATAGAAAAATGATTGGTGAAGCGATTAATATAAGGGTTTCGGATAGAAAATAAAATCTGATAGCCACGAAACGTGGAAATGTGGCGATGCAGAGGCAAATCCGCTGTTTGCCTTATGGAGAGAGCTCTGACGTCCCATGGCTCCAGCAAGTCGAACAAAAAGCCGTCGGATGGCAGAGGAATCTCGGACTAACAGCCTGTATGCCTTTAAAGTATATATTTAATTCGAAACAGTGAAGATAATTTAAAAAAAAAGAGAAGTTTAATCCAAGTAAATTGCACTTTGAAACTTTTGAGTTTTCAACAGGAAACACACAGGTTTTGGAGGAATGCACGATGAACCACAGGCACTCAGTCTCGAACACTTCATCATTCATTAACGAGGTTCACATTGGTCAAAACATATTATTAACAAGATATGATTATAATAACGATTATGAAGTCTCCCAAACCGGCCACTGACACTATCTACCCACATATCAAATTTTGATGATATCGGACAATGTTGAATTTTTACCCCCCATTTTTATGCAGTGTTTTGAAAATGGCAGACATCTTGAAAATTTTGAAAATGCAGAATTGCTCCTCTAATGGTGACCTATCACTATGTCAAAATTTATGTCTCTATCATTATCCAGTTAGAAGTTATCAACATTAATGTACGAAATTTCAAGTTTCCCATAGGATTCTATAGTAACCCCCACCCCCTTTGAACCCCCAAAAATATGGCTTTGACCCCCTTTACCACAAATCTGAAAATTTTAGGATCAACTAGAAACATATATCTATAACTCCACCAAGTTTCATGAAATTCTGTCCTGTAGTTCCTGAGATTTGCCGTGGACAAGTTCATGGTGCACGGAAAGAAAGGAGAATAACAAGAACAAGAAGAATAATAATAATAATAATAATAAGAAACGGAGCAAAAACAATAAGTCTCCAAACTTTGATTTAGCCTTTATATGATGATCAATTCTGTCAATACAACATAAAAACTTTCATTGGGCAAATATGACAAAAACCAGTCCAATACGGACATCTTTCGTATTGACCCAATTCCGATTGGTCTAATAACAGCTAGATCGGATTCCGCTATACGTTTCAACAATTGCAAGAAAAATTCCAGAGAAATATTGGACTGGTTAATTAATAAAGCTATCATTACACGACGTTTTTCATATTGGCCTAGTTATAGGTCCTCGGTCTGCTGTATTGGTGTTCGGCTACACCTCAGACCAATAATTAGGCCAATATGAAAAACATCACGTAATAATACTATATTATAGATTATTAATATTTTATCGTGGTTCGTTTGGAAATGCAATTCTTAAATGTTACTGAAATTATTCTTGTCCTAAATAGGCATGAAATATTTGACGGTCATATTAAACAGGCTCCGGTACATATTCGACGTTGAAAAATTATTACAAACATCATCACACAATCCTTTTGATGAGGTCTATGCACGTTTTATGGCTTGAGGAAAAACGACCTAACTAACGGGGTATCGTTGTCGTTGGATTTCTATATATGTAAATTGTAATCAGTGCCCATCATCACTAACGCTGTTAGTTCGAATCTCGCTCATGACGAGGTGAACTCGATATAACATTATGTGATAAAGTTTGTCAGTGACTTGCGACAGGTCGGTGGTTTTCTCTGGGTACTCCCGTTTCCTCCACCAATAAAACTGACCGCAACGATATAACTGAAATATAGTTGAAAGTGGCATTAAACACCATAACCCCTAATTAAGGGAGAGGGTAGCAAAGTGACACTGTTCAGAAAATATATATTTAACAACCACAGTTTACATACAATAGCTTAACCTTTTTACCACTAAAGTTGCGAGTTCGAACCCCGTTCACGGCTAGGTGTACTCAATACAGTATTGTGTGATAAAGTTTCAGGTTTGTCAGCGACCTGCGACAGATCAGTGGTTTTCTCCACCAATAAAACTGGCCACCACGATATAACTGAAATATTGTTGAGTGGCATTAAACAACATAAAACCATACCTGTATATGTAGATATTTAGTGAATGCTGAAAATTTACATAGATGTGCAAAGCGAAACATCTTATTTCTTGTAGTGTGTATGGCAACACGTGTTTCATCATCTTAGTTAATATACAGTGTACAATATCTGTCCTCATTTATGGACACATCTTAGTTAATATACAGTGTAAAATATGTCCTCATTTATGGACACGTCACCTGTGATTTCATCATACAGTTGCATTTTTCAATCTTAACATTTCAGATATCAACAAAAACATGACACTTAATAGATTCGTCAATATAGGCCTAGTAGACAACATAACATAACGAAAAAGTTGTCCAAGTCTAAATATGCAAATCTCCCCCGATTCAAATACAACGTGTTCAGAGTGTGGATCAATGGAAAACTTCAGAAAAAATAACAAAATTGCCTTTCAATTTTATATAACAAAAAAAAAATCTATAGAAATGACACTAATAATAAATAACAAAAATGTATATGATATAAATACTGAACATATTTAAATGGAAGTTGATCATTGAAGCAATGTAAAACAGTCATGCTTTCTCACCCACACGATGTTTAAACTTTTATTGTGACAACAAGTTCTGCTCCACGTGTAAAGAAGAAATGTCGACTTCACAATGAAAAATGTTGAGCATGCACGGGCTCTACAAATTGCACTCGATAGCTGTCATATATTTTGCACCAATAATTTGCATACATACAAAATCCAAGTCTGAAAAGAGATCACAGCCTGTATTTGAACGTATTCCAAAAATGTTTTAATTATCTAATTAAACTGCAAATGATGAAAAATGGGCGTGTCTGGTACTCTGTCCCACACCAGCTTCGTAAGTGTTTGTCAAGAACTTAGCAGTGTCTGTCATCTGGTTTAACGAGCTGAATAGTCCCTGTAAATGGTATTTAAAATTGGCTGCAGATTTTTCAGCAGAAGGGTCCGAATTTTCAGAATTGTCATCACTGCTGTCAGTAGAATCAAGATCATCGACATCGTCCAGTTCTCCGGGTTGTCCTGAAACTATCTCCTTTTGAAGTTTGTTGAGCACTTTGTAAAAACTGTATAAATTCGCTCCTGGTTGAACGTTTGGTAACGAAGCACAATTGTTATTGCTCTTAGAAATAACAGGTCGATTTAAAACGGAAACTTCCATATCTTTTAATCGACTTGGAACCATAACAGTTTCATCCATAACTTCGACTGCTCCGACAAATTTCTTCAAAGCGATCAACAAAGAAGATTTCCCATCTGACAAGTTATCCATTTTGTTTTGCATTTTGTCTTGATTTTAATATTCTCTCTATTTTCACAACGTTTCAAACAAACTCTAAATGTTGAATACTAATCGCTACTGTTTTGATCGTCCCACGTTTTGTTTGACAGTTACACAGGTGATGAGTATTTCCTACTTACGGACGAGTTTATATAGGAGGGACGTCAGGTTGAATATTAGATAAAACGTGCGAGTTTAGTCAATATAAGCGTGCACGATTGACTATATATATATTATGTGTGTAATTTACATTACCTAACACTGTGGTAAATAGCAACCCTGTATTTAAATCGATAATGGTTCCGATTGTGATTTATCATGTCAACTAAATGAGAATAATTTCAAGGTCAGGCCATATTGCCGTACTTTTCATTGGCTCAAATGAATCAGGCTGTCCTTGGTGTATATATAATGGGGCTACAACAAGGGATTGATTTTATTTTAGTTTTACAGTATAATATTTTCAAATTCGTTGACATAAAGTTTAGATGAAAATAATTAAATATTCGTATTCCAACAATATTAATGATTGTGTTGTGCATTTTGTATTTTAGAGGAACAGTAAAATTTCTATAAAGTGAGTACATCTAAATTCAAATTCAAATTCTTTATTGATTTGAAATCCAACAGACATACACAAAACATGAAACAAAAAAACGAAAAGTAGAATGAGGGCTGAGGAGGCAAAAAGTCACTATAACATGGTTTTTATCCCAGAGTCGGAAGTTTTTTTCGTATGCAGCGCTATTGTTTTTAAAGATTTTCAGCGCGGCCCAACAAAATATTTTTTACAAAAGAAAATATTATTTCATGTAGATCTAATAAAAATGCTTTCTCTGATTAGTTTGTTTATTCGATTCCCGTCATATTTTCCTCAAAATTCAGGATAGCAAAAATACATGGCCTACCTTTTCAAGTTATCAAGTCGTCTCATAGTTGAGCGACACCTACCTACCATTGCATCAGATGCGTACGGAATTGGGTTTGTTGAAGAGACCTGTACTACCCGCGACCACTACTGCGGGTGCAATGCAACAGTTTCAGACAGAAATTGCTTCACTCGCATTCGGTCGAACTCATTGGGCTCGTAATTTTGTGTTTTTCCCCTTTAGATTGTTGTCTATGCTCCCCGGGTTTGTATATAAAAGGCCAAGATTGAATTTGATTTTTTGTTGTCATTTTCCTTCACTTCTTTATTGACTCCGCACAGGACACTTGTAAACACACATAAAATTAACAAATATGCCAAGTTTGGAAGTATTCTGTTGGGTAGTTCATCTAAATTTTCGACTATATCTTTTATTTTCGTCAATGAAATAAATATAATAATCGTGAAAATTGAATATATGATCACTCGTGTCGAAACGCAATATTAAACTCGTGCGCGTAGCAAGTTCCGCACACTCGTTTAATCTGATGCGTTTTGCGGCACTCATGATCATATTTTCAATATCCACTCCGTGCAATTATCCTATAGTTGTTTGGAGTTGCGATTAGATAGGATATGATACAGTCCGGGATGCATGGTCCGGCGGAGAATTAATGAGTGTCGGAGTAATGAGACGACCCCTCTAATATTTCCATGATTTTATTTTATAACTATTTTATTTGCCTGTAGCGACAAAAAAAAAAAAAAGAAGCAACACCAGTTTAACCAACAATTACAACAAATATATGTTAATGCTCTTTTAAGAATAGAGCTTGCTCATTTATGTAAGTGTGCGCCAGTTAAAATTAAAGAACCGAAATGGGGAAAAAAAGGGGAAGTGAATGTACTTATGTAGACGGTTGCGATATATTTATAAAGTTTATTCAAAGAAAAATATTTTAGATCTTTTTATACACCTGCAGACTGCTTTTCAGAAGTTTTTATTACCTTTAAAAGGGGGGGGGGGGGGTCAACAAAACGGCTATCAGAGGTGATGATATAACTTTTAGCGGAAGGGGAGGGGGCTATGTTTTTTCACCCGAAGCCGAAATTATTTTTCACACGTAACACAAATCGGATTCCTTTGGATAATTGTTCTTCAAATATTACTCAAATATCTTGTTGGAACCACAGGGTCAGATTGTTTTGTGCATTTTTCAGTTCAATGTATTTTTTCTATAAAGATTAGAGATAACCCACCCCCAAAGTTAAATGTTCGTTGCCTTACTACTGTTATGTTCACTTAACGTCACTTTAATTTTAAGGGAGCCTTTCAACAATAATTCAGCTTAATCATGCGGTGCCGTCAATGATATGGGTGTTGTGGGAAACAACTAGCACAAATATGACTTACAAACGTGGCTGGTGGTACATTAGACACTTATTCAAATTATTGCATATATATACATAAATACTTTCAAACACTATTGCATCATTAAGTTAAATTGTATTTAAATCTTTATATTTTTGTATGGATCCATCTCTTACAAAGCCACCGACTAATGCATTTTTTTTTCGTTTGGGCCACAATGGTATCTCAGTGTGTAATATGCAGAGTTTCCAATACATGGGACAAACCCATGTCATATTATATATGTATAATAAGATTAGGAGAAGGGCGAGGTCATTTATATAATTATCTACTTCGACCCGATTTAAAGAATGCATTTATCATGCATATAAATAGGGATTAATAAAGTTATACCTGTTTTGCAACCTATGCAAAAGAATAAGTAGATTATGTATGTACCATTTTTGGGACATTGTATAATCTCGTTTAATTATTATTACATGAAAAAATGCCCATTCTTTTTCAAACATTTACGACGAGGAGCTGTTTTACTATAATTAGTCCCTATATTTTTTTTACTTCCAAAAATACTTTTCTAATATAAAAAAAAAATGCCAACGTTCATGTGTTGAGATCTATTTTTACTTTTGATTCCTCTCATAATCGGACATAGAGCGAATATCTCATTACTGTAAAAATAAGGGCATTGAATGTTCAAGTTAAGTTCTTTGACTTCTGGCCACAATTGTAACCACACAGAAGGGGAACCACTCCCGAAAACCACTTTAAGTCTTATGATTTCAAGACAGCTACCCATGACCAGAAATTTCATCGGTCAGTACGCTATAGCAGTCCAGGCATTCCACCCACGATAAGGCTAGAGCTGTTCCAGGCATTCCACCCACAATAAATATAGAGCTGTCGAGGCATTCCACCCACAATAAGTCTAGAGCTGTCCAGGCATTCCACCCACAATAAGTCTAGAGCTGACCAGATATTCCACCCACAATAGGTCTAGAGCTATCCAGTCATTCCACCCACAATAAGTCTAGAGCTGTTCAGGCATTCCACCCATAATAAGTCTAGAGCTGTCCAGGCATTCCACCCACAATAAGTCTAGAGCTGTCCAGGCATTCCACCCATAATAAGTCGAGCTGTCCAGCCATTCCACCCATATTAAGTCTTAGAGCTGTCCAGGCATTCAATCCACAATAAGTCTAGAGCTGTCCAGGCATTCCACCCACAATTAGTCTAGAGCTGTCCAAGCATTCCACCCACAATAAGTCTAGAGCTGTCCAGTCATTCCACCCACAATAAGTCTAGAGCTGTCCCAGCATTCCACCCATAATAAGTCTAGAGCTGTTCAGTCATTCCAACCACACTAAGTCTAGAGCTGTCCAGGCATTCCACCCACAATATGTCTAGCTGTCCAGGCATTCCACCCACAATAAGTCTAGAGCTGTCCAGGCATTCCATCCACAATAAGTCTAGAACTGTCCAGGCATTCCACCCACGATAAGTCTAGAGCTGTCTAGTCATTACAACCATAATAAGTCTAGAGCTGTCCAGGCATTCCACTCACAATATGTCTAGAGCTGTCCAGGCATTCCACCCACAATAAGTCTAGGGCTGTCAAAGCATTCCACCCACAATTAGTCTAGAGCTGTCCAGGAATTCCACTCGCAATAAGTCTAGAGCTGTCCAGGCATTCCACTCACAATAAGTCTAGAGCTGTCCAGTGATTCCAATCACAATAGGTCTAGAGCTGTCCAGGCATTCCACCCACAATAAGTCTAGAGCTGTCCAGGCATTCCACTCACAATGGTCTAGAGCTATTCATGCATTCCACCCACAATAAGTCTAGGGCTGTTAAAGCATTCCACCCACAATAGGTCTAGAGCTGTCCAGGCATTCCACATACAATAAGTCTACAGCTGTCCAGGCATTCCACCAACAATATGTCTAGAGCTGGCCAGGCATTCCACCCACAATAAGTCTAGAGCTGTCCAGACATTCCACCCACAATATGTCTAAGAGCTGTCAAAGCATTACACCCACAATAAGTCTAGAGCTGTCCAGACATTCCACTCACAATATGTCTAGAACTGTCCAGACATTCCACCCACAATAGGTCTAGAGCTCTCCAGGCATTCCACCCACACTAAGTCTAGAGCTCTCCAGACATTCCACCCACAATAGGTCTAGAGCTGTCCAGGCATTCCACCCACAGTTCAGACATTCCATTCCACCCACAATATGTCTAGCTGTCCAGGCATTCCACCCACAACAAGTAGAGCTGTTCAGACATTCCATTCCACCCACAATACGTCTAGAGCTGTCCAGTCATTCCACCCACAATAAGTCTAGAGCTGTCCAGTTATTACACCCACAATAAGTCTAGATCTGTCCAGTCATTCCACCCACGATAAGTCTAGAGCTGTCCAGTCCAGTCATTCCACCCACGATAAGTCTAGAGCTGTCCAGGCATTCCACCCACGATAAGTTTAGAGCTGTCCAGTCATTCCACCCACAATAAGTCTAGAGCTGTCCAGGAATTCCACCCATACTAAGTCTAGAGCTGTCCAGACATTCCACTCACAATAAATCTAGATCTGTCCAGGCATCCCACTCACAATAATTCTAGAGCTGTCCAGGCATTCCACTCACAATATGTCTAGAGCTGTCCAGGCATTCCACCCATAATAAGTCTAGAGCTGTCCAGGCATTCCACCCACAATAAGTCTAGAGCTGTCCAGGCATTCCACCCATAATAAGTCTAGAGCTGTCCAGCCATTCCACCCATAATAAATCTTAGAGCTGTCCAGGCATTCAATCCACAATAAGTCTAGAACTGTCCAGACATCCCACCCACGATAAGTCTAGAGCTGTCCAGGCATTCCACCCACAATTAGTCTAGAGCTGTCCAGGCATTCCACCCACAATAAGTCTAGAGCTGTCCAGGCATTCCACCCACAATAAGTCTAGAGCTGTCCCAGCATTCCACCCATAATAAGTCTAGAGCTGTTCAGTCATTCCAACCACACTAAGTCTAGAGCTGTCCAGGCATTCCACCCACAATATGTCTAGCTGTCCAGGCATTCCACCCACAATAAGTCTAGAGCTGTCCCAGCATTCCACCCATAATAAGTCTAGAGCTGTTCAATCATTCCAACCACACTAAGTCTAGAGCTGTCCAGGCATTCCACCCACAATATGTCTAGCTGTCCAGGCATTCCACCCACAATAAGTCTAGAGCTGTCCAGGCATTCCATCCACAATAAGTCTAGAACTGTCCAGACATCCCACCCACGATACGTCTAGAGCTGTCCAGGCATTCCACCCATAATTAGTCTAGAGCTGTCCAGGCATTCCACCCATAATAAGTCGAGAGCTGTCCAGGCATTCCACCCACGATAAGTCTAGAGCTGTCCAGTCATTCCACCCACGATAAGTCTAGAGCTGTCCAGGCATTCCACCCACGATAGGTCTAGAGCTGTCTAGTCATTACAACCACAACAAGTCTAGAGTTGTCCAGGCATTCCACTCACAATAAGTCTAGAGCTGTCCAGGCATTCCACTCACAATATGTCTAGAGCTGTCCAGGCATTCCACCCACAATAAGTCTAGGGCTGTCAAAGCATTCCACCTACAATAAGTCTAGAGCTGTCCAGGAATTCCACTCGCAATAAGTCTAGAGCTGTCCAGGCATTCCACTCACAATAAGTCTAGTGCTGTCCAGTGATTCCAACCACAATAGGTCTAGAGCTGTCCAGGCATTCCACCCACAGTAAGTCTAGAGCTGTCCAGGCATTCCACCCACAATGGTCTAGAGCTATTCATGCATTCCACCCACAATAAGTCTAGGGCTGTTAAAGCATTCCACCCACAATAGGTCTAGAGCTGTCCAGGCATTCCACCTACAATAAGTCTACAGCTGTCCAGGCATTCCACCAACAATATGTCTAGAGCTGTCCAGGCATTCCACCCACAATAAGTCTAGAGCTGTCCAGACATTCCAACCACAATATGTCTAAGAGCTGTCAAAGCATTACACCCACAATAAGTCTAGAGCTGTCCAGACATTCCACTCACAATATGTCTAGAACTGTCCAGACATTCCACCCACAATAGGTCTAGAGCTCTCCGGGCATTCCACCCACACTAAGTCTAGAGCTCTCCAAACATTCCACCTACAATAGGTCTAGAGCTGTCCAGGCATTCCACCCACAGTTCAGACATTCCATTCCACCCACAATATGTCTAGCTGTCCAGGCATTCCACCCACAATAAGTAGAGCTGTTCAGACATTCCATTCCACCCACAATACGTCTAGAGCTGTCCAGTCATTCCACCCTCAATAAGTCTAGAGCTGTCCAGTCATTACACCCACAATAGGTCTAGAGCTGTCCAGTCATTCCACCCACGATAAGTCTAGAGCTGTCCAGTCTAGTCATTCCACCCACGATAAGTCTAGAGCTGTCCAGGCATTCCACCCACGATAAGTCTAGAGCTGTCCAGTCATTCCGCCCACAATAAGTCTAGAGCTGTCCAGGCATTCCACCCATACTAAGTCTAGAGCTGTCCAGACATTCCACTCACAATAAATCTAGATCTGTCCAGGCATTCCACTCACAATAATTCTAGAGCTGTCCAGGCATTCCACTCACAATATGTCTAGAGCTGTCCAGGCATTCCAACCACAATAAGTCTAGAGCTGTCCAGGCATTCCACCCACAATATGTCGAGCTGTCTAGGCATTCCATCCACAATAAGTCTAGAGCTGTCCAGGCATTCCACCCATAATAAGTCTAGTGCTGTCCAGTCATCCCAACCATAATAAATCTAGAGCTGTCCAGGAATTCCACCCACAATAGGTCTAGAGGTGTCCAGGCATTCCACACACAATAGGTCTAGAGGTGTCCAGACATTCCACCCACAATATGTCGAGCTGTCCAGGCATTCCACCCACAATAAGTCTAGAGCTGTCCAGGCATTCCACCCATAATAAGTCTAGTGCTGTCCAGTCATCCCAACCACAATAAATCTAGAGCTGTCCAGGCATTCCACCCACAATAAATCTAGAGCTGTCCAGTCATTCCACCCACAATAAGTCTAGAGCTGTCCAGGCATTCGACCCATAATAAATCTAGAGCTGTCCAGTCATTCCAACCACGATAAGTCTAGAGCTGTCCAGGCATTCCACGTACCCACAATAAGTTTAGTCAGGATATAGCTGTCCGGACTGTCTGTCTCCAATATGTCTAGTCAGGATATAGCTGTCCGGACTGTCCGTCCCCAATATGTCTAGTCAGGATATAGCTGTCCGGACTGTCCGCCCCCAATATGTCGTCAGGATATAGCTGTCCGGACTCCGTCCCCAATATGTCTAGTCAGGATATAGCTGTCCGGACTGTCCGTCCTCAATATGTCTAGTCAGGATATAGCTGTCCGGACTTTCCATCCCCAATATGTCTAGTCAGGATATAGCTGTCCGGACTGTCCGTCCCCATTATGCCTAGTCAGGATATAGTTGTCCGGACTGTCCGTCCCCAGTATGTCTAATCAGGATATAGCTGTCCGCACTGTCCGTCCCCAATATGTCTAGTCAGGATATAGCTGTCCGGACTGTCCGTATATGTCTAGTCAGGATATAGCTGTCCGGACTGTCCGTCCCCAATATGTCTGGTAGTCAAGATATAGTTTCAAGGATTTCCATCCTCCATGTGTCTGGTAGTCATGTTATTGGTGTACGGACTATCCACCCACAATAAGTCTGATAGTGATGATAAAGCTGGCAGTCCTTTTTTTTTGCCGATAGAGTTACGGTGCGGCAAAAAACGTAATATAAGATACAAGAAACATCTAATTTTAAATAGAATTCAAAACCAATTGCTTCGTATTGTTAAAAATGTCAAACTGAGCGATAGATGCACGTGTGTGGTGCCATAACAACTTTAGACCAGTAACGTCCTCGTTTGTGACTATTTTAATGATAAATGATACCCGAGTTCATTAATATTAATAAACAAAGACACCCCCCCTCCCCCCGAATGTTGAACCTAATACGACAAATCAATCTTGTCATCGTATGTGCTTTCAAGAGCAATGTGTTGGTATGTGAAATAATGGCTCCAACATGATTTTAACAAATGTACTTATTTAAGATGTGTGGCACAGATACATGACCACGACAAGTGATCCACGTGTGTCGGTCATGATATGCAAGTGAAAAATAAAACAAGTTTTTTCTAAGAACAAAGACATTTTTTCTGTAATTGTTGATTGAAGTTTTCGTGCATCATCAAGATGTTGACAACATGGACAAAGCGTGTCTCTCTGTCGATCACGAGGCAATGGTCGCATGTCCACCGAGTGTCGGACCTATACTGGCCCCCTGTGCACACGTGAAGCTTGCCTAGGAAGATTATTTTCTTACAAACTATTAAGTTTTAAAACAAATCCGGCTCAAATAATCCCTTTTTTTTTTTTATATCTGACATAAAATCCCTAACACGAATTAAATAAAATATAATGGGTTAGACATTTGAACTAGCCGATTTTATAAACTATTATTTCATATTTAAAAATATATATAGGCTGGATTAAATATGTATTTCTGATAGTGATTTTAAGCTATAGAGCTAATATGGTTTAAAGTTTGTTTTTTTTAAGGACGAGTTTTGACGTAAATCATGTACTTATTAACAATTCACTTTTGTATCTCTATACCAGTAAACTAAAGAATTTAATCTGCACGAACAACTATGTTTTAATTGACATAAGTGTCCTTAGTTCTGTGTACATCGTCAAGATTTACATCGAAAAACAAGTTATGATAGTGACGCAAAACAAACATGATTAATGTTTTTTAATGTATATAAAAGTACTTAATTCATATATTGTAATTTTATGGTTACATACCACGTGTACCAGTGGCGTAGAATTGGACCGGAAAGAAAAGTGGGAGGGAAGGGGAGAACAGGAAAGTGGGGAATAATTTTTAGAACTAATCGGACAGTTATGGTGTGAGGGGTAAATTTACAAACAAAAAGAAAAATGTTAATTTTGGTGTTAAAGCAAGACATTTATACCCCCTTTTTTCTTCCATGCTAAAAAAAAATCTGTTTTTTCTTAAGTTGTTGTCACCTTGCCCTGGGCTCCTTCGCGGGCTACGCCCATACTTACAATAAGGAAATTTGGTATTGAAGTAGGATCCATGGGTCATATATAGAACAAAGTGAAACCAGTTTTCACCTGACCAAAGGTCCTGGATATTTTATCAATAAAAAAAACCCATGCCGTCAATGGTAAGACAATGGTGTTTTGTGTACTATAATAAGATGTTTTATATTACATAAGACACTATTTATATTCAAACAAATTGCACTGGTGGCTTATATGACATTATCAATATTTCCTTGTTGTTATTATGTACATTTGTACATTGTATGTATGTATTCCATATTGTCAATCGTTGTAATTGCTATGCCCCTTGTGGGTCCTTAATTGGTCAATAAAGTATTCTTATTCTTGTATTACATAAGACACTATTTATATTACACATTTATTTATATAGTGTCTGGTGCTCGTGACCTGACGAAACATTATCTACACAGGTTGTAACGTGTATATATATATATATGACGAAGTACCCACGTCTAAATTAATAAACATTTCACGTGATTGTTATTTAACGCCAAGTGAGTTATTTTTCAGCTATATCAGTAGCGAATACAAGTTACATATTGTGCTAGACCAACACGCTAAGTTGGATTTTTATAGTGCTGATTAACTGAAACAATACTCCGCGGGTAGACATGTGGCTCTACTCAGACACATTATCCTGATTAACTGAAACAAGAGTCCGCGGGTAGACATGTGGCTCTACTCAGACACATTATCCTGATTAACAGAAACAAGACTCCGCGGGTAGACATGTGGCTCTACTCAGACACATTATCATGATTAACAGAAACAAGAGTCCGCGGGTAGACATGTGGCTCTACTCAGACACATTATCCTGATTAACAGAAACAAGAGTCCGCGGGTAGACATGTGGCTCTACTCAGACACATTATCCTGATTAACAGAAACAAGACTCCGCGGGTAGACATGTGGCTCTACTCAGACACATTATCCTGATTAACTGAAACAAGAGTCCGCGGGTAGACATGTGGCTCTACTCAGACACATTATCCTGATTAACTGAAACAAGAGTCCGCGGGTAGACATGTGGCTCTACTCAGACACATTATCCTGATTAACAGAAACAAGAGTCCGCGGGTAGACATGTGGCTCTACTCGGACACATTATCCTGATTAACAGAAACAAGAGTCCGCGGGTAGACATGTGGCTCTACTCAGACACATTATCCTGATTAACAGAAACAAGAGTCCGCGGGTAGACATGTGGCTCTACTCAGACACATTATCCTGATTAACAGAAACAAGAGTCCGCGGGTAGACATGTGGCTCTACTCAGACACATTATCCTGATTAACAGAAACAAGAGTCCGCGGGTAGACATGTGGCTCTACTCAGACACATTATCCTGATTAACAGAAACAAGAGTCCGCGGGTAGACATGTGGCTCTACTCAGACACATTATCCTGATTAACTGAAACAAGACTCCGCGGGTAGACATGTGGCTCTACTCAGACACATTATCCTGATTAACAGAAACAAGAGTCCGCGGGTAGACATGTGGCTCTACTCAGACACATTATCCTGATTAACTGAAACAAGACTCCGCGGGTAGACATGTGGCTCTACTCAGACACATTATCCTGATTAACAGAAACAAGAGTCCGCGGGTAGACATGTGGCTCTACTCAGACACATTATCCTGATTAACTGAAACAAGAGTCCGCGGGTAGACATGTGGCTCTACTCAGACACATTATCCTGATTAACAGAAACAAGACTCCGCGGGTAGACATGTGGCTCTACTCAGACACATTATCCTGATTAACAGAAACAAGACTCCGCGGGTAGACATGTGGCTCTACTCAGACACATTATCCTGATTAACAGAAACAAGAGTCCGCGGGTAGACATGTGGCTCTACTCAGACACATTATCCTGATTAACAGAAACAAGAGTCCGCGGGTAGACTTGTGGCTCTACTCAGACACATTATCCTGATTAACTGAAACAAGACTCCGCGGGTAGACATGTGGCTCTACTCAGACACATTATCCTGATTAACAGAAACAAGAGTCCGCGGGTAGACATGTGGCTCTACTCAGACACATTATCCTGATTAACAGAAACAGGAATCCGCGGGTAGACATGTGGCTCTACTCAGACACATTATCCTGATTAACTGAAACAAGAGTCCGCGGGTAGACATGTGGCTCTACTCAGACACATTATCCTGATTAACAGAAACAAGAGTCCGCGGGTAGACATGTGGCTCTACTCAGACACATTATCCTGATTAACAGAAACAAGACTCCGCGGGTAGACATGTGGCTCTACTCAGACACATTATCCTGATTAACTGAAACAAGAGTTCGCGGGTAGACATGTGGCTCTACTCAGACACATTATCCTGATTAACAGAAACAAGAGTCCGCGGGTAGACATGTGGCTCTACTCAGACACATTATCCTGATTAACAGAAACAAGAGTCCGCGGGTAGACATGTGGCTCTACTCGGACACATTATCCTGATTAACAGAAACAAGACTCCGCGGGTAGACATGTGGCTCTACTCAGACACATTATCCTGATTAACAGAAACAAGAGTCCGCGGGTAGACATGTGGCTCTACTCAGACACATTATCCTGATTAACAGAAACAAGACTCCGCGGGTAGACATGTGGCTCTACTCAGACACATTATCCTGATTAACAGAAACAAGACTCCGCGGGTAGACATGTGGCTCTACTCAGACACATTATCCTGATTAACAGAAACAAGAGTCCGCGGGTAGACATGTGGCTCTACTCAGACACATTATCCTGATTAACAGAAACAAGAGTCCGCGGGTAGACTTGTGGCTCTACTCAGACACATTATCCTGATTAACTGAAACAAGACTCCGCGGGTAGACATGTGGCTCTACTCAGACACATTATCCTGATTAACAGAAACAAGAGTCCGCGGGTAGACATGTGGCTCTACTCAGACACATTATCCTGATTAACAGAAACAGGAATCCGCGGGTAGACATGTGGCTCTACTCAGACACATTATCCTGATTAACAGAAACAAGACTCCGCGGGTAGACATGTGGCTCTACTCAGACACATTATCCTGATTAACTGAAACAAGAGTCCGCGGGTAGACATGTGGCTCTACTCAGACACATTATCCTGATTAACAGAAACAAGAGTCCGCGGGTAGACATGTGGCTCTACTCAGACACATTATCCTGATTAACAGAAACAAGACTCCGCGGGTAGACATGTGGCTCTACTCAGACACATTATCATGATTAACAGAAACAAGAGTCCGCGGGTAGACATGTGGCTCTACTCAGACACATTATCCTGATTAACAGAAACAAGACTCCGCGGGTAGACATGTGGCTCTACTCAGACACATTATCCTGATTAACTGAAACAAGAGTCCGCGGGTAGACATGTGGCTCTACTCAGACACATTATCCTGATTAACTGAAACAAGAGTCCGCGGGTAGACATGTGGCTCTACTCAGACACATTATCCTGATTAACAGAAACAAGAGTCCGCGGGTAGACATGTGGCTCTACTCGGACACATTATCCTGATTAACAGAAACAAGAGTCCGCGGGTAGACATGTGGCTCTACTCAGACACATTATCCTGATTAACAGAAACAAGAGTCCGCGGGTAGACATGTGGCTCTACTCAGACACATTATCCTGATTAACAGAAACAAGAGTCCGCGGGTAGACATGTGGCTCTACTCAGACACATTATCCTGATTAACAGAAACAAGAGTCCGCGGGTAGACATGTGGCTCTACTCAGACACATTATCCTGATTAACAGAAACAAGAGTCCGCGGGTAGACATGTGGCTCTACTCAGACACATTATCCTGATTAACTGAAACAAGACTCCGCGGGTAGACATGTGGCTCTACTCAGACACATTATCCTGATTAACAGAAACAAGAGTCCGCGGGTAGACATGTGGCTCTACTCAGACACATTATCCTGATTAACTGAAACAAGACTCCGCGGGTAGACATGTGGCTCTACTCAGACACATTATCCTGATTAACAGAAACAAGAGTCCGCGGGTAGACATGTGGCTCTACTCAGACACATTATCCTGATTAACTGAAACAAGAGTCCGCGGGTAGACATGTGGCTCTACTCAGACACATTATCCTGATTAACAGAAACAAGACTCCGCGGGTAGACATGTGGCTCTACTCAGACACATTATCCTGATTAACAGAAACAAGACTCCGCGGGTAGACATGTGGCTCTACTCAGACACATTATCCTGATTAACAGAAACAAGAGTCCGCGGGTAGACATGTGGCTCTACTCAGACACATTATCCTGATTAACAGAAACAAGAGTCCGCGGGTAGACTTGTGGCTCTACTCAGACACATTATCCTGATTAACTGAAACAAGACTCCGCGGGTAGACATGTGGCTCTACTCAGACACATTATCCTGATTAACAGAAACAAGAGTCCGCGGGTAGACATGTGGCTCTACTCAGACACATTATCCTGATTAACAGAAACAGGAATCCGCGGGTAGACATGTGGCTCTACTCAGACACATTATCCTGATTAACTGAAACAAGAGTCCGCGGGTAGACATGTGGCTCTACTCAGACACATTATCCTGATTAACAGAAACAAGAGTCCGCGGGTAGACATGTGGCTCTACTCAGACACATTATCCTGATTAACAGAAACAAGACTCCGCGGGTAGACATGTGGCTCTACTCAGACACATTATCCTGATTAACTGAAACAAGAGTTCGCGGGTAGACATGTGGCTCTACTCAGACACATTATCCTGATTAACAGAAACAAGAGTCCGCGGGTAGACATGTGGCTCTACTCAGACACATTATCCTGATTAACAGAAACAAGAGTCCGCGGGTAGACATGTGGCTCTACTCGGACACATTATCCTGATTAACAGAAACAAGACTCCGCGGGTAGACATGTGGCTCTACTCAGACACATTATCCTGATTAACAGAAACAAGAGTCCGCGGGTAGACATGTGGCTCTACTCAGACACATTATCCTGATTAACAGAAACAAGACTCCGCGGGTAGACATGTGGCTCTACTCAGACACATTATCCTGATTAACAGAAACAAGACTCCGCGGGTAGACATGTGGCTCTACTCAGACACATTATCCTGATTAACAGAAACAAGAGTCCGCGGGTAGACATGTGGCTCTACTCAGACACATTATCCTGATTAACAGAAACAAGAGTCCGCGGGTAGACTTGTGGCTCTACTCAGACACATTATCCTGATTAACTGAAACAAGACTCCGCGGGTAGACATGTGGCTCTACTCAGACACATTATCCTGATTAACAGAAACAAGAGTCCGCGGGTAGACATGTGGCTCTACTCAGACACATTATCCTGATTAACAGAAACAGGAATCCGCGGGTAGACATGTGGCTCTACTCAGACACATTATCCTGATTAACAGAAACAAGACTCCGCGGGTAGACATGTGGCTCTACTCAGACACATTATCCTGATTAACTGAAACAAGAGTCCGCGGGTAGACATGTGGCTCTACTCAGACACATTATCCTGATTAACAGAAACAAGAGTCCGCGGGTAGACATGTGGCTCTACTCAGACACATTATCCTGATTAACAGAAACAAGACTCCGCGGGTAGACATGTGGCTCTACTCAGACACATTATCCTGATTAACTGAAACAAGAGTCCGCGGGTAGACATGTGGCTCTACTCAGACACATTATCCTGATTAACAGAAACAAGAGTCCGCGGGTAGACATGTGGCTCTACTCAGACACATTATCCTGATTAACAGAAACAAGAGTCCGCGGGTAGACATGTGGCTCTACTCAGACACATTATCCTGATTAACAGAAACAAGACTCCGCGGGTAGACATGTGGCTCTACTCAGACACATTATCCTGATTAACAGAAACAAGAGTCCGCGGGTAGACATGTGGCTCTACTCAGACACATTATCCTGATTAACTGAAACAAGACTCCGCGGGTAGACATGTGGCTCTACTCAGTCACATTATCCTGATTAACAGAAACAAGAGTCCGCGGGTAGACATGTGGCTCTACTCAGACACATTATCCTGATTAACAGAAACAAGACTCCGCGGGTAGACATGTGGCTCTACTCAGACACATTATCCTGATTAACAGAAACAAGAGTCAGCAGGTAGACATGTGGCACTACTCAGACACATTATCCTGATTAACTGAAACAAGAGTCCGCGGGTAGACATGTGGATCTACTCAGACACATTATCCTGATTAACTGAAACAAGACTCCGCGGGTAGACATGTGGCTCTACTCAGACACATTATCCTGATTAACAGAAACAAGAGTCAGCGGGTAGACATGTGGCTCTACTCAGACACATTATCCTGATTAACAGAAACAAGACTCCGCGGGTAGACATGTGGCTCTACTCAGACACATTATCCTGATTAACTGAAACAAGAGTCCGCGGGTAGACATGTGGCTCTACTCAGACACATTATCCTGATTAACAGAAACAAGAGTCCGCGGGTAGACATGTGGCTCTACTCAGACACATTATCCTGATTAACAGAAACAAGACTCCGCGGGTAGACATGTGGCTCTACTCAGACACATTATCCTGATTAACTGAAACAAGAGTCCGCGGGTAGACATGTGGCTCTACTCAGACACATTATCCTGATTAACAGAAACAAGAGTCCGCGGGTAGACATGTGGCTCTACTCAGACACATTATCCTTATTAACAGAAACAAGACTCCGCGGGTAGACATGTGGCTCTACTCAGACACATTATCCTGATTAACAGAAACAAGACTCCGCGGGTAGAAATGTGGCTCTACTCAGACACATTATCCTGATTAACAGAAACAAGAGTCCGCGGGTAGACATGTGGCTCTACTCAGACACATTATCCTGATTAACAGAAACAAGAGTCCGCGGGTAGACATGTGGCTCTACTCAGACACATTATCCTGATTAACTGAAACAAGACTCCGCGGGTAGACATGTGGCTCTACTCAGTCACATTATCCTGATTAACAGAAACAAGAGTCCGCGGGTAGACATGTGGCTCTACTCAGACACATTATCCTGATTAACAGAAACAAGACTCCGCGGGTAGACATGTGGCTCTACTCAGACACATTATCCTGATTAACAGAAACAAGAGTCAGCAGGTAGACATGTGGCTCTACTCAGACACATTATCCTGATTAACTGAAACAAGAGTCCGCGGGTAGACATGTGGCTCTACTCAGACACATTATCCTGATTAACTGAAACAAGACTCCGCGGGTAGACATGTGGCTCTACTCAGACACATTATCCTGATTAACAGAAACAAGAGTCAGCGGGTAGACATGTGGCTCTACTCAGACACATTATCCTGATTAACAGAAACAAGACTCCGCGGGTAGACATGTGGCTCTACTCAGACACATTATCCTGATTAACTGAAACAAGAGTCCGCGGGTAGACATGTGGCTCTACTCAGACACATTATCCTGATTAACAGAAACAAGAGTCCGCGGGTAGACATGTGGCTCTACTCAGACACATTATCCTGATTAACAGAAACAAGACTCCGCGGGTAGACATGTGGCTCTACTCAGACACATTATCCTGATTAACTGAAACAAGAGTCCGCGGGTAGACATGTGGCTCTACTCAGACACATTATCCTGATTAACAGAAACAAGAGTCCGCGGGTAGACATGTGGCTCTACTCAGACACATTATCCTGATTAACAGAAACAAGAGTCCGCGGGTAGACATGTGGCTCTACTCAGACACATTATCCTGATTAACAGAAACAAGAGTCCGCGGGTAGACATGTGGCTCTACTCAGACACATTATCCTGATTAACAGAAACAAGAGTCCGCGGGTAGACATGTGGCTCTACTCAGTCACATTATCCTGATTAACAGAAACAAGAGTCCGCGGGTAGACATGTGGCTCTACTCAGACACATTATCCTGATTAACAGAAACAAGACTCCGCGGGTAGACATGTGGCTCTACTCAGACACATTATCCTGATTAACAGAAACAAGAGTCCGCGGGTAGACATGTGGCTCTACTCAGACACATTATCCTGATTAACAGAAACAAGAGTCCGCGGGTAGACATGTGGCTCTACTCAGACACATTATCCTGATTAACTGAAACAAGACTCCGCGGGTAGACATGTGGCTCTACTCAGACACATTATCCTGATTAACAGAAACAAGAGTCAGCGGGTAGACATGTGGCTCTACTCAGACACATTATCCTGATTAACTGAAACAAGACTCCGCGGGTAGACATGTGGCTCTACTCAGACACATTATCCTGATTAACAGAAACAAGACTCCGCGGGTAGACATGTGGCTCTACTCAGACACATTATCCTGATTAACTGAAACAAGAGTCCGCGGGTAGACATGTGGCTCTACTCAGACACATTATCCTGATTAACAGAAACAAGAGTCCGCGGGTAGACATGTGGCTCTACTCAGACACATTATCCTGATTAACAGAAACAAGACTCCGCGGGTAGACATGTGGCTCTACTCAGACACATTATCCTGATTAACAGAAACAAGAGTCCGCGGGTAGACATGTGGCTCTACTCAGACACATTATCCTGATTAACAGAAACAAGAGTCCGCGGGTAGACATGTGGCTCTACTCAGACACATTATCCTGATTAACTGAAACAAGAGTCCGCGGGTAGACATGTGGCTCTACTCAGTCACATTATCCTGATTAACAGAAACAAGAGTCCGCGGGTAGACATGTGGCTCTACTCAGACACATTATCCTGATTAACAGAAACAAGACTCCGCGGGTAGACATGTGGCTCTACTCAGACACATTATCCTGATTAACAGAAACAAGAGTCCGCGGGTAGACATGTGGCTCTACTCAGACACATTATCCTGATTAACAGAAACAAGAGTCCGCGGGTAGACATGTGGCTCTACTCAGACACATTATCCTGATTAACTGAAACAAGACTCCGCGGGTAGACATGTGGCTCTACTCAGACACATTATCCTGATTAACAGAAACAAGAGTCAGCGGGTAGACATGTGGCTCTACTCAGACACATTATCCTGATTAACTGAAACAAGACTCCGCGGGTAGACATGTGGCTCTACTCAGACACATTATCCTGATTAACAGAAACAAGACTCCGCGGGTAGACATGTGGCTCTACTCAGACACATTATCCTGATTAACTGAAACAAGAGTCCGCGGGTAGACATGTGGCTCTACTCAGACACATTATCCTGATTAACAGAAACAAGAGTCCGCGGGTAGACATGTGGCTCTACTCAGACACATTATCCTGATTAACAGAAACAAGACTCCGCGGGTAGACATGTGGCTCTACTCAGACACATTATCCTGATTAACTGAAACAAGAGTCCGCGGGTAGACATGTGGCTCTACTCAGACACATTATCCTGATTAACAGAAACAAGAGTCCGCGGGTAGACATGTGGCTCTACTCAGACACATTATCCTGATTAACAGAAACAAGAGTCCGCGGGTAGACATGTGGCTCTACTCAGACACATTATCCTGATTAACAGAAACAAGACTCCGCGGGTAGACATGTGGCTCTACTCAGACACATTATCCTGATTAACAGAAACAAGAGTCCGCGGGTAGACATGTGGCTCTACTCAGTCACATTATCCTGATTAACAGAAACAAGAGTCCGCGGGTAGACATGTGGCTCTACTCAGACACATTATCCTGATTAACAGAAACAAGACTCCGCGGGTAGACATGTGGCTCTACTCAGACACATTATCCTGATTAACAGAAACAAGAGTCCGCGGGTAGACATGTGGCTCTACTCAGACACATTATCCTGATTAACAGAAACAAGAGTCCGCGGGTAGACATGTGGCTCTACTCAGACACATTATCCTGATTAACTGAAACAAGACTCCGCGGGTAGACATGTGGCTCTACTCAGACACATTATCCTGATTAACAGAAACAAGAGTCAGCGGGTAGACATGTGGCTCTACTCAGACACATTATCCTGATTAACTGAAACAAGACTCCGCGGGTAGACATGTGGCTCTACTCAGACACATTATCCTGATTAACAGAAACAAGAGTCCGCGGGTACACATGTGGCTCTACTCAGACACATTATCCTGATTAACAGAAACAAGAGTCCGCGGGTAGACATGTGGCTCTACTCAGACACATTATCCTGATTAACTGAAACAAGAGTCCGCGGGTAGACATGTGGCTCTACTCAGACACATTATCCTGATTAACAGAAACAAGAGTCCGCGGGTAGACATGTGGCTCTACTCAGACACATTATCCTGATTAACTGAAACAAGACTCCGCGGGTAGACATGTGGCTCTACTCAGACACATTATCCTGATTAACAGAAACAAGAGTCCGCGGGTAGACATGTGGCTCTACTCAGACACATTATCCTGATTAACAGAAACAAGAATCCGCGGGTAGACATGTGGCTCTACTCAGACACATTATCCTGATTAACAGAAACAAGACTCCGCGGGTAGACATGTGGCTCTACTCAGACACATTATCCTGATTAACTGAAACAAGAGTCCGCGGGTAGACATGTGGCTCTACTCAGACACATTATCCTGATTAACAGAAACAAGAGTCCGCGGGTAGACATGTGGCTCTACTCAGACACATTATCCTGATTAACTGAAACAAGACTCTGCGGGTAGACATGTGGCTCTACTCAGACACATTATCCTGATTAACTGAAACAAGAGTCCGCGGGTAGACATGTGGCTCTACTCAGACACATTATCCTGATTAACAGAAACAAGAGTCCGCGGGTAGACATGTGGCTCTACTCAGACACATTATCCTGATTAACAGAAACAAGAGTCCGCGGGTAGACATGTGGCTCTACTCAGACACATTATCCTGATTAACAGAAACAAGACTCCGCGGGTAGACATGTGGCTCTACTCAGACACATTATCCTGATTAACAGAAACAAGAGTCCGCGGGTAGACATGTGGCTCTACTCAGACACATTATCCTGATTAACTGAAACAAGAGTCCGCGGGTAGACATGTGGCTCTACTCAGTCACATTATCCTGATTAACAGAAACAAGAGTCCACGGGTAGACATGTGGCTCTACTCAGACACATTATCCTGATTAACAGAAACAAGACTCCGCGGGTAGACATGTGGCTCTACTCAGACACATTATCCTGATTAACAGAAACAAGAGTCCGCGGGTAGACATGTGGCTCTACTCAGACACATTATCCTGATTAACTGAAACAAGACTCCGCGGGTAGACATGTGGCTCTACTCAGACACATTATCCTGATTAACAGAAACAAGAGTCCGCGGGTAGACATGTGGCTCTACTCAGACACATTATCCTGATTAACAGAAACAAGAGTCCGCGGGTAGACATGTGGCTCTACTCAGACACATTATCCTGATTAACTGAAACAAGACTCCGCGGGTAGACATGTGGCTCTACTCAGACACATTATCCTGATTAACAGAAACAAGAGTCCGCGGGTAGACATGTGGCTCTACTCAGACACATTATCCTGATTAACTGAAACAAGAGTCCGCGGGTAGACATGTGGCTCTACTCAGACACATTATCCTGATTAACAGAAACAAGAGTCCGCGGGTAGACATGTGGCTCTACTCAGACACATTATCCTGATTAACAGAAACAAGAGTCCGCGGGTAGACATGTGGCTCTACTCAGACACATTATCCTGATTAACTGAAACAAGAGTCCGCGGGTAGACATGTGGCTCTACTCAGACACATTATCCTGATTAACAGAAACAAGAGTCCGCGGGTAGACATGTGGCTCTACTCAGACACATTATCCTGATTAACTGAAACAAGAGTCCGCGGGTAGACATGTGGCTCTACTCAGTCACATTATCCTGATTAACAGAAACAAGAGTCCGCGGGTAGACATGTGGCTCTACTCAGACACATTATCCTGATTAACTGAAACAAGAGTCCGCGGGTAGACATGTGCTCTACTCAGACACATTATCCTGATTAACAGAAACAAGAGTCCGCGGGTAGACATGTGGCTCTACTCAGACACATTATCCTGATTAACAGAAACAAGAGTCCGCGGGTAGACATGTGGCTCTACTCAGACACATTATCCTGATTAACTGAAACAAGACTCCGCGGGTAGACATGTGGCTCTACTCAGACACATTATCCTGATTAACAGAAACAAGAGTCCGCGGGTAGACATGTGGCTCTACTCAGACACATTATCCTGATTAACAGAAACAAGAGTCCGCGGGTAGACATGTGGCTCTACTCAGACACATTATCCTGATTAACAGAAACAAGACTCCGCGGGTAGACATGTGGCTCTACTCAGACACATTATCCTGATTAACTGAAACAAGAGTCCGCGGGTAGACATGTGGCTCTACTCAGACACATTATCCTGATTAACAGAAACAAGAGTCCGCGGGTAGACATGTGGCTCTACTCAGACACATTATCCTGATTAACAGAAACAAGAGTCCGCGGGTAGACATGTGGCTCTACTCAGACACATTATCCTGATTAACTGAAACAAGACTCCGCGGGTAGACATGTGGCTCTACTCAGACACATTATCCTGATTAACAGAAACAAGAGTCCGCGGGTAGACATGTGGCTCTACTCAGACACATTATCCTGATTAACTGAAACAAGACTCCGCGGGTAGACATGTGGCTCTACTCAGACACATTATCCTGATTAACAGAAACAAGAGTCCGCGGGTAGACATGTGGCTCTACTCAGACACATTATCCTGATTAACAGAAACAAGAGTCCGCGGGTAGACATGTGGCTCTACTCAGACACATTATCCTGATTAACTGAAACAAGAGTCCGCGGGTAGACATGTGGCTCTACTCAGACACATTATCCTGATTAACAGAAACAAGAGTCCGCGGGTAGACATGTGGCTCTACTCAGACACATTATCCTGATTAACAGAAACAAGAGTCCGCGGGTAGACATGTGGCTCTACTCAGACACATTATCCTGATTAACAGAAACAAGAGTCCGCGGGTAGACATGTGGCTCTACTCAGACACATTATCCTGATTAACTGAAACAAGAGTCCGCGGGTAGACATGTGGCTCTACTCAGACACATTATCCTGATTAACAGAAACAAGAGTCCGCGGGTAGACATGTGGCTCTACTCAGACACATTATCCTGATTAACAGAAACAAGAGTCCGCGGGTAGACATGTGGCTCTACTCAGACACATTATCCTGATTAACTGAAACAAGACTCCGCGGGTAGACATGTGGCTCTACTCAGTCACATTATCCTGATTAACAGAAACAAGAGTCCGCGGGTAGACATGTGGCTCTACTCAGACACATTATCCTGATTAACTGAAACAAGACTCCGCGGGTAGACATGTGGCTCTACTCAGACACATTATCCTGATTAACAGAAACAAGAGTCCGCGGGTAGACATGTGGCTCTACTCAGACACATCCCT